>OU963919.1:5496861-6696861 GCA_902850365.2 Chilo suppressalis
GCTGGAAAATCCCACTAATTATAAATATGAAAGTTTGTACGTTCGTTACTCAATCACGCAAAAACTACTGAACGCATTTGGATGAAATTTGGTACACATACAGTTTATGACCTGGATTGAGACAGGATACTTTTTATCCCGGAAAAAATTCAGTTTCCTGTGGAATTTTCAAAAAACTAAAATTAACGCGGATGATATCACGGGCGGCCGCTATTGATTTGTGACAACCAGAACACTAAACTCCATACATTTTTATTTTAGTTCTGATGAACAAATTGTTGGACGAGGACGAGGCTCTCAGAAGCTTGGTGTGCTCAATAAATCGAGAATGTACTTCACACCGGCCCACCTTTATAAGGCACAGGTTCGGCCTCGCATGGAGTACTGCTCTCATCTTTGGGCGGGGGCACCCCAGTACCAGCTTCTCCCTTTAGATCGCATCAAGCGCCGAGCGGCTCGAATCGTCGACGATCAGGACCTTTCCGATCAGCTTGATCCTTTGGCTTTGCGTAGGGATGTAGCTTCGCTCTGCATCTTCTATCGCATTTATCACGGAGAGTGTTCCGAGGAATTGTCCGGATAAATTCCAGCTGCTGCATTTCGCCATCGTACATCGCGACAAAAATTTCATCTCCATCATCTTGATGCGTGGCTATTCACAACCGTGCGTTTTAGTCGAAATGTTTTAACCACGTACGACAAAACTGTGGAATATATTGTCGCCAGCAATACGACCCAAAACCTTCAAAAAGAGAGCGTACTCCTTTCTCAAAGGCCGGCATCGCATTTTGATAGTCCTGGTGTTGCAAGTGTCCATGGGCGACGGTGATCACTTACCATCCGGTGAGCCGTCTGCTCGTATGCCCCTATAACATAAAAAAAAATGGGCGCGGTCGTGGACGTGGGCGCGGCCAGGGGCAAGATGCCATTGCCTTTACGTAAGTGATTGTTTTTAATCCCCGACACAACACAAAACCGGCCTAAAGCGAGTCAGTTTCGCGCACGAAGGCTTCTGTTTGTGTTTCTGTGTATGTGTCATTTTGTATATGTTTCAATGCGGTTTTATAATTTGGATTTAGCTGTGCAACTCTAATAAAAATATAACTATATTTCAGATCGGGCACCCAGGTTGCAGCAGGTGCCAGTGGTACTACCCCGGAAAGGTAAAATACATACATACTATGAAGTAAAGCCAATTTTCAATGTATTATACTTTTATTATACTTTTATTCTACTTTTTTCAACAATGAAGAAGTCTTGGCCAGAATTCGCATGCAGCGACAATTGACAAAACCAGAGTAGCTTGTCTGTCACTGCACGCCAAGAGTTATTGGAAAGGAAGCGGAGGGCTCAACTGCATCTGGTCTTGTTACCCGATGCACCCTCGCAAGCGGCGCGCGCAGTAAGTAAATTATTACTTATTAATATTATCAATATTAAGTTAATTTATAAATTTGTATAAGTTGTGATGATGAACATTCCCAATATGTTTATATATACAGGGTGGAAATTTTGAATGCCACCCCCAGGGGAAGTACTCTAAATACTGGAGATAGATAATTTTATTCAAAGGAAACATTCCTTTATTTTAAAAAGAAATACAACTGCATTCACAGTTTTTCGAATATTTGCTTGCCACACCCGGGAATCGAACTAGCGAAAATTCTAAAAAATGGCATCCTGTATTTTAATGGCATCGATCGATAGGGTCAATCATAGGGATTATGTCTTCCTAACAAACTTAGTACATTAAATGGAAGGAAAAGCGTGAAATCTTAACTTAACTGAATGGAACAAGACTAAAAGCAGTTTTATCCCACCAGATTACACGAGTTAGTATTTCAAATTCATTCAAATAACAAATAAAGATTTTTTTGCACATGGCTAAAATGCAGACTAAAGAGTCCAGTAAGGTACCAGTCTCATGGGGGGCGCCGTACAACCTCTTTGGTACCAGTAATTTAAATGAGGTATGCAAAGAGGAATGTTACATATTTTTGAAAATGGAATAGCGAATTAGAACGCTTGTCTTAAGTCTTGTTTGCTGCATCAAAATTTACCATAATAAATAATGGCTTATCAAGAACAATTTGATTTAATTAAAGCATATTTTTTTAATCACAAAGATGTGAATTTAGCTCTGCGGTGGTATGGAGAGACATATCCGGATCGACAAGTACGAACTCGATTCGTTTTAAAGAGTATGGTAGATAATTTAAAAAATACTTGAAGTTACAGAAGGCGACAGCAACAGCAACGTCCTCAGCAGGTCGATTCATGCTTTTCCTTTAATTTAATGTACTAAGTTTGTTAGTAAGATATGATCCCTATGATTGACCCTATCGATCGATGCCATAAAAATACAGGATGTAATTTTTTCGATTTTTTGCCAGTTCGATTCCCGGGTGAATGCAGTTGTGTTTCTTTTTAAAAATAAAGGAATGTTTCCTTTGAGTAAAATTATCTATCTCCAGTATTGAGAGTACTTCCCCTGGGGGTGGCATTCAAAATTTCCACCCTGTATATGTGTGTACTTTTAGACATCCATCACCGGAACGCAGCACTTGCGAATTTGTGCCCACAACCACGATCGCTGTGGCCGTACCCGAACCGGAGCCTTCGCCCCTCGAGCCCTTGCCTCAACCTCAACCTGAACCTGAACTTGCGATGCTTAAAACCGAGCTCGTGCCTGAGCCGGCTTCTGAAGTAATTATTGTTAAGTGTTATGCCCTGAACATAAACCGCAAGTAAAAATACACAACCCAAACCAAATACATTACATATCATAGAAAATGTTGACTCCGTTTTGAAAATCTTTATTTTTTTACAGAATTGATTGGCGTGGCAAGCTCGCCAGTTGCTGCTGGGCCAAGCCAGAATGTGATCCGTAAGTTTATTTTTTTAAATCCACCTTGAGTTTGAGACATTATATATTAACCCCGGACGGATGAGGTGGTGTCATAAGTTTGTTTCTTTGTTTCCTTTTTTCAGATGTCGACGATTCTAACTTTGACTCGACTGTGACTGACTGGCTTCATCAACTCGAGACGCAAGACAGTGACGATGACGACCTTGACTTCGACTACTTCGATGACGGCATCTTATTCACGACTGCGCCACCGCGGACCGCAACTGAGCAACCAGCGGACAATACGGGACTGACCGTTACTGAGGCAGTGACTTTACGGGTAGAGGAAGAAATCAGCGACCGCCACGTTCGGGAGTTGGCTTCTTCCGACGACTATTATGAATTTAACTGGACTTTAGACAGACAGACTTGGGAAAGAGAGGTATTTTCTGGTATTCCAGGATCCACTTTCCCCATAACCGACAAGACTCGACCGGTCGACATTTTTTATAAACTGTTCGACACTGACTTTAAAGACATGATAGTGACAGAAAGTAACAGGTACGCCGAGCAGAGAGTAGCAGCAGCTAGACAGGACGCGACTAGGACTATGGCTCGCTATCTGCGTTGAAAACCTACTGACCGTGAATGACAGGGATTATACCCTAAAGTAAAAGAGGAATCCTATTTCTCATTTGATGGGTTTGGGACGACTCCTTACTTTGGGCGTATAATGTCGTACAACAGGTATCATTTGCTCAAAACTTTCCAGCATTTCATCGACAATGACACAACGACGGACATGACTCTTAACAAAGTGCGACCCGTCCTTGACTACTTAAATGACAAATTTTCCAGTTTATACAAACCAGCCCAGGAGATAGCCATCGACGAGTCGCTGCTTAAGTGGCACGCGCGCTTAAGCTTCGCGCAAAAAATTTGCTCTTAGGCTGCACAAGTCGGGGTTAAGACCTACGAGTTGTGCGAGTCTTCAACTGGCTATCTCAGGCGGTTCTTTGTATATACTTGAAAAGACGGACCTAACAGGACTGACAGGACAAGACCGGACAGACCTGACGATCAGGAAGAGACGACTAACGACGCAGACGACAGACCTGACAATAGTCAGGACGAGACCGACCATGACCGCATCGACGGCAGCCGCGTTGTTCGTCCAAGCAACGCTACTGCCAAAATAATGCATGACCTTATTGAACCACTGCTTCACAAGGGGCACACACTAATAATGGACAATTTTTATAATAGTCCATTATTAGCGCGCTGCCTCAAACGTGACGGACGGACGGCCGTATACGGTACTTTGAGATATACTCGGGAATTCGTTTCCGAGTCTATTAAGACTTTACCGAAGACTAACATGCGACAGGGTGAAGTAGTGGTGACTTACTGTTCCGATCTGGCGGTCCGATCATCCCCTCCAGATTGGCACAAGAGACAGACATGACCGACTGACTTACATACCAGCCATCGTGCTGGACTATAAAAAGTCTATGAAAGGGGGGGGGGGGGGGGGGGTGAAACAAGATGTTGTACAAAAAGGTGTTTCGTCGGCTATTCAATGCAGCTATTTTTCACTGCTTTGTAATTTTTACCAGTGACCACACCCACAACTTACGACATCGACAGTTTCGGACAATTTTATGTGAGGAATTAATGAAAATACACCGACAAATTGACCCGACTTTGGAGCCGCGAGTGACGACGACAGCGACAGCGACGACGACAATGACGGTGATACAAAAACGGAGTCGACCTTACGTCGAAGGGAACCATTTTCCAATGGCTACTGGCTCAAAATACGCGCGCTGCTGGCTGTGCCATAGTAATAAAAAGGCTGCCAGAGCTGCCTACAAGTGTGAGGAGTGCGACGTCAACCTTTGCGCTGTAGGCTGCTTCAAGGCCTACCATAAATCCCCTTACGTAACAGACAGACTACACCTGACTTGACCGACAGACAGACATCCCTTGACCGAGGAACCGAAGACTTCTACATGAAGATAGAAGATCGAAATAAAGTTAACCTACTGAAGTCTTACCAAGTACGGCGAGCGGTACATTATTCATTTGAATTGAATTATCGGCATTGGTAACAAAAAGTCAATATCAAATGAAGTTTTAAAATTAAACGTCTATTTCCTAATGTTAGTTACGAACATGTCAAAATTAGTTGTTCTCAAAATGCAGGAAATTTTACTACCTTTCTAATGGTATCAATAACTTTTTTTAATTCAGTCTGTATCCTTTTCAGTAAAGCAAAATCTAACATCCTGTCGACTTTTCATCCACCATATAAGATGGCCGCCGTTCCTAAGGATCAGTTCAGACTTTATTGCAGATAATAATGTAAGTCTATTTTTATTGCTAGCGTCAATACTTTTTGATTTGAAAAAACTAATTAGTGTACTACCGGTGTGATTGATTTGATAAAAAGTTCTAGTGAAAAAAAGAATATGTTCCACATCGCCGGTCTCGAAAGTACTGTCTAATTTATTTCTGACCTAAGAATTAAACTGCAATAAGTATTTGTTTTTGTAAAAAAAATATTATTAACATTTTAGGTATTTTTCTCTGCTAATGAGAAGATAACACTTGTTCTTTATTTAAATAAATTTGTTATTGTAATATGGCATCTAAGACTCGTATGAAGAGAACGCTCTAAACTCTGAGAGCGATCTTGAGATGCTGTTTTGTATGAACACAGTATCTCAAGGTCGTCGTCTCAGAATTGAGAGCGATCTATTATTACGGGCTTTTGACGATTTTACTGTACTGTACTGTAGATACGCGCCGCGTCAGCTGTGCGCGGTCGTTACTTCTGGCGTCGGCCTCGCCTGGCCACATCCACTATTTCTCGTTTATTTTAGAAGTGCTTATTTATATGTTATATTTCACTTACTATGAATACCTGTTTAAAAATTATTATTACTCAAAAGAAGGGGAAAGGACATAAAAATGCACAATTAAAAAAAATAAAAAACGAAAAAAATAATTTTAAAAAATCAGAAAAAAAAACAGGTATACTCCATACACGTAAACCAACAATCTCACGAAGTTTCATTAAAATATTCAATTTCACCCTATATACAGGTTACCAAATTATCGACGAGGGCCCAATACAGCATCTCATTGTCTATTTTATGGATGTGATCGTGTCACAAATCTTCATCAGATTTCAGACCCCCTGCGTGTAACAATACTACACATATATAATTATTATATACCAAATCTTGCACGAATATGCTCGGAACATTTGCAACAAAATAATTGGGATTCGGTATATGACTCAGAGAACAGCATATTCTCTTTTATAGCCCAACAGGTAGAGCACATATTTTCTTTTGTTCATCCTACTAATCAATTACTAGATTTTTCTAGCCTAGAATCTGTGCAAAATATGGATGACCATTTATTTGGGTACTGGATAGGTTTAAACAAATCTAACTTTATAGATTTGATTGGAGAATTACCTCGTATATTAGAAATTAACAGAGGGATATTAGGTGCAGCTGCTTTACTGATTAAAATGAGAACGGGAGATTCTGATGAGAGGCTTGCAACTTTATTAGGTATACCACGAAGTTCATTAGAACGTTTAATGGGCAAAGTAAGAGAGATTTTTCTTCAAGACTTTGTCCCAAGAAACTTGGGGCTGAATCATTTAACAAGAGAGCAATCAATAGAACACAATTTGACAGTCCCTAATGGAATATATAACCAAAATAATTGTCATGCCATAGTAATGTGTGATGGTACATACATTCACATTAATAAAAGCAGTAATTATATGTTCCAAAAAGATGCATGCTCTCTCCACAAGTACAGGAATCTTTTAAAACCTTTTATCTTAGTTTTATGTGATGGGTATATTTTAGATTGTTTTGGCCCATACAAAGCAACCACATCTGATACTGATATCATGATTTCTCTTTTCAGGGATGAAAATTCCCCAGTACGTAGATTTTTCCAAGAAAATGACATATTTATACTAGACAGGGGATTCCGAGATAGCATCAGCTTATTAGAAAGTTGTAATTATAAAGCCTATATGCCAGAATCATTAATGGAAGGTGAACACCAATTAACCACTGCCCAAGCAAATAGGAGTAGGTGTGTAACCATTTGCAGATGGGTAGTAGAAGTGGTAAATGGTTATTTCAAATGGGACTATAGATTATTGAGATTCGACCATTTTAATAAAACAGTCCCTAACATGATGGTTTATTTTCGAATAGCTGCGGCTTTAATAAATAAGTTTGGTGTTCGCCTTCAGGACAGAGCTGATGCTGATGCAGATTGATGAACTTGTCAGTTTTGGTAACAGATTTAAATCTGAATAGACGGGCATCTTTATTTAGAAGCATAACAGTAATAATAGTAGCTAGTAATAATAATATTTTTTCCCCAGTCTAGATTATAATGAGTTAATATTATACGTACCAAATACGTCAAGCACGCTCATACTATGGTGAGCATGTACGTTTCCATGGCGGATATAGGATAGAAGTATGTAGGGAACCGTTTAATGTCAGAATTTAATCTAAGAGGTACAGGGGATCTTTCATTAATTAGAGGGAGAATAAAATCTAGGCATATTATAGTAGACGACAATATTATGTCTACATTTTAGTTCAAAGTAATTTACAAGGCAGAGAAGCCATTAAAGAATATTTCTGCAATTGCATTGTGGGACGTCGCACTGTTGGATGTTGTGCACATGTCATGACATTGGTGTGGTTTCTTGGGTGGGCTACACATCAAGATAATATTGTTCCTCCAACAGCTTTTCTGGATGATGTTGTAGTAAGGGAAGACTTTGATTAAATATATTTTCATGTTATCAAAGTTATTTTATTCCTTGTCTTATGTCGGCCTACCTCTTCCTCTATACTTGTTTTGATACTTAATGGAAGGTATTGTAATTTTATATTATTACCTACTTATATACTTGTCTACCAGAGATTTAAATAATACATAGTTAAATGTCTTAGATGTCTATAGATATAATTAGGTAAAGGTCAATATTATCATTTATTCATTCGCTTACAGAAACTAAGACACTAATTATTTCAATAAAATAATTGAAACTGAATTATTGATTAAATATAAAAAAAGACTTGTTTAATTCCAAAGACAATAATTATAAGGATGACACCTCAGCATGATACATGTTATGATATTAATCCTTTTTTCTTCAAACCTCAGATCAAGCTTCAATCAAACAAAACAAGCGAATTGAAATAAATACCTAGCTGGGCTAAGACACCACAGCTGTGACAGCACACAAATGAATAATCTTATGCTGGCACTTCTAACCTCAGTACGTCTCAAAACACCCTAGAGAACGCACACAAAAAGAATCCGCTCTTCTTTTAAAAATTTGTAAAGTGGTAAATCCAACAGCTATAGCCAAGTGAAATATACCGTGACGTGCGGAAGAAGGAGACCTATCCGACGGTGAAGGTCTCAGTGAAATCGGTGCAGCGGTTGAAAAGATATTCACCGAATAGTGTTAAGTGCACGTGGTCTAAGTAAGAAAATCAAGTGTTTTTTGCCTGTGGTTTCCATACCACAAGGAGTTTCGTCCGGTGCGTGGCGTCGTTTGACGCGCAAGGGCGCGCCCGATCCTTTGGGAGTTCGACCAGGAGCACAGCGAGAGGGACTACGGCGTTATTCTCTGAAAAGAGAGTAACCTTAAAACACGTGGTCCCACTCCTGGACAGATCCGGGAATTTCCGAAGGTGCAGGAAGACGGAGGACCTCGCGGCGAGTTCGCCAACACTTCGAAACCGGAAATCGGCCACAAGATCACTGAGATAAGTCCTTTTTAACTAAAGAAAAACTTTTGGGGTAGGATATCTCCCTTTTTTGCCAAGGGAGGCGCACCTTTTCACAAGCTGCGAGGTCTACCCTCGCCACAGCCACAAAGATCTACATACATACAAAAAAGCTCCCCTCAAAACCCGGTGCATCGGGAGGTATCCTGGCCCAAAGTTTAGGGTAGAACTTTCCCCCCGGATTATCTCAGAGATCCTTTGCTGCAGGGACCTAGATTTTTGTCACTGAGAGTAGACCATCACAAACTCTCACTCCCCACGTCGATTTATTTTTTATTTTTAGTATTTTTATAGTTTTTAAGGTTTTTTTTTACATATTCTGCTCCTCTACGGGGTAGAATATTAGTTTTTAACTTTTTTCTTTCCGTCATACTTTTTAGACCTATTAAATCACCTTGTACAAAGCCAAATTAGAAGGCGCTAGCGGCAAACACACAAGTTAACCTTTCGGCGGCCATTTTGTTTATATAGGGTAAAATTTTAAAAGTGCCATAACTTCTCAAATTCTGTACCTACGGCTGTGCGGTTTTCGTTGTTGGGGATCACTTACCATCACCTTAAGGCCCCCATACCCCAAATCACCAGGGGAACATCTACCCCCAAAACCTAAAATTGGGTAGCTCAGAGGGTAGACAAAGACCAGCCTGGTACACAGAAGAAAACCCCGTCTCGCTACGACCAGTACTTCGGGAGATATAAATTTTTAAAACTTTGGCCGCCATCTTGGTCGGCCATTTTGTTTTTAGTTTTTGGCCCATAACTCCGGAACTACTGGTCGTAGAAACCCCATTTTTGGGGTTCTAAGATCTGAGTGCACTTGCCCAGGCCGTCGAGGGGTGAAACTCCACTTTCGGGGGAAGAAAATTCCACCCCGTTTTTTCCCGTTTTCGCGACTGGGCTCGTCGGGCCGATCCAGAAAACCCCAAACAGTGGGTGTCTAGCGCCAGTAACACCGGAGGGACAGCTTTCCAAAGTTCCGTCCGCCATCTTGGTTCGCCATCTTGGAAAACTTTGGAGAGCTGCCACACCCGAACTATTGGAGCTAGAGACCCCGCGTTTTCGCGTACAGTCATCCCCCGGCCCCCTTTACCATCTAGGCAGGGTAGAAATACCCTACCTCTACCCTGGGAAAATTTTCTCATTTTACCCGGGAACAGACGGGCCGGACCAACATCCACCGACTAGCGCGAAAACCCGATTCTAGGCGGTCGATACTTCGGGAGTTACAAGGGTTATACCCTCGAGCTACCATCAGCTCCTGCTAACTACCTTGGGGATAGCTCCCTAAGTATCGAGCGCACGGAATCGAGTGAGGGCTCTCTGGATAGGTCTCGGGGAGGCCTCTCGGGCGGAGCGGGAGCGGACCGGATTGGACCGGAAGTGGAGCCGCCATCTTGGGTTTTCGCAATATTTTATAGAACTTTTCGGATTTTTACTTTTTCTTCAAAATTTTTTTTTCTAAACTATACAACCCTTCGATCACAGTAACTAATTAACATCACAAACACCTCTCTCCACATCGCAACCCTGTCAGCAGAAAAACCCGAACAATCCAAAATGTCTCAGAAACCTGAATTTGAGGCAACTCCCGACACACAAACAGAACACAACATTGCGGCGTCTTCCACAAAGCTGGAAGACTTGCCAGGGACCCCGCCAGTACCACCAAGGCGCCGCAAAAGCACGTCCCCCAACACCACCACAACCCCAGTGGAGACGCCGCAAAAGCATAACACACCACAACCGGGCACTTCTAAACTTGGTCTGTCCTTTTCTTTCCTTAAAACATGATAAGGACAGACTGTTGTCAAGTTTACAAATAGCCAAGTGAAGTTCCGGCATTAGATAATCTATAATCAATCTCGTAAACACAGAGTAAGTAAATGACATCTTCAGCAGTTGAATAACCTCAGAATTAGTTTTCGTTATAACTTCTATTCCTCATTGCCAAATCAAACCAAATTAGCAACATTATTTCAGAAGATTGTAATAATGAATTAACAACCTCAACAGTCAGTATATATCCATAAAGAAAAAACCGAAGTGACAGGTTTTCGAATGTATGGGCAGTGGGCATTGTTCTTTGATTAAATTAACCTTATTCAAATAATTTACTAGTTGATCATAAACGGATAGTTTTTTGTACGTTGGAACGCTAGAAATGTTCTGTTCTTGTCACACTTAAGATTTATGAAATGGACAGACACTCTTTCACACTAACCATTTAATCCTTTGTCAATTAGTGTTAGTTCAAGTAACGATTTATCTTTTCTAGGAAACAAAAGGTCAATCACAACTGTGAAAATAAACAGAAGCCGATACAAAGAAATGTGCCTCTTTTTCACACTAACCATTTAATCCTGTGTCGAAAAAGGTCAGAACGCCCGTCATAGTTAGACCAGTAGACCCGTGGTACGATTTGACAATGAAAAGCAAATACTGAGACAGTTAAGAATGAACCCTGGTATTAGCCAACGCCAAATATCACGAAATCTCGGGATCCCACGATCGACGGTGCAGTTTATTATTAAAAGAAAAAAATACCACGGTTACCACGTGCAAAGGGTGCAAACTTTACAGCCCTCTGACTATGGACCTAGAATGGTATTTTGCAGAGAGATGCTTAGACGACACAGAGAGTATCCGCAGTTCTTCAACAAAATTTTATGGACTGATGAGTCAAATTTTAGAAGAATGGGAATTTTTAACACCCACAATTTACACTTTTACTCAAGAGTAAATCCACATATCATAAGAAATGATCGATTCCAGCATTTGTTTGGTATAAACATGTGGGCTGGAATAATTGACCAGAAGCTTGTGCTACATGAACTGCCACCAAGGCTGAATGGTGCTTTGCATTTGAATTTTTTACAGAAAAATTTGAACCAAATACTCAATGAAGCTGAGATTCCTGAAGATAGAGTGGCAGAAATATGGCTGCAACAAGACGGCGCCCGGCCTCATTATGCTCTAGCAGTTCGAGGACATTTGAATGAGCGCTTCCCTAATCCACCGGATTGGTCGAGGCGGACCTATTGCATGGCCACCCCGGTCGCCCGACCTTAACCCAATAGACTTTTTTGTTTGGGGCTTTTCCAAAGAAATAGTGTATCAAGGAGAGAATAACACCGAACAAGAACTACGACAAAAGCTCGAGTTCGCTAGGTTACAAATTGTTAATAACACAGGTGCATTCCGCCGATTACGTGCGAATTTTACTAGGCGGTGCAGATTGTGCATTATGGTCAGAGGTAGAAACTTTGAACATTTAATGTAAAAAATTTAATTGGAATAAAATTACTAAGTCATAATTGTTCTTTTTATTTCATGATGGCTTCTGAAATTACTACATAGTATGTATGAGCAAGAATCTAAATTTTCCTTTCAATTTACCATTTTATAAATTTGCACCTTGACATGAAAAAACGACCATAAAACCGAAACTAAAGGTCACACAGTACAGTGTTGTACCTCATTTGAATCAGCATTAAATCAGCAAGTTTTTTTAATGCAGGGTCACTTTTCTGTATTACATTTTTGTTTCACAAGGTGCTCTTAAAGTTCAACTTATGTTTTTGTAACGCTTCAAAGTTTACGGAAAAAAATCATTGTACGATAAATTTGATACCAAGAGCTCCAATACAATTTATGTAGTATTGATAAAATAATCCAGTCATAATACAACACCTTTGGTTTTATTGTTTTTAATCAATTAATTTTTTTATTGATTTAATTGTAAAAAAACTAGGTAGATTCATTGAAAAAAACAAAAATATTCATAACTTTTCGTGCAATAAAGTTATGGCCATGCTGTAGAAAGATTTTTTGTTGGAAATAACCTTCTTTATCCCCCTGTTTCATTTGATCCACGATTTTTTAACCAACCTGTATATATATATACATACACATATGTCGTTTTATTAACTTTAAAAGTTGAATGAAATAAAAATAAAATTCTATTTTTCTTAAGATCTGCATTACATAATTATCCTACCTACCATTACTTAATGCAGTCAGTCTTAAGACTGGATAAACTATGAAGGAAAGTTCATTTTATCAATGCTTTGTTCTACAAAAATCATATAAAATTTGTTAAAATTTTGTGACTAAGGTCCGATAACTAAATAACTGTAGCTAGCTACAACGTCGCATGGAGGCAATTACACAAATCCAAGATATTACACATACAATCAGACATAATGAATATAAAATACGTGATGACTCGGAGCTGTGTGTTGATGATGATTCAGATGATCATTCGGATGATTCTGATTGTGATGAAACGGAATGTTAATATTTATTATTTAATTGGTGAAACGTTTTTATTACATCTTTAAAGTCAGCTTAAAATGTTTAAAATGAAAATGACTAGTACAAGGTTTCACGTTTTCTCTTAAGATTGATTCGGCAGCAATGGGGGAAGAGTTCACAGATTTCGTAGTTGAAACTGGAATATCAGTAAAGAAATTTTCAAATGCTTTAGCAACCTTATTATTATCAAAATTTAGGTTATAATCATTATTGCGAGTTTTGGATTTTCCAGTTTCATTGTTTATAATATTCCATGTCATTTTGTTTTTGTCATTACTGTTCTTAATCTTTGAACTTAAGTAATTTGATTTTGCTAAGCGGTATAATTTTTTAAACAATTTGGAATACTTACGAACATGCTCTTTAAAATTTTTACTAGTGTTAGAGTTTTGTTCATTATAAAGTTCATACGTTCTTCTACTTTTATGAATTCCATGCGTAGCCCACTTACTAAAATTTACCTTATTATATATACCCTATTTTTTATTTTTTGGGTACAATTTCAGTGCAATATATATTAAAAAAATCATTATATAAATCATTATATAAATCATTTGGACTGTCTTTATATTTTAGTTAACACATTTGTCTATCTATTTGATTTTTAAGACGTTCCACACAATTAGCAGTTTTTGGTATAACAGTGATGTGTATTTGGTCACCTGCTTGAGCTGATACGGAAATATAATCAACTGGCCACAATGTACCACTATCTAGTTTTTTTAATAATTTGTTTTTTCTGTGGTATAATATCTGTATATATATTATCAATACAAGTGGCCGAAGTGGCAGCTATTCTAGTAGGCTCAATGAATAAGTGTTTCAGATTGTATGATTGAAATATTTTTTTTATTTTAGTACATGAACTAAATTTTTGTAATGAATCAATATTGAAGTCACCACAGACAATCAACCGTTTGCCTGTAGTGTAAGTTTTTTTAAGAGCTTCATCCATGAAATCTTCAAAACAATCATACAATGCTGATGGAGGCCTGTATACGCTCAATACAACAAGCTAGTCCAGTTTCACACAGCCAATTTCTGTTGTTCGCTCAACCGAGAGGCTTACAATATCTCTTCGTTCCTTAAATTTGAGTTTTTTATTCAATAATATCAAGGAGCCACCAATTGCATTTTCTCGATTGAACGATCTACCAAACTGATGATTATTAAAATTAAATATATTTTGATAACTTTTAAGTCAGTGTTCTGTAATACAAAATATATCTATATTATTACAATTCATAAATAATTCAATTTTTAAGTCCTTACCCATATTCCAATAATATTAAGATGCACCAGGTTGATAGAGCTTACATTTTTTGCAATGTTTTTGGATGTTTTTTTTATATATATTAACAAAATATTTTTTATTTACATTATTATTTAACAATACGCAAGACTAATTATCTTTTGTCTGATTGCTTAATTTAAACATTTAGTCATTAGAAGGTTGCTCAATAGGAGCAAGTTGTTAAGCCAAATTCTTGGCTGACTTATATCTTAACAATTTTCCTCCTTTGGCAGACTGTTGCAGTAGGGCAATGTGAAAAATACAAATTTTTCCACATTTAATGTATTTAAATCTGTTACATATTTTAAAAATATCATTTTGTTAAAATTGCCTGTTTCCTACAAAAAACAACAAGTTTGGATTCTATTACCAAAAAAACAAACAAGACAAAACATCGTAAGAGATCGGTCCAGTACTACTACATGGTCATCCAGTTCTTGTATGTCTTCTTCGAGTTACAGCACATCGTCGCACGGTGGAATATGGTAGAACAAACGCATATCAAAATTGATTTTTATTACTGATTGAAATTGGGTAATATATGAATATAATTTAATAGTTCAAAAGTCGAAGTTTAATATTCTGCAGTGTAATTCATATTTTATTTCGTAAAAGTATTTTTTTTCATGTAGCAAAGTTAAACGTTTAGGCAGCTGGGAAATATTAAGTTCTTCATTTACGTTTTTCAACGTGAAATAGTTATAAAACTTAAAATGAAAGGTATGAGGTATTAAATATTTTTGAAAAGCACATTTATCAGAGGTTAGAAATAAATACAATTGATTGTTTTTAATACGAATATAAATTTAAAAACCAATTTAAAGAAAAAATGGAGAAATATTTTTTTCCCTCAACTTCGTCGAATCTTTTAACTTTTAGAGTTGTTTACCGATGCTTTGAATTTAATGTTAAATTATAGGTTAGTTACTAGGCTTTTTGCGGTTTTCGGAGATATGTGAAAAAATCGAATACTAGTCTGGGAACGGAAATCGCTATCAAATGCGGTTTCGTAGTTTACTTTTATTATCAATAGTTTGCGGTACATTTTATGAATTAATTATTTGATATTGTTATGTAGGTTTTATCATTTCGATGTCATTTTCCGTGAGAAAATAGATATCTGAAATAATTCCCACATTCTGAAACAATATAAAAAGGGCAGTGAAAAAATATGTCTCCATTACCGTTTCAGTGGTCTTTACGTCTACGTACTCTAGTAGGTACGGTTATTTCATTATTCAACATGTCTACTTTTAACTGTACTAAACGTGAGTTAATAGTGTCTTATATGGAAGGCGGAAAAACGACTGCGGCACTTTCAACATATTTGGAGGGAAAACAAATTTCGGATGTCAATATATGTTTTATTATTGACCATATTCGATAAACCACGACAGGGGACGGGAAATAGTAATGATGGCAATACTGCTAGGAGATTTTTTTACAATGCTGCCTGTTCTGCTGATATCACAGGGATGACATTGATTTAATTAAACGGTTATATATAATTTTGCAGGCTTTGTCATCTGGTGTAGTGGTAGATAGTAAGAAATTTGGTAATTATGCTCTGGAAACTGCAAGAATATACGTGAGTAAATATAGTTGGTATTACATGCCATCATCTGTCCACAAAATTTTAATTCACGGAGAGAGTATCATAAACCATTTCGCGGTATTACCAATTGGGCAACTTCCAGAAGATGCTCAAGAATCTCGCAATAAGGACTATAAAAAATTTCGCTTACACCATGCTCGGAAATGCTCTCGAATAGCTACAAACGAAGATGTGTTTAATACACTACTTTACACTTCAGATTCATATATAACGAGCATAAGAAAACCATATGCAAAAAATGTAAAGGAGTTCGATGAAGATACTTTACACCTTCTCAAGGTTAATGAACTTATTTCAGATCCTGAAGCTCACCTGGTGTAAGATGTCAATCTTGCTGTGCAAAAAAAAAGAAATATATATTGCGATAATTTTGATTTGTTTCTGTATGTTATAATTTGATAGTTATCTTAATAGAGTAATTAGCATTAAGAAATAGACGTACAATATGTTTCTAAAAAATATTTCAATAAATAAATAATACTAATAATACTATTTTAAATCATTTTGTGACTTTTCTTTTTTAATTAAAAAAAATACGCATAATTCCAATTCATCAAACATTACTTATATGAATCCTTATGTATCACTTTATATTATAGCAAAATTTTATAAGTCTATCTTTCGAATTGAGGGAGTTACAGATTTTTAATCCGAAACACACCGAAATATTCCACAGTGCGTCGTCGTCGTGGTCAAAACCTTCATCAGCGATCAAATACTTTTTTTTCGAAATTAACATTAACACTTCACCTTCAATCATACCAGGTACTCTTACAAACTGCACAAATATAATCTATGCCGAGCCCTCTACTAGCAAAAGACATGTAGATAAGGACGTGAACTACCGTCAATCACCTATGCATTTGGAAGAATCAGACGTGGATTTGAGTGACGCTTATCCAACTTATAACGAACCATCGACGCGACGCACTTTAAGTTTATCGTCCACCACTTCTGACGCGGAAATGAAACGACGCAATTGTTTCTTCTGAATTATTTGCACATAACAAAAAATCTAGGAAGCGCCTGCGCAATCCATCCCAATGGAAACAAAATATCGTTAAATCGCTACGAAATGCAGGCAAATCACTTCCGAAATCTAATAAAGAAGTAGCTGCAAAAAAAGTAAGAGACAACTGTACTTGTGGACTTCGTTATTCTGATAATATAACTCCTGAGAAGAGATGCGAAATATTCGATTTCGATTGTTATTAGCAGCTATGTAATCTGGACTTAAACTTTAATCAAGGCATATATGATTAATATTTAATAGTTCATTTGAGAAATCCCTTCGAACTTATGGTTCAACGTCGCGTTACTGCCATGAAAAAGTATTTATTGATCGAAAGCCTAATGGCGAAAACTACAAAAGAGAGTGGCTACTTTATTCGCCGTCTACAGGATCACTTTACTGTTTTGCATGTAAGCTTTTTTGTTCAGATAAATCTTCAGTTTTTGTTTGTAGTTCAACAAGTTTTGGTTTGGAGGAATACCAAAGTAATTATTAAAGGTCACGCACGAAAAGAGTTCTAGTCACAGAGATTATCTATCAACATATTTGTCTGTTGTCTGTACGCGACGACCGAAGCGAGAGAAAATGAACTCACGACGATACGAGAGCAATGTATAAAAATGTATCTATAATTTCACATGAATCGGTTGTATACGCATTAAAAATATCATTCCCTTGTTGTCTTATTAGAATGAGTCGGATATCGCAAACAATAGATAGCTCTGCCCATAGTAAACCATTGTAAAATTGATAGTTCAGAGCGATATTCCGCCCCGTTCTCTCCAATAATCTTATAAGACTTTATCTAAACGATCGCCACGACGCCAAGCGGTGGCGCGGGGAAACTAGTCAGAATACTGATAGTTCCGACCTATAGGAGGGACGGAGACAATAGGTTGTCCTTGTCACACGTCTTATAGGATTTTGCCTGAGTTGACAATTTTCGATAATAGTATGTTTTATGTTTTGATTGATTTATTTTATGTCTTATTAGATAGTAGGTAGTTATAGGAATAATATATCGAAATTTTGTATGAATCGTGTTAGTAGTTTAAGCGTAATTAAGGAAAATATCGGGAATAGTTTTTTATGAATAGTCAATAGGATATAGGTATAATTGTTATAATAATGATGTCATTTTATGTGTTTTTACTTCTTCTTTAAAATGGTGTATGATAGTTAAACATTAAGCGAGTATAAGTAGGTTTTTTAAGACTTTTTAATTTGCAAACTTTATAGGGCCGTACAGCTGTTGTTTATTAATATTCTTGTAAGAAACTTGTTGTATTAGATAGGTAACACGTAGGGCTACGTAAATAAATAGGTATCGTATCAATAAGTGTAAAAATGTACCGTGTAGGAGAAAAAACATGTTTGTATAGAACCGTTTTCTGAGACATGTTGCGCTCCCCACCCGGCGCGCCCGGAGCGCGCGGGTGGGGCAGCGAAGCCCCGTGGCAGGGCGAAGCCCTATGGAGGGGGAAAGTATAAATATTGCGGAGACCTATTTTTTGCGCGCCACACCTAAAATATCGTGTTTACGGACACATAACTATGTTAAAAATATGCCCAAATGTATGCCCGATGTATGTACAATTAGTTTTAAGCTCGCACTATTGTAAATCTTGAGAAAATGAAAAATAAAGTATAGCGTGGGTGAGGTAATGGATCGCTGGCCAGCTCAGTCCTAGCATATAAAATTCGAGTCGGAACATGCCCCGACATGCATTCAGCGACAGGCGCTCCTACCCTAAGGAACAGGAAGAAACAACCAAGCGGTTCACTCTGGACCTGAAGCCTCCTCTCACCGGCCATCCATTATCAGCGCCCACCGATTTCTTCAATACCGAACACCAGGGGTTTTATTCGCCGAAACTACAGTCCACTACAGTCAAGACTCCTGCGTGTAACTTCCTCCACCCCCTCAGTACGAGTCGGTAACTGTCCGCTACTGCGACAGCCCGGCGTCCCGTACAGTTGTCTTTGTTAATTGTTTTAGATAAACAAGAAACGTCTCCTATTTATCTAAAACAATTTACGAAGAGATGATTATGATAATTATGATAAAGCAGATAAAAGATTCTAGATATTATAGTCTTTCAGTAGATTCTAAGCCATTTTTGACGCACATGGACCAGCTCAGCGTTGTTATTCCCTACATAAAAGATGAACAGCCAATAGAGCGATTTCTTACATTTATTTTTCCAACTGAAAAGCATCACACAGGAGATGAACTGGCAAAGCAGACTCTTCAATATAGTACAGTCAATCTGTCGAAAAAAATATCGTTTGAGTGAAAAAAAAACCTAAAGGGTAAGTCTTGTTTTTTCTGTTGCCAAATGACGTCAGTAAGCCACCTTGGCGATGGGCATGTTCAACTCGTAGGCGTTTTTTGAAAAACTCAAAAAAACCGTCAAAAAATTTTTGAAACGCATTTTTCTTGTTTTGTATGCATTTTAGAAACTTTTTTTTCGACCATAATTGTAGAGGGCGTTGAGTGCTACAATTTATGTCATTGTTGCAATCTCGTACAACAAAAAATGCTCATTGTAGGTGGCGCTAAAGTCTCAAAAAAGTGTTTTTTCACTTTTTCACCCTGAAAATATCATTTTAATGGAAAACTTTAAATGGCAAAGTTGTTTCGTACATAATTACCAACAACTTTTGTTTAAACAATCTTTTTGTATTACTTACCGTTTTCAAGTTATAAATTGCGCAGGTATGAAAAGTCCAATAGAGCGGTTTTGGGCAGTTCAAGTACACACTTGCAGTGCACATTTCAATGAAAAAGTGAAAAAACACTTTTTTGAGACTTTAGCGCCACCTACAATGAGCATTTTTTGTTGTACGAGATTGCAACAATGACACAAATTGTAGCACTCAACGCCCTCTACAATTATGGTCGAAAAAAAAGTTTCTAAAATGCATACAAAACAAGAAAAATGCGTTTCAAAAAATTTTTGACGGTTTTTTTGACTTTTTCAAAAAACGCCTACGAGTTGAACATGCCCATCGCCAAGGTGGCTTACTGACGTCATTTGGCAACAGAAAAAACAAGACTTACCCTTTAGGTTTTTTTTTCACCACTCAACCTACAGATTGACTGTACTAATACTTTGTCTTTGTTGTAAGACAAACTGCATTATTACATATTTGTGAAAGTAAATTGTTAACGTTCACTGGTCTTAACCGTCGACAGAACTACGTACCTACTCAAATATTCTGTATTTAAGATTGAAGAAGGGTGTAAAGCATTGTTTTAATAATCACAGAGCTAATGGTAAAAAAATTCCAGTAGTTCTGCCGACAGAACTATTCAACAGAACAGGTGGGAGCAGAGGAAGATGCCGTCTGACCCGGGGGCGCTACGCGGGCGCAGTTTACGGATTAACGAGTGCTGAGTCCGCTCGACAGACACACCCTTTGTGATATTGATTCGTTGGTGGCAGAAGTGGTGGGAGGCGCCCGGTGTGACGGCATGCGCGTGAGCTGCGTGCGGTACTGAACAGTACTTGAACATTGCAACATTACTTTATTTTCCTAAAATAAAAGTAGCCCAAGTTACTCCTTATTACATCAGCTATCTGCCAATAAAAGTCCCGTTAAGGTCGGTCCAGCCATTTCAAAGATTAGCCGCAACAAACAGACAGACAAAAATTGTGAAAAATGATATTTTGGTGTATGTTTTGGTGTTAAGATTATTTCGATAATTACTGGATGAAGGATGATTTTTATAGAATTTGGTCAGTTTATGGTGAACGCCACCGAACAAATAATGCAGAAGGATGGCACCATAAAATAAAGAACCTTGTAACGAAAGGCCATGTAAACCTATTGCAAATATTGAAAATTTTACGGGACGAATATTTACTGACTTCTTATCGAAATGACATCCTTCAGACACCTTCCATATCAAAATCACGTTGTAAAAGGAGAAAAACTGATTTATTCAATGACGACTACATTATTGATGCTCAAATGCAATTAATAAGCGGTCAAATTGGCGTTGTGTGTTTTTTTTAGAATAGATGCAGTTATAGTTACATTGAGTATTTGATTATTTTATTATTTTTTAATTTTTATATAAGGTACCTGCGGGTAACAAGAGCCGTTGTTTATCAAGGGCCACTATTACAATAATGTACTTCCAATGGTTCGATTTTATTCTAATTACACACACGTGTAAAGGAACAATAGGAAGGCTTATGTACGCCAGCGCAGTCGCGCACGATCATCCATCTCGTCAGTAGCCACGTCGCCGTTCACAGATTTGGTTTACGGCACACAAACGTTTCTCTTAATTGCAACGAAATTGTGCGTGAAATATACTGTTGTTTATAAAACTTGGTGTTACAAAGTAAATTTTACAGTTTAATTGTTGCTAAAGCAGGGTGAGTTCAAAAGATTTTATTGATTTAGTGTATTTTACCTCGCATCAAGTAAAATGAGTACCAATGCTTAATAAGGGCCAGCTGAATGGCGGGTAAAGGGGCCGGCCCTTATTAAACCTATGAATATGTACTTTTAATAATCCAAGTCTGTTAGGAACAAAAGGGAGGTGCGAGTAAAAACACTCGATTGCGTACCCATCGGTCAGTCCGTCTTAAGCGAATGAATCGGTTTAGTTTTGGCAGATACGAAGTTCTACACCCCAGCTCCGGTAGACGTCTTATTGGGAGCAGATGTTCTGGGGCGATTGCTTTTGAACGATAGTCGTGTTTTACAGCCTGGTGGTCTAGTCGCTATTCAGACAGTTGGTGGTTACATGTCAATATCTAGCGTAGACTGGCGTTCGACGGAGCATCACTTTCTCCCCCATCACGCAGTTTTAAAATCACGCATGGGAAAGGTTAGGGTGGTTTTTGATGGCTCGGCCTACATCGTCTGGTGTGTCGTTAAATAATTGTCTGCATGTAGGGCCCAAATTACATAAAGATATCTCAGACATACTAACCAACTTCCGAAGACACAAAGTAGTGTTTATGACTGATATCCGGATTATGTTTCGTCAAACCTTGATCCATCCTGATGATCGTAAATATCAGTTGATTCTTTGGAGGGAGAGTCCGAGGGACCCCATCTCTGTTATTGAACTCAACACGAACACTTAGGCCGTGTTCAGACGACACGCGCCCGCCCCGCCCCCACCACGCGATTCTGCACCCGCGTCTAACTCGCTTTGAAATTTGTTGTATATAATTTGAGTCTTTAGGCACATCAATAGATCTCAAATTGCATTTATCGAATTCCACCCGCGCACGCCACGCTCACGCCACGCGCCCACCCCGCGCCCGCCACGTGCCAACCCCGCGCTCACCCCGCATACGCGCTGCACATGCCTTGCGCCCGCGCTGTGGCTAGTGTTGTATTGACTGTGATCAAGTATAGTCGCGTGGCGTGTTTTTTTGAGTAAATATGATGGATAATATGGATAAAGAAACATTAATTTCTTTGGTGGAGGAAAGGGATGTGCTGTGGGATAAAACTCTTGAAAGCTATAAAGATAAAAGAAAAACTCTACAGGCTTGGCGTGACGTATGTATAATCATCAATGAGGATTTTGAAACGCTGCCGGATGTGGAAAAAAATAAATACGGTATGTATGTTAGCATATTTTTATTAAATTGCATTTTATCATTTAAACTAACAATATTTATTTTGCCATGGTACTCTTCCCTGCTCAGACATAAAGTATTCCGCAAAATGATTACGAACTGTACTTGCTGGTATATTATGTTGTATTGATTGCGACCTTCGTAAAGCCGACATTTCAGGACCCAGATTGATGATTGATACTTCAGGCATACCCTCTTCTTTATGTATAAAATTTTGTAGTAAACAACACGTCTTTACGATTTTAACTGCTAAATCAAGTGACACATCTAGAGGACGATGGAGAATTCGCCATTTATTAGCCATAATGCCAAATGCACATTCTACGTATCGCCTTGCCCGGGTCAAACGGTAATTAAAGACCGATTTAGTCGCATCCAGCTGTTGACCACTGAATGGGCGAAGTAAGTTTTCGTGTAACGCGAAAGCCTCGTCCCCAACAAAAATGTAGGGTAGATCGACATTTGATCCTTCCAGTTGTGCAGGCGTTGGCAAATTTAACGTGTTGTTCACTAAGCTTTTCCAAAAAGTAGTCTCCTTGAAAACATTTGAATCACACTCTTTGCCGTATGCACCAACATCAATGTAAATATAATTATAATTAGTGTCAACTACCGCCATTAAAACAATCGAAAAGTAATGTTTGTAATTTAAAAACATCGATCCACTTCTGTTGGGCTTTACAACTCTTATGTGCTTGCCATCAACAGCACCTAGGCAATGAAGAAAATTGGCTTTTAAACAGAAGTTGCGAGCAATTTCATACCACTCATTTTCAGTTGGTACTTTCATATATGTTTCTGACAATTCTTCCCAGATACTTTGGCAAACTTGTCTGACAATAGAACTTAAAGTACTTTTTCCGATTCTGAATCCGTATCGTAGATCAGCAAAAGTGTGTCCTGTTGCTAAATACCTGAAAAATAAAATGAAACAATAAGTAATTAAGCTATAGAGGATGTAAAGCAAAGGGTATAAAGGGTGTAAGGGACAGCTATCCGAAAACTTTCACAGAGTGTTCACACCTTCATTGCCTGAATACCCCCAATTGCAAGTTAAATAAATAAATTTCACAGACAATACACACAGCGCCATCTAGCCCATAGTAAGCATACTATAGCAGCTTGTGTTACGGGTCTAGACAACGGATAAAAATACATTTGTATTATATACTTTTTTTTGTAAATACATACTTATAATAACTAAAACCCAGGCCGAAAACAAACACCTACGTTCGTCACGTAAATGCTTGTCTTCCGTGGAAAACGAACCCACGATCTCGAGATTACAAGTCCAACATGTAAATCGTTGGACTACGGAGGTCGTCAGTTACAATAAAATATTTAAATAAGATCTGTTTTACTTATTTGCAGGAAAACTGGTTGTGAAAAAGTGGAAATCAATGAGAGACGAATGGATGAAATGTCATAGAAAATTAAGCGAAAGCAAGTCGGGATCGGGAGCTAATCCAACAGTTCATAAGTACACATACTATGACAACATGAAATTTTTGACAAAAATAGCCCAACATAGGGATACTGAGTCAAATATGCAACCACCTTGTAACACTGAAAGTGACGACAGCCATGATACATTGATCAAAAAAAGGAAGAAAGAACAAGTTCATAAAGAAAAAGATTTCAGTGCAATAGATAGAAGAATGATTCAATTTATCGATTCTATGCAAAAAGAAGAAAAAAAAACGATGACAGCAGAATTATGTCATTTTTCAAGAGTATTGCTCCAACAATAGAGAAGTTCAGTGACGATGAAGTTGTCGAATTCCAATATCAAGTTATTTCAATATTAAGGAATTTTAAACAAAATAATGTAAATAGCAACACATCAGAATCTCAAAGTATACACCTGCAAGAACCCATCCAACCTCAGCCAACCTATGATACTGAAGCTTATGGATATTCTACTGCATCTGGATCTTCTAACGTGAGAAGCCAATCTAGACTTACTACTTATGGTGCCGAACTAGAATTTGACTCTTACATTCGAGTTGGACAAAGTCAACCCAGTGTGCAATCCAGTATGAGTGACGACCTCGACTTTGCGACGCTGAATTAATTTTATTATTTTTCTACTGCGACATCTACCGCTGTGATTCAAGATAATTATAGTATTTGATTAGTGTAATTATATTACCTTACATTTTCTAAAATTAAAAAAATGATTAAAACAAGAACATGTTTTATTATACTATATGGTCACGTTCAAAAGAGGAGTCATAGTACGATAGTTTGAAATAATTTATTTAAAAAAGGTCATGTGCTTTATTCTATATGTTTGTGCTTGTTTATAAATAAATTATAAACCTTTTAGAAATATAAAAATATTTCAAACTATACGCTCACGCAAAAATTTTAAGCGAGATCATATCATGACTACTTACCTCAAAGTTACAACCAGCCTTTCAGCAGAAGAAATACTATCTCGCATAACTGTGTGCTGATGCTCCAGTTTAGTATTTAAAACGGACAGTAATTTATCAAAAGTCCTTTTAGTCATTCGAAGATAGCCATAAAATTCATCATCATGATTGCGTAATTCCGCAAAAAGGACATGAAATTCGCCATGCTTCTCTCTGCCAGTTAATATAGGGTGAACCCAATATCTTCGCGTAGAATTAATCTTTTCACTGTCTTTTTCTTTCTTCCATTGTTTATACATATAGTATGTAATTAGAACTTTCTTTGACTTAGTCAAATCCATTTAATTTCAAACGTTCTCACGTTGTGACACCTGGAAGCCACTACGATAACTGAACGAAGTAGTCCAGTCACTAGTAGTTTATGCGTGCGCGAGGCGTGCGCGTGGCGAGCACGGGTGTAACGCGGGCACAACGAGTGTGCAGGTCCTACGCGTGGTCGACGCGTGTCATCTGAACGCGCCCTTATGGTCTTGCATCTAGTCCATTTGTTGCGATAAGGTCGTTGTTGGAGTTAGCAGAGAGGGAGCGCTTAAATTATCCTCGCGCCTCCGCAATTTTGTCGGATGACGTATATGTTGATGAAATATGCACGGGGGCTTCTAGCGTAGAGGAGGCATTGGTACTCAGAGATGAGTTGCTGGCAATCATGAAGGCAGGAGGCTACGAGCTGAGAAAATGGCTGTCAAACTCGCCTGAGGTCCTCGCTGATTTGCCCGAAGAATATCACCAAGATTCTCATCTCTTTGAAAACGCCGACAGCCCTCATGAGGTGACGGTGCTTGGTGTCCAGTATAAACCGGTCGCAGACACTTTCACTTACTGGGTACAACTGCAAGTTCCCAAGGTCTGGACCAAGCGCCTTGTCTTGTCTACGGTGGCGTGTACTTTCGATCCTAATGGGTGGATCAGTCCTGTAATTTTCATGGCCAAATGTTTCATGCAACATTTATGGGCTGCGGGAGTCTCGTGGGATGAGCCTCTCTCTGAGGAATTGCTCCGAGATTGGATACATTTCGTCTCAACCCTCCCTGATATCAATCAGGTGTCCATGCCGAGACTGTTTGTTCCTGCTGGCAAATATAAAGCGAGCCTGCATGGATTTTCAGATGCCTCTGAAAAGGGTTTTGCTGCGGTCGTCTTCCTCCGCACCGTTATTAATACCGGAGAAGTAGCAGTGCATCTTGTATTGGCAAAGAGTAAGGTTGCTCCCCTTCGGACGCGGCTGACTATCCCGAAGTTAGAACTCTGTGGAGCTTTTCTTCTTTCACGTCTTTTAAGCCACCTTTGTTCCACTTTAGGTCGTTCAATAGTGCTAAGTGATGTATTCGCCTGGACCGATAGTCAGATTGTCCTTTGTTGGCTAAAGACTCCACTTCATAGTTTAGAAGTATTTGTAGCCAATTGAGTTGCTCAGATACTTAAAGCGATAGTTAAGACAACTTGGCGACACGTACCCGGGGAACTATATCCTGCGGACTGTGCTTCTCGAGGGTGCGATGCTTCTCACCTTATAAATCATCCTTTGTGGTGGGGTCCTGAGTGGCAAGCACGCCCCGAGTCTGACTGGCCGCAATCTCAGAGTCTGTCGAATGTAGCACCCCCTGAATTGCGAGATCTTGTCCTTGAAATTGCGCCTAGTATAGACACTGAATTCTTGTTAGGACGGTACAGCAAATTGGAAAAATTATAGAGTGTCACGGCGTGGATTCAACGTTTCAAACATAACTGTAAGCAACCACTGGCGAAACGTGTTTCCCCTGTTATCACTCCCGAGGAGCGCCATGAAGCCTTATTGCTTTGGATTCGTTTGGTGCAGTCTCAAAATTTCAAATCTGAAATTGCGGTTTTGCGTGATGATCGCTCCAAACTAAAAGGATCGGTTGCTCGTTTGAATCCTTTTCTCGACGACGTTGGTCTCTTGCGTGTTGGTGGAAGGCTTCGAAACGCTAATTTGGCTTATGGTGTAAGGCATCCTTTGTTACTACCTAAAGATGGCCACCTCGTTCGTTTGTTAGTCATAGATCGTCATCTCAAAAATTCTCACGCAGGCAGCAATGCATTATTGGGTATATTGCAGCGTGAATTTTGGATATTGTCAGCCAGACGGACGATCCATAGCATTATTTTTCGTTGTCTACCATGTTATCGTCTAAGACCCGCTACCATGCAGCCCCAGATGGGAGATTTGCCTGCCGATCGTGTCACAGAAAGTAGACCCTTTGCTGGTGTTAGTACCGATTTTGCGGGTCCCTTTATGGTAAAAACGTCGCGTCTTCGTAATGCAAAAAGTTACAAGGCCTATTTATGTGTTTTTGTGTGTCTGTCTACTAAGGCTGTCCACTTGGAGGTGGTATCCGAACTATCTACCGAGGCCTTTATTGCTACTCTCAGTAGATTTGTGTCACGCAGAGGATTGCCGTCATTGATCCGCTCCGATTGCGGAACTAATTATAAGGGTGCAAATAATTATCTAAAACAAGTAAATGATTTTTTGTCAAATAATAAAGTAGACATTGGAACTACCCTATCCCGTCGTGGGATAATCTGGAAATTTAGCCCACCAGCTTGTCCACACTGGGGAGGAATATTCGAAGCATGTGTAAACGCTGCTAAGACTCACCTTCGTCGCGTGATAGGCGAAGCCGTCCTTACGTTTGAGGAACTAGATTCAGTGTTTTGCAAAATTGAAGCTGTCCTCAACTCGCGACCACTGTCCTTACTGGTGCAAGGTAGGTAGGTACTATAGAGTTCTACCCAGAAGGGATAGAACCTGGGAGCGTAGACGTTAATTGAAAAATACTGATAGAGATAAATTATTTATTTTGTTTTATCATTCAGGCTAATATAAAAGTATTTTATATTAAATACGAGAGGAAATTCTTGGTGCCTGAAGATCTAATCTTGAATGGAACCTTCTATCAAAAGACAGACGATTCCTCATTTCAAATCTTAAAATCATGACATTATCTTTTTAATATAACTGCCAACCGTAGGCATTGCAAAAGCAAAGAGTTTACCTAAACAAGGAGGCTGTAACGTTTCGGACGTCACATCCCTCCGGCACCTCTAAAAAAAAAAATTGTTTTGTCATACCAGATGACCGAACAAAATTTTTTTTTCCTACCTACTACATCGAGAGGGTTCGACGGTCCTAACTAAAATCCCTACCTGCTTAAGGACATAAATACAACTGGGAGGTGGCCTTTACTACAGACTAGCCCTCACAATAAGTTTGCAAAACTTTGAAAAAAAAACTTTACGGGAAAAGAACCCTAACTGTTTGCAAAGTTTTATTGCAAAGACTTTACGGGAGCAAAACCTTAACAAAATCCCTCGCACATCTCCCTCCTAACCTTAACTTTACTTTACTTTACATCGACATCAGTCGGCAAAAACAAAAAAACAAAGCTAACCCTAGCTATAACTTAAATTACCCAAGCAAATTTTTTTTTTTATCCCATCTATCAGCAAAACTTTACCCTATCCCATTTATTAAACCATTAAATATCAAGAAAATTTATATTTTGAAACTTCATTACTTCCCATACTAAGTAGATGTACGAAACGAAATTCAAACTATTTCCTAAGATTCGTAAACATTAACTGGATTTGAGCAAAACCTAAAAGAATTTATAATTAATGTTTACTTTCGTACATCTTTAATAAAGATACAGACGTGGTCCACCACTTTATTGTCTTGTACTTTATTAGACACCCATGATGCGCAAACGTAATAGAAATTTTGGGTAAGGACATCTAGCATCAAACAAGATTAAACCCAATTCCCATGGAATACTAAGGGTTCCCTACCCCCAAGTCAAACTACTACAAGTGACGATTTTGACGAACGCGACGCGACCAAATTGAAACGAAAACGACGCGAATTCGTAGAGGGTGTCTCCATCATCTTCAGGGTGGATCATCGTCAGTATCGCTGACGTCTGCATGAGCGCCAGCCTGCTCTCTCTCGGGAAGTGCGCATCATGTGGTAGTACATAAAACAATCAAGAAAATATTAGTAAAATTCTTTACACCATTTTTCTTCAGTCGGGTAAGTTAATATTCATGAAAACATTAAGTTTATGATAAGTCTTTATATCATCTTTTCCATAGTTGGATAAATTTTCAAAGTATAACATTATTATTCATTTATTTATTTTTTTAACCTTACAGGGAATCGAACCCGTTTCCTTTTTTAAAATAAGGGAATTTTCTTTATGGACCTATATTATCCTATTATACATTATTAACTGTATATATTCTATCCTAATGCTAAATTAATCCTATCAATGATCATATTCAAAGTCAATTGAATAATTCCAAGTTGAACAGAGAATCGAACCTGTTACCTATCATTCTTATGGTTATTACGATATCAATAATCCACCTATTCAACAAATTACATTAAAGCTAACAATTAAAAGAAATGAAAATACTTTAATGATACTACCTATTGATCTGTCATAAACAAAATGTGTAAAAATTCCTTATAATATGTATATTGAAAAAAATTTCTAATACAAGTTATATTTAATATGCTTTTGAAATAAAATTCTAAAATAACTATTGTATTGAACCTTATTTACATACCACCATTGCTTTAAAATATTCAATAAACTGAAATAAAATTTCATTAGTAACAATATTATAATACTATCAACCTATTCGGCATAATATAAACTTTCATCATACACCGAATTATCACTATTCCTTTCATTATTCTTTTGTATATATTGTCTTTTAAACTTGCACTTAATATGTTTGATTATTAATTGTTCGTTACAAAAATCTATTATCGCATTATTTCGAAGAAAGAAATCCTGTCCTAAGATGAGGTTATGCCTAATATTCTCTACCACAAGAAAATCGTGAATGAATAACACATTGTCTATCAATATTTAAGGTTAACTTTCCCTATAACAGACAATTCTTTACCATCGACAGCTTTCAACTTCATATCGCTTTCATCAATTCGTTGATGAATTCTATTAACTGTGTCCTTCGACACCACAGACACTGCAGCACCACTATCAATGAGCCCTACAAACTTCTTATCACGACACGTTATATTAATTAACGTTCGGACTCACTTGTATATTGATTGTTGTTTTCTGACGGTTGGGAATGAAAATCTTGTCCATCGGCCATCGTCATAACATTTTCTTCATAAAAAATTTTCTTTGGATGCTTCTTCTTCTTTGATTTATACTTCTTTTTGTTCATGTTACTGGAACAAAAAGTGCGGGGAATCATGTGTTCGGGAGGGACAATGGGATGAGAAAGGACACTTTGGGAGGAAATGAAGTTGATTTCCTTCTCTTGTTCTTCTTCATGCCTTATTATAGGCGAAATTTTCGCCGCTTCGAAGTTTGTCATTGGTGTAACAAACGATGGTTGGATCGGCAGATTCCAACAAATTTCGGCACTTTCGTCTCCGAAAATATCCTGTGCTTGACGTAAAATATTTTTTAAATGTGTTTTATCACTATATAACTGAAATGCGAAAAGATTTTTTGTATTTAAATTCGCATTTTTCAAGAACTGTCTAATGAAGCATTTGTCATCGATGACAGCTCCCGCTTTTGTGGCCAGCTCATCCAATACATAAAAAAAGGTCAATGGCTCTTCTGACAAGCCTTGTCTTCGTGAGAAAAATTTTTCCAACGCATTTATCGATGATGGAAATTCCTCACAAATTATCTTTTCTAGAATCTGAAAATTCTCACAAGACTCATTAATATTTTTATAGAACAACAATGCAGGTCCACTTAAATATACCGACAACACAACTCTTTTTGTATCCTCGTTCAAATTATTGATGGCGGCGATGATATTAAATTGACGAAAGAAATCGGTTACATCACCTTTTCCGTCGAATGTGATCCTGGTCTCCATCTTCATAAAACTACTTCTTTCTTGATTTAAAATTATTTTTCACTCGCGGTACTTGAAACTAACGCGGTCCACCATATAGAGTTCTACCCAGAAGGGATAGAACCTGGGAGCGTAGACGTTAATTGAAAAATACTGATAGAGATAAATTATTTATTTTGTTTTATCATTCAGGCTAATATAAAAGTATTTTATATTAAATACGAGAGGAAATTCTTGGTGCCTGAAGATCTAATCTTGAATGGAACCTTCTATCAAAAGACAGACGATTCCTCATTTCAAATCTTAAAATCATGACATTATCTTTTTAATATAACTGCCAACCGTAGGCATTGCAAAAGCAAAGAGTTTACCTAAACAAGGAGGCTGTAACGTTTCGGACGTCACAGTACCTACCTTGCACCAGTACCTACCTAGGTAGGTGTAGGTGCTTTCCACCGTCCTTACTGGTGCAAGTTAGGTAGGTAGTTAGGTATGTGTTATCGCCCGCAGGGCGTCGGGCCCGGGATGCGCGCTGGGCGCGCGTAGTGAAAAGTGGTGGAGAGGTTGTGCAGAGAGGAGTTATGGTGAGTGGTGGTGGTGGTGTGGCGGGCGGAGTTGCAAGAAAAAAATTGACTTTTGGGCCGCCACTTGAGGGGATATCCGCTAGAGTGATGAGAGACCGAGAGTCGGTCGATGACGGGGTAGAGGTGGATTCGTGGAAGGTGTCGGGAGAGGGGCGAGCTGGGCCGGTGCTGGCAGCCGAGCAATTTGTATTTCGCATAGCAACAGTCAAAAATCGGCGGGTTTCGCGGGTTTTTTACACTTGTCACGATAGATTGGGCTCTCTAGGTTAGGTTACCTACACCTAACCTAACCTAACCACCCCTACTACAACTCAAAAGGACAACCAGAACACACCACTAGAACCGAACACAGATATCACATCTCCACAAACTACACAAATAATATCAGCAACACAAACACAAGAAAGTCCTCAAGCACACTCACAGTCGTCTATACCGTCATCTACACATATAGAAACACCGACCACTACAGAATATTTCTCACTCACGCAACCCAAACACACCACAACCACACAAGACTCCAGGCAAAAACCAAAAAAACACAACCACTTATCTTAAAAATTCAAAAAAAGGCCCCCCGTGGGGCCCCGACAGAGCTAGGTAGAGCAGTAGCCATCCAACAATTAAGGCAGATGAAGACCAACTCTGGCGGGCTCCGAAGGGGGGTCTCAATCAAAAACGCACAAATAGCGGCCAGGAAATCTACAATGGACGATTTGAGGCCATTAACAAACGTATCCATACTAGATGCCACCCTTCCTGCTATGGAAACCCCAAAAAAGACAACTACGGAAATAATGGACATGGAAACGACGGACCAGGATCAGGACCCCCCGATCGATCCATCCAGGGCAAACACAGCCGACACGGAGAGCCCATTGTGCCCTGTAGCGGGGACGTCGACCGAGGAGACGGCCTGTGCGTCGCGGCTGCCCCCGACCCACCCAAAGAAGGACCACTACAGCATCGTGTGGTCCGCAACGACGTGTAATGAGGAGGAAGAACAGGACAAGTGGGAAGGGGGCAGTGCAGCATCAGAATGGACGGACGCGGAGACCGTTGAAAGCGAGAGACGCCTCAGCGTTTTACCAACAATGGGACACCATTCGGGGGTGTGCAAGGACCTCGCCACAGACAGGGCACGCGAGTACTTACAGGTGGGAAAAGAGGCGCTCGAGAGCTCGAAAACCCTCAAAAGGGAACTGAGAGCTACGGCCGTCGAGTGCCTCGGAAACCTATACGAGCTGGTCCTCTCGCTGGCGGACTCTCGGAATCGCCACAGGTTAAACCTGGAGGTAGAAAGAACGAGAGCCGCGAGGGAGCTGGTTCGTGTAGAGAGAGCCCACAATAAGGAAATGCGGCGCATGCAGATAAGTTTTGATGAGCGCCTCCAAGAGGCCAAGGAGGCATGGACCGGTACCAGTAAAGCGGTATCCGGAGTACAGGGATGGCTGGATTTCGAGATGGATGGCCTTATCAAGACGGTTAGGGCCATCCATCTTGAAGTTAAAGAACAAGACAAGACCCAAAGACAGGTGCCGGTCCAAGAGAGCGCGGCTGAGCACACCCCGCCCCCCCCCCGGACACGACCTCCTACCAGAACTCCGAAACATATCTAAACAGATATCTGAACTAGCAACAGAACTATACTATCTTAAGCAGGAGAAATCCAGCGGCCAGGTGGGAGGAGACCGATCGCCGCCACCTGAGACCCCCCAGACCTTCGCCGGGGCAGACAACGAACTCATCACGGATATAAAAAATGAGCTATCCAGGATGAGAGAGGACGTGGAGCAGCTGCGACACGAATTCAATCAAAAAAGACCTGTCACTGGCGAAGAGCTGAGGGATGTCGTAAACACATCCCTAGCACCAATTATAAACACGAACAGACAATTAAGGGAGGGAGTGGAGGAGGTCAGGGACGTCGTCCTCGCGAATGGGTTTCCGGGTCGGTCCGAGATGGGACTGGGCTCCGAATTGATGCTTGCGAATACGACGGCCACGATGGAGGCGCTCCTCAATCCAGTAAAAGAGAGTATGGCCAGGATGGTATCAAAATCTGGTAGTAACCAACACCAAGGAGGCAGTCGCCGACCTGAGAGAGAGACTCGTGCCGCGTATCGGACCATCTAGCGCGAGGAAGCGCGCGAGAACGATGGCATCGCTGCTGGCAAACGGAGTGGACGAAGAGGCCTCATATAAACGCCTTTTGGTGGATGAGGCCTTGATGTGCCACTTCGGGTCGGTAGTGATGGCGATCGCTCTGACGCGCGCTGAAGAGACTCTCTTAGTAGGCGATGAAAACCAGCTGCCACATATCGACAGGAACAACGTGTTCCCCTTACGTCACAACTCACCACGCAACACACTCAACACCACACCAACACTGCTGCTTTGTACGCACCGCAACCCGCAGGACGTAGCGTATGCCCTTAGAGAAATCTATGATGGCATATACTCGTCCTCCGGACTGGTACGTTCCCTTTCGCGGAAGGGATACTCGGGGGTCGAGATTCCGAACAATCCCAACACCTTGTACCTGGCGCATACCCAGGCCGAAAAAGATAAACTAGTCGGCCGAGGCTATGGTACTTGTTCGGGATCTCGAACCCTGACCATCCACGAGGCGCAAGGGTTAACGTGCCGGGACGTGGTTGTGGTGTGTCCAAAGCAGCAAAGTACACACCTCACAAGGAGCGTTCCCCACGCCGTCGTGGCTATTACAAGACACACAAGATCATGTGTATACTATACCGATAATGTGGAAGGCGACACAATCGCTCGCCTCATTATCGGTGTAGAAAGAGCCACGAACGATAGAATTAAAAATTACAACATCAAGATGGCAATGAAGAGCGGGGACGACAAGGTACGGGACGATCTCATGCAGACCACCCGCATATAGAGAGAACCCACTGCTTTTTGTCCAAGCAATCTCAAATAAATACTACTTAAATCTCGAAATTGACCAAACCTCTGACTATGACACAAACTATTTATCATATTTACACTTTTTATAAATTTTTACACTTTTTCTCCTTTGATTGTATTTTGTATTTTTGTACTTCTTCTTGATTTTATTTTGTTTTATTTTTGCTTTACCTTATTTTATTGTTTTATTTTTATTTTATTGGATGATCACGATTTTAATATTTTACATTGCATGATAACTAGGATTAAAGAAAACCACTTGAACAAATAGGCCAGAAAAAATTATAAAACTGCTTAAAGAAATTGATATGCGTATGTAAGCAAATGAAACAAGCATAATCTAATAGTATTAAGGAACCTGTTTAGTGTTTAAGAATTTTATTAATATTGATATTAAAATTATAAAACTGTTTAAGTAATTTTGTGGGAGGTGTGTCGGCTTGCAGTGCTAGCACTAAGCTAGCCCTGCCAAGCAAGACACACTGCCCTACAGAAATCGCTTGCAGTGCTAGCAACTTCTGTTAGCACTGCAAAGCACAATAAATAAATAATTGAATAAAATTAAAATCAATGTTAATATATGCATGTAAGAAACTACCAAGTTCAGCGCCTTGGGCGACGGGGGCAATTGTTTGTAGCCGTCGACCAAGGGTTGCTGGAAACAAATTAAACAAGAATAATCTTATAGAATTAAGGAACCTGTTTTAGCTTTTAAGAAATTTATTAATATTAAAATTGTAAACTGCTTTAAGTAATTTTGTGGGAGGTGTGTCGGCTTGTAGTGCTAGCAGTATAGCTAGCCCTGTCAAGCACGACACACTGCCCTACAGAAATCGCTTGCAGTGCTAGCAACTTCTGTTAGCACTGCAAAGCACAATAAATAAATAATTGAATAAAATTAAAATCAATGTTAATATATGCATGTAAGAAACTACCAAGTTCCGGCGCCTTGGGCGACGGTGGCAATTAATTGTAGCCGTCGACCAAGGGATGCTGGAAACAAATGTAACAAGCATGATCTTATAGTATTAAGGAACCTTTTTGTTTTTAGCTTTTAAGGATTTTTCTGTAACATGGAGCGAGTACCTAAACAAATAAAAATATACCCACACTAACAAAGGTGCGGACCTCGAGTCTGCAGAAAAGCAACTAACACCCTGCGATGGCGGGTGCTTTTAAAAAAAAAAAAAAAAAACCACCCCTACTACTACTACGGGATGCAGACGCACTATTGCGTCAGCAATAATAAAAAAACACCTACATACCTACCTAACTACCGACCTTTGATCAGTCGCCGTCTGGAGGCTGAGGAGTGCGCACGCGTGCACTCGGCTCCAGCGGTTGGCTAGCTCGACCGGTCTATACCGGTAGAGCGACCCAGCCGGTAGCGCGACCGCCCCGAAGTGCGACCGCCCCGGTAGTGCGACCAACCCGGTAGCTCGACCGGCACCGCGACGCGACGCGACCGGTGTGCGGCCCGACCCGACCGAACCCGCGACTCGACCGGTCGAGCCAAAAACCGTTAATTGCGCGTGCGATCTGTGAACAGTGACGAAAGTGCTTGTGCCACTCAGCATGCCGACGCTGAGGTCCCCCACCAGAGGGAGGTCAGTGGAGTGCGAGGACGCCTCATCATCATCCCAATGTGCGGGCCGCGCGACACCTGAGACTATTATGGCTGTGGCCACTGAGGCGAACCGACCTCCGAGTCTAACTGGCGAGAGGATGGCGCTAGTGCAGTCGCCCAGCGTGAGCTACGCGACAGAGACCTCTCAGTCCCCCCCTCCCCCTGTGCCTGCTGCCTCTGAAAACCCCATTGAAGAGTACGCAGCCGGCATCGTGGAACACGTTAATAAGATAATCAATCAACTCGATCATAAGAAATCGGGAACCGCTAGTGTAACCAAAACCCAGAAGATGGAGGCTATCAAACACTGCCAGAGCATCATTTCTCTCTGCGCTAGGCTCACCAGGGAGGCGCCCTTGCTGTCCTCTCCACCGTCACCACCACCGATTTCACCCCCTTCTCACTTCACTGGAACGTCGGTGTGAGCGCCCGGAATTGTGCTCCCACTGCTCGCGCGGGGATCACACTGCGCAAGCCTGCCCCACGGCGGCGGCGCCTCCTACGTGCGGGAACTGCGTCGACTTCAACGCAAGGTTCAAGACACAGCGGGATACGAAACACCCACCACTTTCACAGGAATGCCCACGTGTGCGAGCCATGACTCAACGTATTCTAGGTAAAGTAGAGTATGCCTAGTAATAATTCAGCTCTGAATTTTAATAGAACAATAATATTAATGTATCTCCGTCTAGCAATTTGAAATTTGTCCAAATCAACTTAGACAAGGCATCCTCTGCCTTCAGCGAATTCTGTGCGTCTTTTACTCACAGGTAATTAGACGTCTCTCCTTTCTTTCTCTCACCTTATTTGCACTACAATATTTTTTTGTAATCAATCTAATTATTTTATATTATAAGTGTTGATTAAGATACTCACATGGCTGATTGTTGATTTAAACTAATCATGTTACTTTACCGGGCTGCTCGACCGGTCGAGCTACCTGGTCGGGAGTGCGACTCGCCTCGACCGGTAGCGCGACCCCTCCCCTGTTATCATACAATATTTTTTTGTAATCAATCTAATTATTTTATATTATAAGTGTTGATCAAGATACAGATGCCACGATGAGAGTTTGGCTTTGACTGTTATTGTGTAGAAGTCAGAAATTGGGTATCAGAGGGGAGGGCCGCAGGGCGGGTATGTACAGCGCGGCGCCCTGATTGGTGTCCCAGTCGTTCTCTGCCTCTCGCACCGATACCACGTCCCGCGCACTCTGGTGTACATTCGCGTTCACAACTGATTTGATATTTTTGTTATTGTTTGTTAAGTTTTTTTGTGAAAGTTTTTCTGTTAAGTTTTTGTTAAATATTTAAAAGTGAACTAAACATGCGTAAAAGAAACATTGTTTTAAAAAGACAGGCAAGAAAAATGGTGTATGATGTGCATTGTTATTTAAAGAAAGAAGCTGACGAATTTATAGATTCTTTGAAACAGATTCGTAATCAGATCGAAGAAGCCGCGGATACTTTACTAAACATCACGACCTTAAATTTAAACTCGATTACACAAAATGCTGAAGTCATGAAAAAGGAAACTGTTACTAAATTAAATTGTGCAATCAGTGAATTAAGTATAATTCAAAAACGATCGTCAGAGGCCACAAAAACTTCAATTGGGACTGTAAAAAATATCTTAACTCAAGCCAAGAATTCAGACTTGATTATTACATTTAGGACACCCGGAAAAAACCGTCCAAGGTCTAAACCAGTTACTAACATCGACAATTTCGACCAAGGCGTTATAAAGAGATGTATACATAATTTTCACAAAACTAATAACGAACTTCCCACGATAGGAAAACTAAAAAGAAAGCTGGAGGATGATATAAACTTTCAGGGCTCAGAAACAAGCCTTCGAACTATTGTCAAGGAGCTAGGATTTCGGTGGAAAAAGACGGAAAACAACCGTAAAATATAAATCGAAACATCAAACATCAGATTACAACGTATCGAATACTTACGTAAAATTAAAAAATATAGGGAAGAGGGAAGGCCCATTGTATATACGGATGAATCCTACGTAGATTCATCGCACTCTACAACCAATGCTTGGAGCGATGGTCCTACGGAGGGCATCAAAAAACCGATATCAAAAGGACAACGAGTGGTGATAGTCCACGCAGGATCAGAAACTGGGTTTATACCGAATGCGTTACTGATTTTAAAGCCGGTTCTAAAACCGGAGACTATCATGACAATATGAATTATGAGAATTATGAAAAATGGCTCAGATCTCAATTAATTCCAAACCTACCACCCAATTCTGTTGTGGTAGTCGACAATGCGTCTAACCACAATAAACAATCTAGCACCGACCTCAAATTCAAAAAAAGCGGACATGCAGGCCTGGCTCACAAGTAAACAGATAAATTATGATGCATCAATGCTAAAACCCCAGTTATACGGTTTGATAAAAGCTAATAAAGAAAGATTCAAAACATTTTCAATTGACCAAATTTTGGCAGAAGCAAACCACAGCATATTAAGACTGCCTCCTTACCATCCAGACCTTAACCCGATTGAAATGGCATGGGCTACTATTAAACAATATGTGGCTAGTAGAAGTGTAAAATGGAATATTACAAAATGTACGGAACTCATTAAAAAAAAAGTTTCGCTTATGGGTGTTCAGGAATGGGAAAAGTTATGTAAAAAGGTGAAAGATATCGAAGAAGAATATGCGAAGAATGACCACGTTATTGATTTATTAACAAAGCAATTTATTATTCGCGTCGACGACAGTTCCGAGGACGATGAATCTGATGATGATGATGATGACAACTGCGACCTGGGAAGCCCTGAGCCCGAACCCTCAACAAGCAAAAGACGTTGCACAAGCTCCTATCAAGACAGCTCCGCTGGAGCTAGCTGTGATTTTATGGATGGCATCAAACCATTATCTGACTGAGATTAAATAAAATATTTTATAATAAATATTCTTTTTTTTTTTAAGAATTCATAACACCTGTCAATTATGTTTATCAAGTTCGTATTATTTTCTAAGCATTATAACTACTCACCAACATGCCCGGTCAGCGCGATGTATTACTTACGACCCATACCTACACTTTCCTATGGGTGAGTGAAGGCCTGTGCTCCAATAGTGGAAAAATTTATACAGGTGATGACGATGACTGTTAACAGTTAAAAATTACGGTACATTGTCACTCAACATCCAGAAGTGGACGTCCTATGGCTGAAATGATGATGATGATGATTAACACAGATTTATTTTAACCATTCAAACAATTTTGACTTTTATTGTAACCGCTTAAAAACTAGTTTTATTTAAAACGATATACGAGTAGGTATTTTTGTATGTCAGCTTAATATTAGTACAAATATTAAAGTTATACAAATATCTATACAGATAGGTCATAAAAAAGAAAAGTCTTGTGTGCGTGACAGTATCCATGCGCAGTAATCCCCTCCACTCGACGGTCAAAGCCAAACTCTCATCGCGCGAGCTGCACTCACATGGCTGATTGTTGAATCAAACTAATCATGTTACTTTACGGGCTGCTCGACCGGTCGAGCTACCTGGTCGGGAGCGCGACCCGCCTCGACCGGTAGCGCGACCCCTCCCCTGTTAGCATACAATTTATTTGTAATCAAGCTAATTATTTTATATTATATATTCTATATAAAAAAAAAACGGTAATCGCTGGATGGGAACATGCCTTGATTGAACATCTGTTAGTTAAGTGTTGATGATTGTATATAAATTCGGAGTGGAACAGCGGACCGAATAATTATTAGACATGGGCGTTTTTGGTTTTGAACGCAAATGGATATTTATCGGATTTCAGATTTCAAAATCGATTTTAAAATCCGTTTTTAGATATCCGATTTCAGATGTGCCGAACTTAGCCAATTCACTAGTTTGTGTTATGATTTGGTTTTATTAGCTAACGACAATCACAAACAATTAATTGTAGGAAGCAAGGATACTCGTAGATTTTCGCGATTTTCCTTCATGCTTTAAATCTAGGCTTAGGACTAGCAGAAAAGTTATGTTTAGGGTTAAGAGTAAAACTTTTGCGGCGCATTTAAAAATCGGCTTTTATACAATGATTTCTTTTTACATATTTCTTTAGTATTTTTTTTTTTGTTTTTCTGTTTGTTTTTATTATTTTTCAAACCATTTACAAAATCAAAGCTAATTACTTCAGGTTAGCGTCCAAAAATGTAAGGTGCTCGACTTTTGATGTTTTTAGACGACATATCTTTTCAGTGATAAATAATCCCACCTCAGAGAAGAGCAATAGATTTCCGTAAACAGCAAATCGAAAACGGACTTCCGAGCACGAAATCTGACTTCTGAAAACGAAAGCACGAATTTCGAATCCGATTTACATTTGGATACTTGTGGTATTAGATCGCTCGTTTTGGTTCGGTTAAATTTCTAAAATCGGATTTTCTTGTTGAGAAATCGTTCGGTATCGATTTGTGTTTGAAATCGGATTTTGGATTCGTTTTGATATATCGGACGCATGCCTAATAATTATGAGTAGGAAATCATCGATGGAAGGTGTGCTGATAATGGGATCATCGGACGAAGACGAGGCAATGGCCGACTTACAGACTACTTCAACAGATCTTCAAGAGACGGAAGACGAGGAGGAAGAGGAAAGACAGGAGGAGGACCGTATGGAGACGGAGGAAGGGGCACTCCCGACCCAAGACAATCAGTCGTTATTGAAATCACCACAAGCTCAACTAATGAAAACGAAACCAATGAAAAACAAACAGATTGTGAAACGTTCACTCAGCATAAAACGACCCGCGTCAGCGCCAACAACGACGACGATGACAACACCAGCACAGAAGAAAATGAAGTCTTCGAAGCAGCAGCAACAGCATGTACCAGTAGTACAAACACAACCATTACAGGATCAAGAAAACGTGACAACAGGAGAACAAATGAAAACGAGTCAGAAAGCAGCAAACTGGATTGCACAATGGACCCAGTAACATGTTACAGCCCCAAACATCGCTCATCTCCTTGGAAAGTCATCTGTGACTATATAGCCACAAAGCGGATGCATTACCACCTCATTTACATATCAAACGCAAGAAACTGGGGACATAATAGCCGGCTTGGAAAAACTATACGGTCCCAAGAACATAAATGCACTGCAATTGCATGCATTGAGTGCCTTTATGAGTACATTACTTCCGGCCCTAATCGTTTCACATTTAAAGACATTCTTACCGGACGAGACAAGGATATTGCAAAATGTGTCGCTCATAGATTGGGTCTTACAATTCCCAGGTACGGATGGGCCCATTATAACCTTACAAGTTCCGAAGGGGGAGATCCAATATTTCGTATACAAGGCTCAACACGAAACACAGATGACGGAGGAATGGATCGAGGCTTTGATGTATCCGATCAAGAACTACATTCCAACCTAACAAAGTGACGAACATCGGAGATCAAGATCCGGAGAACAGTATGAACTTGATCAGCGCGAGAGGCACTACTATGACATTAGAGGTGAACAGAATCCCTTTTCAAGAAAAAGAGGGAAATCTTCTGTTGCAGGGAATACGAAATTTACACGTGAAAACCAAGAACTTGTGCTGTATCTTTGTGAAAACAAAGTTTTTAACGAAGGGGAAGCAACAAGATTATTATAAAGCTCACCAGAAGGGATTACCATCCAATTCCAACGACACTTTAACGAGCGACTTAAAACAGCTATATACATTTTGTTCATGCAAATCGAGCACATCCCTAATTGTTACCGTCGCGAACGCATCTCTAGCCTAGCGCCGGAAACGCAGACATGTTAGTTAGTTTCCGATTAGACTCGGGCTGTCTCTCTGGTTCAGCGACGACGCTTAGAGCGCACGCTGTAATTTTATTGTATCGAAGCGATAACATTTAATTGGTAAAGACTCGAAGCCGCGTATCTATATTACTGTGTTCTAATATATAATTAACAGTGTATGAGTTACTGTGGTGTCACAAACGAACGATTATATGGTGTGAAGCAAACACGTGTTTCTCTTTAACCACCGGTCACCATCCACATCCAGGCAAGGCCACAACCAAAACGAACCCGCACAGCACGATAACCACGGCGGCACGACGGATCGAGTGAGTTACGCAAATAAAGCGAACGACCTCACCGGACTCGCAACATTTCTGGTGGCCCATGAGGGGAACCTGGATCGCGGGAAAAAGGTTACGGCTCGAGGACGACCGTAAGTACGACCGGTGTTGAACAACGCGGAGCGGCGAGGAAGGTGTCACGGTGCAAACGTGACCTTCACTTCACACGGTGAAGGAGTTTACGCGGGGCAGCGGGACATCAACGCGAAGCAGCGGCAAGGATTATCGGTGACGACCGAGGCGCAGTTTACCTACATTCGGCGAGTCGACGCGGCACACCGGTATAGGTATTTACGGCGGGCATCGGCGTTCATAAGTACGTGCACTCAACGTTTATGGGAACATCGGCGCGCAGCGGCGGCGAGTGTTATTTGCCTGTTGATCGGCATACGGCATCCCAGCGATCGGCGGCGCATTCTACGCGGAGCGGCGTTATTACAATTATTGTATTGTACTTCGACTCGACTCAGCGGCGGCCGCGCGAGTCACGTGGCCACCTCGAGCGGCGAGCAGAAACGATTGCTACCACTGCGTGCGAAAGTCGCCCTTTCGCCTATGACACTACAGTGCCTACAGTGCGTTAGTGAAGTGAATAATACTTGTGCCTGCGGCAGGTCAACAAAGGGTATGGACCTTATTTTAATGCAAGTAAGCTTCATATTTGTTAGGAAGTTCGACGCGAACTTGTAGGTAACACTATTAAACGGTCGAAGCGACATTCAATTTGTTTGTTTTACCATTTCCTTGTTATTGTTATTATTGCAGTCTTTAACCTAAGCTTGTGTTAGTGTGTTAGTATACGATTGTTATCGTTATTAATAAGCAATATCGGCGCGATATTGCATTGTTGTTGTTGGTTTTGTAAAGTAAGGTATTTCTTTTTGTAAAAAGGGTTATTGTTTGACAGTAATACCGGTGCGAAATTACGTTGTTGTGTATTCCTGTGGTCCCGTAATTGTTGTTAGTTTTATATTTATATCGACGCGATACCTATTGTTATTGTTAAGCATAACGTAAGCTAGTTTAATATTTGTTGGTGGAGTATTTTTATCAAATAAGAGTTCAAACCATTGTCAAAATGGATGTTAAGACGGCGCGTCACAATTTCCATATACGAGCTAAAATGCTTCGCGACTTCCACAGCTCTTTGGGGGAGACAACGTCGTCGATAGCATCGCGCGTTATAAAGCGCCAATTCGACAAATACTACACAGAGTTTGTTCAGGCCTACGAGGCGCTCGTGGCCAGTGTAGTGTATAATTAGTGTATTTAGCAAGTAAGCAATATTGATTTATATTAAGTGACGCGCGTGAGTCGCGACGGCATTAATAATTAAGACATAGAATAGTAAATATGTAATCTTAAAGGAATAAATAAATAGTTTTATTAGTTTAATAAATGTTTCAATCAACGGCTCCGGTGGAGTATTTTTATCAAATAAGAGTGTCGGTTACCAATGGGTTTGAAAATTAGTCCTGCAGCGTTTAGTAGGTTGATGACAGTAGCAATGTCGGGCCTTAATTACGACAAATGCCTAATTTATTTAGACGATTTAATTATTTTCGGAAGAAATTTAGATATTCACAACAAAAATTTAATTTCAATACTCTCGAGACTTAGAAAGGTAAATTTAAAACTTAATCCATCAAAGTGTGAATTTTTAAAACGCCAAATATTGTATTTAGGTCATATAATAAGTGAAAATGGCATTCTACCGGACCCTGAAAAAGTTAGCGTCATTAAAAATTATCCAAGGCCAACGTCAGTGGATGACGTCAAACGTTTTGTTGCTTTCGCTAACTACTATAGGAAATTTATATGTAATTTTGCTCAAATAGCTTTGAACCATTTATGCAGAAAAAATTTGAATGGACTAATGATTGTGAAATCTCATTTTTATTATTAAAAGACTTGTTGATAAACCAGCCAATCTTAGATTATCCAAATTTCTCAGAAAATAATTCATTTATTTTGCAAACGGATAGTTCAGGTTTTGCGATTGGGAGTGTTTTGAGTAATGAAAACGGTAAACCTATAGCGTACGCAAGTCGCAGTTTAAATAAAAGCGAATTAAATTATCCAATAATAGAAAAGGAGTTATTAGCAATAGTTTGGTCAGTAAAGTATTTTAGGCCTTATTTATATGGTCGAAAATTTATTACAAGAACCGACCATAAACCACTTTTATGGCCAATTTTAGTACACGCGGTACATATGACGTCCGAACGTGAACTGATTTGCTTACGCTAATACAATTACATATTTACTTAATAATACATAAAATTATAAATTGCCACGTAAGGAAATGTTTTGTTTGCACTAAACATCTAGCGCCAGCAGACTGTGAAGACAGTGAACAAAAGCAAGGAGAGTACATACGTTGGAACGCTGACAGAAATACGTGTAATGAGGGAGCATTACGTTATATGGATAGGCAGAGAAAAGACCACAGGAGTGGTGTGCGCGGGATAGTGAAAAAACAGAAACAGAAATCGTTACCAATTGCGGTTGCACCATACGTTTCTCAACTTTCGGAAAAAGTAATAGATGACTTGTGCACTAAGACACTCTCGCATTGGGTATTACGTAGTCCCACAAAGAGAGCCAATTTTAGGGCTCACGACGTTTCAAATTTTCATGGAAATACGCAAGCATAAAGATGTTGAGTTTCCTCTACACCTTTCGAGATGATGATGTTAAATGATAGTTTGGTGATAAATTGATAACACCGATTATGTTGAAACTGTTATGTTTATTAGCACACGCGGTACATATGACGTCCGAACGTGAACTGATTTGCTTACGCTAATACAATTACATATTTACTTAATAATACATAAAATTATAAATTGCCACGGAAGGAAATGTTTTGTTTGCACTAAACAGGAACCAAAGAGTATCTACAAGTGGAATTAAGAAGAAACAGCAGAAGAAGAAGGTGAACAATAGAAAAACAAAAGAAAAACACAACACTGTAGACGCCGAAGAGAAATGGTACTGCTACGCGTGTAATGAAGAGCGTTTTGCAGACATGAGAAATTGCCCTTCGTGCAAAAGATGGTTTCATGAAGAATGTTTGGGCTTAACGAAAGAAGATTTTGATTTTGAATGTCCAATGTGCAATTAGAGGATCAAACACAAATTGAAATTGATGTTAAAAAGACAATATAAGTCGATAGTTTATTATGATATTTAAGAAATTTGTTCCTACTTGAAGACTGATTAACATTTAAATTTACATAGTACTATTAGTAGTATTTTTTACTGTAGCTTACTTACTACTTTTTTTTTATGTTATAGGGGGCATACGAGCAGACAGCTCACCTGATGGTAAGTGATCACCGTCGCCCATGGACACTTGCAACACCAGGAGTATCACAAACAACATTCTTTTTTATATGGTTTTTATAAAACTTCACTAGTTTGTCGATTACAGCACTGGTAATTAAGAAAAAGACACTCAAAGTGTTAAGTGAAACTATTTTCAATTTATCATAAGTTTAATGAGGTCCACAGAATTTGTTAAACTTTTTTTTGTCTTTATTATTTTTTTATGACAAAGGTTTATTTAAAGGTAGGGATACTTTGTTGAGAAATATGATAGTTCTATTAATTTATTGTTGGGAAATATGCTTTTTCGCAGTTTGTTTGTTTTTTAAGTTTATTGAGGGCCATTACTATTTTACTTGTTGATTTATGTGTGACATTAAATTCAATGATGTGATTTCATGCCAAATGATAGTATAAGCTATAGGGAGCTAACAAATATTGTGTTCAATTTGGTTATCCCATTAAGTATTGACTCGAGATTATGGTCTTTATTAAACTGCGTATGTTTAATAAGGGCCATAGAAAGGGTTATAAAAATGTTTATTATGAAGCGAATTTTGACAAACTTAAACCAAAAATGTACTTAGTTATGTTGCTTAAATAATAAATGTTCTCTTGATCATATTTTTTTTATTATTATCAATTATTTTACCTGAATATTTAATTCTGAAGTTAGGTGTCCCTTGTTTACCGCAAGTACCTTATATGCAATGCATGTATTTGACATATTTATTGTTTTTGTATCTCGAATGAGAATATGTAATAAGTTAACGGATCGAACTAAGAAATGGAACAAGTGAGAACAAATACTCTCAATAGTTCGACGGTCGAACAAATGTGAAAAATAATTCTAATTACTACGACGATCGAACTAATGAATCGAACTAGTGAGAATAAAGGATATTTATTTATATGCATGTAGTGAAAAGCGGTTACTTCAATATTACAAACAGACACTCCAATTTTATTTATATGTATAGAATAGATGAATAGATAAACTGTTATGTAAGTTTAGTAAGCGCACATGGGGCCACTAGTTGCGGCCATTAAACGCGTCTACTAGGTCGAGTTCGAGGCGCAAATTAGCATTCGAGCGGTGATCAGTGTCTGCGTCTAGTGGATCGGCTGTGCCACCGTTTAGTGGCCACGTTTAGTGATCGCCACTGCAGGCTCAATGTTAAGCGCACATTTGGGCCGTTTCGGCACGTTTTGATACAATACTACTGTATGCAAAGTTACTTGGTTTCGTGATCCTCCAAAATGCATTGACTGGATTTCTTCGTGGTATTTACAGGCATAGCTTTTTTTTTACTTTTTTGTTGTTGTTTCTAATTAGTTGGCCATTATTGCTCATACCTTAAAACTGATTTAATGTTTGTCCGTAATGTAATATTGAAACTGCACTTGCGTAATGTGACTTATATTGTTTTACGTGTGTTGTATATTAATTAAATTGCATTCATGTTGCATGTTCTAAATCCGGTATATAAACCTTGGCCCACTTTGTCTTTGTATCATACACAATGCCGCTCTTCTTATATTCACATCAAAGTGGTTCATCATCTTATAACATTTCCAATTGTAATTATGAAGTTCCGCCGCCGCACATAGGAGTATTTAACCCAAAAAGTCGATTATAAGTCGAATATTGCAAAGTACCGATATGCAGGTAGTTTCCGCTCCTTGGAAAGCGGAAAGGGTCGGGCGACAATGTACCGTTATCTCTCTTTTGTTCTCACTAACATTCGGTGCACAGTCAGTCGTCTTTGTAACGAAAGTCTGATTGTACGTATTTAATGCGCAGTGAGAGAGAGTCAACTAAGTTGTTAAAAATAAATTTTACATTTAGTTTAATTGGGATAAAACAAGTTTTAGTTATGGACGTTGTAGAACAAGGTATGTAAAACTAAAATTATGTATTTTTTTTAAATATATATCAATAATTAATTATTTACGCTATTTTTTGTTGTATACATTAAATTATAAGTAAATTTTAGCATTACCTAATATTTCAAAGACTTTTTGGTATATTTCCGAGCTTTTCCAGGGTCAAATTCTTTTATTATCTTGTAGTTACATATCTATTATAAGAATTTAAAAAGAAATTAGCTGCCAAAATGTGCCAAAATATTACCATTTTGTAAATAGAGTGCATGTGACATTTACCAAAACAAACTTTATTTTGCGGTCACTTATGTTAATTTGAGATTTCTTTTATTGTAGGATCTTCTGGTATTAAGATCGTGACAAGAGAATATGTCTTTCGAAAAGCGAGAGAATATTGTGAACCAGATCTTGGAAAAAACTTAGAATTATTCGAGTTTGAAATAATTAATGACTCTTCATTTCCCATTGATCAAAAAGCAAAGTTTAGACATACATTTTCTTGTCTCAAGTCTGAAATGAAGTCTAAATGGCAGACAGCAAAGCGAACAGAAAGTGTGTTTTTGAAAAAATACCATGATTGGTTACAAGGTACTCTTGAAATACCGAAAAATACAATTCATAGAGAAAAATACCACGTGGGGCGGCCAAGCAAAGAGTTCAAAGAATTAACGGACTGTAGTAAGCGTCGAAAGACATCACATTTAAGAAACATAAATGAAGCAGAATCTTTAATTTATGCAGGTCAAATGGCGCTTCGTGAGAAAGGAAACGTGGATGGTGCTTAAGTGATAAAAGATATTATGGCATCCCCAACACGTGGTCATAAATACCGTGAAGCGTTCAAAAAAAGCACTACACCTGAATTAAAAATGAAGCAACTATCACCAACAGAGGCTTTGTCTATGTTTGTGGAAGCTTCATTGACAAGAAAGCAGTACGAAATAATTAGAACAAATGCTAAAAAACTATACCCGTGCTACTCGATTTTACAGAAAGCAAAAAAAGATTGCTATCCAAATGCCGAGTCTTATTTAGTCACTGAAACCTGTGCAGAAATTAAATTACAAGCATTGTTAAATCACACTGTTCAGCGTTTTGTATTATACCTTGAAGAAGTGTTAAAAACTTTAACGGAAGAAGAGTTAGTGAACATAGAGCTGACATATAAATGGGGGTGTGATGGCTCGCAGCAGGCCCAATATAAACAAAAATTTGCTAATAACAGTGACTCTGACGCAAATATTTTCCAGTCATCGCTTGTGCCATTACAGTTGATAAGTAAGAGCAGTATAAAAATAATTTGGAACAATCCATCACCTTCTTCTCCGCGTTACTGTCGACCAATGCGGATCAGATTTATACACGAGACTAAAGACGTAACAAACGATGAGATAAATTACCACAAAGAACAAATTAAACAGTTAACGGGGACAAAGATAACTTTCGGGTCTTACGAAATAACAGTTACCCATAACTTGCTATTTACCATGGTAGATGGCAAAGTATGCAACTCGGCAACAAACACAACCTCTGCAATGAGATGCTACATTTGCAAAGCCACATCTAAGGATTTTAATAAACTTGAAAAGTTTATCGAAAGCGAAACAACAGAGCTACAAAATTTGGAGTTTGGCTTATCTGTCCTACATGCTCGCATCAGATTTTTCGAGACATTACTACACATTTCTTACAAACTACCTATAAAGAAATGGCAAGTGAGAACACAGGCCGAAAAAGCTATAATTAGAGTGAGAAAGGCAAACATCCAAGAAGCATTCAAAAATGAACTTGGCTTAATAGTTGACGTACCTAAAGCCAATTTCGGAAACACTAATGACGGCAACACCAGTAGAAGATTTTTTAATACTATAGAAATATCAGCCAATATCACTGGTATCGATAAAACTTTAATAGAAAGATTTGCAATCATTTTAGAAGTGATATCAAGTGGATATAAAATAAATATTGAAAAATTTGACACCTACTGTCAAGACACTGCTAAGATGTACGTAGAATTATACTCTTGGTATCCTATGACAACAACAGTGCATAAAATATTAATTCATGGTCCTTCAGTTATAAGACATGCCATACTACCAATAGGGACCCTATCTGAAGAAGCCGCAGAGGCTCGTAATAAACATTTTAGGAAATTCAGGGAACAATATTCCAGAAAATTTAGCAGAACTGAATGCAACATGGATGTGTTAAATAGATTATTATTAACTTCGGACCCATACTTGACCAGTATTAGACCCAAAGTGTCTAAAAAATCAAAACCTTTTAAACCAGAAAGTAGAGAAATGTTAATGCCCTTTGAAGCTGATAAGGATGAAGATGATTTAGATGAAGAAGAGTAATTATTACTTTAGTAAGGGTTTTAATTAATATTTGTAAATTATTTATAAGAAATATAAATGGTGACAAAACATTGTTTACACTCATTTCAAATTCCTTCTTGAAAAACTAGCATAAATATTTTTTTTAAATGTTCTTGATTACATGATTATGACAACAAATAAATTTTAGCCAATAAATAATTTTGATCGACTTTTTTGATCAAATACTCCTATGTGCGCCGTCTACTCCTCCGTCGACAGTATCAATTGAGGACGGTAATACTACTCGTTTGCGGTATGTACGTCTTTTTATTTGAGAAAGATCAAGATGACGTATCTACTCTGCCTATTGGTGGTGTGAGCTTTCAACAATGTCTAACGACGTCTCATCTTCGTCGTCGTCGTCGGTGGCCTCTTCTGTTAACTTGACGCCGTTGTCGCCGCCATTTTTTCCTGTGGTGTCTGTTGATGTTGTGACACCGTCGCCGCTTCCTCCTCCTCCTTCTCCTCCCATTCGTCATTTTTTACCATTTATTAATAATTGTACTCTTAGGGAATATATAAATAATAATAATAAGATCATTTTAATAATACGGTTTCACACTACCGGGAACCGTATTCTATTATTTTTGTAATTTTAATGTACCGGCTTTTCCGGTTGCCGGTGCAGGTCGGTTAGGATATTGCGACCAGTGAGCGAATGCTTTTTTTTTAATTATAAATTGTGTATCCAGTTTTATGAGTATGTTGCTGCCAACTGCGATTGTTTCATGCCTATATATTATTGTGCATATTGTAATGTTCCTTGTTTTACTAAGTGTTAGTGTGTGTGTGTGTGTTGTATATTTTTTCTTTGTAATATTTTTTGTAAATACACACATCAAAAGTGTCTAGGGATCAAGCATTTTTATGCGGATTTCTTGAGATTGAGATGTGGCTTTGTAATAAATTTATGATTTTATAAAGGAGAATGAGCAAAATGGTCTATGAGCGGCCAACAACGAAATAGGTATTAAATGAAAGTACTATTACTAAGTACTAACTTTTACTATGAACGTAACATTGCAGCTCATTTAGAAAAAAAATACATATAGGTTAAAATACTTAAATAATAAATGTAAGAAAATGTGCAAACTCATTTTTATAAAATACATTAAAAAGTATTTCTAAACGTCAGCATACCGGTTACAAGACTCAACCCAAAAACGAGTTTACTACCTGAGTTCGAACGGACCAATCAGTGTTGAGTGGAAACAAAAGAGCCGAGGCGTGGGGTGCGCTTGCGCTACTCCGTGCAGTCCTTCGCTTACCCTTGTGACGTTGTGTACTGTGCGATCATCTACGGATTCTTTTTCAAACATTTTGACCTTGGCTACCTTATGGACACTGTTTCTTCTTAACCTGATAACCTGGCTATTAACTCTGAACTTCTGTTCATTTGTGCTTGTGTACTTGGACTCTGGACTGGTGTACGCCAACGGAACATTGATTGAAAAATGGCAGAAAATCGACCTATATGTGTTTTGTGCAATCGATCAGTGGTTAACAGAAGAAGATTAGAAATAACCCATGCTCTTTTTGAGGAAAATGCTGCCAATGCTCAATATATTATTGAAGCTATAGCTCCACAGCAAGTAAGTATTTTTAGACTTTATTTTTTGGTTGTTTTTACCCATGTGTGCCCACCTTATAGGGGTGATGGCCTAATCATCTGTCACGATGAGCACATGGGTTCTTTTCTAAGAATAGTTAAGTCATAATCAAAACAGATCTTCTCTCTCTTTCTCACACATGGCGCTTATGAAAACAAAGCCAGCGTTATCTAGCTTCGAGACATAATAGAGGCCAAACTCACTAACAATGCGTATGAGCATGACTCATGACTTGACGACCGCTTGGTTCAGTGGTTCGCAGCGCGCTTCTGAACCAAAAGGTCGCGGGCTCGATCCCCGCACGGTACAAATATTTGTGTGCATGAACATGTCTATTCGTACTGGTCTGGGTGTTTTCTATGTATAATAAGTATTTATTTACAAAAAAAAAGTATATAAGTATGTTTATCGGTAGTCTAGTACCCATAGTACAAGCTTCGAGCTTAGTTTGGGACTAGATAACTCTGTGTGGCCCAGAGTGACATGTCTGAAATATTATTATTATTATTACTCATTTGTCACGTGGAAAAAGAGCTCGGCATGTTCTTCACTATACAAAACATGATTAGACCGAAACTACTATGTTATAAACTATTTTCCTTTTCAGGTTGAATACAACGGCCGAGAATACATTTGTCGACCATGTTGGCAACGAGCTCAACGGGCTGTGCAGCCAAACAATTACCCTGCCCCGCACGACTGTGTTCTTCAAGTGGAAGAATATTCACGAGTGCCTAGCACCTCAGCGAATTGTGTGTTTGACAGATGCCGTAGTGTGTCACGTCGTCGAATGCCTGAGAATGTAAGGATTACTCTTCTGTTACATTCTAACTTATTCATACCAGACAGTGCCAGAATATGCGATGCACATTTAACATCGAATGATTGGGAGGAGCTCATTGATAGTCCAAATCTCAGACATGATTTTAACAGCACTCATTTTGTGCAAATACTAGAGCTTTTGAAAACAGCTGTTTTAAAAAAAAATATTCTGGACTTTGAAGATATCGAAAATATGGATACTAATGAGATTCATATTCGATTGGGCGTTAGCAGAGATCAATTCCATTCAATCTTGGAACAAACGCCTTCTTTGTCTGAGTCAAACGCCAAAACGAAACTAGCCATTTATTTAATGAAGTTGCGAACTGGTGATAGCAACGAGAGATTAGCCACGCTCTTTAACATAAGTAGAAGGACTCTAGAAAGGCATTTAAAAACCGCACGTGATGCTATATCTCTGGATTTTAAGCCAAGACACCTTGGACTTGACCATTTAAATAGAAGAACGGTCGCTGACCGCAATCTTATTGTACCAAACGCGTTATTTGGAAATCCCGAGTCGTCTCCAGAAGATAGGAAGGCAATAACAATCATGGATGGAACATATATTTACATTCAGAAGAGCTCCAACTTTTCGTTCCAGCGAGAGACCTACAGTCTACACAAATACGAGAATCTATTGAAACCGTTTTTAATGGTGTGTTCCGATGGGCACATAATTGATGTTTGTGGGCCCTATGCTGCTACCGACTCAGATGCCAGTATTTTGGAAAGAATAATAAATGACGAAGAAGGCACATTTCACTGGTTTTACCGGGCTGGCGATATATTCATTTTAGATCGTGGGTTCAGAGACGTCTGTGGCGATTTGCAGCGATTCAACTACAGTGCCTATATGCCCGAAACCAAAGACCGCGGTGCAGACCAGCTTACTACTGAACAGGCCAATAGAACTAGGCTGGTCACTCTATGCCGCTGGGTAGTGGAAGTTATAAATGGCAAGTTCAAGCGAGACTTTAAACTGTTTAGGCAAGAATATTTTAATCGCGCCTTAAGTCACATGTTCCAGGACTTCCAAAACGCAGCGGCACTCATCAATGCATTTCAGACACCAATACAAGATAGTATTTATGCATCGTCGTTCGTGAATATAATTAATGAACGCATTGAAATACCAAACCTTTTAGCGGACTATGTTATCCGTCATAACATAAATAGACAGAGGGCATCATTTGAAAGACTCAGCAGTGATCAACCTATTTTTGAAGACTTCCCGGTTTTTTCTGAAGAAGACCTAATTCTGTTTGCACTTGGCACATACCAAATCAAGTTGGCTCGCAGCTACTACGCTGAACACTTATTTGAAGGCTTGTACAATATTGAAGTATACCGAGAGCGTCAAATAAGTCAGCTCAGATATTTTATTGAAGAAGAAGACATTTGGTTATTACGTGTTCGAATACAATCTAGACATGTGAGGTCCAGAATATATTATTCTTATATTGTAATTAACCGAGAAAGACAAAATAGAGAAGCAATTGCTCATTATTATTGCAGTTGTATAAGTGGAAGGCGCACAATCGGTTGCTGTGCACACGTTATGTGTATAGTGTGGTATCTGGCATGGGCTAGACATCAAGACGAGGATATTTTATTACCGGCATCAGAACTCAGTGCTATTATTGTACATTAAATGTATTAATGTACAGTGTGTCCTGATAACGGCATCCTTGTCTTGATGTCTAGCCCATGTACATGAAATGTGTTAATGTTTAATAATAGCACTGAGTTCTGATGACGTTATCATTATTATTATTGGCGATGTTTTATCATAGTAGTAAATGTATTTTTAATGAAGTCTACAAGCCATTTTATTTTATTTCCTTATTTTTAAGGCTAAACCTTAGTTATAATACGCTAAATCACAGACTGACATATCTAAAATAAAAATGTATTTAATTCTATTAATAATTACACCACAGATACAAAACATCTTGAGGGTGATTGTAGGGTGATAATACACCAAAAAAAATTAAAATTGTTCCTGGCCGCTGATAGACCAAGCGCCATACGATTTTGCCCATTCTCCTTTATATGGATCCTTTTTGGTGCATTTCATAATTTGAATCAGGAACTGTGAATCAAATTCGAGTAAAAGATGAAAATCAGCTGTCAATATTTTCCCTATAAAAACATACAACGCATTGAAGACATTATTAGTGCTACTGTTTCCCTACTACTGATTAAAACCAACGTTATTATGGAGCGGCGACGTCATTTAAGCAGGGAAGAAATGCTCAGAGCCGTGGGAATGATAGAAGCTGGTTCCCGGCAACGTACTGTGGCTTTAGCTCTGAATACAAGTCAGAGTGTTATCAGTCGACTTTGGACACGATACCGAAGCACTGGTACCGTGGCTGAGCGCCATGGAGGACGGTATCGCTGCACCACACGGAGACAAGACCGATACATTCAAATCTTAACTCGAAGAGCTCCAACAATAACCGCCATGATGTTAGCCGTGAGGCTTCATCACTCTTCAGGGAACTTAATTAGCGACCAAACAGTCAGAAACCGCTTGCATGAAGTGAACCTTCATTCCCGAAGACCGCTACGGGTACCACCTATAGCAATGCACAATCGTAGGATTCGATATCAATGGGCTCTTGAACACAGAAATTGGGCAGAAGAACAATGGCGTTTCGTGTGCTTTTCTGATGAGTCTCGTTTTGGTATGAGACCGGATACAAGACGTATACGACACTGGAGAACCCCTGGACGCCAACAGCGATTAAAATCCTGCCAGGAAGTCCATCCTTATAGTGGTGGAACCATCATGGTATGGGCGGGTATTTGGATCGGCGGAAGAACTGAGTTGATTTGGATCAGAGGCAACCTCAACGCTCAAATTTATGCTGAGACGATTGTATCAGACGTCATCGTTCCTCTACAAGTGCAAATCGGTCCCTTATTTCAGTTAATGCATGATAATGCACGACCGCACACCGCAAGAGTTGTAAGACAGACTCTCGCCGCAGCTAACATCAATGTCCTGCCCTGGCCTGCTCAGTCGCCAGACTTGAACCCGATTGAGCATGCATGGGATATGCTACAGAGAAGAGCTCTGCCGAATATGGAGGGTATCCAGTCGCAAGAAGACCTTTTTTTGTTGTTGCAACGAACATGGGCGGCCATTCCACAGCGTGATTTGGATGAACTCATTTTGAGTATGCCAAACCGATGTTCTTGTGTTGTTAGTGTTCGCGGTAGAAATACGGATTATTAATTGTTTAAGTTACCCAATAAAATTTTAGAGAAAACTGTTATTTCAGTCTTTTTTTCGAACTTTTGTGTTAGTGGTTCAAATGTCAAAAATCCCTTTATTAGGAAAATGGCAAATTTCTTTATTAATGCAAAGGTGACTTGGTTTATCGTTACTGTGACAAACGAAAACACTTTATTTGATGAATCCTTAAAGAAAATTTTAATTAATATCAATCAGGAGAAAAGTTATTGCAAAAATATATGTTGATCCCTAGACACTTTTGATGTGTGTATATAGATATTAATAAAAAAAACTAATATTCTCTTTTTCAATTTTTTATTTTTTTCCTATTTATGGTACATAATCTATAAAAGGCTTATACAGTTTTGGAGCCGACGGTGGTGGTACGACTGCTCGTCTATATTTATTACATTGTATCGTATCATCCAATTTAATTTTTTTATGATAATTTTGAATAAAATTATTATCGATTGCTTCTTGATATCGATCATATTTGTCAGGACATCGCTGTGCTATTATATTTTTGACTAAAATGTATTTATCATGCGAATCCAATTTAATGTTATTTATAGATTTACCCTTGTTTACGGTATCGATAGCACGTTGTAATAATGTCAATCTTTTCTTTCGGAATTGAAAATCCAGTCTCTTCTAATTCGTAATAGACTAAGAGCTAGCGGTCAATCCGAGTAACTTGTTTGACACAAGGCTAGAAATTTGTAAAATAATGTTTTAGTATTGGTTAACTAAGAAAATACCGTTCTGGCAGGCATCTCGCGGTTGCGTCATCATCCCCTAAATTTTTGAAAATGTTAAAAAAATAGTAAAAAAAATCTGCTTTTACAAGGCTAAAATTTTAATATGTTTTAATTTACATATGTTTAAAGGTAAAAAAAAATTGACAGTCGATTTTGTCGGTTGCAAGTACGTGCCAACCCATAATAAAGTTGTTATGGGGATAGCAATTCATAACTTGCTTTTACAAGGCTGTAATTTTGAGAAAATATTCTTTAAACAATTTTATAAATATATTTAAAAAGCCAGAATATTCTGGCGGTTGCAAGTGTCTACTAAGTTAATATATAATGGTCGCGACGCGTCGTAAGGTGCGAGCGTAATAGGCTTATACGGGTCTCTGTGTCAGAAAGGGAGAGTACATCTATTGTGTGTAGAGTGCACGTGCCTTGTGCATGATCTGAAGGGAAATTCTGTTGAGATTTGTCAGTTATAACGCTGAGTAGTGCAGAGTTCAGATCGTTACAGTCAATATTTTCTATACACATTTTAAAATTCTTTACTGATTTCGTGTTTGTGTGTAATTTTATTTTTTATTAAGTTCTAGTGTTTATTATCAGTGTAAGTTATAGAACTATTAGCGTAAAGTATAAGTTTTAATACTGGTGTTAATTATGGAAACAATGAACATTATTTGTGTCATATGCAGACGTGATATCTGCGAAAAAACAATTAAATTTACATCCAAGACTTTGGCAAAGTGTCATGAAATTTTAAAAATTAGAAAACTTCATAATCTAAAATATAATAATATTGTTCTGCCTGAAGATGTAAATAATATAGACGGATATCACGTTAAATGCTACAAAAATTTTGTGGCGGTAATGAGCAAATATTTGGAAACACCATTACAAGGTAAATATATTTCACAACTATGTACTTAATACTATGTATTAAAATGCGATTTAAATAAATTAAATAAAAAAATGCTAGTATTTTCTTATATTGATATTTGTTAAACAACTATATTTTTAAAATTTTATTTCTTTTATGGTAAATTATGGGGTCAATATAACATTGAAATTTAACTTAACAAATATTTTGTACTGATTCCTGAAATTTTACAACTATTGAAATTTTAGTTCAATGTCTGTTTGGAGCTCAGGGCAAATAATTACTAATTCCTAATCGTTTTCATTAATAACTAAATATTTAATAATTAATTATTATGCAATTATTTCGGTAATTGACTTAATTTTATGTAAGAGTGAACGCCACTGTAATAGGTCAAAAAATATTAATTTTTTTTGCATTCTCTTCAAGTATAGATATTCAAAAATATGTACATTCAAAAGTAAAAATAATGAAAATCGACTGAGTTACCGTTAATTTAGTGGGATCAGGTACCAGGGCAGAATAGCGCAGTCAGGTATTGTGCTCAGGTAGCGCGCCCAACTGTGATTCACAATTGAAAAACTTTAAATGCGTATTTCTTGAAACGAGTATTTTCAACCTTGTCCTGACGAAGACACGAAGACTAATAAAATTTTATTTTCAAATTTTCGTAATTGCAATGGCTAAGTGTAAGCGTGGCCTATTATTGAAATTGCCAAATTTTATTAATTACTATTTTTTAAAATACATGCAATTTAGTAAATTTTCTATATTTTTTAATAAAAATTTGTAAATCTATGGTTTAATGTATACTCTATCAATTATTTTTTAACCGATTCTTGAATAATTAATTATATATAAGTAAAAAATTTACAAACATCGACAATTGTTCTGACTGTTACAGTGGTGTTCCTCCTTCATTTTTTATGATCTTCGAATTGTTTAAAAAAATTTAGTAACTGGGGCAGGCTCATCATACTTTTTATAAAGCTGACTTTAACTCTAATTATTTAAATTTATATGCTTATTTATGTACATTATTGTTTTAATAATTTGCAGTTTTAATTCTTTTTATAAACATATATTGATATTACTTTTAGAGACCGCTGCAGAACGAACAGAAAGGATTCAAATGCCTGAAGATTTACCAGGGCCGTCCTCTCAAGATGATAATAGATTAGTGGAAGGACTTAATCTGAGTGAAGCTGATATCCCAGATGATACGATTCAAAGTACTGAAGAAAACCTAGGAAGTGTGGAAAAAGTATGTTTCGTGTGCGACAAAAAAGTTAAAAAAATTAAAGGGCGATATCAACTTTTGCATAGTGCAAACAAAAATACTGTGTTTCAGAATGTAACAATTCCTGAGGACAATACAATTATACAAAAACTGAAAGATTTATCAACAGAGGAAATATATTATCACAATGCTTGCCGTCTTTCTGTTATAGCTGAATTTAAGGAAAAAATTGATAAACCAATAACATCATATCACGTATTCAGAAATTATCATAATCAAACATTTGCTGAAATCGGTAACTTCATTGAAGAAAACGTAATTATTTCAAAGAAATGTTTTACATTTGACTATATCTGTAAATTATACGTAGCAACTATTCAAAAAATAGCAGAGGATAACGGTGAAAAATATGATAGTATTTTTAACAATCAAACGTTTGAAAAAAAATTGGTAGATCGTTTTAATGAAGATATAGATATAGTGAAAATAGGAAGAAAAAAATATATTGTCCCAAAAGGTTTTATAATTGATGATAATATTTGTGATCTTTTAGAAGAAAAAGAAATATTACAGAAAGCTGCATTAATTTTACGTGAAAAGGTATTAACCATTCCAAAAATACCATTACCGGAAGATTTGAAAGCCACAGATTTAATAAAAGGAGAGTGCATACTTCCTAAGAGCATTACAGATTTTTATTCTACAGTATTAGGTGGTTTTAGACGCCGTCGTAGAAACAGCCATAATTTTCAAACAAAGTGTAATTCCCTAGCAGAGGACCTGATATATAATGTCACAAATGGTAATATTAAAACTGGAAAACACATCACATTGGGTCTGACGTTGAAAAGCTTAACGAGTAGCCGCAAGATCGTCGATATTATTAACAAATATGGCCACTGCTGCAGTTACAGTGTTGTAGAAGAACTGGAAACAGAAGCAACTTTTGCTGTAGCAAATCGCACCGGTGTCTGTCCAGAATCTATTTCCCTATCAAATAACTTGTTTACTGGAGTTGCATTTGATAATTTTGACCGCTTTGTAGATACCACCAGCGGTAAAGACACGTTGCATGATACCGTCGGTATCATTTATCAGACAATATCTGAAAATGATGAAATCAACGAGAATGTCTCTGAGAATGAACCTGAAAGTACTATTAGTACAGCTAGTACTAGTTCAGGTAGAATTACCAAAAGAAGAAGAGCTTTTGACACATTTATACCAAACTTGCTCCCTTACACAAAAAAACCCCGAATGATAGAATCTTTATTATCATGCAGTGATCAACGAAGTCAGATACATGCTGAAAGTTTGCCACAAATACGAAAATTGGATACACTATGGATGATTTGCCACGCTTTGAAGATTCCAAACACCCCAATGTGGGTTGGTTTTAACCATAAAGTAGTTAAAGACATCAATACTTCTAGGCAAAAAATTGCTTATTTAACACCTATTAATGAATCGCCAACAAATCCATCTGTTGTCATTGAAACAATGAAAATTAGTCAAAAGATCGCCGAAGAACTAAATCAAACATACATAGAAGTCACGTATGATTTAGCCATTGCTAAAGTAGCCCTCCAAATACAATCAATTGAGAAACCATTATATGATAATTTATTCATACATCTTGGACCATTTCACATTATGTTAGCTCTCTTCAAAGCAATTGGAAAGTTTATAAGCGGCAGTGGTTTAATGACAATTTCTGTCGACAGTGAAATTATTGCTAATGGATCTGTTGACGGATTTCTTCAAGGAAAACATTTCAACAGATGCAAACGTTTGCATCCACTCATGGCAGTAGGACTTGAAATATTATATTTTGAATTCTTTCTGAAGAAATCAGGACTTTCAATAGACAATAACACGCACACAGAATTAATGAAAATAAATGAAGAGCCTAGCGCTAAAATACTTGAAAATAAAGAATTTTTGAAAATTATTAACACATATAGCGCACACAAGGACCGATGTGAAAGAGGAGTGTTCGGTAAAACTGCTCAATTTTACATGATTTATATTGATCTGGTCAATTATTATCGTTTATTGAGTCGCAGTATTAGATCGGGTGATTTTCAATTATTTAAATACATATTGCCAAAAATTTCAAGTTTATTTTTTGTAACCAATCAACCGAATTATGCTCGATGGTTACTAAAATATCATGATAATTTACTAAAATTAAATGAAACTCATCCAGACTTAGAAAGAGCTATGAATGCTGGATACCTTGGTATTCAACGGACTAGTAAGTCTTTCTCAAGACAACCAACAGACTTGACACTTGAGCAGACAATAAATGCTGACGCAGGGAGAAGGTTGACAGGTGTGATCCATTTCACTAACTCCATTTCAGCTCGACAACGTTGGGCTAAAAGTCACGATATTAGAACATCGGTGATATCTCATACATTCGATGTTACTAGATTAAATGGTTCGAACGACATCACTGCAGATCTAGAATCTCATGCAATAAAGAAAAATGCCAAGCAGCTTGAAAAGTTTATAAATACTTTTGAAAAATTTCTAAATCCGTTTGATCCAGAACTTAATCCAGACTTTCTTTATAATATTGCAACTGGAAAGGCTGCTTCTAATGATGTTGAAAATTACCTATTAAATTTCCGAGTAAATGGCAACAAAATGAGAGAAGAATTTATAGAGGAATGTACCACTGACAGCGCGAGATTTGAAGCATCAATAAAAAGAGTTAAAATCATGAATTTTTCGGCTGAAACGATCAAGCAAAAAGCACGAGTTGGTGATAAAGTCGAAGAAATACGTGTTCAACGCAATTTATTTGGACGATTGCTTGCACTATCAATAGATCTAAAAGTTGATTTAGAAAAAGTTCTATCTTATCCGATTACACTGATTCCGATGTCTTTGTGCCATATGGATGGATCTATACATAAAACTCAAAAATCTGCAATAGTTACCGTTCTGGAAAAAATTATAAACAAGCCAAATACACCTCCACGCTTCGATATTATTGTTGTTGATGGATTTTATTTAATACATACCATGCAAAATGTTCCAAAAACATTCGGAAATATATCAAAACAAATTATGTCAACATTAACTGCTACAAAAGCTTCGCGAATTGATCTAGTTTTCGATCAATACTTCTCTCCATCAATTAAAGATTATGAGCGTAATCAACGGCATGAAGAGAGAAGCATAAATTATACTATTACTGGTCCAGAGCAAGTGAGACCGGTAGATTTCAATAAGGAACTAAGAAATATATCATTTAAAGAGGCTTTAGTGGAATTTTTAATTAACCATTGGAGTACTGATGAAATGGCGCCATTTATTGGAAATACAGTAATTAATATAAATTATAAGCATTGTCATAATTACACAGTTCAAGATAATTCAGTTATTTCGGTTATCAATGATGTTTTGTCCTGTATTCATCACGAAGAGGCGGACACAAAAATTGTACATCATATTTGCCAAATTGAGGAAGACAATGTAAATATTTTAATTAAATCATCAGATACTGATGTTTTAATTATAATGCTTGGAAACATGGACCATTTATCTAGTGACTCATTGCACATTTTTATGGAATACGGTACTGGATCTAAAAAAAGATGTCTTGCCATAAGCGAGCTTTATACTAACCTCGGGCCATCTTTATCATTGAGCTTACCAGGATTCCATGCATTAACCGGTTGTGACTATAATCCGTCATTTTTCAAGAAAGGGAAAAAACGACCTTTTGAAATTTTGAAGAAAAAATTAGAATATCAAGAAGCCCTAAAAAACCTTAGGAATGCTCATACAACAGGTCGCAGCAGTGAAATTTTCAAAATTATTGAAAAATTCATTTGTGAAATTTACGGAAGCAAAGCAGATAATGTTAACGAAGCAAGATATGATAAATTCATCATCACCTACAAACCAAAAAACGTGAATGAACCATTTAATAAGAAATATTTAAACTACGATACATCAAATTTACCTCCTTGTAAATCCGAATTATATCAACATTTACTACGTTCACAATATATTACCAGTATATGGAGTAATGCCCACCTTAAAGAACCCACAACGTTAACACCAGAAAAGAATGGGTGGATTATAGATGATAATAAATATATATATAACTGGTATGAGGGTAGCACTGTGCCACCATCCATCTATGATGCTTTACTACAACCTGATCACTCTAATGACACTGAGTCAGGTAAATAATTTCTGTTTTTTATCTGTACATGTGCATATGGTATTTTTGCCTACATTTCATTTTATCAATAAAAATTTATATTTTTTTTCCAGAAAACGAAACAGCGATCGATGGCTATCATTTTGACTCAGAAGATGAAATACTGAGTGAAGACGAATAAGATACTAATAAAAAAAAATATGTTAAAAAAATAAAAATTTATATTTTACATATAACTCTGTTTTTCTTTTATTACAATAATCGTTCATCATATATTAACAATTTTCAACGAGAAAATTTTTAGAAATTGTATATTTTAATTTTTACAATAATTTCTGACACAGAGACCCGTATAAGCCTATTACGCTCGCACCTCACGAAGCGTCGCGACCGTTATATATTAACTTAGTAGACACTTGCAACCACCAGAATAGTCTGGCTTTTTAAATATATTTATAAAATTGTTTAAAGAATATTTTCTCAAAATTACAGCCTTGTAAAAGCAAGTTATGAATTGCTATCCCCATAACAACTTTATTATGGGTTGGCACGTACTTGCAACCGACAAAATCGACTGTCAATTTTTTTTTACCTTTAAACATATGTAAATTAAAACATATTAAAATTTTAGCCTTGTAAAAGCAGATTTTTTTTACTATTTTTTTAACATTTTCAAAAATTTAGGGGATGATGACGCAACCGCGAGATGCCTGCCAGAACGGTATTTTCTTAGTTAACCAATACTAAAACATTATTTTACAAATTTCTAGCCTTGTGTCAAACAAGTTACTCGGATTGACCGCTAGCTCTCCTACTATAACTTTCTATTTCTTCATCACCTCTGAACACTTTAACCAACGTCGACACAGGATTCCAAAACAAATATAATTCTTTTTTCTTTTTTCAATGGTAATTTATTTAATTCACTTGTATCCATCACTTGATATTGAGAATATTTTGAGTCGTATAAATTGTATGTTATTATTGGACCAACTTCGGCTTCGATATAATATATAACAGCCGGTATGTTACTGTTTTTACTGTCTTTACTTGTTATCGTATGAGTGTTTCCCTTCGATTCTACCGTTACCGTTCTCGGACTAATCCATTCATGATCATACTCTTTCGCCGACAATTTTATATGATATTTACTTGGTTTCACCAATAAATTGCGAGTTATTAACACTTGCATTTCGTGTGGCAACATTTCACAATGATTATAATCACGTAGTGCATCAAAATGATACATGTATTGTATTTTATCTTCGTCCGTTTTTGTTCCATAAAATGCTAACGCATCTTTTGTTTTCGGTACTTCATATTGTTTCGGATCTTTTTCATTTTCTTTGTTTAGATCTTCGAATTCTGACATTTTTTGAAACCAATCAATCACTTTAGAAAAAATAAAAAAGTATACACAGCCGCCGCACGACCTCACAAGATGGGAGGTCGCGCTCACTCGAGTACGATTACACACGTAGACTGGCGGCCATCTTGCACGCACTCGCGCTATATACGCGCGTCCGCATCCTTTCACTTTTTTTTGCGCGCCGCGCGATAATCTACCTTAACGCCAGCGGCATACCGGTCACGTTTCCATGCGTCAAGGTCACCCGTCAACTCTTCACCACCTCTTGAGTTGCACATTTTGCATAAATATTGCTAGCGATGTCCACACAATAAGACTTTTCTGTGACGGGTGTGGAGGACAAAATAAAAATAGTATTGTCCATCACACTTTGATGCAGTGGCTTTATGCAAAGTCACCACAAAATATTAAGGAAATAAAACTGTATTTCCCTGTCCGTGGACATAGTTTTCTACCCGCAGACCGAATCTTTGGGAGACTTGAAAAAGAGTTGAGAAAAGTTCCTGTTATAACAACCCAAGAAGGTTATTATGAAATATATAAAAACCATGGTGATCTAAGAATTCTACGGAGAGATTGGAAAATTTTCAATGTTAAAGAGCTGGATAAGTATTTGAAAAAGATTGAAAGAATACAAAGTTTAAAAAGAATTTTCATTAAAAAAATATGTGGAAAACAGGGAACTGTCAAAGGCTGTACTGTAATGGGTTTCCAGAATTACAGATTTGAAGAAGAAGGCAAAAGTGAAACTCTTTTGAAAAAAGGGAAGAGAATTCCATTAGAGCTGTCTAAGATGGAAGTAACCACAAAGCCTTTAAATGCTAATAAAAAAAGATGTTATCGCTTTATTAGTAAAGCAATTTGGTGTAACATGGGAGGCATTAGAGGAATTAAATTGGTTTAAAAATATATTATTGCATGATGACAACCCAGCTGCTCGAGTAGACAGTGTGACAATGCATTGCAACGAGGAAGAACAATGTAATTGTTTAGATCCAGATGTAGGTGAAGTACGTGTTTAATAAGTTTACTCTATTTTTTTTTGTACTTTATCAATTAGTTTTTATTTCCATTTATACAACATAGGTCACGCCTGTTTATCAGAGGCAAAACAAAAAGGCTTATTTCCCTAGAGTACCTAACAGAGTGACTTATTTCCTTAAGCGTACCTAACAAAGAAGCTTATTTCCTGTAATTCTGAACAAAGTGACTTATTTCCAAATTATCGAGTAATGTTCTCCTATCATAAATGAACTTATGTCTATATTAGCTAAATACGATTCTCTTTACGCTGACATAAAAAAAATGTATATAATCAAAATAAATCACACAGGACGTTTTTTTGCATTTATTAAAAAATCGGATAAGGTGGAAATAAGTCTTTTGAAATGGCACTCCTCACTTGTCTCCCGAGTTCAGCACCAGTGGAAAGGCTATTTTTGTATGGTGGTATGATTATGCGTCCACACAGACGCAACATGTCAGATGCTCTTTTTGAAGAGCTTGTGATTTTAAAATCTTTAATAAATAAAGAAAACCAGTAATTTTACCATAAAGTATTTATTTTATTTCAATAAAGTATTTTGAAAACACATATTTTGTATTTAGTATTTAAATACAAAAGGCAAAAGTATTTTGTATCTTGCATTTGAAATACTATATTAAAAATGTATTTGTATTTAAATACTTTTCGAAAAGTATTTTGTACATCTCTGGTTATAAGTTAGGTATTTATATTGTGCATTTGCTGTACACCTTACTTTTCACCATTATGTTATGTTTTTCTATGTGAGAGAACAAATAAAGTAATTCTTATTATAATTCTATGGATCTATGAATCGAAATTCACTCGCAATGCAATCACAAACTACAGAAACTTGCATCAATGGTCCCATAAAAATCCTCATTTAAAGAGGGCTTCCAGCTTTCAAGTGCAGTTCTCAGTCAATGTATGGGCAGCACTCATTGATGATCTGTTAAATGGGCCAGTTATTTCGCCTTCAAAAGTCGGAAAGTTTTTTAATATTACTAAGAGAGCAATTACCAGCTCTGCTAGAAGATGTCCAGCTAGCAACAAGTCGCCGGGGATGTATGTATTTACAAATGGACGGGTGCCCTGCTCACTACGCCAGAATTGTACGACAATTTTAAAATGAAAAATACGTAAATATGTGGATTGGTCGGGAAGGACCTGTGGGCTAGCCAGCACGTTCGCCATATCTGACACCACTTGCCGAATTTCTCTGGGGTGTCATGAAAAAAAGAGTGTATAGAACGACAGTAAACACTGAAGCCGAAATGATCCGCAGAGCAACCAACAAATTGGTCTTCGTGTGGCGATGTGCCTCCAGCAACAAAGAGGACATTTTGAGTATTTCATGCATTAATTAAAATATGTAAAAGATTTATGACAAAAATTTATATTAGTAATGTAATCGTAAAAAAATTAAACTGATTTTTAGTTTTTACTTTTCTCAACTCTAACTAAGGTGTTTTAAGAGTTAGGGCATTGATTTTTTTTTATTTGAATGCTAACATGTAATATAATAAGAGTAAATAATAAAACTTTCAGGTATTGGGGAGAAATTTTTGAGAAATTTTGAATTTAATGGAATAATTAGGTGAAATTATAATATTTTTTAACAAAAATTGGAAATAAGTCATGATTTTCACTTTTTTTGTTATCTAATCTGAACTAACAAGTATGTGGCATTAGGTTATTTTATATTTCAATAAAATCGATTCACTGCTTTTGAAGGAATATTATTATTTCTTGATATTGTATTGTAAAAATTAAAAATCCTAATTCTGTAAATAATAATTGAAATTACATTGATTTTTTTTTCTTTTTTTTTTATTACCCATTTATAGTCTAGCTTCGCCCCCTTTCGGGATTGCATTTCATCCAGGGACACACTGTATATGTTATAAATCTACAATAACTTATTTCTTTAATATTTTGAATATACAGTGTGAGTCTTCCTAAAGAACACATATTAAAAGGGGTGAAAATATAAACAATTTTATCGACAATTTATTTTTTTATTTTAATGGATTTTTAATTTTTATTACTCTCGTCTTTGGTACCTCATGCAAACAAACTGTTACTACTTTTAAACTAAATGTGATATTAAAACAAAACAAAATATAATTGATCTCTAATAATAGGCAGAGTTAATAAACCCATAATTGGTGAAAAATAAACCTCAGAAATTAATTATTGATGATTTTTTGAAAAAAAAAACCATTTTTCTACATTATTTTACAATAAATGTAAAATTTATCATAAAAATGTCCCCTTTACCCTGCGCTTTTTTTTATTTTATGTTATTCTACATCGTATTAGCTATTTGTTGGGGTAAAAATCCCATGGTTGTAACCCTAGTATAACATCCCCTATCAGTATTTTAAACATCAACCTTTGCAGTTGCGCTGTTAATTGCTTCCACTGATTGCGAGGTAAAGACCCTTTTTTGTGTTTTATTTTTGTAAATGAGAGCGGGTTGAGGTACGGGGATACGGGGCCCAAAGAACAAAGAAAATAGGGATAGAGAGAGTCAGTCGCTCCGAACGCTCCGAACGAGTCACCTCTGTTACTTGTACCACAGATTTGTACTTTCGAACGCTTACAGAGTTGCTTTAGTTTCCTTCGTGCTACGCGTTTGTTTTCTTACGAAATGCCGCTCCTAAGTGATTTCACGCCAGCACACATTGCTGACTTTCATTATTATTATGGAATAGCAAGGGGAAGTGCCCGCGCTGCACGTGCAGCTTACATAGCTGCATTTCCGAACAGGCAGCCAGTACCATCTGCTCGCAACTTTCAAGAAGTCCACCGAAGGTTGTCCATTACCGGACTCGAAGCCAGCAGAGATCACCGCGAACCGGGAGTTATAATTGACGTCTCTATCGAAGAAGCAGTGTTAAATGATTTGTCTGCTGATCCAACCACCAGCACTAGACGTTTGGCTATGCGTCACGGAATTTCTCAAAAAACGGCGTGGCGCATCTTAAGATAAGAGGGGCTGCATCCTTTTCATTATCAGAGGATGCAGCATCTGCATGAAGATGTAGATTGGAGGCCAGGTGCATAATATCGACTTGGATCCTGAGGAAGATAAGAGAAAATCCAAATTTTCCACGAAAGATTCTATGGATGGACGAAGCAAGTTTTTCAAGAGATGGCATCACTAATTGCCGAAACTTACATAGGTGGTGCCCAAAAGGCGAAAACCCAAAATTAAAACGCCCATCGATATTTCAAGTGAAATGCACAATCAACGTTTGGGCAGCCCTTATTGATGACCGTTTAATTGGGCCGGTGATATTGTCACGAACGTTGATCGGCCAAAGTTTTTTAGAACTGTTGCAGCAACTTCCTGAACTCCTGGAGGATGTGCCTTTGATGTTACGTCAACACATGTATCTGCAAATGGATGGATGTCCTGCCCATTACGCTGGAAATGTCGAGCATTCCTTAATGAAAATTACCCTAACCGGTGGATCAGCCGAGCAGGGCCCGTAGGGTGGCCTGCTAGAACTAAACGAAAAAACTGGTAATTTTAAACGTCGCTATGGACCGAACAAAAAAATCGAGGTTCTATCTTCGACTGTTATCCAAAAACCTAAAGGTTTTTCTAATAGTGTCGCCATTGAATTACAAGAAAAGGATGATAGATCTGAAAAAGAAAGCCTACCGGTCAAAGGTGACGATGTGATTGTTTTGTCACAAATAAGGTTCCGGTAAGATGAAAATATTGCATGCTATAACTTAAGTGACAGTAAAGTATTCAAAAAAACATATAATGACAACGATATGGAGAAAGAAAATGCGAATGTGCCTTGTACTTCACAATCATTTCATAAAACACATGTCGACGATGAATTAAAATTTAGCCCCGATAAAGTTATCATTTACAGAATCAACGACAATGTCATTGTCCGGTATTACCAAAGAATTAGGTTTTATACTTGAGGTTCTAAATAAGGATGATAAATTCCTATACAAAGTGCGATTTCTGAAAACTGTAATAAATCCCAAACTGATTTTTTTGTTAACAAGAATAAATGATATTGATATTGTTCCTACAGATTCTATTGTAAAAACTGTAAGTTTGCTTTTTATAGAAAATAACGAGTATGTACTATCGGATACATTTTACACTATATACTTTACTTAAACAAAAAGTACTTCATGAAAAAAGAACACATTAAAACATAAAAAAATAATTTTGTTTAAATAATAATAAGATTATGCGTTGTGTTAATGACATCTGCGTTATAAATTTAACCACACGCTCAGACCATCCATAATACTCAAAAACTTTAACTATGGTATGGCACCAACCTCAAAATCGCGAGAAAAAAATTTGCTGTTCTATACATTTCTCGTCTGTTACGCATCGAAAAATTTATGGAACAGCTGATTGTTTTCACGTTATTTCCGGGTTGCTGCCATAGGAAAAGATTTTCAGGCACTAGGTAATTATGACGGTCCTGTCAAACTAAGTTTGCCACTTTTTGTTTTTTTTTTTCGTCGTATGTTTATTTAAGTCTCCCATAGTTTCACCCAATAAAAGGTTGTTAATATTGAAGTTTCTGTCACTTCAATTTGTAGTTTGATTAGATTTTAATGTATGTTTCTTTGTGCAATATTATACTTGTTGATAGGAATATCCAGATTTAAGGCGACTTCACCGCTGAAACTAGCGCCACCCATATTTTATTTCTTTTACTCTAAAACATATCAAGATTGAAAAATCTTTAATTGTATTATGCTAGTAAATAACCTGTAGTATTTTTAGAATCACTTTTTATGATTCTATCTTTATAAAATTAGGACAATCACTAATTACCACTAAAAGTGGTCACTTTTGCAGAATTCCAAAAATACTACAGATTATTTACTACCATAGTACAATATTAGATTTTTCAAATTCGATTTTATTTAGGAGTAAAAAAATCACATGTGGCTAGTTTCGATGTTACCTTAATGAGAACAACTTTTTTTTTTGTTTTGTCTCTAATTTGCAAATAAACAATAAAAACTCCAATTTTTTTTTTTTGTAAAATAGTTCATTTTGAATTATGTTTCTATTATATTTATTAAACTTCCTCATGTAAATGTGCAAGTTAGCTTAATAAGATGTTGATTTTAAATTTATTGTTACCATAATGTGCAGTTCAAAAGTTATTTAAAATGTTCCTAAAATATGTGAAAGTTTAAGTTGTTGATTTTAAGTTTTGTCGCATTACAATTTGATTTTGGAGTAGGTATATTTTTGTCATATATTTGGTTATCACACGAATATAAAAAGATAACTACCTATTATTGTTGTTTTCTTTAATAACCTATCCATAAATAACTCTAGAAATAACTCCTAAAAATCTGATTAGAATAATGCTATATAAACATACCTTGTGAAATTCCCTTAATGAGAATAATATGTTACTGTTGTGTTGCATTTGTGTTACGATAACACAAAACGGCCGTGTTACGTTTGTGTTAATTTTCGCGGCCTTACCCATTTAAATGTTACATAAGAAAAGTAGGCCATATTGAATCAATATATTTTTATTTTTCTTTTAAACAATCCCAACTAGACGTGGGATGGACCATGATTTTGCAGGTACCCAGCAACTAAATAGCAGGCATAGCTAACCCGACAGCGCTGACCATGATAATGCAAAGGATGCGGCTAATGTTTATTTACACTTGCAAGTTCTATTATTATATATATATAATTTTTTTTTGTACTTGTCATATGTATTTGTATATGTATTCTACCCATTACCCTTCCCTATAACACAAGCCTCCAGTGCTTACTTTGGGGCTAGGCTAATCAGTGTGAGTGTTGGAAATATTTATTTATTAATTAACAATAAACAGAAGTTCATAATCTGAGACAAGATCAATTTCCGAGAAGAAAAGTAATATACTTTATGCCAATCATTCAGAAAAATTGGTGTTCTTACATCATTGTATGAGGCCACCGAAATAACAATGACAAACTTACGAACTTTTATTTCTACAGTCCACCAGCATCGATACTCTTGACCTTGCACCAAGCATGTATGGATTGGTAATTCATCACTACTGCGACAGCTTGTCATTCAATCATAATTTGAAAATTTTATATTATAAATATTAATAACATAATAGAACCATTTACCTGTATTTTCTTTGCTTAATAAATGTTTCTCAATTATCATTGCTCATTATTTTTTCCTTAGTTAATTACCAAGCACTACCAGGTACCCTGCATCGATACCCATAACCTGGCCAGATCCATAAGAAGTGAAACGGACATGAAATGTTCATGAAAGTGTAACTTAACATGTGAGGTATGTGTCCCCTGTCTAAGCCTAACCTAATGACTCTTGTTACAAAATATCACACATAAGAACAATATCACCAGGACAAAAACAATCGACAAGGTATATAAAATTCAATGTTATGCAAAGAATTGACTAAAAACTCTTTCTTCAAAAAGAATTCCAATGGAAGAAACTTGCAATTTATTCAACAATCATGAGAGAGGAACAATGTATGATCGGTGAACCATTTTAAAGAAAAATCTCAAGATTTACCTTTATGCAGGCATGTCTGTAAATTTTTTCAACAACTGATTTATAGAATAAATCTAATAAAATAATTTTAACAAACAATGAAAACAAAAGCCTGCCTCATTTGAATTCTTTTTTTTTCTCTTTAACTTCACTAACAGAATAATGATGGAACACTGGAAGCAAAAAAAACTCAAAACATTACTTTGCAAGGAAGATTTGGAGAGCAATTATTACTATGAAACATAAACAAAATAGAACAACAAATACCAAGGTTAAATACAAAAAAACATTGCCTGTAATGCTAACCCAAAATGATGGCTTACTGATCTGATACTCATCGCGTGACAATTTCCTTTATGAAAAGCGATAAAGATTTTTTCAAACCCAGTTGCCTACGCACCACTGTGCACCAAACAACGGTATTTCGGCATCCACGCTACCCATATAACAATTTAAAAGAGGTGGGTTCTCTTGGCTACCATGGTTGCAAATAAAAAGACTTTTCCACATTTTTAGGAACGCCACTTTCACTGTTTATATCCACAGACCAATAAAAGAACAAGTTGTTTACAACCGAACTACAATATCAGAGAAGCGGGAAGCCAAGCAGCCAGTTTCTCGAAATTTTCGCTATCAATTTAATAAAAATTTCTTTAAACAAAATAATGTCTTCTTTTTTCTAATTTATTCTGGCCTTGGAACAAAATAATGTTCTTTTTTTTAATTATTCATGACCATGGATACAAGTTCTTCAGTCGTATACATAAATACAAATCTTAATTTTCCTTTTTTTCATAGAATGTCGGTGTGTTTTTAATAGAAACCGGCGCTATGCCTTGCCTCGAACTTCTCTATGCGGTTAAAGGAAACGCTTGCAAGTTCAGGGATAAAATTATATGTATATTAGAGAGTACAGAAATTATAAAAACACAAACTTACTTCAGTGTAAATGAATTTAACACAATAATTTACAAATCAAATTTTTTATATATCTATTCCTAACATGTCAAACTTAATTCAAATTAAAGTATGCGGCCTGCATTTACAAATAAGGTTCCACGATCAGACAGCTCTTTCTGTAAGGATTCCTCACTGAGGTAGTGAACACTACAATCAAATACTATAGAACCATTATTCATGACCATGGATACAAGTCCTTCAGTCCCATACATTATACAAATCTTAATCTTCTTTTTTTTATTTACATTAGAATGTCGGTGTGATGCATTCTAAATGTAAAACTCTGCTAAATTACAAATTTCCTTTGTACACTTGTTACATTTACTTATTATGTAGAAAAAAATAAACATTAAGTCCGGAACACAGACATGCAAGGCCCGTGGTTCGAAAATAAGGTTTTTAAAAACACATGTTCCATAAAGACTTTAATAAAAAGGCTGCCTTTTCATTTACATTCAAACTTTGATTTTTCAAACAAATGTTCGTAGAAATCAATTATTTACTGTAGATTGATGAATTGCTATCAAAGAATAATTAAAAATATCGTGTTATACATTTCTTAATATTTTAGTGTATGAGCATATTAACGTGTCGTGGCGTGTTGTGACGCACTAAAATCAAATCGGTTTCATACATTTATTATTGTTAGGGACATATTTGTAGGGTGTGTTGTGTCGACACGACACGACACGTAAATATGTTTTGCAAATCGTTTAGAATAAATTTTATAAAAATCAATTTAAATCGATTCAAAGACATACATACGATTTAAAGCATGAATCGATTCACAAGGATATAAAGATCCAAAAGACGATTCACTGCAAAATTTCGGGCATCCCTAAATAAACACATCAGCAAACCATAGTAAAAGGCGAAAGATTAATGCATTTTGAAGGATATGTAATGAATACTTTCGAAGACATCTAAATGATGAAATGAACTAATGAATGGCCGAAATGGAGAATGTCACGGCCGTAAAACTTTAAAAAAAGCAAAACATAGTGGGATCCGCCAATGATAATGGCCCGCCATCCAGTGTTGCCACCTTGGTGGTTTTTCCACCAGAACTGGTGCTTTTTCACGGCTTCTAGTGGTATATTTTCATTATCTAGCGGGTATATTTTTTTTAGTGTTTTTTAGTGGTTTTTTAACATGAAATCTAGCAACATATTTTTAAGGGAGAAATCCCCTAACTTTCCGAAATTTCATAATGTTCTAAGGTTACTCTTATCGTTACAGGGGAATTCCTACATGCGTTTGTCTGTTAAGGGCTTCCTTCAATCGTTCATTCTGTTTCAGGTATTAGGTTTGCGTTCATTGTGTTGTTAAAAAGTATAAAAGTTTGATTTGATAGAAACGTGTGTAACAGTGTGTAAACTCCTGAAGCTGTATGTTTAGAGTATTCAATTATATGTTATTATGGAAATTCTATTCAAGAAAAAGAATTACATACAGAAGTATAGAAAAGAATGGGAATCACTCGACGAATTCCAAACCTGGCTTAAACCTTTAGCAGGTATTGATGCGAAGGCGTTTTGTTCATTTTGTAAAGCAGAATTATTAGCAAGAGTAGTAAATTTGAGAAAACATGCTTAAACAAAAAAGTACAAACATAAAATGCAAATTCTATCCGGCAATCAAAAGATATCATTTAAAAAACTCAAAATACTCTTTCAAAAATACACTACAACCACAACCAAACATCTTCAGCTTCGACATCGGCTTCATTGACAGAAGCGTCGGCGTCTGTGAACGACGATGAAGTTATAGCAGATGTAACATTTAGCAATATTGAATAGGCTAGTTGACCCTTTTTGGAAAAAGGTTTTAAATGGTTAATAAATGTTCTATTAGACCGAAAAAAATGTATTGTATTTTTTTGACGTGACAACGTCTTAAATTAGGTTGCGGCTGGGAGTCACTTATGAAAAAGTGTAACGCTCGGTAACGTTACGATGAGTCTCTCGTGTTAAGTTTAAGTTTACATGTACAATGTTTTAGTAAACAAAATATATTTCTATAGTTAAAATTTGTGCAATTCTTATTTTCATTCAATTCCTTGTTCCTATTGTGCAATTTAATTATATTCATATCAATAAATATTCTACCGAGAAAAAGACGTTGTCACGTAAAATCTTCGCCCGTAAAACCGACTTTACAGGCAACCATTTTTTTAAACCTAGAAAACTACAAATATTTAATTTTAAAATAGACTTTTCATGGACATACAAAAACGCTGTCGGCCATTTTAGTCTATAGATTATCTATGCTATGACGTGAACTGTGGTAAACAAAAACTCGTAAACACGTAGAAAATTACTATTAACTGAGTTTATAATAAAAAAAACATGATTTCTAATAAATACCACGAAAAATAAAGTAATTATGATTACTGTATTGTACGAGAATATAAAAACACATCCTTGTAGACTCCAGGAAAGTTGTGGATTAAAGTGCCGAAAGAAATTAACCTACGCAACTTTATAACACTTATTCATATGTTGTATCAGTTTTATGTTTATTACTACATTGTAATACTAAATGCACTGTACTTACATAGATGCCTTGTCGTTTCTCTGCTCCGCAGAGCAGAAATCGGGGTTTAGTGCAACAAATTCACCAACCATCAATGCGTCAATTCTTGGCAGATTTGTGCTTTCTGCTTTCACAAAGCCGGCATCCATAATTAGGTTTGTCAAAAAAAACTTAGTTAACTGTTATTTTTTTCCTAAAGTTAAAAGTGTTTTAAGATAAATTTAGTCAGACGAAAGAATCCACCTACAGTAACACGCGAATGACATTTAGTTGTTTACCAGAAAAGACGTCAAAATCATGGCGGATGTGGCGAACAGCGTTTTTAGTGTTTAAAAAATATAGACAAAAAAATTTTTTTAAAAATTAAATTTCTACAGCAATCTTCTGCTTTTATGAAGTGAAATCGATATATTAAGGTTCCTTAGACTAAATACTTTAAGAAATAAACATTTATTTAATAGAATTCGACATGAGTAAACTAGCCTATTATAAATTTCACAATTTGTTTAAGATTTATTTCTTGATTATAAATAATGAATGTAAATACATATTTACCTGGTTTTCTTTCATTCTCTAGTACTTCTAAAGTAACGCTCGGAAAAGTTTTAAGTTAGTAAAAACAATATTGCCATTTTTTTTAAAGAACAAAATCTTACTAATTTAGAACGACTGCGGCATACAGTTATTTTTGTAGCATCTCATACATATTCACTGGTTTTTATTTAAATTAGGATTTTTTGTTATCAGAAATATAATTGTAATTTAGCGGATTTTGGTGTATTTTATTAAATCCATTTTTTTGAAATCTGGCGATATTTTACCTTTGACTTGGCGCCTGAAAAAAATCCAAGGTGGCAACACTGCCGCCATCATCATTATGTTCGGAGTTTTTGGCGGGATTTCATCGAGTGTGGTTGGCATCTTATTTTAATTATTCTTAAATTCGTTCATAGTGGATATTGTGAAATAAAATTGGTGTGATTTTGTGTTACAACTGTCTGCGTAACTAATAATACTGCTTGAGTGAACCCCAAGCAGCCGTATTGGTCAATAATATTTTGAAAAAAAAACTAAAAAAATAAGGGGTTTTTATTTTATTTTTCATATTTTTTTTGTTTTTAAAAATAAGCAACTATAATTGCTATTTCTTTCTTTCAAATGTTTAATACTTGAAAAAGTATTCATTTGACATTGTAGGTTACCTACAATGCCAAGAGATGGCGCTGCCTTGCAGTTTAAGGCTAGGAAAATTTCGACGCAACCATCAGGGACGTGGTAGCATAATTGGTCAGTGCATTTGCCCGGATTGCGAAGGGTGCGGGTTCGAGTCCCGTTCGCTGCCTGGTCCGCGTGGATTTTTTTCTAGTAAAACTTTTCTTTAGATTTAAAAATAAGGGGTTCTTGGCGGGATTTCATTGAGTGATATTCGATATTCTTTAAATTTGTTCATTGTGGATTTTGTTTACAATCGTCTGATCAACTGAAGAATTAACGGAATCTTTAAAATATTCGCCTTATCGGTCAAGTGAGAACTTTATTGTAGTGTTGACGAGAAAGCTGGCTTGATACATTTTGTGCCAAACACGCAAAGAAACATGAGAATGCGTCACACCCACATTCTAATGTAAAAAAAAGGAAGATTAATACTAAAATAAAAGGATGGCTGCATGGCATGAGAAAATAAAACGATACTTTTGCCTTTCATAGTAGGGAAGAATAGAACTGAGAGAATAGTAGGAAAAAATAAATAAAAAAGAGAAGATGGTTCCGCGCTCAATTCAGGATCTTCTTTTAAATTGCTGTACTTATTTATCTTTATTTAAATTTATTATTAGCGCTGAAGGGCTAATTTAAAATTGTAGGTTATGTCATATGTTACTCATTATCTTGTTTTGTCTTTGTAAATATTTATTCAAGTGTTCAAATATTTTGTTACAGTCTTTATAACTTTGAAATGTTTTTCTTTATATAGGGTGAAGTGCTACGAGGTTCTGGGTATTGTTGTCTTCTGTCATTATGACGGTCTATTAGTTGCGTTCTTTAAAATATATATATAATTATTCTTCAATATAAAATAAACAAACTAAAGATAAGGTTGTATGGGCTTAAGTTCCCCTTGCTTTCCCTAAAAAAGGAGAATATTTAAAAAAAAGATAAATGTGTCAAACTGTAATGGTATCGTGCCCAGTGTTGCCAACTCTACGTCTTTTTACGTAGGTCTACGTATTTTAGGCCTTTTCTGCAAACCTACTAACTTCAGTCCCAAAATCTACGTATTTTCTTTTAATTTGTACAAATTTGCAAAATAACATAACTCACTAGAATAAGGAAGCATATTTTCCGTTACTTATAAACTATACAAATGTTTATTTCTTATAGTTTTTGGTACGAGGAACTTAAATACATCGATTTCACTTCAAAAAATCAGAAGATGGCTGTAGTAATCTAATTTGAAAAAAATATTTTAGTCTATACTTTTTAAACACTGAAAACGCTGTCCGCCATGATTGTGACGGCACAAAATTTGTAAGCAACTAAACGTCATTGTTGTGTTATTAAGGTTTCTTTCGTCGGACTAAAATATATCTAAACACTCTTATATCTTTTAGAAGAGTTTCCGTTTATTGGTTTTGTTGACTAAATTAATGCTGAACGCCGAATTTGTAAAAGCAGAAACGACAAAGCTCTCTTACTCTAAATAAACTTAAAAAAAATATTTTTAAACTAAAAATATTATTGAATCAGTACTTACACCGAAGTGATCTTTGCAAAAAGAAATGACTTTCACTCGATAAAGTTACAGGATTTAGCAAGTTTTAAACATGTGTTCATGTGTAGATATGTTTATTTCTCTGGGCAATTTAAACCACTACTTTTCTGGAGTCTTTAACGTTGTGATTCTACGTTCTCGCATAATACAATCATGATTATTACTAAAATACATTTTTTTCAGTCTAATATAACAATTATTAACCATTTAAAACATATTTTCAAAAATTGTCAACTACCCTATTTGATAACAGTGTATTCTTGTCATTCTTTATACAGAATGAAAAGGAGAGACTGATGTTAAATTTAGTACTAAGTTTAAAGAGTTATGCCAAAATTGACACCTAGCAGCGTCTGTGTCTGATGGTAAATGTCTACACAGCATGGTAAATGCTGCCAATTCTTCTTCAAGAATTCTATGTTCTATCTCCTTTTTTTAAATAAATTGTGTAACATAATACTCATTTTAACGAACTAACTTCTCTCAGAAAAAAATACGTAGATCTACGAACTTTTCATATGCAAATTTTACTAATTCTACGTAATTTTGTCATCGGGCCTACGCCTTTTTCAAAATCCGAGTTGGCAACACTGATCGTGCCCGTATTGGTTCGTTCAAGATTCCCGTCTGATACGTAGTGTCCAAAGAGTATGGTAATATATACAGCGTTGCCAGAACGTCCCAATAGGGACGATTTTCGTCCCTTTTGTCATCAAAGCGTCCCTTCGATATCCTTTTACATATTCCGTCCCTTTTTCCGTCCGTTTTCAATAACGCTCCACTGCAACATTAGACGAATGCATTTGGTTTCAATCATTGATTTATTTCACTAAATTGCATTCACAATACATTGCACATTGTCAACTTTGTTCGTCAAATCACCAAGTAAACTACATCGAATCCAACGCTCGCTATGCCTACGTTTAATATATACCTACCCAATGCTCAAACCCACCTACCATTATCTTACTTAGTAAAAACTTTTGTTTTTGAGGTATGTTTCAATTATGAATATAATAATAACTTAGGAATAAGTGCTTACTTTGTAAAATCTGTGATACGTTCGTACCACCATGCTGTACCTACATCATAGTGGATAGTCCTCCGTACCATCTTCTTTATTTTATTGTGTGGATAGTATAAAAAAGTAGTTAGGTACTATAAAAGCTTATTACAAAGTGTCTGATAATATTACAGACAAAAATGATTGGGTATGAACTGTTCCAATCATTCCAACAGGTTTTCTATATTAAATAAATATATTGACGTTGTAACAACATAATGATTTGTAAATGTTGTTACATTATACTTTTAATGTTGTGGAGTTTTTTTCGCTCGCTCGTTTTTCTCCGCAGCTAAAAAATATGTCCAATAACGAGTGGCAGGGAAAAAAAAATTGGACGATTCAAAAGAGTTCTACTATACATCCAATTTGAATAAAGATATATTGATTTCAGAAATCAGACAGCTGTCGAGACATCGCGACACACAAATATAGTTCTAACCGTACCAAATGTATGAAGCAGATTGCGTCACAACACAACACGTAAGATAAATATATTTCTGCAGGCCCGTCCTTTTTGTCTAAAAATCGTCCCTTTTCAGATTCCGAATCGTCCGAAACACGACGCAGGTACTGGCAACACTGAATATATAGGGGAGTGTCTTTTTACCATTTTCGTTGAGGCTGTAATGTTCATTAAAATAAAGATTGGTGCTCAGTCTATATTTTTCTTAGACATGGATAAATAATTTTGTTTTGTTGGTTCTTTCTTGTAGATAAAAAACCAAACTAATTGACCTTTGGTAGGTAGAACAGAAATATTTAGGTTGTGTTTATGTTTTACAAAGCATTGCTTGTTGATTGTTTGTGTCAAATATTACCCTCGTCTCCTCAGTCAGTCGGTTTTATGTGGACGGACGCTGGCAAAATGTGCTATAGATTTGTGCTTGATTTTCTGTCATCGACATAGGTAAAGTTCCCATAAATATGTAGAAAAACCATTGACTTTCTGCAGTTTAAACATTTTATCCAGTTCAACTACCATTGGACTATGTTGACCAGTCTGCAGTTTCCAACCCAAAGTTTTTTTACAGATGTTTGATATGCCATTATTTTATTTCTGATTTGTAATTTTATTAGTAGGTATTACAATTCCAGACAATGCAGTTTTCTCATTGTTATCTTGTGGTAAATTTATTATGATATTAGCTATTTGGTTCTATCAATTTGATTCTTGCATAAAAAAAAAATATTCAGGGTTTTACCACTGGTGCAGTGTTGTGGTATTGTCCAAGTAATATTTATTTGATTTTGTTCCATATGTTCAAACAATATTTATATAATCAACGTGGAATAAAGAAAGCAACTTAATTTTTAAAAATATTTACTTTATTATAGAATTAAATTTTGTAAACTCAATAGATTAAACCATGAGATTCATTTTAGATACTTCTATAAGGAAATGAAATGTCTAAATGCTAGAAATGTTTTGAGCTTCTTGGAAGCTGTTTAAGCTTAGAGTCATACTTTAATTTGGTGGTGAATCACAATAGATCTTTTAAGTCTTAGTGACTTCCTTTCCATTGGGCATGCATAGCCCCAAAAATAGGAAATGATGGTAATAACACTTGGATAGCCCCAAAAAAATAATATATACCTAGTAATAATGGTTGGCGACGAGCAGCCACAGATAGGAACCAATGGGCCAATTTGGAGGAGGCCTATAACCTGATTGTACACGTGCCGATGTCAGCAATTGAACTAAAAGTTTTAATTAAGTTAAGTTACTTTTAACATGTACAACAGAGAATAAAGGCTATTTTTATTTATTTATTAATAAAGGTAACCAGAGTGTTGATAAATTATTGTTGAAAATAATTAGTGTATCTTGGGTTTTGCCATTTTTATAAAGAAAATGTGTTTTGCTACAAAAAAACTTTTATTCGCTTTGGTTTCCTTTTCTTGACACCGATAAAAAAATTTAGTCTTCAGTTTAAAAAAAAATATTGTTAACGGTCTTTTAAGTTACTTTGTGAAGAGTACTTGCATATAAATAGTACAGGATCCCAAGACCGTCAGATCTTACTTTTTTTTCTCTTGGACAAAATATGAATAATTGAGCTGTATTATTGTGTACAGTAAACATGTACATACTTGCTAACGTGTGTTGTGTGCTAGCTGTTTGTGGTTTCTCTCTGTTTGCCCTGTAAGAATATGCTCCATCTCTTGGTGCCGCTCAGGCAAGTTCAATTTTGTAATTGGATCATCTACAGACTTGTCAATAATAATATTTGTGTAAAGTTGCATGTCCTCAGGTTTAAAAAGGTGTTTAGGGAATTTGGATGGATTAACTGGATACAAGACAGTTGTACTAAAACCAAACTAAATGTTTTCCTTTTTCATAGCAATAGTCTTCTTGTCCCCAAGCTCGTTTGTTTCATCACAAATTTATTAACTGATTTCTTATCCTAAGCTTTCTTGACTGGTCGGAACATGCATTCGTCAAGTGGATGGATCCCGTCTGCTAACCCTTGGTCACTACTTGAAATAAATTTGATATGATCACTACTCAAGGGTCAATCTAATTCTCATATCCCATAAACAAACGCGGCGCTATAGTAGACTTTTCACAGTTGTTAATACGGATTTACCTCACGTTAAGGTATTGTTTTAAAATGAGTAAGGTCAACCGGTGTAAAAGCGTCATAATTTGAGAAACAAATTTTCGACACTAAATTTGAAGTTACGTTTATGTGTAGGGAAAAAAAATGTACTGTGTGAGGCCGTTAATATTTATTATTATTTTTCTCTTGACATTATATAAATAATGTTATGTATGTTTTTTTTAAATATGAATTTTAGACGCATTCTTTCTCGAGTAATTATACAATAGTTGCTTTCTGGATAGTTAAATAGGGAGAGTTTTGTATTAAAGAAGGAAATTTAACACATTTTAGTTTCAAAATAATAGAAATGCTAAATAATGTGCAAGCATAATCGATATTATTAAAAAGGGAAAAAGCGTCATCTGTAAGTAGACGCTTTTGCCCCAATAACCATAATTTAGTAATTAAGTAACACAAATGAAACAAAACTTATCACAGCTTTCAAAGCTTTATTGCAAAAACAAATACAAAATCTATTTAATATCTTTAAAAAAATTAACATACCGTAGAATGGGGCGACTTTGATTAATTTATAAATTGAAAGGCTTCTATTTCATTCAATTTACGTACTAGACATGTAAAAAAAAACTTATTGACGACTCTTAACAAACATTTATTTATTTATTTATTTTGTACACACACAATAAAATATTATCTCTTAAACAATTTTATTTTTTTAATCAAAAATTTTGGCTTGATACTTTTGGAGAAAAAAGAATTAATGTGGCCTATCAACTTTAGACTGAAAATGGGGTTGTTTTGATACCCGATGTTTTTATTATTGTTGTCCAAAGTAACCTCAATTTGGAATAAAACACTTTTTTTATAGTATATTTCAGGAAAAATGGTGTATTTTAATCTGTCGGGGCGTCTTTGTCACAAGGGGCGAAGTTGATATTGGCATATTGTGATAGCAAATAGTGGAATTTTAAATAAAACTATGCATTTCTGATTAAAGATATCGTGTATTAATAATTATTACTTGCAATAACATAAAAAAAAACGTAATTAAACATCAACAGCTTTCGAAAAATTAAAGTTCTTTAACGTTCACGTCAGAAGGAAACTCATAACATCCATTAGTATTTAGTTTTGGAGTAGGGAGGTAAGTTATGATATCGCTTTCTCCGATAATTGAAACATCTCCAACGACCTCCCGAAAGTATCTTTTTGACTTTCTGATGGATTTAAAACCTTGAACGACAACTTTATAGCCATTGACATCTTCAATCATGCAAATATATGAGAAAGTATTTTTGCCCTTTATTGTATTAAATTTAGCCAAAATAAACTGTCCTACTTTGGGTCCTCGTGAACTGTAATTTTCAGAAACAGCGTCCAGGCTCTTAACAGACTCACAATCTGTAATATCATCATCAGCAACAATAGGCGGCATACTTGCATTAGGATTAGAATTTTCTTTTCCAATATTGTCGATGGTAAAGCAAGTTGAGGACCTCGATGGCGCAGGTGGTTAGCGCGTTCGGCTGCGATCGTTGTAGTTAAGCAACTTTCGCAGTGGTCGGTCATTGGATGGGTGACCAAAAATTTCTATCTCGAGTTCCTCCGTGCTTCGGAAGGCACGTTAAGCCGTTGGTCCCGGTTGCATATGCAGTCGTTAGCACCCGCCAATCCGCACTAGGCCCACGTGGTGGGTCATGGCCCAATCTCCCTATTCCATCCATAGGGAAGGCCTGTGCGCCAACAGTGGGGACATAAAGAGGCTGATGATGATGATGATGAAATCAAGTTGATTATTTTCATTTGATGAAGGTTCAGATCGATTCTGCACAGCTAAAGAAGGTCCAGGTTCATCTCTGCTTAAAAAACGCTGAGTTACGTTAGCTGATTCCCTAAGAGGGGATCCGGAATCGTCAAAAGTTGCAAAACTCTTGCCTGGCTCTACGGCCAGTCGTCTGTTTTTCAAAAAATCCGTCAGTGTCTCGCACATTGCTATCGACATCAGCAGCAGGAGTTTCGTTTGGAATTATCTGTAAAACTTTTCCCCTGCTCAGTGGGTACATACCCGTAGCTTCAAATCCAGCTATTAAATTTCTTCGGAAGGCAGATATTACTGCGTCAGCTATATTTTTACGTGGTGTTTTAGCCATTTCTGTATTGTGTGTTGTTTCTCTCAAAAGACGTGAAAACGCTTCTTTCGGCACTGTAGTAGAACGCATATTGCTTTTTTTTTAATTCTCGAGAAAAATATAACTCTGTTATCCTAAAAACAAATATGACTTTTGAGATCATTAAACTTACTAAATACGAATATAGAGAACTCAAGCTATGATAATAGCTTATAATAACCTATACTTAAACTTAGGTATGCTTCCCAACCTGGTTACATTTAAATATTTCACACATATCTCAAAATATGTTTTGATTTGAAATAAAATAAAATTGTATTCTGATAGGCGGTATAAATTTATGTTTTTTTTTATGTGTAAAAACTAACTACTGGATGTTATATGACTTTAAATTTTCTTCAAATATCATATGCCCTCTACGTGTTATCTGTGGTTTTTTAAGATACATAACAATATCGGTATCATGTTGAACATTTGCTATATCTTCAACATTGGGATAAATAAACGACTGGATTTTGCTAGCTTTATTTTTCTCAAAAACTTAACTTTTGGAGTCCCATTGCCATCAATAGAGATTATGGTTCCTATAAAATGTTTTACACTCTTTTTTGTACAAAATTTTACAACTTACCTTCCTACTCCAAAACTAAATACTAATGGATGTTATGAGTTTCCTTCTGATGAAACTTGATAAAAAAAAAGTTTTATAAATCTAAAGTATTCTTATCTGCTGTATATGTTATACGTATTACACACTTAAGAAAACAACATGGTTCATAAATGAAACTAAAAACCTTTTTGGCATTATACACAGTACAAATAAATTACCGTAAGCATAAAATTGAAGTAACAATAAGCACTTAAAGTAACTATACCCAAAATAATGTAATATGGGAAAATAAATTATTTTTTAAATGTTATTTTTAACCTTCAAATACTAAAAATATAAAGTCTTTTAAACTACAGAAGCCATCCAATAATTTGTGACTCCCTAAGATTCATTAAAAATCACTAAACATTTGGAAACAATTGTCGACTTACTAAACTTAATAAAACTAAGCATTAAAACTCATTTGTTTGTTTTTCTGTAGAATCTCTGTTTTTACAGTGATGGTAATTATTATGTATAAATATAATGCGATTAATACTTACTGGGTTTAATCGCGAACATCCATCAGCCTTTCTCTGTTCACTGCTGGACGTAAGCCTCCCCCATAGAACGCCACACTGCGCGGTCCTGCGCTATCCGCATCCAGCGGCTCCCAGCACATTTGACGATGTCGTCAGTCCACCTTGTTGGGGGCCGCCCCACGCTGCGTCGTCCGGTACGTGGTCGCCACTCGAGGACCTTTCTTACCCAACGGTTGTCAGATCCTCGAGCGATGTGGCCTGCCCATTGCCACTTCAGCGTCCTAACTCTTCGGGCTATGTCGTACACACCGGTCCTTCTACGGATCTCCTTATTTCGGATCTTATCACGTAGGGAAACACCGAGCATAGTCCTCTCCATAGCACGTTGTGTGACTCTGAGTTTTGTTATGAGGCCGACATTCAGAGACCACGTCTCAGTCCCATAAGTCGGTAATCTACTTGCCCTGCGACAGAAAATACTCTTTCGCTAGTAGTACTCGTTGCTGGGATGTACAATATTGTACGAGCTGGTGTTGATAATAATGGAAACGAAATTCTTCCGTCTTTCCAATCAAACAAAACATTTCCACTATAGTGATCTCAATCTATAGCACAAGCAGTACTGTAGTACTTCCAAAACTCGTTTTTGAGTACGCTGTCCTTGTCTTGTTGATTGCTTTGTCTTCGTGCTAAATCCGCCAATAACGTAGAAACAGCTGCAGAGCTGGGACCTGGTTCTACTATTGAAGTTGCAGCTCGATGAAGTGGTATTTAAGACATAACATTTTAAATCAATTTTTTGAATGATATTTGCCAAAAGTTGTACTTTTGTAGTAGTCTGAGATTCCATATAATTATTGATCAACTTCTTTTATCGAATGAAAGCGGCAGTCTAATAACGATGCTGCAATGACAGTATCATTCGAGGGGAAGCGATATTGTAACTTGAACAGCATGCTATTCTTTAGCCTCGTTAAAACCACCGGCTCATTGTCATCACATTCTTCAAGCAATCTTCAGAGTTCTGATTTGAAAACAAACGCTAAATTTGTGGTAGGTTAAGTTTTAGAACATAGAATGTCTACTATTTGTTTGTTTACTATTAACCTTCAGTTACCGACCCTCATTTTCACCCGTACCTAGAGGTTAGGCCATGGTGACACCCTATTTGAAGTCACGCTTTTAATCAAATGTATATTAAAAATATGTTAAAATTATATATATTCTGAATGATTATTTGATAAATATTGGGATGAAATCATAATAACAATTAAAATAAATTTTATAAACTTTTACTGGCAATAATAAAAATTAGTACATTTTTAGGAACCCAGTTATCAGTCTTTGAAAAAAGCTAAGGAAGTCATAAAATATTTTGAAAAAAATAACTTTTCTTCTTATAATCAATATAAACGAACTTTTATTAACGAGTAACAATTAATATTTTTGAAGGTTTAATAAGTTGAGGCACATTTTTGGCAAACTTTTTGGGCGCATTGTAGACATATGTATATTTTACACCCGACGCACTGATGAGGGGTCTTCCTTTTGAACTTAGATGGACAAACCTTACACAACTTCCTTTTTTGACTCGTTACGACTTCCTTATGGTGTTCTGGTTCTTTAGTTGTCAAATCTTTGCCAAGAATACGATTTATTGTCAGTGTCAGCTCCCTTGGCAAGTGACTGTTATAGGCACGTCGATTCAAATGCGGCACAACCAACTCTGGCAAGACTTTGCAAGAATGCCCCTCGTTCCATTGTTTTTGTATTTGTACAAGATGTATAGATTACATATGTATTGATACCACTCGAATTGAGAATGCGGTAAAATATGGCCATCGGCGACTGTAAGAGTAATTTGAGCAATTTTTAACGACTTCATCGATGCCACCTTTAGTCATATTATAATCCATGATAATTTGTGGTTTTTTGGTTCATTATCCAAAGAAGAGTTTTGCGTCGATATCTCACGAATACCTGAAGTTTTCGTATGTATTTCCGGTTGATTTTGCAACTCACGCAATGGCTCTTCTTCCTCAGATTGCTCTGAATCTGTATCATGCTCGGTGAGTAGGTGAAAATCCGGGTCAACCAACTCATCATCACAATCATTAAAATCTTGTAACTCTTTGTCTAACCAGATCTCTAGAATATTTTGATCACTAGGGCTATTGAAATTCAGTTGTCTTTTTCTTTTAAGTCCGATTCCTGATGTACTTGCTTGCGCCATCTAAAAAATTAAGACAAAATTAACATATATCAAGTTTTTCACAAAAACATAAAATAGTACATTGTATTGTAAATAGTTGATATTAGAAGTCCGATTACGGGCACACCTGTGAACGTGCCGTGCGTTCACGACTGACTAACAAAAGATCGAGTCAAAACAAGCAGCTACTGAAACAGACAGATATATAACTAACTACTATTGATTGTTAAAATATTCCTGTTTTAACTTGCGTGGTTTCATGGTGACGTGTATTGTTGTAATCTTTTACAATTACGGGCTTCACAGCTCACGTCCTGCCTTTTGACCCACACAGGTTCCGTTGACGTGGTAAGTCGAAATCATATTCACCATTTTGGTGTCCTTCCATGAAATACATGAAACATCGCTAGAATGAAGAGCTATGACTGTACCTTTACGCGCGTTCTTCGGAGCCTTTGCGATCTCCTTCGGCACGTGCTTGCGATTGGCCGGCAATGTCCCAATACAATCAAACCCTAAACTCTTGAGATACCGTGCCAATGCTGGACAATTATAAAAATTATCCATCGTGACACAACGTCCCCTCCGTTTAAGTCACTAGGGGCTAAGATATCACCGCGTTCCGAATTCTTGACAGTATAAATGTAACCTCTACATATAGCCAGTTCTTAACTCGCAAAGTTCAAAAGATTTTATGCCAAATCGCGCAGCCTTTGAGCTTATCGCCTGAACCCAGGACAAGCGGCCTTTGAATAAGTTCAAAGATTCGTCGATAGCAATATCTGCATGTAAATTAAATAAACACACATTTTTTTATTTAATTAAAGGCGCTAATTTTCGCAACTTCGTTGAAATCCGTGTACCCCTCCAATTGACGGCAAATCCTAACTATCATCAGCATTGTCCTGGAAATGAAGGAATTTGCTTAGCAATATGAAGCGGCTGCAAGACATAAGCGGCCTGAATTTGGGCATTTCAAGGAAGCTGTTGCTTTTCCAGAAATCATATTGAGTAGTGCGTGGATAATGTAAAAATATAAAAATGGCAAATAACACATACATCTCGCCTACATTGGTGGGTTCCCACCGATGTAGATGAAGTTTTCAGTGTTCCTGCTGCTGTCTTAGCATCGAAAACTTGCTGCGCATACCTATTCGTTTCCCTAACAATATGCTCCATGAAGTCCTTATCCCTGATATCAATAAAGGCTTCATAGGGTGTATCGTAGTCATTGACAGCCCCCGGGGTAGGACCCGAAAAAGTTTCGACTGTTACTACCCGAAATTACAAATTGCTCCGCACCCTGTACCGGCTCATTGTTCCTATTTTCCTCCACTCTACGAATCCACCCAAACCCCCAAATCGACCTTTTGTTGTTGTCGCGTTGGTCTCGGCCTTTGTTGTTGTATGTTGATATTCTGTTGCGATGTAGATGCTGTCGGCATTCTTTTTCTTAATTTCATTTAATTCTCTCACCGCTGTATCTGTCTGCCTTTTTAAACTATTAACCGTATTTTCCAACGATTTTGTTTCTGTTACTTTTTTGTTCAATGTTCTATAATGTCACGTCGGTTTGTGCAATTTTAAGCTTCTACCGTATTCGCCTGTAGTCCCAACTTTCCGTGATCGTAATAATAGGCTGGCGCGACAGCCTCTACCTGCCTGTGACTGCGTGATTCGATTTGTACTTTCTCCGTAACCAGTTCTGGTCTATGGTATATAATTTATAAAAATTTTGTAAAGTCTTTGGGCCGTTTTCGGAGGTAACAGTGCGCGGCTTTATTTTTAGTACATCGTGTTACATCGTCCAAATTAATTTCTTTATGATAGTTTTGAATAAAATTGTTATCGATTGCGTCTTTGTACCAATTGTATTTGTCCTTCCTTCACGAGCGGTTATTTATTTAGTTCAACACTATTCATCGCTTGATATTTGGATTTTACGTGATTGATATGAGATTATACGTGATTATTGGACCCACTTCCGCTTCGATATTGAAAATATCAGGCAGACGAGTGTGATTAGTGTCCATGCTTCTAATTACGTGAGAATTTCCCGTCGACTCTATTGATATGGTTCTGGGATTCATCCATTCAATATCGCACTCCTCGGTACATGGGTCATGTCTAACATCACCCATGTACCAGACTATGGTCATGGTATGAGAGCAGCATCCAATGGTCCTCTTGCCGATATTGCATGTACAATAATAATGAGCTAATGCTCGCTGGCCATTGCAATTTTTGTATGCCAACCTCTTCCAGATATTCTTCAACGCAATGTGCAACGTGTGGGCGTGCATTATCGTGCATTAGGAGGAATTGGTCGTGTCCAATGAACCCCGAATATGGCATTACGTGTTCCTGAAGAACTTCCTCGATGTATCGAACAGCTGTTAGCCGATTATCGACGATAACCAACTCTGTACGTGCGTCGGAACTTATACCTCCCCATACCATTATTGAGCCTCCATGGAAACTCACTGTTTGAGTGGTAGTAATGGGTAAAAACCGCTCTCCTCTTCTTCGCCACACTCGTTCTCGACCATCTGGAGAACGTAAAGCTATTCGACACTCGTCTGTGAACAGTACTCTAGCCCATTGCTCGTGGGTCCAGTTAACGTGTTCTCGTGCGAAGTGAAGTCGAGCTATTCGGTGCTGTCTGAGAAGTTCTGGACCTCGTGCTGGTCTACAAGCTTTTAAATTGACTTCCACCATTCGTCTTCTCACCGTACGCTCACTAACATTAACGCCTCTCACAATTTGAAGCCGCTGGCGTATCTCAACAGCGGTCAGGTAGCGGTTTCTCAAAATCTCCAGGACAATAAAGCGGTCGTCTCGGGCCGATGTGCACCTTACGCCTCCACTGCCTGGCCTGCGGGTGTACTGGCCTGTCTCCTGGTATCTTTTAAGGGCATACTGCATTGATGACCGTGGTACGTTAAGAGCAATAGCAACTTCACGCTGTGTCAGCCCTTGGTTAATTAACGCAACGGCTTGTGAAACCTGTGCCGGTGTTAGAGGCATTTTTATTGCTTTTAAAGCACCTTTACTTATTGAATTAAAAGCATAAAATCACAATAATTCAAAAACCGAACAGTAAACTATTCACAACACGCAAATTTAAAACGTGAACTTAGTCGCTCAAATGACCCGATTCAACTGTAAAATAAAAGTTTCGTCGTGGTGCACTTAAACATAATGGATTACCCTCTTGAACTAAAAGTAAACATTTTTTGACATACCTGCACAACAAACATTCGTCAGAAACACTTAAAACTTTTGCTATCGCGAGATAAGTGCTTGGCCAAGATTCCGTGCCGCTGAGTGTATTAAATCTTCTCCTGTCAATGTTGGAAAATCATTGAAATCTGCCATATCCGCAGCCATGGGTTGGAACTGTGCTCGCCTTCGGTTTAAATTGTGTCTATTCACAAGATCTCCCAGTGTATTGGGCATGTTTATTCTTTCACCTATCATTTGAAGTATATCAGTAGCATGAACGTTATCCACTATCAAAACGTGATAGGCATTTATTAATGCGGCAGCAATTCTAAAATAATTCATCATATTGTGCAGTGTTATATTGAGATGGACATGTCTCATTAACCTGTTCGTTGAAAAGTAAGTAGTGATTAAATAAATTGACAAAATTAACAATTAAATAACAATTCTAAAACATCAACCTGAAGGTTGAGCTTGGGGTAATCATTGATGACAAACTTCTTTTCAGTAACCATATTAGGAATATTGTTGCAAAATCGTATAGAATGCTAGGTTTCATCATGCGTATTGGAAATGAATTCCGTTGCGCATCTACTTTGATAATACTGTATAATGCATTTGTGAGACCACACCTTGAATATGCCTCTTGTGTATGGAATCCACAGTATAATACATACATTGATGCTATTAAAAGAATTCAACTCAAATTTGTAAAGTACTTAGAAAACAGAATTAATGTTAACTTGATTTATTAATGATTGTGAAGCTAAGTTACAGGTTACATCCTTGCAACATCGCAGAACTGTTAGAGATCAATTATTTCTTTACAAACTTATTAATGACCTTGTAACTTCGCCGTTGCTTTTGCAGAGGATTGGTTTCCGTTGTCCAAATAGAACTAGGTCTGACAACACGTTTATACAATTCAGCAGGACCAAGTTTGCTGCACATAGTTTCATTTCTAGAGCATGTCACAGCTATAATAAATACTTCAGGGGATTGGATATATTTTGCCTTTCTTACAATCAATTTAGAAATGAATGCTATAAGGTCGTTTTACCCTAACACTAAGTAATTATTTTCTTTTATTCACATAACTCTAAATACGCGCCGGTTTTTCTAAACCCATTCTAGATAATGACGGGGATTTCCTTCCAAATTTTTGTAAAAATGCGAGCGAATGCTGGTTTCGGAAACTTAGATCCAATATGAAGCCTCTGCCATTTAATAATCTCATCTTCCCAATTGTACTTTAAGGGTTTCATAGTGCTGCAGTCTTCAACACATCAGATGAATGGGCTGGGAGTTTGATTATTTTAATTCCCACAGAAGCTGCGTATTCAATCACACTTAAATCAACATGCGTCGAATGATCATCATATATGAGACGTATAGGCCTGTTACCATTTGTGGAGGGCACAATAACATCGCGCATGTATTTTTCAAAAATAGTGGTTTCCATCCAACCCTTTTCACTTGCAGCATAAGCTGTCTTCACATCTCCATTAGAATATAGCCACTGAGTCCACAGATGTTTGCCCTGGAAAATTATCAATGCTGGTAATTTGTCACCGCAGGCGTTAGTACAAAGGAGAACCGTAGAATTGTTGCGTCCTGGCCCGCTAGTAGTTCTAATCGACCGAAATCCTCTTTTTCCTATGACTTCTCCTTTTAAAGGATCCTTGCAAATTGACGTTTCGTCTAAATTGTAAATTCGATGTGGTTTATCTTTCAGATCTAACTCCTCTACAACTTGTTCTAATATATCAAAATATCCATATACTATGAAGGGATCGAAAGCCTTTCGCCACGAGATCTCAACTGCTTGCGGTTTTTTTTATAGAAAGACCGTTCCGTTTTTGGAATGCATAAAACCAATCCTTTCCTGGTATATCTTTTTTGAACGGTGTTGTTACACCATTCCGGCGCACATATTCGGAGACTAATATAGAGGCTTCGTTTCTTATCTTCAAATTCCGGCGAAGACACCGTTGATTTACCGTCTGGTCTTCCACCAGGTTTCCAAATCTTGCACTTACATTTAATGCGTCACGTAATTTTGTTGTAAATTTTCGGAAGTATCAGGTTTCGTCTCTTCTCGTAGTAATGTGGCCACAAGAACTTGAATTAAACGTGTGACTGATGAAATACTGTCATGAGTGAGAACTACTTAGATTTCTTGTTATTCCTTCAAATGCCTGCATTAATTGCACATTTTTTGAATATTCATTCAATCTTCGGGGGATAATACCGTGATTAGATTAGCGCGTAGGTACAACACCAGAGAATCTTTGAGTTTTGAAAACCTTTACATCATGTAAAACGTGCTGTTCCATCTGAAATTAAAATAAATTGTAAAGTTTGATTTAATCGTGTAGCCAATTCATCAATAATCATATAATTTAAAACCATAAATTATTATTAATTAATTCAGGTAAATATTAATATTGTATGTTAAGTAGCTTTCTATTTATTAGCTTTTTAAATTGGTCCAGTAATTTTAAAAATTACCTTATAACATAGTTATGATTTGAACAAAATATAACGATTGATTATTTCTTAACTTTAACATTTGCTTAGTAGGGCAATCCTGAGTGACAGAAAGAGGAGATTGATTAAGGAATGCCTTTTGGATTTTTGTAAGCTCTGCCTGTGCGACCAAGGAATGACTGAAATGGGTGGTAACTTTTTTCAATTTAGCAATAAGTTGTTGGAGCCAGTTTTGAGATTCAACACCAGCTCGTATGCAAAGTTTTATCTGGTGTATTGCGCAACTGATATCCTCGAAGCCTGACAACTGCATTGCTCTAATCATGTTGGATCCACGATCTCGAATCATGCAGTGAACTCTTTTGCGATCAATGCCCTATTCATCAAAAAAAAATAGTTGGAAACTTTGTTGTCATACCTCGCTTGTAAGGAGGGAAGTGGGCATGACGAGTATGTAAACAAGATACTCGTCATGCCACTGTCTATGTCACTCGCGCTGCCTGGCGCTCCCCGGCGCTCCCCGGCGCTCCCCGGCGCTCCCCGGCGCTCCCCGGCGCTCCCCGGCGCTCCCCGGCGCTCCCCGGCGCTCCCCGGCGCTCCCCGGCGCTTCCCGGCGCTCCCCGGCGCTCCCCGGCGCTTTGTACGGAAGTCAAAGGAGCGCGAGTGGCATAGTTCGCCCCATGCGCTTGGTGGAGAAAGACGTGTACTTTTTTAAGACCAGCGACCGTCTACGAAATGCCGCTGGAGTGGAGCAACGAGTCTATAATTAAATTCTTTTGCAGTGTTAGTATTAGAGTTGCAAGAATTCACCCGAACGAACAAACATACATTACAAACATTGCAAGTTATATTAAAGCTTTAAAAACAGTTATGTGGGTTGGTAGCTACTTACAAAGTTCTATTACGATGGATAGATAACATCCACCATCTTCTACGACGAACTTTCTTGTTTTGTACTTGATATATTTTTAAATTTCGAACATAATTATGGATTGCAAAAAGACACAGCGCGGCCGCTGTAATTACTTCGACGTCTGCCATTGCCGAAACTCTGAAGCGAAGTGAGAGGTAGGGCAGTATGTAAACACATACTTCTCTCAATCATGCCGCAGCAATATTTAGGGAATTATTGCCGGCAACGCGAGGGGCAGCGGCATGGGCATAGTCTAAACGAGGTATTATTATGGTGCCCGTATGACGTTCATCCATGACTTCATATTTCAATATTATAGTCTTTTTGCGAAAATTCTTTGAAATCCGTGCAGTTACACTAAGTAATGATACAGCAGAATGAAGTTCTGACCATATGTCGCTTGTAAAAAATAACTTACCAAATTCTTGAAGTAAATGTTTGGATTTCTTTGCCAACCTATGGTACATATTGTCGCACACATACGAAGAAAAAAAATCACGGCCTCTCATCTTGTACTTTGGAAAGGCAGCTTTCATTACTCTACGAAATCCTGTACCCTCGATAAAATTAAAGTGCAAGTTTTGGAGGGCAATCATACAGCAACCGTACGATCCATTTCTTGAGATTTCTTATGCGCTGAATCCCAATAATCATTTACTTGGTGGCTTTGTTTTTGTTAAGTCTCTTGGAGTTTTCGGCGGGAGTTAAAGAACCCTACAACAACATAAATTAGTTTAACTTCACGAAATAAAACACGTATAATACAAAACAATAAAGAAAATCTTGATTGGTCAAACGTCAATCAAACTCAAATTAATAGGCCACAATCTCACTTACACAAAGTTGATAAAAATTATAAAGTACTTAATAAATAAATATTTTCTGACCTTTTGTTATTTCGTTTCCAATGAAAGTTTGACAGCATCGTCTAACTTCTCATACTCTACTAACTATTTGACATGAATCGATTTTAGGTGATTCTTTAAAGCCGTAGTCGTGCGACCTTTTCGCGAATTCACTTTTTCATAGAGTTTTCACACTCATTTCTCCAGCGATGTTTTGCCAGCACCTATCAACGACATTCCTATTTGAATGGTTCTTGTCTCTTTTATCCCATACCTAGGGTTAAGAAAAACTTTCGCGATAAGCGCTTCTATATTCTTCGAGCCTTACAGTAGTCGCGTATGATGTGTAACATTTGAAACCTCACCTTATATTGATAAAAAAAGAAATAAAAAGGAATAAGCCATTTGGACATTATGTTCTAAAATCAAATTAAACAGCGCATGCTTCCCTAACTTCCTGTTACACACTTCCGTCCCATTTCACGAAATCACTCCCACAAATTGCAGGAAAGCGAGAGGAAAGATGTTACACATCAACAACAGAAGATTTACGCGCTTCCGCTAAACGTCACGAAGCACGGTGATGCGCCGAATAAAAATAACCAAGTAAACAAACGAACTTGTGCGACACGTTTGTGCACGCTCCCCATCCCTGTGCTCCTAGCTGTATACAGTATTCTTCGTTTAGATTTCTGTTATAAAATTCCATTTCCAGGAGTATAGATGCTATCATTGATGAAAACTGGATACTCTGGTTTCCAAGAATATACTCGTATCTAACTACTATTAGTAGTGCTTTATTAGCACTTACTATTATTAGCTATTAGTAGTAATAATTCTATTATACTTCTGTGATTCGCCCTTCGAGATTACATTGACACACTTGTAGTAGCACGCATTATGTGCTGCCATCGTACACAATTTTAGAGCAACATTAACCTTTGCCTAAAAAATATAACAAAAAAAATATAAAATATGCGTTCGCACTGGGGGTAACTCCACATATCCATACACGTTTTGTGTCGCGGCCATCGTGCACGTAATTTTGCGTTTGCGTTTAATTTATTTAACTTTTATGTAATAATGTTACTTATTTTTTTATATTTAAAGTGCGAAAAAAGTGTATACAGGACTTTAAATATCTGAATATTAAAGATTTGCGCAAGGTGGAAAATTAAAACCAAAAAGAAGTTTGTTGGATTCACACTCAGAGGTACTTACATTACATAAATCTTTAAAAATACAAAGTTCAAGGGGAAATTAAACAATACCAAGTACCTAGTTGCTATAATCCGATGGAATCATCATCTTCCAAAAATCTATTTACATCTTGTAAAGAGAATTATTAGATTGTAAACTATATTCCTTTAACATGTTTAGTGATGCGAACAGCACAATGGCTGTTTCCTTCACGTACTTCGACATTACAGAAGTAATGACATCAAATATAACCCTTCGACTTATTTTGTGATGCGAGCAGTACATGGGACTGTTTCTGTCACGTACTCGGACACTATAGAAGTAAATAACATTGAATAAATTGTGCAACGTAAAACATGATGCAAAAGCCTTTTGGAATTATTAAATTCATAAAAATACACTTTTAATTGTGTTAACTTGTGGTAAGTAGTGTTGCCTGTGATGCGAATGGTTTTTGGGATCATTTCCTTCATAATAATACATAAGTAATATGTTATGTAAACTTAGGAGTGTTCACTGTGTGATGTGAATATTTTTTTGAGATTATTTTTTTCACAAAAATATTTAAGTTATACCTATATTAAATAAAATTTACTGCTTCCTTCATGTCCATCGAAATTACTACTCGTTAATTGGGCATTTGTAAACTATATTCTTTTAACATGAACATGTTTTGTGATGCGAACAGCACAATGGGGCTGTTTCCTTCACGTACTTCGACATTACAGAAGTTATGACATCAAATATAATCCTATGACTTATTTTGTGATGCGAGCAGTACATGGGACCGTTTCTATCACGTACTCGGATACTGTTGAAGTAAATAACATTGAATAGATTGTGCAACGTAAAACATGATGCAAATGCCTTTTGGAATTATTAAATTCATGAAAATACACATTTAATTGTGTTATCTTGTGGTAAGTAGTGTTGCCTGTGATGCGAATAGTTTTTGGGATCATTTCCTTCACAATAATACATAAGTAATATGTTATGTAAACTTAAGGAGTATTCACTGTGTGATGTGAATATTTTTTTTTTGGGATTATTTCCTTCACAAAAAATATGGAAGTTATACCTATGTTAAATAAAATTACTGTTTCCTTCGTGTACATCGAAATTACTACTCGTTAATTGGGCATTTGTAAACTATATTCCTTTAACATGTTTTGTGATGCGAACAGCACAATGGGGCTGTTTCCTTCACGTACTTCGACATTACAGAAGTAATGACATCAAATATAATCCTATGACTTATTTCGTGATGCGAGCAGTACATGGGACTGTTTCTGTCACATACTCGGACACTATTGAAGTAAATAACATTAAACAAATTGTGCAACGTAAAACATGATGCAAATGCCTTTTGGTATTATTAAATTCATGAAAATACACTTTTAATTGTGTTAACTTGTGGAAAGTAGTGTTAACTATGATGCGAATGGTTTTTGGAATCATTTCCTTCGCAATAATACATAAATAATATGTTATGTAAACTTAGGAGTGTTCACTGTGTGATGTGAATATTTTTTTGGGATTATTTTTTTCACAAAAATATTTAAGTTATACCTATATTAAATAAAATTTACTGCTCCCTTCATGTCCATCGAAATTACTACTCGTTAATTGGGCATTTGTAAACTATATTCTTTTAACATGAACATGTTTTGTGATGCGAACAGCACAATGGGGCTGTTTCCTTCACGTACTTCGACATTACTCAAGGAGTGTTCACTGTAATGCGAAAAATTGCAACTACCTATTGAACCTGCAATTAACGAGAAACAGAACTTAAACTCACCTTTGCGTTTTTCGCAAAAAACATTTTGTGTCGAGTGCCCAGCATCCTGCGAGCTGTTTCTCTGGCCACAGTTTAGGGTAAATTAACCCAACAATTGCTGTTTCGTTGAACGGTATTTACACGGTATTTCAATATTACGAAGAAATGAAAATAAGTAATGTGTTACTTTGAAACAAATATTTTGAATGACGTAATTTTTAAAATACGTGTCGCCTCCATTTTTATCACGGATTCAAAGTATTTGGCACGAAATGTATCGAGTCAGCTTTTTCGATAAGTTTCTGTGAGGATTCCCCAACAGAAGAGTTATGACATGGTGACTACCTGCGATATCAACGAAGTCAAAACCGCTACGAAAACACAAGTTTGTGGAAGCGTCCACTCGACTCCGGAAGCTTTAAACTGGAGGGGCTCACCACCTATGCTGGCACTACCGGCACCTCAGCGCATGCAGCTGAGGTCCGGCCGCATCAATACAACAGGACCCACCAGCACCGCCAGTGTTTCCAGCCTGCTCCCTGCGCCGCTAGAATCAGCAGCCGTCACCAACACCAGGAGCACTGGGAATACTCAGGCTGGTAGATAACATTCTTTTAATACACATATAATTATTGGCGTAAATTCACTAATGATCCTTTTGTCTTCCTGGGTGTCCGGACTACGTATTCGGACATCCGGCAGTTTCTTGGCCTTTGCTAACTGCTCTCTAAATAAAATCGGTTTTTAAAGCAGATGAATTGAATACCTATTAGTAGGAGATCATTGTATAAGTGTCGGCACAATCATTGTGGTGTTTGATCCCTATGAGGGTCAATTCTTGTCAGTATTTTTCTTATTTAAAAATGTACCAGTAAAAAAAAAGGCCTTTTTCGAAACCGAAAGGCATTAAATAATTATATTATACCTGATTATAACACACTAAGCTTGAGGGTTATAGAACTACAAATGAAAAAAAATCATGAGATACCGCCTTGTGTGTTCTTTAGTTTTAAAAGACGATTTTACGATTTGATCTACAGAAAGCTCTAAGTTTTACCTTTTTCGGCTTAAATATTGTGACGTATATTTTTTAAAAATTTATGCGACTCAAACTGCAATATTTGCGCAATGTAAACAAGATTACGAATTCACGAAAGTTTATATTGGAGTCATTAATCTTTACGATTAACAGAAAAAAGTGTGGGTACGTAATACACCTAGTTCAACTGCATCCTTTTATAGCAAAAATACATAGATTTATCAACCTCTTTACTAGGCAAATCTTCGCCATGTAAATACGTTCGGGAGACAATCAGATATACTTGCTCAAATCAGACTGCCTGTGGACAGCGGTCGAAACAAGAGAAACATTTTTGGTCTTAAAATATTTGCAAAAGACATAAAAGACTACGAAATACTCTTACGCATATATAATCTCACCGAATAGACAAGCATTCAGTTTCCTCACACAGCTTAAGCAGGGATAATTGACAGCAAAAAAAAAAAAAAACTGTTTCCTTGCATCTAATATTAGCTCCAAAGATAATAATAATATGATACGCTTGCAGAGTTAAGTATAATACACGCTGATGTGGTGGGAGCTTGCTAATGACGAAAATCAGTAATTTTGTAAAACATTAGCACAGCCTCAGATATAATTATTTGCGGGACGATTAATTAGAAAAGGATGAAGAACACAAACTGCCCTGGTGGTCACAGTACTATTAGGATACCGTTCATAAAACAAGGTTATTCTCTGGACGTCGCGGATATTATGTTAGCATCAATACCTGATAGCAGGTTGTAACAATACAATGCTCGTTTGAAACAATGTCACTGTTTTTGTGGATAAAATTATGTACTATTTTTTGAAACGCTGTGGTCTGGGATATCTCAATAAGAAAAAGAAAATTAGCATAAATGACAGCACAAAATCGGTTATGTCATTATTAAAATAAATTCAGAAATTATGAACAATATTCTTGTCAAATGGTTTATGTGAAGAAATTTATAAATTTCGTACCCTGTCACCAAAATATACTGTTACGGGTACTACTAGTACTACTTGAATCCCAAGTAGGGTGCATAATTATTTAAAGAGGAAACTTGGACCCATGTGATAGCATTTTATAAAGCTGTTTTTTTTTTAATAATAGGTAATAACTCTTTGGCTCTTTTTATTGCTCATAAGATACTTATTTTATTTATAATCAAGTCAAATATTAATTTGTATACTAATGAAAGTTTCAAAATTAAATATCACTGATAAGATTAAGTCTTCAACTATAAATCGAGCTTATCATTTACTGACTTTATTATAACGATGTACCTTCAATATGTCTAGCGGCTAGACTCTAGCCAAAAATCTTGGAATACTATTTCAATGTTTCAGCAGTGAAGAGGCAATGGGAATGTGTTTTTATTTTTTTACTAATATTATTATTTAGTTCATAGACTTCGAGTCGCTGTATCTTTGCAACTCTACCAGACAGCGGAATAGACATAATCACCTTCTTATAGCACGATACGTGCTGCTACTTTACCTGATACTAAGCCAGAAGTTAGTATACAGCTTATGAAGAAAACTGCGGATTGGACAAGTGCGAAATTTTACAATAGAGAAGTATCCAAAAATAACTCGGCCTTTTTTGCTCGCTCTCTTTACAAACATTTTAAATAGATTTTTAAATTACCTATCTAGAGCTAAATAATAGTATTTTATTTTATTCTCAAATCAAGTGGTACTATATTAATATCTAAAAGTCAGCTATTTCGTGTAGCTTTAAACATCTACAAGTGTGTCAATGTAATCTCGAAGGGCGAATCACAGAAGTATAATTGAAAGTCAAACGAACTTACCTGTAAGTGACGTTCGACTTATATTATACGATGTGATTCGCCCGAGAGATTACACACCCTCCCTGTCCCTGATCAGCTATTCTATGAAGATATCTAGATCTTACCCATGGTCACACGAAATAGCAAGAACCAATGGACCGCTTTAGTCCAAACGTGTATGAATATGTGGAGTTACCCCCAGTGCGAACGCATATTTTATATTTTTTTGTTATATTTTTTAGGCAAAGGTTAATGTTGCTCTAAAATTGTGTACGATGGCAGCACATAATGCGTGCTACTACAAGTGTGTCAATGTAATCTCTCGGGCGAATCACATCGTATAATATAAGTCGAACGTCACTTACAGGTAAGTTCGTTTGACTTTCAATTATTTTGTATTTTTAATATGTTCGATAAAATATTTTCTTAGTTTCTGCCTACCTCCATCGGACAATTCTTAAGTATTTTCGTAATTTATTTTGATATAATTTTCACTGGCATCTAGTTAACTTTATGTGAATAAAACTATTACCAAAAAAATACTTATATACGGGTTGAATTGATCTTCTTTTTTTAAAGATAATAAAAATATGATTATTGTTTATTAAAAGAAAACAGTGATTTGTTGAATTTAAGAGTTAGGTACTTGTTGGAAACGTGTTTAGTTAATTGTTGAATAAAAGAAAACTGTGACTTTTAAAGTAAATAAATTATATTTAGAAGTAATTCCTTACAATATTATTTCTATAAATTTCTCCTGCAATAAGGTCTGCATTTCGGCGGTTTAACTGGGGAATTGGGTCAAGGATCTCGAAATCAATATTTACATAGTCTTTATCAGTGACAACATCATCATCATCAGTAATATTGTGCCTGGTGCACATGTTGTGCATGCAATACACAACAACTATATATTATTTTTGTTGCTTTTTCGGGTGAGTAATGCAAATTTAACAAATTTATATCTAGAGAAACATATGTGAATGACGGACTAATTGACTAACTCATCAACACCCACAGCTTAAACAAATAATCATAGAAAAAAGTATCAATCAATCAAATCATTTATTCGTCGTCATCGGTAACAATAAAATGTGCCTCCATGACATGCTCAACAGTATACGAAAATTTGTTTTCATTACTGATATTAATTTTATTTCATTTTAAATACAATAAAATCATAATAATAAAATAATCAATACGATAATCTATAAAATCAATAATAACATTAGATCTATATATCAGTATCCGATAGAAATACATTGACATTATAATAACATTTATCCACTAAAAATTTCGTCAGTATTTTTTTTAATGTATTTATACTATAATATTTATTGCTGTCAGGTAACTTATTACATACTTTAGGAGCCATTTCTACAACACTTTTTTTCATTAGAGCTGTTCTACACATATTTGTACATTGTTTGTAACTAGCCGACCCGGCGAGCTTTGTTCATACCAACCACCTTAGAACAATTTTTGATGTTTGAATGGCAAAAGACGAGTGTTATTTTAACATAGTTTCTAACATTTTTTAATTATTATTATTTACATTAGAACCTTTTTTTATCCTCGGACTACAAGGAATATTCAAAAATAAATTACCAAATTGCTCCAGTCGTTCTCAAGTTTTGTGCTTAGCCACACATTTAGCGAATCATATTTATTAAAATAGATAAAATGTTCTTTTCTTACCTATTACATAAAATCTTTAAATTCCAATTCTATGAAGTTGTTCCATAACTGGTAAGACGTTGCTTTGATTCCAAATAAATGAATCCTGTGTTCCTCCAGGGACAATGCATTGACATTGATAATGCGTCAATTGGCATCACATATCTATAATATAAAATTTCATTAATAGAATTGCAATATAAATCTAAATCATTACATAAATATGACACATTGGTATGTACTAGCTAAGTAACAAGACCTGAGTATTAATAGATTTATATCCCCTTCTATTAACATAAATTGCTTCTTCATGTTGTTGATTATTTGGTGGTGGGTGAATTGCAACTTGGGTGCAGTCTATACACCCCACTACACCTGGCAGTCTATAAATTCAATAAAACCTGTAAAAAGAAACGACTTTCATTTGATGAACAATTTAAATTTTTAATCATTGATTATTTTATATTATAAGTTTACTGTTGTGATATGGCCATAATTTCTGCAATGTTGCTCGTGAGTTTCACCCACTGTCCAAATATTGAGGAATGGTTTAAAGCATCTGTCACCTACGTTACCCACCTACCTTCATCATATCAGGAACAAAATTATCATAGTCTGTAAATAAAATTTTGCAATGTGCTCTCATGCTTTTATTTTTAAAATCTTCATTGGACTTATCCCATAGAATTTCCCTTTCTTGGACTATTGTTATAAGGTATTCCATATCAATAACATCTACATATGTTAGTACTTATTTTTTAAAACGTTAATCTCAATAATAAAAATCTTAGATAAACAACGAAAACGAGCGTGTGTCCTTCCTTGTGACGCATAAACAACTGAGCGGTGCCGCTCCGATGTCGCATCGCAACGCATTTACCCTTCCCCGCATCGTCTCAGTGGTTGCAAGTCCGATGCGGCCCTGGAGCGCATCGCGTGTCATGCATGCCACAGATATTTGTATGTGAGACGCCGCAGCGACGCCGCACTGCCGCCGCAACGCATCGTGTGCTCCCGCTCTTAGACAGTTTGAAACAGTACCCAGTGCAATGTGGGAATACTTATGGTTCCCAATTGAACTCTGATATGAGCCTTTGGCAAAGAAATTAAATGCTACAACAGCCAAGTAGATAGTTACTTCGTTATATCCATTTCAGAAAGGTACATAGAACCTTAGGTTGGAAAAATTTGTTGTAAAGTAAGTTTTTTCATAACATAATTTGCCATGGGCGCAGATTGATCTATTCCATATCTTCCTGTGGGTGTTGTGGTGGGTTGTGGGTGACGAAAGAAATATAGATTTGTGGTAAATAGAATAGGGGTACATACAAATTATACGACGTTTTACGGCACAGAAGAACGTTTAATCACGTACACAACAGTATATACAGCACAGCACACAGAAGGAGTAAAAGCGGAAGAAACAGTCACAGAAAAATACGAAGCACAAACAAAATAACATACGATTTATAACGGATATAAGTATGAGCTAAGAGCGCAAGCGTTCGGTGTCGTAGCAATCTTTCGAAGGCCGGCCGGCGGCCGCGGGGCGCAAGGAATGCGCAGGAGCGGGGCAGGCCGACCGGCTATCGCTTGAACAATAGCACGCTGGGCACAGCCGGCGAGCTTGTTCACTATATATAAAATTATTGCGCGTCACAGTTAAATATTATAAATTATTATACATGACACATTATTATATATTATTGAATATTATAAATTATATTTAACAATATTACATAAAATAACAGTCATTGCCACAGCTTTCTTATAAAGTGTTGAGTAGGCGGAAGGCGTCATCTTACACCACTTGACAGAAAACCTATCTATGTTAAGGCCGATCCACATTCGCACGCGAGCCACGGCGCGAATAGCAGCGCGAAGCGCGGCGCGAATCGCGGCGCGAATCGCGGGGAGATTGCCAACAGTCTACACTCGCAGTTTCGCGCCGGGCTTCACAGTATAGTTCGCGCTCTTGACGAGTATACACGTCAAATTTTGAAGTTTATTTGTAAGTAGTAGGTACGGACAGTGAAACCACTACAGCAGGTGCTTTACTACTTTGCACTTTGGCAATTTATAGTTATGCCTTAAAGAAAAAACGAATAATTCAAAAGAAGCACAGAAAACGGAGATGGTGGATTACCACCATTCACCGAAACAGAACCAGGTGAGTACCATACCAACTTACTTTGTGATCAGGGGGATATATACTTATTTATTATGTACGTAGTACCTATTACAAGATGGGTGAAACCGATATATTTTACTTTTAACTATGTAAAATTAAACTTTTAATAGCTTTGTCTTTTGTTACAGTGCAACTATGGACAAGCTTTTAAATGAACTAATTGCAGAACCATCAGATGAATTCAAAAAGCTTTCCCGGATGTCATTAAATGATTTTGAAAATTTGCTTAATCGAATTTCAAGACAAATTTCAAAGCAAGACACCCAATTACGAAAAGCTATTCCTGCCCGGATACGTCTTGCTATAACACTGAGATACTTAGCAACAGGAGATAACTATGGAAGCCTTCATTTTTTGTTCAAAGTTTCACCACAAATAATATCAGAAATTATACCAGAAGTTTGTCATGCCCTATGTGAAGTGTTGGAGAATGAAATAAAAGTAAGTTTTATAAATCAAACACATTTAATATGAATAGATAAAACAAAATCTTAAATCTAGAATAGAATTTTGCAATATCAACCAAATACTTCACACACTTGTCTTCAGGACTTTTATTTCAAAGCAATAAAAACCAAATTCGATGATATCAGTAATTAACTTAAGTCAAAAGCTGTCTGAACTATATCTATATTTTGATTAGATGTATTAGCATCTTGGTTCTCTGATATATGAAGGACAGGATAATCTGGTGAAGAAACAAGCTGGTGGGATCGAAAGATGATATTAGAAGCTGGGGCTGATATTACTTGTCTGTTTTGGTAATGAGCATTTTGATTCGCCTGTCCATATTGCAATGGAGGCTCTGAATGCGTAGACGATGGGCCCGGTCTTATGGTTTGGTAATGAGTATTTTGATTCACTCGTCCATACTGCAATAGAGGCTCTGAATGCGTAGATGATGATGTGCCCGGTCTTGGTTCAAATTGAGGTGGCGTTGGAGACATCACAGGGTCATCATATTGGTATCGTAAATACATGCCGTCAATGTCGTGCATCAACTGCAATTTGTTCTTTTCAGATATATTTCGCAACTTATTCGCTAATAATTTTCCGTATAAATCGCAATCATCCTCTTGCTGGACAGGCTGTGATGGATTCCTTTTTAGCGTGGATTTAAAGGTGGCAAGAGCGTCTTTAACGATGTTTTCTGCTTCAACCAGTTCCGTAGAGGTTTTGTGTCGGCGGATTGTCTGGTCGCTGTCTTTTTGGTTTTTCTTAGACTGACTTCGATTTTCATTGTTGTCAACATTCTCTTCAGTTGCTTCGAGATTTGCTTCTGTAGGCTGTTTCTCCCCAGTTTCCTAAAAAAACACACATACATTTAGGTACCTAGATACATTACTGTTTTTTTATGAAGGTTCTATATATGTTATCTTTTTTGCAGATGCCATCTTGTCCAGACGAATGGCTGAGTATTGCAAGAGGATTTGAAAGGAAGTTTCCTCGAGCGATTGGTTCTATTGACGGCAAACATATTGTTCTCGACTGTCCATTTGATTCTGGTTCGGCATACTATAATTATAAAAGAACCTACAGTATAGTATTACTGGCATTAGTTGACAGTCAATACAATTTCATATTTGCTGACATTGGTTGCCAGGGCAGGATAAGTGACGGAGGAGTTTTTACAAATAGTATTTTATGGAACAAGATCTGTACAAACAGCTTAAATTTACCACCATCGCAACCTTTACCAGGTTCAAATATTGATGTGCCATATGTTTTTTTGGGGGATGGAGCCTTTGCACTGTCAGAACATTTAATGAAGCCCTATCCTGGTCAGCACAACATAGGATCAGCATAGAACGTAAATTCAACACAAGATTATCTTCGGGTCGAGTGGTGGTAGAAAATACTTTTGGTATATTGGCGGCCAGATTTAGAGTGTTTAGAAAACCAATTCCGTTACAACCAGAAGAGGCTAGCCTTATAACATATACTTGTATACTACTACATAACTTCTTAAGACGAAGTTCTACTTCTTCACAAATCTATACCCCACCCGGATCTATTGACTTGTACGATGACGATGGAGTACTTATACAACTTGGATCATGGAGGACAAATCAAGATAATAACTCCGCTTTTCGTAACTTGCGGACAGTACCTCGGCGACCAGCAAATAACGCCGTAGAAATAAGAAAGGAATTCACAAAATATTTGAGTAATATTTAAGTACCTAGCTGTTATAATTTGGACCACAGATTTATCGGTTGACGTTTGCTGTCAAGTTGACACGACTGTCTTGATTTGCCGCGCTTTTCCCGTACGGCATTGCTTGCATTACACTAACTTTTGTAAAATGGTTTTATGCTTAATAACCATATGTGAATTGAAAATATCCAGTGGTTTACTTTAAATACATACCTGATTTTACATTAGCTAATAAAAATAAAATTACCTACTTACCGTATTCATATTTTTTTTACAAGTCAGGGTATCTCCCAAAAAAGCATTCATTGCTTCGTAAGCAAACCAAGTAGGCTCATATATCTCATCGGCACCAGCTCCCGATTGAACAGACTTCTTAACTTTCCCCTTGTAGCTCCTATAACTTGACATGAGAGAATCCTTTTTCTTTTTCAATTCATCTACTGGTATTTCCATCACAGTACTTATCCGCATCCAAGCATCATGCTGTTTCAATTTATTTTTATAGTTTTTCAATTTAACATCCCATAATACCGGCTCAGCACGAAAATATTCAATAAGTGACAGTTCTAGTTCGTTATTCCACACGACACTCATTTTGCGTCCGATATTCAAATCCGAAAACACAACCGTCCGTGGCAATAGCTACTGAGCTACTAACCCGCGAATGTGGAGTCTTGTCGTGTTCACGCGCACTTCGCGCCTGCGAGCCCTTTGTCGCGGGACAAAATACCGACAATTTTCGGGGAACGAGCCGCGAAGCCGCGAAGAATATGCGAATCGAATCCACACTCATGCTTCGCGGATGCTTCGCGCCTGGATGCGCCTTTATCTTATAGTTGTATTAGATGTGTTTGAAAAGGGTTACATATAGGAGAACTAAAATAACCAGAAAATTGTGTAATTCTTTTATTAAAGTTTTCAATGAAAATACTTAAAATAATTATGAGTTGTCATGCACTGTGTCTAAATCACAAACGTTTTCATTTACAACAAGGCCAAAAGTCTTGCCGTGTCAGTGGCATTGATTTGCACAATTCCATCAATTCCTTTTTTTTATGCCACTTATACCTCGACAATGTATTTCTTTGGGAATGTCTCTGATTAAATCAATATTGTTATCATCTATCTTTAAGCATGTTTTTTTCATCACATTAATTTCTTTAAAATCTTCAGTAACATATGAATTTTTAGCAAATGAACTGGTTGAACCTCGACGAAATTCTACAATTTTTAATGCCATTATATTAAAGTCTTTCGGAAATTTCTTTGATAATTGATCTTGATATAAAATGCTTTATGCGTAATTGTTTAAAAGTTAATGTTTTTTCGTGATTTCATCATTTTTTCCATATAATCTGATAAACACATCTCTTTTACTTTATTAAATTTTTTAGCAATGTTTGCGTGAACTGTATCGGCTGTCATAAATGTATGGCCTGGTTCAAAGTACACAAATTTTATTTTTTCTGTATTCACTAATGCTTTTGAGTTAACTAATGTTATCATGGCGGTGAACAGAGTTTTATTTTTATTCTGCGCTGAGCAATTATCACAATAGATAACTATTTCTTTAAAGTCCCGTCCATTATTTATTATAAAATATGTGTGTGCTGATGCGAGGTTATGTGCTTTTCGCCCACTTTCTCCTTCGTGCCAAACAATACAGTATGTCTGTTCGTTTTTACCTGGAGAAACAAAAATTTCATTGAACAGTACTAACTTTCTTAAGAAATAATAGTCCTTAGTCGTTATAGTTAGAGTTATCAAACCACAACATTCGGGATCTCTTTATTACAAGTTTTTTTTTAGTGGTGTTACTTGCAATATGTGATGCAAATTATAAATTTCTTTACGTAGGCAATGGATCATACGGCAAATGCAGTGATTTGTCAATTTTCAAAGACTGTATTTTATAATAGGTTTTTAAATAATGATCTCGATATTCCGAGCAATAACCCTATCAAAGAAAATGGCCAACCAATGTCGTTCATTTTAGTGGGTGATGAGGCGTTTTCACTATCGGAACATATGATGCGACCATATGCTGAGAGAAACTTGAGTAATGTAAAGACTATTTTTAATTATCGACTATCCCGTGCCCGACGCTATATTGAATGTACATTTAGAATATTAGCCAATAAATGGCAGATTCTTCACCGACCCTTGAACGTCAAGAAAGATTTTGCAGTTGTGATTATAAAAGCACTATGTGTGCTTCATAATTGAAGGGGTAAGTGGACAAAGGTGTTAACTAACAAAAAGTTCAAAATGAGTTATGAGCATTTGAAAATGTTAAATCATAAAATCAATGTAGCTTTATCAACTTAATTTTTTTTATAAAACTTATGTATCAATACTTTTGAAAATGTGATTAATTTATAGATCGTATAGAAGAAAAGGGTGTTTTTATTATATTTATTAAAATACTAAGAAAATATGAACATAGCACCTTTGTTTAATTTAATATTAATCATATTTAGATTACATGAACTTAAAAAGGTCTTATGTGAAAAATAAAAGAATAAACATAATTGAATGAGAAATAGCTTTATTTAACCAAAAAAAATACAAAAATGTAGGTAGGACAACAGTAGGTATATTAATAATTGTTCAAAATGTTTATATAATACCATTGAGACTCTTTCTCAATGTACTCAAGCTGTGTTTTTATATCAGCAATTTTTTCTTTAGAGATTTTACCCTTTTGATTATTACATGTTATGAAAACTTCTGGGATATTACTTGATTTCTTTAAAAGAGAGACTTCTAGGAATGGTGTATAGGGATCATAGCTGGTCTTATAAAAATATCTACCATAATCTTCAACATGAATCCATTTAACATTAACTTTAAAGTTGATTTTTTGCTTTAATGTATTTAAATTGGGTATAGCTATTCCCAAATCATCTCTTAATTTAATGAAATCATAGAAATGATGGTTCATATCTTCTATGATTGAATTGTTTTTAGATGCCTTTTTAATTATGTTTCTGTATTGATTAGGAGTAAATATTTTCTCATGTCTTCTTAAAAGTTTTTCTATACGGCCAAAATCTCTGTCACAGTCAAGAAAAGTATGACCTACCTCTGGAAATTTGTGTTCAATGGATGCAAACAATTTACGTGCAATCATATACTGATACAAAACAATTAGAAATTGATATTTATTTTGCCCACTGCAAGAATCTGACCACAGTAACAAGTTTTGAGAACTATCCAAATCAGCTAGATTATTTAAACAGTAAAAGAGTGAACTAAGAACTTCTACACTGCGGTCTTACATACTTTTATATTGACACCTCCTTTAGGTAGAACATAGGTATAAGTTGTGCATCTCTTCCTTTTTGGGTTTGTTAATGCCCTTTTGACATTTTCTGCTGTAATAAATTTTGAAAGAAACATATTTTTTTCAGAGTTATTTTTTAAAGTATAGTACTGAGAAAAGAGAGATGCACAATCAATATCACAAAAAAATTCATAGCACTTGTATCTGCATGTAGATTTGCATAATATCCCTGTCCTTGGATTTTTACCCTCCATATTTTTACCCTGCCTTGTTACATATTCTTTGCCTTCTTGCTTCAAAATACTATTCCTATTTTGTTTCCACTCTGCTTCATTTCTTGTTCTCTTCTTAGATATCTTTTCTTTTAACTGAAAAATCTTCCTTTTTTTTGGTTGTAAAACACTGCTCGTCGCTTGAGCTTTACCCTGAATTTCATTTCGTTCCCTCCTCCCCTCATTTTCAGAAGTATCACTTGATGAGGATGATGGTATATATACATCATCAGTACTAGCAGGACTGTAGGGTTCTTCTGGTGCTAAAATGAAATTTATGCATAAATGTTTTGCTCAACAAATCATTTAAAAATACTTAGTATAATTATATAATATTATTATGTAATTAGGAGATACTTACAAATTGGTGAATCAATACCAAAAATAATTTGGGAATCACACTCTTGTGATGTATCTTGCTTGTTCTCTGTATTTTCATTAGCTGAAATTAATATAAATTATATCTTAATATTTTTTTTTTTTATAGATAGGTCCGACAAATGACTCCCTCCACCCCACCTGATGTTAAGTGAAGGTGAAGTCCAGACGTGACGATAGCTGATACAGCAGTTTTACCTGCCACACCAGCCATCTTCACCCTGCCGGCCTGCATGTTGCTTCTTCACGCCTCTTTTAAAGGATCCCAGGTTGTAAGAGGGAGGGAACACGTGAGCGGGCAGAGCATTCCATTTACGGATAGTGCGACAAAGAAATGAGTCACCAAATTTCTTTGTACGCGTTGGAATTGTGGCCACAGTTAGACGATGACAACGTAGGCCAGCGCGCGTGGTCCTCTGAAGGAAAGGAGAAGGGAACGTGCATTTTTAAAATAATTATTAAAAAATAAATACAAAAGGTATAGTTAAAATAAAACTAAGCAATTATTAAGTGATAATTGAAGTTTATTTTTTAAAAATAACATCATCTAAATGATGACCCTCTCTACGTTGGCACTCCTCTAACCGCAAACGGAAATTACCGAAAACTTTCTTAAGTAGTGCTGGTGTGATTGCTGCCATTTCACCACGAATATTCTCCTTGAGCTGACTGATGTTTCTCGGATTATTGGTGTAGACTTTGTGTTTGAGGTATCCCCACAAAAAAAAGTCAGGAGGCGTCAAGCCTGGACTGCGCGGAGGCCATGGGATATCACCGCTTTTCGAAATCAGTTTGCCAGGGAACATCTGCTTCACAACCGCCATGGAGTCATTTGATGTGTGACTGGTAGCTCCGTCTTGTTGGAACCAAGTCCTAGAGTTCTTTATTCTTGAATTTTCAAGTTCTGGGGCCAAAAAACCTTCCAACATCGCAACATAGCGTTCGGTATTAACAGTGATGTTTTGCCCCCGTGCGTTTTCAAAAAAATAAGGACCAATTATTCCTTTGGCAGAGATTGCGGCCCAAACTGTCACTTTAGGGCTATGTAACGGTTTTTGATGTTTGAGTCTGGGATTCTCACTATTCCAATAACGACAATTTTGGCGGTTTACGAACGAACCCATTCATATGAAAATGTGCCTCATCAGAGAAAAGGATGTTTTCAAAATTTGAAAACCGATTGAGCATTTCATTAGCAAATGTGAGCCGTGCTATGAAGTCAGAGTCTTTCAATTCTTGAGTTAATTGCAGCTTGTATGGATGCAATTTAAGATCCAAGTTTAAAATTCGTTGCAAACTTCGTCGCGATATGTTTAGGACAGACGATCTCTTGCGAGTAGACATTTGTGGATATTCTCGTACCGACTGCTTAACACTCAATATTGTCTTCGGTCCTAGATGTGCGTGGACGACCTTTTGCGTGTGGTTTAAACGTCGATCCAGTCTCTTCAAACCGCTTTATCCAGATTTTAATTAAATTACCACTCGAAGCCTCCCTAATTTGCCGTACACCATACTCAGAACAAAATAGTCGCCTGACAACTACGTACGAACGAGAGTTTTCGTAAAATGCGCGCACGCAAAATGCGCGACGCTTCCCGTCGAAGTGACTCATAGTGACTAAAACTTCATGAACCGCGCTACCCAACGATATCGGTCTCCCCTCGCCCACGCCCCTTCTACCCCGCAAAAAAAGATGATGCAATATGCACGTTCTATTGCGCCACCCTGTATTACTAAAATATTCCTTCCAGTTTTTCATGTTATCATTTTCAGATGTATTCGCGAGGTGGAATTATTTGTTCTTTGCTTTTTATTTCCCTTTCTTCAAGACCGAATATTCTATCCGCCGGCATAAAGGAATGACCGGGTACTGGAAAAATAAGCTCAACTGTCTTTATATGCCGTGGAGAATGGTAGGTCGGCCAGAAAACAATCATAGCACGTAAAATACTGTTTTTATTTTGGGAAATACAGCCATCTGCTAACATTCTTACTTTTTTCTTAGCTGCAAGGTCGATTTTCTTCAGTAAATCTAAAACAGTACGTTTCCTTTTAGAAAGTTCTGAGTTGAGGTGCCGACAACTATCATAAATTGTAATTATACAACTGCCGACTGTAACACGCCGATTGGTCAGGAATCTTAGGAAGGACTCGGTTTTTTTGACAGTCAAAAGACGTTGTTAGTGTTGTATCCTCCTTTTGTTTCAAATAGTAATAAAAATTATTCGCTTTCAATTTGCGTATACGCTGTTCAATTATTAGTATTTGCTTCAAAGCAGGATTTTGTTGTGATTTTATCTTTACTCTAAATTCTAAACATTTAGAACAGACGTCTAGAAGTGGAGTTTCGAATCCAATGTTTTTTTACGAAAATATTTCTAAAGAAGCATTGCCGAGCATTCATCAGAATGTATTGCTTGATAAATTTTCCACATTTTTTTTTATGTTCAATTCAGACTAAACATATTTTCTGGTCGATGTAGATGATCTGCAATAATGTGATTCAACACATTTGAACGATTCTATGAACTGCATGACAGGAAATTCTGTCACCGCCTCTACTCTCTGTAGGTAATTGTTTTCTAGTTAACATTATTTTTGCAATGTTGTGGCCCCAATGAATTCTCTTTGGCAGATATGTCTTTGAAGACACTGAGAGCATCCTACTGGTCTCCCATTCACAAGACATTCCCATGTCTCCATGTCCTGTACGCATCCATAAAGGTGTTGTCGTATGTAAAAGAGGGAAAATGGAATTTATAATCGGTTCAGGACGTTGTATGTAAAAGAAAAGATGAATGGAATGGAAATATTTTACTATATTTATATTATTATATTTTACTTACTATTTGATGGTACGGAACCTCCTTTCATACGAGCAAGTGTTATTTCAGCTAATACCCAGCCGATAAGGTACCGGGATAAAACTCTTGGTTACAGCAATGAACTATTGGAGTACAAAGACCGTAGCGTGGGAATTCAAATCAAAGATGGCGGTTTTGATACATGCAATTTATATTAATTAATCTCGCGGATTATATGGCGGCGGCCCGCAGCGAAACAATTGTTCATAAAATATACTACCGATGATGGTATGTAATAATATATTGACCCCTAAAAGTCATTAAAGTCCAGATGGGACACGTGGCGATGGGGAATGACCCGCGTGCACTCGCGAAAAAAAACAAAAGGGGAAACTACGTGAGCTCACGGTTTGACACACATCACTGGTGGTACCACGTTCACTCGTTGAGCGAAGCGACGATGGCGGTGATGCCTCAGGACGCCAACCCTTGACGTCACAGCAAGCTGCACCCTGATAGTAGGGGTCTACGGGCTGACGCCGCAGTCCTCAGCAGGAAGTACGCAGGCGGAAGGAGCTCATGGGCACTTGAGCCCATCGGTGAAGTTGAAGACTCGAAGAATCGGGCGTGGGTGACCCTATGTCACACCACGTGCACGCAGCGGCCGCGAGATTATGATTTCACTTACATGAACTACTATAAAAAACTAAGGGGCATGGCAGTGCGCCACTTCATCCCCCAGGTTCGGGAATCGGCCTATCGAACATCGTGCCACTGGAATGTTCTACGCGGCGGAATGGATCTGGTGACGAGCGACACAGCCTTCTCCTAAGTACGTCTCCGGGCGACTGTGTGAGACGTTACCACGATAAATGTCTCATGCGCTTACGCGCGCATGACGTCACATGACGTTTCGTTTTTTGTTTTTTTTTTATTGAAAATGTGATTTTCATATTTATTGAAAACAAGCCGTAAAATGGAATGAGAATAATTTTCTGAATGCAATGATACCATTAAATCTTAATTTGGTTCGGTATTTATAAAGATACTACGACAAACACTTTTTACAATGAAATATTATTTATGATCGTGTTTTCAGACACAGCAATGATTCCAGGAATGAATTAGTAGACGAAACATAATCAAGGATGTATGTTCGATCGTAATTAATGGTTGTTAAATTGTGCTACCTATTATTTCGTGATTTATGTACTTATTGTTGACATACTATTTGCGTGTCGCTACGTCTTCAAAGAAAAGTCGTGTACCACGACAGTGTTCACATAGTGGCGATTCTGTCTCTAATTCGAACATTGTGAAAGTCAGGTATCCAGCCACCCTTTTGTGTTATCGACCATTAGTGAAGACTAGGGCCAGAACCTTTTGTTGGAACCTTAGGCTTAATCTGGCATCCACAAAGTCATATACTTCTTTGAAATCTTCGACGGTAGAGATTGAACCAATTCTAACAAAAAGAAAAGTATTGGTGTCGATTCCGGCGTGATTCCATAAACTTAAAACTTAATTTAACATCAGTCTCTCCTTTTCATTCTGTGCAGAGAATGACAAGGATAGACTGTTGTCAAAGGACAATGCCAGAAGTTCTATAGAGGTTTAACCCACCCGATAAAAATGGTGTACACGAATGCGATAAATAACATTTCATAGCTGTAATATTAGGAATCAAAATAGTAAAGTTCTAAATTCTCTAGAAGCTGTGGTTATTGAATAATATACTTACAAAGAGTACAATTATCATGCGTTTCTCGAGCTGCAATTTGAGCAGAAAATTGGAATTTCTATAAATTATTCAACAGTGTCCGTATTGTAGCTGATAGTGTATAAACGACATGCCTTTGTATTCTATCAACACATAAATAACAATTTATGCATCTCAACCTTATCTCAACATGGTTCCAAATCACAAACGATAATGTCGTACAAATCCTTTTGTTTCACAGAAATGTCAATCAAAAGGATATCAATCCAGAATAACGTTTAGTTTCACATAGGTACTACCACTTAATAATGTGTATGCGCATAAAAAATACAAGGTACTATAATCGTTAAACTTTTTTATAAACATAAATTAATTATATTTATAACCGAAATGCTTATTTTATCCATAATATTAAAAAAAAGAACGATATTTTTCGAAAACTTGACTGGCATTTTATTGTTTGTCGTGAAACAAAACGCATATGCCATATTTTCGTTCTTCTCCTAACGGAAACAGTAGATACAAATTATTTTAATATTTATTTCGTATCCGCCGCTTTTACAAAGTAATAATTAAATCGGTACGAGAAAAAAAGTCGTATATATTTTTTCATAAATTTAATATTACTGTATATGGTGGGTCAGAATCTGTCATTGTCATTTAAGTTTACATTTAGAGAATCGTGCCAGAATCGACACCATTGTCTTACTTGATGAAGGTGTACGACCAGTGTTGCTAACTACTAACTTTGCTCAATTGCTAGACATCTTGCAAAATGTTGCTAGAATGCCAGTTTTTTTCCCCAAAAAGTTGCTAAACGTAGCTAAATGTTACGTTAGTAAATATGGGTTACAATAAAATGACAAATTTTGACAAACATTTTTATTAATATTAAATCCAACAAAAGACAAAGTGTATTGTGAAAAATTACAGTTTTGGCGTGAAACTTTATCGTTAATTGAATAAAAAAAAAGAGGAATATCAGAAGATGTTGAGGCTAGTGGTTCAGGTTCAATATCTTTCAATGATTTCGCATATTTTTCAGCGGTGCCCATTTTATGCAGTACATCATTGGGTAAAACACAGTTATAGCAGCACTTACCACTTTTCCTGAGGGGTCTCTAATGCAGAGGATTGAGTTTAGAGTTATCAAACTCATTCGGTCTCGTTGCTTATTTTTAACTAAATTCATCTGAGAGATAACTTTTCTACCTCTGCATTAGAATGTGATATTGAAAGGCAAGTTAAAGCCAGAGTACTTATATCCTGGTAAATGTTGTCACCGTTAGAATTTCTAAAGTTTTTTACTTGAACCCAAAATTGTACCATTTCTTGAGAATGCCACGTACTTAAATATAGAATGTGCCACTGTTGTATTATTTTGTCTATAACTTCTGGTGTAAATCCCAAAATTTCAGCAACTTTGATTTGATTCAGTGTTAGACTTAATTGGCAGCAATCGTGTATTTTCTAAAATTTCGTATGGTTGCTTTTCATATTTATTTGAACAGGCTGTACTGTTAATTATGTTTTCCGGTTTTGAAGTCAATATTGTGAAATTATCCAAAGGTATGCAGTTTCCTGAAAACGACGACCGAAGTTCTAAATGTTTCAATGTTTTTTTGTAAGCTGCTCTAAATTGCAAAACATTTGGGTTATTATTATAGCCGCCATGTCTCCTTAACAACCCAAAAAATAGTTCAAGATGATCTTGAGAAATTCGGTACATAGAAACATATTGAAGCACCTTATCCTCAACTATGTAGTTGTATAGCGTTTTAAGTGATTCGATACAAATAATTGCACCAACAAATCCTGTTTTACTAGCAGACTCGACTACTTTTTTGTAACCAGTGTCCATACCCAATTAGAGTAGGAATGATTCCACTTTTCCTGTATCCTTATTAATAAATTTATTATGGTTTATTGCTTTTATTATGTTTTTTTCATCATTCCACACTATGTGATGTATTGATTCCTCCTTCACTGGTCCAAGCAATGGTTTTGAATGAATATATATTTATGTAGCTTCCATTTACCGAGCGAATTTGTCGAAAAACAGCAATAAATCAGCTGTATGCCTCGGGAAGGATGCCTTTATCTGAAATTAATACAATATAAGTTAAATCAAAGATTCAGAACAGGGTGAAGACATTTCATCATCATACTATCCAACCCATAAATATCTCCACTACTGGGGCACAGACCTTTCCTTTTCCTTCAGATACACACAGGACCAGTATGGAACATATTCAAAACTGCCGAGACCAACGGATTAATATGCCTTGCCTTCTGAAGTACGGAGGAGCTTGTGACAAGAAGTTTTTGGTCACTCATCATGGTTCGCCCATTCACAGGCAAAAGTTGTTGTTTATGTAAGCTCTAAGTAATATATTTATAATTTAATTACCTGCAAAGTATCCCATGTTATTAGCTACAGTTTGGCTGAACACTTGGCTAGCATATTTTACTTTCATTTTTGGTATGCGCTGAGGTACAACATGACAATCTGTTAGTTTGGGAATCAATCTCATTCCTCGGTAGCCTGGATTTTCTTTGGGTCATCTCTTGAGTATAACCTAAAAATAATAAAATCTATTATTATTTCAGGAAACACAACATCAGCATAGGTGTGATTGTCCCTAGTATTTTTTTTACCTTTAGACGTGGATGATATATTTCCAATCAAGGTTAGAACTTCTCTCAACAAAGACAACCCAGTTAGTAATATTTTCTGTACAATCTGTAAGATTTCAAGCTAATTTAATCAAAGTAAGTTACCCTTTGAGGCAGTTGTCACATTTTCTCTCTCTGGTTTTCAGTCTTAGTGGTGGTCCAACCAAGGAATACTTAGTTAAGAATTAAGTAGAAATGCCGAAAAACTTCAAACTATTTCCATCAAACTAATCTGATAAATTAAAAAGTTATACCACTGCTGCATCATTGTTTAGATTATTGCGTTTTTTAATTTATTGGTATTATACGCATCAGTAGCGACAACCAGCGATTAGGTTAGTAATTATATTATGTAGTGTTTGTTTTTAAACAGGGCGTGACACTGACACTTAAATAACTGACACGCGTAGGACGGCTGTTTTGTCTATGATAGCGAACCGCTGACGTCGGCGTAGCTGTCAAACTTCATTGATTGGGTTGGTAGCATTGAGAGAATAGTTGCTTTCTTTTATTCGACTAAAATATTCGACTTGACTTGACTTATATAAAAAAAAAAAAGTAATAAGGCAGTGAATCTCGGTTGGTGCTTGTGGATGAATGGATGGAGTTTGACAGTTGTTGAATTTTGAATAATTTTTCCCATGTCGGTTTGAGTTCTCCATCGACTGGTCACTCGCGGCTCACGACAGTCGTCGGCCGCGCGCGTCTGTCGCCGCCTCGGAAGCGGTGCCTTTCATACTACGATGTACACCCAAGAGATGTAAATACATATATAGAAAAAATATATATATAACAACAAAAAAAATGTATATATGTATAACCCTTAGCTATAAGATGTAATTAATTTTATTACTACCGAGTACTTCTATTTAACAATACCGAAAATGAACACGAAGCACTATCCCATTCGCCTAAGCCCGCCGCCCGTTCGCTGGTCGCTCACTGGGCCTCCCACATGGGTCTCACCCGGTGGGCTTGACCGCGCCGAGGGCGGCGAGTGAATAGCGAAGAAGATGGATACCAACGCCCACCCTATCCCGACGATAGGGTGCGAACCCGCAGCGTCTGAAGTGAGCACACGCCCAGAGCAGACTCCTCGCTCGCCGCAGCGCCTTCGGCGCCGGGACGCGCGAGATGACGATACGAGGTAACTAAGTATTCACTGTATATTGTATCATCAAATCAAATATCATATAATTCTTTAAAAGCTTTTGCGATGCATTTGATCTTTAATTAGGTCAAGTGCTTCAACAGTCTTACCGTTTATTTATATAGTGTTTACGTACTAGCTTGGTGACCCGGCGAACTGCGGCAGTGTATTAAATGTGATTCAGGAAAATGGAAGTAAAAAGTTAAAAATATTATCTGGTTCTCACGAAATCGGGCGGGTCCAACCAAGTATGATTTGGAAATCGGGAGGTACCAAAATTCTAACATAAAAGGTATTTACACTATCCAATTTAAAGTGTACCCCTTACCCTGACGAAGGGTAGTGTAACATGAGTTACGGAGTAAGGGACCCGATCTAGGGCGATCGGCGCGGAGTAATAACTGAGGAGCTGGCGAACAAAACGATATAATACGCATCTGGTCAAAATACTATTTTTTTACAGTCCGGAGATAAAGCTGGTATCTACTTTTGCCTTGCTATAAATGCGGCCGGCAAAGATAACATCGATTTCGATTTGGACTATTTTTATAAACACTTTTATAAACACACATTGACCGCGCCGAGGGCGGCGAGTGAATAGCGAAGAAGATGTACACCAACGCCCACCCTATCCCGAAGATAGGGTGCGAACCCGCAGCATCTGAAGTGGGCACACGCCCAGAGCAGACTCCTCGCACGCCGCAGCGCCTTCGGCGCCGGGACGCGCGAGATGACGATACGAGGTAACTAAGTATTCACTGTATATTGTATCATCAAATCAAATATCATATAATTCTTTAAAAGCTTTTGCGATGCATTTGATCTTTAATTAGGTCAAGTGCTTCAACAGTCTTACCGTTTATTTATATAGTGTTTACGTACTAGCTTGGTGACCCGGCGAACTGCGGCAGTGTATTAAATGTGATTCAGGAAAATGGAAGTAAAAAGTAGGCATGTCGATCTTGGAATCGATTCAAATCAGACATACTAGAATCGATTCTTGTTTAAATCGAGCATTAAAAGATCGATTTTCGATTAATCGAGCCAATTTCAAACATGACTAATTGCCTAATAAAGATACAGGACATTATTGATGACCATTTACTGCAAATACAAGTAATTGGATAGAAGTATTATTAAATTAGTAAACATAATATCACGCCTATATTCCTTCGAAAGAATAGGTAGAGGTGGGAATCGAACCCAGGATCTTTTGCTCAGCAGTAGTGCTTGCGAAGTTGCGACCACTAAATTAATGTGGCAGTTTAAATTTCTAGTCTCGCCTAAGTACTTGTAAGTCGGTTAATAAATTAATTAAATTTTAAGTTTATAAAATTTTATTAAAGTTACATACAAATTTAACAAGAAATTATATTTCCCAGTATTTTAAGTCGAGTGACTTTAAGAAAATTAACTTATCTAATCGCTCAGGATCTAAACGACTCCTTTCGTCAGTAGCAATATTTCCCGCAACAGAAAAAAGCCTTTCACATGGAACAGATGTTCCAACTATGCAAAAGTATTTGTTAGCAATCGGCGTTATTGAGCTGTACAACGAATTTCTTTGGTGACACCAATATGCAATAGGAGCCGTCGTTTTAAAATCGACGACAGGCTGTGTTAAATAATGTTTCAATTCGTCTTGTAAACCTTGTCCTTCAGTTTCTGCTTGAAATAATTGTAGCTGATTTTTTACTAATGTATTATGGAATTCCCAAATGTTAGATTCTTCTGCTTCCTTCAGCTGGCATTCCAAATTATTCTCTGAATCTTCATTACTTAATTTATTCTGCAATTGCTTTTTTGAAGCTACAATCATACTATTAATTTTATCAATAGCTCTGGAGCATGCTAATCTGTCAGAAAAATGAATTTTCTTGAATCTTGGATCCAGTAGTGTGGTGATAGCTAACACATGTACTTGTTCCACTGTACCAAATCTCTTTTTTAATTCTTCCAATATTAAATTTTTGGTTGCAGCACCGACATCTGTTTCCGTCTTCATTGTACTGTATGTTTTCAAAAGACAGGAAACTATTGGTATAATTTTGCTTGACGTTACAAATTTCTCTACGGATATTTCTTTCGTCACAGCTTCCATAGGTTTTAAAATATTTATAAGATCTTTAATACCATCCAGTTGACTGGCTGTTAACATAGGTGGAGCTTTCGGGTAATTGAGTAATATCGGGGCAAGTAGCTCAGATAACTTTACAAACCGAACTAGCTGATAGTAAATTGAATTCCATCGTGTGCAAACTGACTGAATCAATTTGAGTGGTACTGCTATTTCATTTTGCGCTTTACGAAGAGCATCAGATACATTTACATTTTGTTTACAGTATCTAGTTATATCCTTTACAGTATTTAGTAACTGTTTGGCATTTTCAATACCAGCTTTTTCTTCAAAAGGTTTTTGAGCTACTAAATTCAAAGTGTGGGCGAAACACCATAAGTGTTTTTGTTTTCCAAATGCAATTGTTACGGCCTTGACGATATTCGCACCATTATCAGTAACAACTGCTGCAACTTTTTCTGGGGTTATACCCCATTTTTCAGTCATTTTTATTAATATTTGACATAAATAATCAGAATTATGGGGCTCAGTTAAATGGGACACACCAAAATTTATACTAATCAGCTCACTTTCATGTATAAAATGTCCAGTTAAACCCATGTAGCTTCTAGTATTATGTGTATCTGTCCATATATCCGTAGTTAAACATATTGACTCTACTTCTAAGAGCTTTTCTCTAAATTGCAAAGAAAGAACATCATATTTGTCATCTATCATTTGTGTAATTGTCTGCCGTGAAGGAAGCTTATATAAAGGCACTGCTGTTTTCATTAAGTATGTGAAACCTTCTTTTTCAACTGTATTTAATGGCAACGTATCCTTGCAAATCATTAACATGATAGCATTATTTAGTTGTCCATACTTCTTTCCGTTTACTGGAAAAAAAATCAAAAATATACATTATCACCGCTCATAAATATACCATGACCATAATCAGCAAAGTAGGTAATTCATTACATGGATAACAAAAATTCTCACCACTAAATGCTTTAATATTATCAACACATGAATCCATAGTTAGCTGATTAAGTTTTGAGTTTTTCAGTGATACTGATGATGAAGCTATACTTTCTAAGTCAGAATCATAGTACTCTTTTGAACTGGTTAAACTCAAAGCATCATTTATGCCAAATTTTTCCTTTGATGTCGACGTAGTAGCAATATCTTCATTTGTCTGAAAAGGATTATGTTTTTGTATTCTATTATTATTTCAAATTACAAAATAAATACAATAAAAGGATAAAAAATGCAAGAATATACAATTTCCAAACAAGCATGCATTAATAAAAAAGGAATAATTATGTTGTATTGTAAGGAAAAGGTACGGGTACACACTCCAGTTTTTTTTTTGTCGTCACCAATACCAATATCATCATTTGCCACCACCAGTTTTCGTTGACTTACGGACTTAATAGATGGATGTCTTCGTAGTAAATGGTTGCGTAAGTTTGTTGTATTCCCGCATGTTTTAACTTCGATATGACAATACTTGCATACGCCACTTGATCCCTTTTTTACAAAATGATACCATGTATCACTTTTAGTTGACATTTTAGGCTAAAAAGAATAACAATACTTTAACAAAAATGCAAACTGCAACGCAAACGCACATTTCTCGATAAATTGATTACAATCAATCTAATCACTTACTATTTTTCAAATTAAAATAAATGCTGTATGAATTTATGAATGAACACGATATTATTTATCCACAGTATATTTTTGCTATGTAAGCTCACTCAACTCACAAGATTATATAGGTTAGGTTTTTGACAGCCGGAATCAGCCGGATAGAAAAATAAAATGTTTTTTTTTTTTTTTTTTTTTACGTAAGTAACGCCACCTTTGGAAGCGTTCATAAATATTTATTACTCTATGACGCGTTCAAATTATTGACCAAGTACTACCAGTTGCTTTTGCGCCCGACAACAGCAAAAAATTAAAAAAACTACCGTCCGATTCGGAGGGTCCGATTTGGGAGGTTTGTGAATCGATTCATTGAATCGACGTAGGGTTCAAAATCGATCTGAAAAATCAATTATATTACTCTAAATAATCGATTTTTCGATTAATCGATTTTAAATCGACATGCCTAGTAAAAAGTTAAAAATATTATCTGGTTCTCACGAAATCGGGCGGGTCCAACCAAGTATGATTTGGAAATCGGGAGGGACCCAAATTCTAACATAAAAGGTATTTACACTATCCAATTTAAAGTGTACCCCTTACCCTGACGAAGGGTAGTGTAACATGAGTTACGGAGTAAGGGACCCGATCTAGGGCGATCGGCGCGGAGTAATAACTGAGGAGCTGGCGAACAAAACGATATAATACGCATCTGGTCAAAATACTATTTTTTTACAGTCCGGAGATAAAGCTGGTATCTACTTTTGCCTTGCTATAAATGCGGCCGGCAAAGATAACATCGATTTCGATTTGGACTATTTTTATAAACACTTTTATAAACACACATTGACCGCGCCGAGGGCGGCGAGTGAATAGCGAAGAAGATGTACACCAACGCCCACCCTATCCCGAAGATAGGGTGCGAACCCGCAGCATCTGAAGTGGGCACACGCCCAGAGCAGACTCCTCGCACGCCGCAGCGCCTTCGGCGCCGGGACGCGCGAGATGACGATACGAGGTAACTAAGTATTCACTGTATATTGTATCATCAAATCAAATATCATATAATTCTTTAAAAGCTTTTGCGATGCATTTGATCTTTAATTAGGTCAAGTGCTTCAACAGTCTTACCGTTTATTTATATAGTGTTTACGTACTAGCTTGGTGACCCGGCGAACTGCGGCAGTGTATTAAATGTGATTCAGGAAAATGGAAGTAAAAAGTTAAAAATATTATCTGGTTCTCACGAAATCGGGCGGGTCCAACCAAGTATGATTTGGAAATCGGGAGGGACCAAAATTCTTACATAAAAGATTACATCGCTTTCGATTTGGACTATTTTTATAAACACTTTTATAAACACACATTGACCGCGCCGAGGGCGGCGAGTGAATAGCGAAGAAGATGGACACCAACGCCCAATGCAGTTCGATCCAACTTGAGAGATAGGATAGTTTAAATCTCAAATTATAGTTGCAATTTTAATTTATTGCAAATTATTACTTTTGGGCGGTACGGAGTTCGCCGAGTCAGCTAGTAGTTATATAGTTTTGAGTTGATTCGTTGTTTCATCTCGAATGCGGCGGCTGTCTGTTTGACTGTGGCCTTTGCCTTCAGTTGGAGAGAGAAACAAATCATAGACACATATTTGGGAGTGGGCGGTCTATCATCTATGCTCGGTTGTCAAAACAACATTTAAAATTTCATATTCTGTTTTCGGAAAAGTAATTCGAATTTTGTCTTCTGCCCAAAGTATCTTATAAGGAGGACCATTACCGCGTCGTCGGAGTCGTGAAATAGATCCGAAAAGTTTATATCCTGAGGGATATTGGCGGAAATAGGCCGAACTGTAATTCGGGTTGATAAAGTTTCACAGGTGGACGGTTATAGAATTTCGCAAGGCGGGGCAGAACTTGTGATAGGAAACAGATACTTACGGATAGTTTTATATTTCGAACGGCTTGTACGCTCTCCTCAAGAAATACTGGAGGAATAACAAGGAGATTCCCTCTCTGTACTGTAACGTGAAAAACCGGGTCAGTGGGGTAAATAAAAATAAGACTCCGATTATAACTCCATTTATTGGTAATCTCCGTACTTTAAATGAATAGGTTAAGGTAAATTACGTTAAGGTTAGTTGTATTTAAGTCAAGTTTAAAACAATATTTATGAAACGGAGTGGTATTTAAGTTAAGTTTAAAACAATATTTGTGAAACGGAGTGAAATTAGCCGCTGGCTGGAGCCGCACGGTCACGCATATAAACGGTCGTTACAATTAAAATAGGTAGGTAAAAAAAACAGGTCGTGGCGCATTTGGTCGATAACGCTTGGTATGGTAAAAGTTAAAGTTAATTTAGGTAAAAAGAATTGGTTAGCTTTAGGTCCAGAGTAGACAGCACGAAGGGTAGTCTGCGCACAGAGTGCAGTCCAAACTCGTCGGGGTAAGTAGATGAGTTGGGGTAAGCAGGGGCTCCGTCAGCTGCCTTAGGACTGGAGAGTCCTTCTGGGGTAGCTAATGGTTAGATGAGACGTTGCCTGGGTAGCAGGACGTCAGGGTAACATGGCGGTATACTATGGTATAACATAGCACCTCCTGGAAGGGGACGGTAAGTATTAGCCTTCTGGAGAAAAAATACATAAAAGGTAAGTAGGTAATCTACATGAAAGGTAGATATTAAATTAATATTAAGAAATTATAAATTCTACAAGATGTTAAGAAATATTTGTATGTTATTCCTTTGTAAGTTAATATTTTATTAAGTAGGTAATCTACATGAAATGTAGATATTAAATGAATATTAAGAAATTATAAAATCCACAATATATTAAGAAACATTTGTATGTTGTTCTTTTTTAAGTTAATATTTTAAAGTAAATTGAACATTCCTCTTTATGGAAAAACTGCGTTACAAGTTATAATTATCTTAAAAACTGTTGTTTCAATTACTTATACCCAGTAATTGATTAGAAAGTGTGAATTTATATAGTTAAAATTATTCTTTCGTTGTATTATAATGATTGAATTAAATAAATACCTGTCGGAGGCGTTGAAGACAGCAAGTATATACTTTAATAGTTTATTCTTCCATGTTATTATCTGTAATTAATTAGTGTGGTAAGTAACACATTCCTACAAAACTAATGGATTTAAGGGAGGTAATCCTTTTCAACAAACAGTCTTCAAAGAAAATTTCATAATGGGAGTTACTCTTTATGAATTATTTTACAGGATATTGATTCCTGAAGGGAATAAATGAATATTTATGCATATTTGACTAATCATCATAGGAATGTAGTATTAACTAGTTAATAATTTGTAAGAGTTTATAAAAATCTTGACAAGGAGGTTATCTTATGAAGTAATACATGATTTCCACATGTGATTACTATAAAATAATGCATATTTTACTGTGATCTGGTAAGATCATTAAAAATAAAGTATAGTAATTGCTTACCAATTAAGAAAAGGTGTGACGATTTCTCAAGTGGAGCCGGCACATGTTGGATTTTGTATAAATCTGTGTAAATAGGGGTTCCTTATGCTTCGCCTGTAATAATTTATAGGAATAAGAATCCACAAAACGAAATTACTCCTTTTAAAGTTGAAAAGTATTAAATAACTTACCAAAAAAGCTAAACGTGGAACGTGTTCGAGAAGAAAAATGTAAAAATGACTTTTTTCTTAAAAGTTTTATAGCGTTGGCATATTGATAAATAAGGGCGGCGTTATACACAGTCGGTGTGCGAAGTCTATGAACAGTGCGCTGGAGCATAACGTGCCGGTGAGTGATATAGGACGGAGGCTTTTTGTCCTTTTCTAACCGTGTAATTAATAAATTATAAAAATAAATTTTATGCATTAGAGCAAAAATTTAGGGCTGCAGTACACGGACCAGAAGGGACTCGTGAGATCATTCCAATAAAGGTTGCAAGCCGCTCTAGGGTTTCATGTAACTGCGGACAGATCATACCCTGCTGAACCTATCCTAAACAAGGTGTTGTTGATAACTAACACCGGACGAGCGTGGAGCGGGTACCACCAGGCGAGGTTGGACCCCGACCTACCCCCTTTCTATATATATATATATATATCTCTATAACTGGTTGACTCATTGAGAACCATAACTAACTAAGTTTATCACCAATATCGATCAAACGAGCCGTAGAACCCCTGAAACCCACTAAATAGCTTATTAAGTCTAGTCTTTGTGGTCTCTCAATGGACAGTCCATTGCAGAGTGGATAGAATACATTAAATATAGTTTAAGAACTTATGTAAGTACATGGTAGATTGTTATGAATGTCTGATGTCTATATAATTCTAAGATTCATGCTAACTTGTGATTTATAAAAACTCTCACTTTAAAACTACTATATTCAGCTTAGTTAGGAGAGTGAACGTTGGTAAAATATAGTATAACATTTCTTGCCCACTGGGGGAATTTGTATAAACTCTAACATTGAAAATTACTGTATTCAGCCTCGTTGTGACAGGTTGGGTTAGTGAAATATAGTTATAAGGTTTCATGTCAACTTGGCAATTTATATAAACTAGAACTTAGAACTACTGTATTAATTAGAATCCATAGTTGGTGAAATATAATTATAGCACTATTTGAATTTTTTTTGGTTTTCTTTCATTGCTTCCCCTGCTCTCTGAGGTAGAGTAAAAGAGGGCAGTGGAGGAGAAATTAACATCACAATTATTATGAAGAAGAAAAATTAAAAGGTATCCATTGTGTACTGACTCTATTTACTTTTTCGACCATTTTAATAGTCTCTTTACTTTGGCTGAATTGACACCTTCGATCAACTAAGATTGTATACCCTGATCCTATCCTAACTTTTACATAGATAAATCATGAATTATTATAATAAAATAAAATTACAAATAGCTGATACACTTTGACCACTTTTACTTTTTTTTATATATAAATAATAAATAAAAAAAACATTTATCATTTTCTAACATAACTTGTCCCTTATTCTTCAACAGCATGAACAGTTTCTTGTTGATGCCTGAAATGATGTTTGCTTGACTAATGAGTCTACTTAATGTCACAAGAGATGGTAATATAAAAAAATTTGCTGAGCCATCTGTCACCTGTTTTTAAAGACTTCAGAAACATAATTATTTCCTCTTTTGTGAACCTTCTCCCCGTTTTATCTTTGGGTATTTCTCTAAACTGCATTAGAGTAAACATTGCGGCTTGTGTCGAAAATTTATTTAAATATCTTTGAAAAGTTCGGTTCTCAGAAAGTCTGAGGGCCTTTTTCAGTCTCGAGGCGTAACTATCTTTCTTCTTAACCAATTTATTTATGACTTTCCATTTTCTTTGCTGTTGTTAGTGCAGAAATAATAACGAGATCACATTAATTAAAGAAAATTATAAAGTTGCGACAGTTGTTAATATAGATGGGTCAGGCCGCCATTTTTTGCTGATATGGCGCAGAAGTATTGTGTTGGTGGCGTAGAAACTTCTACGCGTCGGTGACGTTGAGTAGCGTATAATAGTGACGAATAAATGTTAAGGTTGGCATACACATACCAAAATATTAAGATTAAATTATGTTGTATAACGTAATTGCACCAATTATGGACACTTTAAGGATGAAAAGGTGGGTTTTTGCAGGATTATTCCTAATATATCAGGATTTTGTTTAAACATCAATGTTGAGCTTAATGTCCGTCTTTTTTCCTTTGTGCTTATGCCGAAAAAGTTAGAAATAACCGCATAAAAATGAGAGATATCATTAAAATATAAACACGGTTTTTTAAGCTAGTAATGGACAAGGAAAATCATTTAATGGACATCCAGTGATGAACATGCACCAAATATGGACATCTAATAATGAACACAATTTAATAATGGACCCCCACTAATGGACCAGCTCGTTGAATTTAGAATAAGAAGTAGTTCCCTATCTAAGTAAATAAAAACATCAACAATTTTATAATCAACTAGACATTTATTATATTTTTATTTTTTAAAGCATTTATTTGCTAGATTTTAAATCTAAAGAAAATTTTTACAAAAAAAAATCCACGCGGTCCAGGCAGCAGACGGGACTCGAAACTGCACCCGCCGCTATCCGGGCAGATGCAATGACCATTATGTTACCGTGATCTATGCCTTGCAGCCTAAGAAATACAAGCTGAAATTACACGAATGGGTTTAGTTAGTATACATACACTCTCGAAAAACATTACCTTCCTTTCTTCGGCAGTCAGGTAAAAAGTTAGTATAATAAAAACGAGTGGATACCTACCTTTATTTGGTGGCGTAGAGGAGGTGACGAATATCTACGCTACCGTTGGCGTTGAAGTACCAAAATGGTGGCGTATTTCTACTTCTACGTTATCGTCGCGTTGAGAAAACCACTTATATCTCTGTAAATAAAGTATGATTTGAGTTGCATTATAGCTCCAAACATGGCTTTCACTTCTACTAACATGATGCACTATTTGTTTTTCGTGTAACAATCAAACTTAATTTTTATTGCACAAAAATCTTACCTTGCAAAAATTGTGTACACAAACTACACCAGACGTTCACATGTCAACTGTCAAAAATATAGCCACTCGTCAAGCCGCTGTCCACGGATTACAGAAACTCTGTGTTTCCACTTCCCGATTTGATGCCACTTCCCGATTTGAACTTCACCGATTCCTAAAGTTTAATAGAACATGGAGAATAGGTGGCGTTGACAAAGTGGCGTATAAGTACAGTTTTTGACGAAAACTTATTTGAAATCATTTTCAAGGAAATTCTTAGGATTTGAAACGTTGCTAAATTAAAAGCACGGATAGCTATTAATATAAGTATTCTTAAAGTATCAGCCATGTCTCAAAAACTGACATAATTTTTGCTACTACGATAGTTAAAGTGCCCCTCTACCTCGGCGGATAGAAGTTTTTGTGTAATTTTACTACCTTTTTTCAGATTTCATTCGAAATATATTTTTTGTTTATTAACTGACCTGAAATAATCATAATGTCTACTTGAGTCACTTTGTTGCTTAATCCAAAGCCGTCATCGAAAATCCGCTGACCGCGGAGAAAACAGTTTTCAAAATCAGCAAAAAATGGCGGCCTGACCCAGATACAGTAAGTTAGTAAGAAAAAGTAAGTAATCATATAATTTGTTAAAAGCTATCAATGTGTCAGGGTAGTTTTAAGGAACTTTTGAAGGTGATGGACTGATTTAAACTCAAACAATGTAAAAGCATAGCTTCATAAATTATATCTTCACTGTTGAGCCCATTAACTGAACCCATTTAAATTAAAGCTAATTAATTATTATTCTAAATATTGACAAATAATATACAATGTTATTTGGTAATATTGTCGCCCTAATAAATATCCTCCTTGGGAAATCTTTTCTTACTTTCGGCACATAGCTTCTTTACTTGTTTCCAAAGAGGATCATCTGGTGTGACCCGAAGGCGAAGATTCGCACTCCATTTATCGTGCCGCTCTCGAGCGCTGCGATCAATTATGTCCGCTGTGTTATACACACGGACATCAAAGAAAATTACGCCATCGGGCACTAATACCACTTGACGAATTACGCCGCCGCCGGCGACTCGTTTCGACTGAGGACTGTTGGAAGACTTGGTTGGAACTGGCTCGTCGTTGTCTGACCCGAACAGGTTGGTCAATATCGAATCACTTGATTTTGTGGCAGACTCACTGAAAATTTGTATATTGTGATAGAAAGAAAAAAAGTTGTCAAATTGATACGTACCTAGTGACCTTCTTTTTCTTCCTCGAGTCTTTTTCGGTATATTTACGAGATATCTTTGTTTTTTTTTTGGAGGTCTGTTGATGAAAAATTAAAAAGGTTGTTAAAATAAAACAACAGCAGGTCTACAAACCCTATAAACATTTAAAGTTAAGAATTTAAATTATATTTTTTATTTAATTGATAAAAGTAATCGCTGTGACTATAGTTGATATATTTATACTCTAAAGAGATATAGGCACAACTACCGGCAATCTTCTTCGCCTGTTGCGATCTCTGAATTGAAGTCTATGTCAGCAGGAGCGGAAGCGGCAGCGTAGCGTTTATTGTACTGTGATTCAGAACTATAGGAAAAGACAGACAGTTGCTTTTTAAGTTGATAAAGGCCCTTATCTTACGAAGCTATTCAAATACAACGCGACAGAGATGCAAACTATTGTCGCCTACTGGTTTGCTATTGGTTTCCGCACACGGTGCTACGCAAATGAGACAATTTTTTATCATTTGGAGAACAACATTCCTACGACGATGTCTAGTGACTCCGATGAAGACAACGTTCTTCTATATTTATATTACAAGAATAAACGAAAATATAAAAGTAGATTTTGGGTGCATCCGTACATCGAAAAAAATATCAATTGTAGAGCATTCGTCGCTGCTTTAGAACTGCATGAGAATGATGACGAGAAGTTGTCTATTTTTAAAGAATATGTGTGTTCATTAAATTTATTTCTTCCAGTTTCATTATTAATTATATTCCAAGTTGTCTTTATTTTATTATCTGATAGACTATTTTTTTTTGATAAAAATTTAGCTTTCGCTATGGCACACACCTTTTTAAAAGTTTTTGAATAGTTTTTGACATATTCTAATTCTATATTATCTTATGCTGAACTTTTAGGATCCGAGACAAAAGTGGCGCTTATAAAAATTGTCCATTATCAACGTATGGCCTTTATCAAAAAGTGGTCTCGTTAAGTTCAGCACAATCTGGGCCGTGGCACTCTCCGTCTCGTCAGACTTGCCCGCGCTGTTCCGGCTCCCCGTCTTGTACCACAAGTGCGTGCCCTTTGCCCGTGTAGACCTCCATCCGCCATAAATATCCAGTCCTGGATTCACATAACTCGTAAGTCTTTATACCTACTCGAGCTCTTTTTGTAGCAATTTTTTGCGCAAATGAGAGCCGCCCCTTCCAAAGAAGGAGTGACTCGTCAATTGCTATATTTTGCTCAAGTACGTATAAAGATTTAAATTTTTTGTTTAAGTGCTCTATGATGGGGATGATTTTATCGAGTTTGGTGGATGGCTGTCTAAGTCCATCGGATAATCATCGATTTGTCTTGGTTTCAAGGAAATATCGATCATACCGACCATATCCGTCAAATCATCTTCATCTACTTCGCTGCCTTCGCCAGGCTCTATTAAGTCACGCCCTATATCGATATCGATATCTGTTGTAAGTAAGAAAAGAAATTTTAGGATTTGGTCCACCACCCTATCATCTTATGGAGGCGACACATGAAATTCTAATAATACTTCAAACTTACCCATACTGTAATTGCTTCTTCTAGAGCCAGGCGCTGTTCGAGTACCGGTAGAAGCTGAAACAGTTATAAATTTGAAGTGAAATAAGTTGAAAGTAAAAGAAATCATTTTTTAAAATATGATATCAACTGATAAGGTGTAAACCCCAGGAGTTCTGTTTCTGCTGGCACGATATTTTGAGGCGATGCAGTAGCCTGGATGATCGCCGTCGAGGGCGAAAATTGGATCTTGCGTTTCCTGTCAATAAAAAATTGTAGATACTGTAAATTTTGTTTATATTTTTTTAGAATCGGCCACATTCATTTATTACAGAAACAAAATAACCTACTTCGCTTGAGGTGGAGTCCCTGCAGAAGGAACGGCCTTTAGGAAGAGAGGGTGCATCTCCTCATCCTCGGTGATATCTGGAATAAACAAATAGATATGTTCCAGATCAAGAAACCAACTAATATCTGATGTGTGTGTCGGTGTTCCTCAGGGCGGTGTGCTATCTCCTTTGCTTTTTGCTATCTTCATTAATTACATTACTCTTAACTTAACTTCTACCTGTCATCTGTATGCAGACGATCTCCAGATTTACACACAGGCTCGATTAGAAAATTTGCACTTATAACAAAATGGAGCCACTCATTTGGACTAAAAATTAATCCGACGAAAACGCAGTGCATAATTATTGGTAGCCCTTACTTCATATCACGGACGGACTTTAAGCAACTGCCATCAGTTACTTTGAATGGAACTGTTATCCCATTTTCTGATACAGTTCGGAATTTAGGGGTAATATTTGATAGCACCCTATCCTGGTGTCATCAGGTTGCTGAGGTTAGTAGACGAACTTTCGCTGCGGCCGGATCTTTGCGGCGTTTGCGTAACTTTTTGCCAACTGCCACCAAAATTTTTCTTGCAACTTCCCTTCTTCTACCAATTCTTGACTATGCAGATGTTTGTTATCCTTATCTTACCTTTGACCTTTTTAGTAAACTGGAACGACTGCAAAATTTTTCCATTAGGTTCATATATGGTTTGCGTAAGTACGACCATGTTTCTTACTACAGGCAAAAATTAAAGTGGCTTTCCATTCGTCGTCGCCGAGATCTACATGTATTATCCCTACTTTTCTCAGCACTGTTCAATCCAAAAACTCCTGTTTACCTCAAAGAACGTTTTCAGTTTCATTCTTCCTCCCATAATCTTCCACTTCGTTCATCTAACAATCTTCTTCTTTTCACTCCTCCTAACTTTTCCAAGGCATATAGTCATTCTTTTACCGTACATGCTATCCAACTCTGGAATTCCCTGCCCGAAGAGATAAGGCGTGCCCAAACTTTAGACGGTTTTAAATCTCTAGTTAAGGAGCACTTTTTGTCGGAGGAACTTAATTTTTCATAAGTCTTGCATTAGAACTTACCGGTGTCGGTAGCGTTGTAAAGTATCTGAGTATTTATGTTTGCCTATATATTAAAATTTCTCTTATTGTATTGTTTTTTCTTTTAATTTTTTTTCCCCCCTTTTCGTCTTCTTATCTAATTATCAGGAAAACTACTCGCTTACCTTATTTTATTTCCAGCTCATTGGGTTGTCTGGAAGAAATCGCTCATTAGCGATAAGACCGCCCTTTGTGCAATGTTGTATTTTTCTACTTGTTTTGTATTTGCTTGTTTTGTTACTGTGTTGTGCAATAAAGAGTTTTTATCTTATCTTATCTTATATGTTTTTCTTTTTAGGTACTGTGTGCACTACTTTTTTTTACCAATGGTGATTACCAACGAGTTGTTGGAATTGCAAATCATTTCTCTCAAGAGGCAATTAGCAAATACATAGCACAAGTCACGAAGGCATCAAATCATCCCAACATAACAGACTTTTATTAAGTTTCCCAATACAAGGGAAGCCAGGGATCTTATAAAACAAAGGTATGTTGAAATCCACATATTACTTAAATTGTATTAAAATATACTAACCTAATGTAAAACATTGTTTTACTACAGATTTTATAACTCAAATGGTATTCCTGGGGTGGTAGGATATATAGATGGCTGCCACTTCCGAATATTCAAACCGAGGAAAGAGGAGGAACATCTCTTTTACTGCAGAAAACATTACCATTCATTAAATGTTCTAATGGTAAAGCACTGTTTTAATGTGAATAAATTTTATTTTAACATATGATGTAGTATTCAAAGTAGACACATTTAATTAAAGTGTTATTCTCAAGTAAATACAATAAAAAAAAGAGTAATATTTATGGTATCATGATCAATCTCACAGCTTGTTTCTTTTATTTTAGGTATGTGATGATAATTGAAGGATTATATATATAAATCCCAAATTTGGAGGTGCGAGCCATGATGCTTTTGTGTGGGAGAACAGCCATTTTAACAATTATTTGCAAACATTGCATCGAAGTGGTGAATCTGTGTGGCTTTTAGGTGTGTAAAGATTGATATTGAATTATATTCCTACAATTTATTAATAGAAGGATTTTTATACTTATTGTCTTCTTTTCTATATCCTACAGGAGGCTCTGGATATCCACAAAGGCCATGGTTAATGACACCCTATTCTAACCCAGCTGCTGGCTCTGCAGCAGAGACATACAATAATGTACACAGTAAAGCTCGGGTTGTAATAGAAAATACTCTTGGGCGTTTAAAAAATAGATGGAGGTGTGTCTGCAAAGATAGGGTTTTGCATTACAAACCAGAGAAATGTGCCCAAATAATAATTGCTTGTAGTGTGCTACACAATTTGTCACTGGATTTTGCTGTGCCATTGCCCTCTAATGAGATGTTTGGTATGTACAATATTAATTTAATCAATAATGATATTAAGTATCTTGTTATCCTGTTCCTAATTATTTTTATCTTTATTATGTTACAGGTAATCAGCAATTCTACCGTACCGAAATTCCCGAGGAAGAAGACCAGTCTTTATTATCTCTGGGGCGAATAATTCGCGATCGATTGGCCAGCAGAATATAGAGCAACATAATTTTAATAAATTATTTTTAAAGTAAAACACCAATAATTTTATTTATTATTAATTAAAATTTTCTATTACATTGATAAATTTTGCAAACAGAGTTTGCCACTGAGCTTCTTGGTCAAGTTCTCTTACTCGCAAACGTACATGCTCAGCAGCAAACTGCTGCAAATTTCTGCCAGCGTTCTTCGCTGGCCAAAAAGTTTGCCGCAGCATCAGCCGGACGAGAGCGACGCGGGGGCAATGTACCTACGCCGCTGGCGACTAGCGCGTCGAGTGCTGGAACTGGCGCCACGGTGACTAGGACTCCCCACCTGACTTGCATGATGAGGAGTGGGTGAGGTTGCACCTCCTACCACGTCCTCAACAGTGAAGGGGCTACTTCTGTCTGGCACTGAAAACAAATAATTGATTTAGTTTTATTGATCAATATAGCAACCTGCACCCAAATGATGAATAATTTTATATAAACACTCACTGTTCTCAACTTGGATGTTGACTTGCCGGGATGTAGAGGGCTGTGGTTGTGGTGATGGTGGTGGAGTTGATGCTCTTGCATCATGTTGCTGGTCTACAGCTAAAGTTGGCTGGAACTATAACAAAAACAAATTTAAAGTGAAAAATGTGGTTTAACTAAATAAAAATATTAAAATAAGACATTGAAAAAGTGCAAAGCATTACCTCCAAACCAACTTCAGCAATATATGGCAGACCTGCAGCGGCCTGGGTTCCTATCAATTCCAGTACTCGCTGCTCCAAGTCTGTCAAGACCAGCTTACACGCCGGTCCACCACCAGTACCACTGGCAGCTCGGCTGATTTTGGCTGGCTTGCGTTTCGTGTTGTTTTTAAGGTCACTCCACACCTGGACATGGAAAAACTATAAAAAAATACTTATAGTGCATATATCTAGCATATTTTTTAAAGATCTTTTAAATCTCTTGCAAACTTTTTCATTGCAAAACTATACCTTTTTCTATTTTTCGACTGGCTTAGACGAATCAGTCTTGTCCAAGTTGAGGACATTAGCCAGCTCCGTCCACTTAATTGCCACCGCAAGTCTGCCATTGGGGCCATCAACTGGTTTGTTTAAGTCACCATTCCTAAAATAACACAGAAAAATTAAAACATTTCTTATACCAACTAACTTTATAAATTAGTTTTAGAATTTGATGCAAGTACCACATACCTTTCCATGAAATCAACCATGATTTCAAATTGATTATTGCTTGTGCGGCTCATCTCAAAGTAATTTTAAAAATCTATTTGTTTTTAATGAAGGTTACAACGTTTAAAATTCTAGAAATTTTAATAAGTACTTTTAATACCGGCACTTCACTTTGTTGTTATATTTACTATTTCTCTTTATCATGCTTTATAACGAATGAAAAGGACAGACTGATGTCAAGTTTACAGATAGCAAACACGAAAAGCCAAGTGATGTGCCGGCATAGCACCAATAACAAAAAGTAAAAAACGAATATTAATACGTCAAACTGACATCCATGTTAGACAGAAGTCTGTCCTTTTTTCTCTCTAAGCGTGCAAGAGAGATGAAAATATGCACCGTGAAGTTCGTACTTTCGAGTTAACGATGGACGATATCGTTTAAACGATGCTCGAAAAAATTAACTTGTACTACCATTGATCTCGTAAACTGACAGTTTGTGCGAGCACACGAAAACTATCATAGTTTTCGTCATTGTAAAACTCGTACTAAGGGTACAGGTGTCATTCTATTAACTGCACACGAGTAAAGGTCACACGGGAACCTTCGTAGCGTGAGAACGTATCGAAAGCAAAAATGGCAAGCGAAGTCATAAATAGTAAAAATTGTAACGAAAATGTGACGTCTGTTTTTGTCTTTAATTCTGAGTTTAAAATTTGTGGATACAGTGTTCACCTCCGACTTTCCGTAGTTACGAATGTGATCTTGATTCAATCCTGTTATTCTTAGCATTCTAACAACATTGTCCTAGTTAGGGTCGCCTTTTTTAATAACTTTATCTTGCGAACCTGTGATAGCTGTATCGGAAACTAGCCTATCTCGAAAAATGAATTCTTAACAATTTGTACAAAATTCCTAATCATTTGCTAGCATTTTCACGCCTGTAAGAAAATGTTAAAATTATTCAGCTTCTTGCTGTTTTCTGTTATAGAATTTAAATCGACAGTGTAAAAGAACATTTCAATAGTCTTATGTTCCTTTTGGGCACATAACTGACTAGTGTAGTCTTTCTGAAACCCAAACAAAGAGCTTTTTATTTCTTGGTCCCGACTAGTCTTAAAATTTGGGGGCTTTCTGGATTATTACTCTTGAGAGTGCCGCCCACAGGAATTATTTTTTCCAAAAGCTGCAATGCCACTGAATAACTGGTGAACCAGTTATCCTTCGTAACATTACGTCCCATATATATGACTGGTTCTAGTAATCTATTAGTGAAGTCTGCCACTTTGTTGGATACATGAAATGGGCCTTCTGGTTGTTCATCACAGTATACTTCGAAGTTGTAAACATACGGATATTTTGTGTCCACTACCATAAATATCTTAATCCAAATTTTGCCGGTTTATTGGGTGTAACATATTTTTAAGTTGTTAATGTTACTCACCAACTAACAAAATCGCAGAACAAAAGACTTTAATATTTCAGGGTGTAGTTTTTGCTGTGAAATGATTGAAACAACTTTATTTTACCTCATACTGGGTTTATTCGTAGTAGTGGCGTTAACATTCAATTTCCAACGTTATTTTACTAAATACATACTCTTTCTACCTTATTGTACGACGTTGACAAACTAAGTTTACTTTTCTTGATGAAATACGTTAAACTGGATAGCTGAGAAGTCAATTGCGATGGTGACAGCTTCTTATTATCTTGTTATTCGAAGATTAGGAGTCCACACTGTTCATCAAGCCTTGTTAAGTTTATTCACTACCGCGTGGTCTCATGACGTCGCCATTTTGTTGTAAGAAATGAAGCCAAGTAATTCTTGGTTAATTCATGTAGAATGATTCATCACATTTAAGTATGAAGACTAATAGTTAACCACTACGCCTACGAACCCCTAAAACAAAGAAATGCAGTAGATATGCACTTTTCTCTAAAGATTCTTAACTGTCCAGAAATTAAAATTGTACTTACAGATATGGGATTTTCTATAAAATTATCCTTAAACAACGTTAAAACAACTACGACATCGTCTTCCTTTGGTGTTCACTGAGCCACTTTTCATTTCCTATTCTCTTCTTTAATTACTTTCAAGCGAGCTCAAAATTCGAAGTTCCTCCTCGTTGCCTATTCTAGAAAAGAACTCCCCTCCTACCACAATCTCCCATCAATCAAGACGCCCCCTGACGGCGATTTATGTAACCATCATTACGTTTAAAAGTAATAAGAAAAGCACGCTGTATTGAGTCGTTTACTTTTTCTTTATGTACTAGTTCTTATGAGTTTCAATAGATGGCGCTTAACACAAATAATTATGTTACATGGGTAGGTACATTTTAAAACGACAATGACCTTTAAATGCTACAAGTTGCTCATCCAATGTCAAGTTTTCACTTGGATTATAATATTCTAAACAATGGTGTCTCATTTATTTATTTATTTATTCTTTATTACCATAAGAACAGTAAATGGCGGACTTAATGCCATAGGCATTCTCTACCAGTCAACCAGTAAAGGTGTAGGAGATGCAATGTAATGGCGATAGAATATGAGATACTTAGTGTGGATCATAAAAAATATCTACTATACCTAACTATTCTATAACAACAATAAATATAAAATACATATTATACCTACACATATACTGATACACATATATATTCATAAATATATATACTTATAAATAAATACATAAATAAACATACATACACTAAATTAGTAAAAAATAAATAAAAATAGATATGATGATATTATAGATGACTACAGATTAAGAGGAAAATTAGGTTGACAGATAGTGAGCACGCACTAGTTTTTTGAAATGTAACTTATTACGTGCACTGCGAATATTCAGTGGCAAAGCATTCCAAAGACGTATAGCTGTGATGGCGAAAGATTTGGAAACGAACCCAGAATGGTGAAAAATAGTTTTGAGGGTAAGGTGCGTGCAAGAGCGAAGATCACGTGGTCTGGAGGGACCCAGAAATTGAAACCTAGATTTCAAGTATTCTGGGGCACGTGGATCGTATAGAACACTGAAAAGCATGCATAAAATTCTGAGATTTCTAAGGTCACGTATGGACAGCCAATTGAGTTTATTTCTATAGTGGGAGATATGGTCGTACTTACGTAAACCGAAGATAAAGCGAATACCGCTGTTGAGCAAACGATCCATCTTAGAAAGAAGGTTTTGATTGGTGTCAGAATAGCAGACGTCAGCATAGTCAAGGATAGGCAGAACGAGAGCCTGTACCAGCGAAACCTTTGTACTGGAAGGGAGAAAGAATTTTAACCTGTACAGAGCCCTAAGTGTATTAATTACTTTACGGCATACTTCTTCAACTTGATTCTCCCAGCTAAGAGTACAGTCAATGAGTAGGCCAAGATTCTTGACGCATGGTTGAAATTTAATTACAGTACCATTGTATAGTAATGGATTCAGTGAACCTAAATCCAGAAAGGCCAACTGCCGGGAACTACCTATTATAATTGCCTGACATTTTGATGGATTAACAGAGATACCATAACAGTTGGACCATTCCGAAATCCTCTGAAGGTCATTATTCAGGCATATGAGGGCCTCATCTAAACTATTTTTATCTGCATGAACATAAAGTTAGAGATCGTCAGCATATAGATGGTAAGAGGAATGAATCATAGTAGTAAGGAAATTAATAAATAAAGAAAAAAGAAGAGGAGAGAGAATACCGCCCTGTGGAACACCAGCAGTGAGAGCGCACCAGTCCGAGATGGTTTGGTCTACCCGTACAGCCTGCTGGCGTCCACGAAGATAAGATGAAAACCAGGTCCCTACTGAAGAAGAAACTCCTGCTTGTGAAAGAATTGCCAGGAGAATATCATAATTGACCATATTGAATGCGTTGGAGAAGTCTATTAGGACCATAACAGTCAACTGCGAATTCTCCATACCGCTACGAATGTCGTCAAGGACATTGATAAGGGCAGTGGTAGTACTGTGACCTGGACGGAACCCAGATTGCAGTGGGCTGAGAATGTTGTGGCGAAAGATAAATGAGGTGAGTTGGCTGTGCACAGCAGCTTCTAAAACCTTGGAGAGAAAAGGAAGAATAGATATGGGCCGGTAGTGGCTCAGAGATGACGGACTATTAATTTTAGGAAGAGGCGTAGTAAGTGCTTTCCTCCAGATAGAAGGAAAGGTACATGATGAAAGGGAAAAATTAAGAATAAAGGTGAGACTTGGAAGTATACATTCAAGTATAGGGATAATCATAGTCCTGCTGATATCGTCACATCCCACTGCCTTAGATCATGGCCTCAATAAAGCCCCGTACGGCAGCAAGCTTATCAATTTCTTGTCTTTGCCGGCGGTCTAGGATATCATCAAATCGTACAGATCGAATGAGGAAACAAAATCGACTTATAGACATTGTGAGGTAACCCAGCTCGAAGTCCATTCCAACAGAGTTGTCCCAAAAGTCTAACATTTTGACGTCTTGAATTATTGACACCGATAACTATGAGTAGCCCAACAAATGCCCTCATTTCAGTAGAGTCGTTGCATCGCGTTCTTTTTGATATTTATTCTTTATAGTATCTGTATATATATTTGTATACTTTATCAGGAATTTAAAGACATCAGGGTCAAATAGGCATGCGTCCGATATATCAAAACGAATCCAAAATCCGATTTCAAGCACAAATCGATACCGAACGATTTCTCAACAAGAAAATCCGATTTCAGAAATCTAATCGAACCAAAATGCTAGCGATCTAATACCACCACAAGTATCCAAACGTAAATCGGATTCGAAATTCGTGCTATTTTTTTTTACTCCGCTATGTAGCGGTTGGTTAGAAAGAGAGAAAGCGAATTTCTTCACAATTTCGAGCGCCAGTAAAATTCGCTTTGTCTCTTTCTTACCAATCGTAACAAAGCGGAGTAAAAAAGATGGCGCGAATTTCGGAAGTCCGATTTCGGTTTGTTGTTTACGGAAATATATTGCTCTTCTCTAAGGCGGGATTATTTATCACTGAAAAGAGGTGTTGTCTAAAATCATCAAAAGTCGAGCAACTTACATTTTTCAACGCTAACCTGAAGTAATTAGGTTTGATTTTGTAAATGGTTTGAAAAATAATAAAAAAAAATGTAAAAGGAAATCATTGTATATAAGCCGATTTTTAAATGCGCCGGAAAAGTTTTACTCTTAACCGTAAATATAACTTTTCTGCTAGTCCTAAGCCTAGATTTAAAGCAAGAAGGAAAATCGCGCAAATCTACGAGTATCCTTGCTTCCTACAATTAATTGTTTGTGATTGTCGTTAGCTAATAAAACCAATTCTTAACACAAACCAGTGAATAGGCTTAGTTAGGCACATCTGAAATCGGATATCTAAAAACGGATTTTGAAATCGATTTTGAAATCTGAAATCAGATATATATCCGTTTGCGTTCAAAACCAAAAACGCCCATGTCTAGGGTCAAATAATAACTCAAAACATTGAAAGGGTGTACTGGTATTAGAAGCTGTACCTTTTGGTCTTAATGGTATTTGTATAATGTTATGAGAACGTACCCTTGTTGTAGGAAATGGTCGTTTCCTACATTCCATTTCATTTCGTGACTCATTATGTGGCTAATTCTGCGAGTGGCATACTATCGTCCGAATCAATGTTGTTTTTTTCAGCATTCCCGACATTTTAATCAGTCTCATCTTCTTGTTCGGTATCAGTGTCGTGTGGAGAATGATCTATATGTTCTTCTTCTCTCAAATCCTCTTCCTGTTCGATTTCAATCAAATCATCCTCATCTAACACCTCTTATAGCCATTTTATCTGTTGTTCTTCCATTCTGCGATCCATATTTAGCAATCTTTTAATAAAATACCAATGAACAGTAAGTTTACAGTCCATAAATATAATATATAATACAAAAATAATAAGAAAAAAAAAATATGAACAAAAACAATACCCTGAGCTACATATGTAGCCCACGCGTGTTCTCTAGTGTTAATGGTTATCATACTATCACAGAAGATAGAACGGATGGCTACGCTGGAGTAGTCATTCTAAGAATAAATAGTGTTATGTATCATATGTATCACACCAAGCTTTAAGTGTTGTATTAAAACGTATTTAATAAATAAATGATTTGTAGTACTATTTTTAAACAGGTGAGCAAAACTAAATAATATTATTTTATTGGTTTATTTAATATTTTACACTGTTAGGATTATTCTTGTTTTTAATGAAATTCTCGAAAGCAATTTCGCTCACTAGTAAAACAGATGTATTTCACATTTCAGGCAGTAGGTAAACATGCGTCTTTATATCCTAGATTTTTACATCTTGTAGCGTCTTTCTTTTGATCATATCCTGTCAGATGGTCGACAGTGTCATACTGGATTTCACTAGCTGGTCTTATTTCAGTTCTAAAACGACGTCGTTTTTGGTGTTACTGTTAAATTTACTGGACTGCTACCACCAGATGCAGGCCAGCCTTTTTTTCTAGTAAGAATTAGATGTTTATGAGAGCCTCTGCAACACGCTGCAGTCTTCTTGGTATTCCAGCCAGTTATTGGTTAGTGCTATGTCAATGGCGTGAAATATCATACGCAATGTCCATTTTTTGGATCTGATGAAGATACGATACAAACTGGTCAGATGATCAGCTTTATCTACACCACCCATACCATTGTTATATTGCACAATTTCAGGACGCGGTATAGTAATGTATTTTTTAGATATTTTATTCCATTGTCGCACTTGATCTTGGGTTTTCTTTTCCAACAAAATTTGAAGCAAGTACTACTACACCATTGTTGTCCATCCATTTGATAACAACCACATCCTTGGTATTATTCGTAACTTGATCAGTAATCCTCTCTTTTTTTTATTCTTTCTTATTAGTTATGAGTGGCGGTTTCCCAAAACGATTTATTCTGATCGTTCCTACTGCAAAAAGAACATTGTCCACTTTCCAAACATTTGAAAACCTGATAATGAAAGTTAATGTATAAATATAAAGTATGATTGCAATGGAAACATTACGTAAAAATTAAGAAAATTATATTCTATAGACATTTTTACGATTTAAACGCAGGGTTTTATTTTGTTATATTTTTTTGCTCTGGCAACACTGAAGTGTTCAGATGTTTTTTTTGCACCATCTGCAATTTAATTTGTTAATTTATTCACGACAGATCACGTAAAAAGAGAACATATTTCGATCAAGTTAAATGATTATTTCTAAATTGATTGATTTATGTTTACAAAAAAATTGGAGACAACGTTCTTACTTGCCAAACGGATATGAATAATCAAACAACAATTGTGTTGGTGTTGCTCAAAATAAATGCCAATGCCAATACCAACCAAGTGGATTGTATGAATACTCATTTTACAGCGATTCTACATTTTTTAGATATTCATTGACTGAATTTGATTGATTGATTGACTTGAAAACTGCTTTATTTTGGACTGGAAATCGTCAACAGTCTTTAACTTAAAAAATACTTACATAAGTAATACGATGTTTTAATTACCTAATCACCTCACTACTATATTAGACTTAATTAGAGCGTCGACCGTAGGTACCTGCGTTCTACGAGTACTTTTATAAGGTAAAAAGCTCACTTGCCAACACACTACATAGGCAACCTGTGTTTGATGAAAAAAACTGGAGTGACAAATAAAAGACAATTGAATTGGAGTGGCTGTATTAATTGTCGTCAAAATAATCTAAGTCTCTGGTTACAACATTATTTAGAAATGCTGCTGGAGCAGAAATATTTTGTTCATATCTAGCCCATCCAAGGTACCACACCAATGTCATTACATGGGCGCAACATCCAGTAGTTCGTCGACCGACTAAACAATTACAATAATATTCCACTACACCAGTTCTGCCAGACACATCGTTTCTATCAGAATGTAGTCATTGATCATCGTTGCTACTTTCGTGGATTTCTGGTGCATCTTCATTTTCCCTAGAGAAGTTGCTCTCAGTTGAAGCGAATACCATGTGATTTCTTAAAAATTCCATTGATGACGCCCACTGCCATTTGTTATAACGAGCATTTTGTGAGGCGCTCTGACCTGTGGTTGTCTTAAGACTTTTTAATTATCGGCTATAGGAGTCACGTATGTTTTTCAACTAAATATTAATATTTATAAAGAAAAGATAGATTTAATATTGGACGCCACGACAAAAACAATAACAATCATAAACAGGTTCACACATTTCCTATAGTAATTTACTGCCTACCCATAATGTTTTCTTTTTCTTAATCTTTCAGATTGGTTGCGCGGGTGGGTGATGCTAAATATTTGTAATTTAGAATGGACTGTAAATTTAAAATTGGCACGATAATTTATTATACTCTTTATTGCATCATATAGTTAAAACATATAGTCAAATACATAGTAAGCAAGGATAATCAAACAAAGGAGATTTCAAACAGCGTGGAATAAAACAAAAGGAAATAGTTTGGAAACCAATAAGGAAGGTTGCACAATACCTTGCATCAACGGCCAGTCCAGAAGCTTCTGAGGTGAACGCATCGAGCCGGCTATCCAAAACCGAACTTGGGTTCGTGGCCAGTTGATATTCTTATGGGTAACACTAAATGGGAAGTCTTGCACTTCTATTTTCACAATGAGAATCACTCGAACTATTGTTATTGTTTATCAAACGAATTAATTACGAAAAGCGCGATTTACGGCAGCCATTAACAAAAGGTGCTGATTTGCTAAGAAGCATGTTAACTTCAACATCCGCTAGATGTCCCCAGTGGACATTCGTCGACTCACTCTTGCATGCGAGATAGGTATGTGCAGGAGGGAGATGGGAAAAAGAAATGAGTAAGGTGCCAATTTATCTATTAATTTAAAATAAGACGATGGGCGATTATTAGAATTTTACGCGGTCAATTCAAAATGCCATACTGGGGCAACCACAGATTTTTAGCGAGTGGAGATTCATTTCGAACAATTGCAAATAGTTATAGAGTGGGTTGTTCAACAGTCGCAGAAATAGTCAAAGAAGTTTGTGAAACGATTTGGAATAAATTACAACCAATATACATGAAGCCCGCTACTGAAGAAGTAGTGGGCTTCATGTAAGTTTTATAATATGTGGCAATTCTCTAATTGTATTGGGAGCATTGATGGAAAACATGTGACTATAGTTTGTCCTCCCAATTCAGGAAGTATGTATTATTGCTACCTCAAAAAATTTTCAGTAATTCTAATGGCAATAGTGGGGGCTCGGTACAATTGTTTATGTATCAATGTTGGTGGCTATGGCAGAAATGACCACGGCGAAATTATGGGAAGTAGGTTTCATAATAAAACAATGAATGTCCCAGGGGCTAAACCACTGTTCACTATTATGTTTTAATAGGCGACGAGACGTTCAGTTTGCAAAGTTATCTTATGAAACCATTTAACAAAAGAGTTGCTAGGACTAACAGATACAGGGAAAAATACAATAAACGCTTATGCCGAGCTAGACGCGTTGTCGAAAACGCATTTGGAATACTAGCTCAAAAATGGAGAATATTGTTTAAGCCCATGCAATTGAGTGTACCTACAGCTATAAAGGGTATAAAAGCGTCATGCATAAACTTCTAACACGCAGTACTTACAAAATATGTTTTTTTAATAATACGCAACAAAATCAAAACAGAAATGATGAAAATATAAATTTAGACGGACTTCCAGGAGATAGAATACGTGAAAAGTTTGTAAATTACTTTAGTAACAGCGCTTAGATTAGGCTTACTGGCTCGGTTGTCGCTGAGCTGCTTCCGGCCGTAGTCTTCACCTCGGCCGCCCACTGGCTCTGCTGCATGTTCTCCACTATCTTGTCCGCAGCGATAGCGGAAGAGTAGTTTTCTCTAAATAAACTTTTGCCGTCTTATTACAAAGACAGAAATTAATTGTTTTAAACAAGGCCTAAAATTCTGGGGATTTCATCCGTACCGTATTTCATCAAGCATATGAAACTAAAATGGCATGAATAGCAGAAGAAGAAACGGTTTCTAGATAATCTGTGTAGTGAGAGGGTACTCTTGACCATTTACATTTCATGTGTTGAAACTATAAAGCCCCGTATTCATGGTAAACATTTGTTTAGCAACAGTTGCTAAACATTGTTGGTGAGCGGCGAGAATGTTGCTAGCAACTATGTTTAAATCAATATAGGTTGTCCACACGCCAGTCTGCGTTAAAATGTTGCCCGAGGAGGTAGTGTTGTTGTGTTCTCTGTATCAGATGTATAGAATCTCTAATAAAAAAAGAGAAAAAGATGGTGGATTCGAAATTATTTTTTGCGAAAGAGAAAATTTGATGAGTGACCTCAGAATGACAGATGGATCATTTTGTAACTTTACGAGAATGTCGAAAAGTGATTTCGAACATCTTCTAGAAATGATTGGTCCATCAATAGCCAAAAGGGAAACAAATATTCGTCAGCCAGTTTCACCTCAAACGAGGCTGGACATTACATTACGGTATCTTGCAACTGGAGATTCATACAGTTCTCTTTCATACACATTCAGAGTATCAAAACAACTGATTAGCAAAATTATACCAGATGTATGTCAAGAACTAATTAACTCACTAGCAGGATATGTCAAGGTACAAGAACACTATTTGTGTAATCAAGTATTTTATTAATTAAAAAACACAAAAAAAAACAGTGTATGCTATTGCGTTGATTCATCACTGAGATAGTTAACTAAGTTTAGTATAGCCGAATCTTCTGTTTCGTCTCGTAATGCATCTAGTCTATTTGTTTCGTGTCTCTCAATTTCCCTTATTTCAGTTTCCTGAACATTATTTGGTGTTGATGATGGATGAGAAGATGCCGTTTGATATCCATATGTATTATATCGTCCCATTTTTAATTCATACAGTATATTATTAATATGGTACTTTGCCTGTGTCACGGCTTGGTCATCTTTAACACTTCTTAATTCAGCAGCAATATATTCACCATATATATCAAATGGATCCTTCTTCTCCCTTTCATACATCTTTTTTTTAGCACTTTTCAAAACCTCTAATATTTCATTTGATTCATCTGTCTTATTTCTTTTCCTCGAAGATGTAGATGTTGTAGCATTCGGCCTTGGTGATTGAGATGGCTCTGACTCCATACCATTTTCAAGTGCATTGTTTTCATCTACCTGTAAATTATTATCTTATTATATATTTATTTATTTTTTAGGTTCCAAGTTCGGAACAAGAATGGAAACAAATAAGTCGTGAATTCGAAATACGATGGAATTTTCCACATTGCATTGGGGCCATTGATGGGAAACACGTTATGATTGTGGCGCCAAATAATTCTGGAAGTGAATACTACAATTATAAAAATCAGTTCAGCATGGTACTTATGGCAATTGCAGATGGCAATTACAACTTTATTTACGCAAATTATGGAGCTAAGGGTCGGTCGTCCGACAGTGGAATATTTCAAGAAACACCGTTTTATAATGCATTGTTAGAAAACTCACTTAAACTGCCACGGCCTGAACCAATAACACAAGGCGGAACAGAAATGCCGTATGTAATTGTAGGTGACAGTGCTTTCGCGCTAACGGAGAACATCATGAAACCATATCCTGGCATTCATGAACGTGGGAACAAAAAGCGTATATTCAATTACAGACTATCAAGAGCTAGGAGGATTATAGAAAATGTTTTTGGCATTTTATGTGTGGTGTTCCGTGTATTCACTAAACCTATTCCGTTAAAACCAGCCAATTGTGAACTCGTGGTAATTGCTTGTGTATATTTACATAACTTCTTAAGACGTAACTCAGTTTCCAGATCCATATATACACCTCCACAAACTTTTGATTTTGAAGACTCTGAAGGTAACCTATTAGAAGGTTCTTGGCGAAGGGAACTAAGTTCGTTTCCTATGATTGATTTGCAAAGACGGGGCAGGCCTGCATCACAATCAGCTCTTTATATTAGAGAACAGTTTACCGATTACTTTATAACTCCAGAGGGAAGAGTTCCATGGCAAAATAATGTAGCGTAATTGTAATAATTTTACAGACAATAGTATAAAACAATTATATACAAAAACAACTTACTGTTTTATTCATAGTATCCGTTTCACCAGAAGTAGTTGCACCACATAACAAAAATTCCAATGGCTCGTAATAAATCCATTTACATTTTTCTATTGCGCCGCTGCCTGTAGTTTTTTTTGCCGACATCTTTTTTTTCTCTCTAGTAAATTGAGTACGCAGTACATGTATTTTAGTTTCTACGTCTTTTTTGGGTATATTTAGGACTTGAGAAATTTTTTCGAATGCATCGTTCTTTTTGTTTCTATCTTTGTATTGTTTTATAGAACAATCCCATAATAATGGTTTTGATTGAAATAATTCTATTAATTGCATTATTTTATCATTGCTCCACACTACTGCCACGTTTATATACTGTTGCAAACTCGTCCACACACGTCAACAATTGTCGCTAAACTGATGTTTACGCTTGTCGGGCGAGAGCTTGTCAACATGATGCTGTCACCTCTGCAACACGCAGTGTTGCCAGCAACATGTTGACAGCAACTCCGCAACACGTTGATTCAACTTTGTTGCTCAACAAATGTTTCCCATGAATACGGGGTTTAAGGAGCACTGTCAAATATTTTATTCAGCTCATCACCCAACGTCTCGGGCTCAGTCTGCGGTATGTGAGGAGAAGCTCACGGCAAAAGCTCAATGAAAATAATCATGATCGGACATTAAAAATAAATATATATAATATGAATAACTATATAAAAACACTACATACATTTATATTGAGAGGCGCATTCGTCCAATTGTTCTTCATCTCACAAGTCAAAGCATTAGATCTTTAGCGTGAAAGAACAAAACTAAGTTAAAAGGTTCCGATTTTCTTGTGCGCGAATTCTTGACCAGAAGCCGACAGGCTGCACTAGGAGCAGCGAGGGGGGAGCATTTCGGCATTAAAAGTGTGTGGACCTCAAGTGGTAACATCTGTATCTCAATTCCGGACCGGTGACAGATCACGCATTGTCTCAATGGAAGAACTGAGCAAGCTCATTACGAGATTCCCAAAGCCGGCTTCCGTAGCTGCTGTGGTGTCGGTGGCGCCGGAGGTGAAGACGGTCGTGCCCGAGGACTCAACTCTGCCTTCCAAAGCGTTTTAAATTCCAAATAATTATTATTTCCAAAGTTATTAATGTAAAATGTCTATTTAACTATTGTTTACATATCAAATAAACATTAAATGATTAAAAAAAAATTAATTACTAGGCCCCCTTTGGAGGGGGTGTACTCAATTGAGTACAGCGGCGTATTATATGTGAAATTTTTCAAAGCATTGTTTTTTTACTCATAATGTTTTTAAACATTTTTTGCATTGCCAGCGTACTCTTGAATGGCATATAGTAATGGTTTTTCAAGCTTTTGAAGATAGTGTCCTACACCATCTTGAGGCAATCCTGGTACTGAAGAAGATGAAGGTCGCGCCCTATATTGTGTTTTCTGTCGTAAATAATACCTTGCAAACACCACCACCACCACCGAAACATAAGCTGATCCATGCTATCACTGTGACTCATAACATGAAAACGCCAGGAATTAGCAATAGCCATATTTATCATATAAGTAAACAAAACCCACCACCACTTCCTTCCATGAATTGCTATCCTATAAAGAGATATGGACTGATCTAACTCGTCCACGCCACCTATGTTTTTATTATATGTTTGAAACAGTTTTGGTATATTCACATCAGTCTTTTCACGTTGCACAGGACACCATCGTTTTACAACTCCCAAGGGTTCAACGGTGTCATAATTAGTTGCCATTGTACAAACACTAGTGTTTTTCCATCGCACTAATAAAACCTCATTTTGCTTATCAAACCTGTAATCAAATGAGGCACGATCTTCTTTCTTCATCTGTTTAGTGCTTCTCAGTGGACACTTCTTTGTTCTATTTTCCCTTATTGTTCCAGTAGCACGATATTCTAAGTTTTTGAGCTCTACTAGGAGATTATAATTTGTAAAAAAAAGTTATCAAAAAACACTTCATGACATGTTGGACCAGTGCTCAATTTTGCAAGTAAAGTTTTGACTACTCTGGACCCTAAGGGGTTAGTGGAAGCTTCCATGGATTTTCCACAATAAAAATCGAAAGTATAGCAGTACTCCGTAGAACTTGCTGCTATCCAGTTTTTATAGCCGGAATCGTACCGCCTCTAATAAATTGTTTAGCTGGATGATGGCCGAAATATTTAACCATCGATTCATCAATTGAAATATTGTCATGAATCACACCCCATTGTAGAAATTTCTTCATAAGAATATTAGCTAGTGGTCGAACTTTGAATCATTGTTGGCAAAATGAAGGTTCTTTTTTATATCCCGGAAGCTTTGTCTTGGCATCGACCGTGATACCATTTCAACACCTACATCTTCATCATAAGACCAGTACAAATCTTCCCTAGGTAATTAATGATATCCAGATAAAATCAATATGCGTATAAACTTTTTCAAATCTACCGAATCTAATTAAAAATTGTGTCTATTATTTTGATTAGCATATAAAATTGTATTGGTTATAATAAGTCCAATAACTTCTTCGTCGATTTTTTTTTTCAAATAGTTGTACTGGGGTGAGATTTCCGAGCTGCTCTTTTACTATTTTCTGTCTATCTACCACATCAGTTTTCTTAGCAGTAGTAGAAGAGTATCTTGGTGCACATTTGCGCCATACTGGTTGCAGATCCACCTGATGTCGACGACTCCTCTTTATTTTGTCAGACAATGGTTCGTCATCACTGCTGTCATCATTGTTACTTTCAATGGTGTTATCAACAGACCTAAACACTTTTATATTACCAGCGACAAGGAGGCAGAAACCATGTCTTCGTCGACACCTTGTTCCTTATCTGTAACAACGCTGGGTTCTGGCGATATTACAGTCACTTTGCTCTAAAATGGCGTGAATTGCTTCCTCTAAGCCGCTGTAATTGTTAGAAACGTCAAACCGTTTAGAACTCATTTATAACAGAAGTTGGGTCAGGGTGGCGAAACTAAAATGCGGTTATATTCAAGTAACGTGTTCAGTCACCAGTATTACAAATGGAAATGAGTAAACTCATTTATAACAGAAGTTGGGTCAGGGTGGCGAAACTAAAATGCGGTTATATTCAAGTAACGTGTTCAGTCACCAGTATTACAAATGGAAATGAGTAAAACTATATACCGGGCCCCTAACACAATCTCGAAACGAAGAATTAAACAAAGGTTAAGACTAAGCAGAAGTAATTAGTTAACGTAAACGAAACCAATACATGGCGGTCTATGCTTATCACACATAATAATGGGGCCCGGTGACGCGAGCTTCGTGAGAACTCTATAACACATTATTACTAAGAAGTGTGTTCGTTACATGGATTTAGCCGCTGTACTCAATCTGTACCCTTAGTACGAGTTTAACAATTACGAAAACTATGATAGTTTTCGTGAGCTCGCAGGTACTGATTTTATTGTTTTCGTTTCAATACAAATAAACAGTGTTTAAATTATATCATTAAATCATTTGCTTCTTCTTAAATTTTAAGTATATTGGTTACTTTTCACCAAAATGGACATAGAACCATAATTTACAATTACGAAAACTATGATAGTTTTCGTGAGCTGAAACTCGTACTAAGGGTACTGTTCTGTTACTGTTTAAATCACAATTTCTATGCAAATATATTATGGAATGTAGTGGTTTATTAGTTAATTTAAGAATATGTACTACCAAAAATTGAAACAGGAAATATTTTTTGCATATGCTAAGCCTAATAATATGATGTACTTACTGCTTACACAATTAAACTGCGATGTTACAATTCTCAGATTACAAGATTTTAAAAAGATGTCCATTTAAACTGTTGTTATTCCGAAGCACTATTTCTATTTCCTACTATAGCGAACGGTAACTTTAATTATTACTAAAAGAATTCATAACTACCCTCAATTGTTTTGCTGTACCCAATCGCGTACAGAGGCGCCAAATGGATGGTGGTTAAAAAAAAATGTACCATTTCCAAACGATTGACATAAAGGGAGTAGCGCGGGTTCCAATCTTGAGAGTTATACTCCATAGCACTTCGTACAATAGAACAATATAGGATATTATTTTATGTGGTATTTAGTAAGGGTTTCTACCCATTACACCGTATCATACCATGACCGTGCTATGAACGTGTCAGACACGAAAATAATACGACACGGTCTACCTTGCCCACTGTACGGATCGACGGCGTTCTGTACCCGTTTGTAAAGCGTATGATGACCGCATACAACCCGTACGATGTCCGTGTGTCACTTATTTGATTCGGAATCCGTCATTCTTATAAGCATATCAGCTTTTATGTCACTATATAAGTATGGCTATTAGAAGAACCGCTAGACAGTTGTCAATGATTGCCATAATATTGGATGAAGAAGAACGTACAACAAGAACTCGACGCTACTAGATTCACGATTCTACAAAAAAAACGAAAAACCAAAGGGGAATATTCGATATATTATTTAGGCATTTAGTTGATGATGAAGAAAAGTTTTTCCAGTATTTCCGAATGTCTCAATCCCAATTCAATATGTTATTGAAAAGCATTCACAATGACATTTTGAGAAGAAACACTAATTTTAGAGAATGTCTATCAACTAAGGAAAAACTTGCTGTGTGTTAACGGTAAGTAAAACAATTTGTTTTTTTATATAATCAAATCTTTTTTTGAAGTGTCAAACATTGATATTTATTGCAATTCAAACGCATTCCACGCCTCAGGAGACGTTGGCATGGGTGTAGCACTTGCTTGCATGCCTGAATATCCTGGAGATGGAGTATACGGATATTGAGTTGTGTTTGAAGAGGTGAATGGTGTGAGCTGCTGTAGCTCCATGCCAGAATCCACAATAAATATTTTGTTTTTTGCAACTGCTTGTAGATAATGTGAAAACTTTTTTACAGTTTCTGATATATTCAAAATGAAGCGATCAAGTTCATCGTGCTGTTGTTGCGGCACCCAGCACCTTCTAATGGAATTCATTCATTCAATGGAGATCGAACTATAGCGTTTTACGCCTACCGCCGATTATCAATTAAACACTCATTAAGTTTGGAACACATACCCTCAACATCGAACCTAAAAGATGAATGCTGTCTCCTCCTGTCTGATACCATCAGATATTTCCTAACTATTGAAAAACATTCCTCGTCTGTATTGTTGCCTGTTACCGCTATTAAGACGGCATGTATTACCATATCTATTAAAAATTAAGTGAATCATCATTGGTTAAGTATTATAGATTGATATATAGGTTCTTGAATGTATCTTCTGTATGAAATTGTCGATGCCCCATAATGTCTCCTATCATATTGCAAGCTATAAAAACTCAGTTCTTTTAAATGTGAAGTGGATACCATCTATTTTCTTTATAGCTTGTGGTTATAATGGAGTTGCTGTTTTATATAAAAGAACAAATTAAATGTACATATCAAAATTGAGTTGAGACAGGCGTAGGTTTCTTGACTATATAAGGTTGTTATTGTCCTCCAAGAAACAACAGTTTCCCTATTAACACCTTGAAAAATATAATTGGATCACTCCCGTCACCTTTAATAATAACTGGTGATTTAAATTGCACATCACACAGCTTTCGGTTGTGCAAGTAATAAATCACGTGTTGTCAAATCTATGATATGTTAGAAGAGTTCGATCTTTGTATATCAAACGATGGGTCTCCCACCACCGTAAATAACATCTAACCTCCAACCAATGCACCTTCTGCAAACGACGTCATATTTGCATCGGCTTGTCAAACTCCTTCTTGTAATTGGACTGTTCACTCTGCAGACGCTCTGGGTAGTTACCATCTTCCTACAATTACTATTGAAATGCATTTTGAGCATACGAATATGAAATGGGAAAACGAATACCGAATGAATTGAAATAAATTATCACAAGTTGTGCTAAATAATTACAATTTCTTTAAAACTGACAATTCGTTAAACGACTATGACACTATTATCGAGTTTATAAACGATGTAAAAGATCATTGCGTTCCGAAATGCGCAGAAACAATAGGATCAAATTGTATGTTAAAGCACAATCCCGTTTATTGGAGGGACGATGTTTGTTCCGAAGCTGTTAGAAGTAGTAAATTAGCCTGGCGTATGTATTATCGTTTTCCAACTTAAGAGAATTCTATCATTTATAGAAAAAAATATGAAAAGAAAAAAACGTATTATCAAAGAACAAAAGAAAGAAGGATGACGATCATTGTACTATTCATTTCACCGGACTACGCCTACTTCCAGAATTTTGAATTTTATCACTAAAATTAACGGTAAAATACTTCAAGAAACAAATGCGAATGATAGTTGGATATCTTCTTTTTTAGAAAAAATCTTCAGGTTTCAGATAGTGTATTCATTTCATTAAACAACTTGTGTGAAAATAATATATAGTAAATGAGCATTTAATTCGTCCCTTCACTGAGGCTGAATTATTTTTTTCTGTAAATGCTAGAAATGATCTAACACCCGGACGCGTATATATATATATATTTTTTTTTCAAAAGCGTTTATTTAATAAATTTTTACAACCATAAATACATTGAGTATTACTTACAATATTTATGTTGAAAGATGCATTCCGGTACATTACTTTTCCAGACTAATTAGTTGCCTATATAAGTATACATACTACACACTATAAATATTATATCATAAATTAGTAAAACTTATTTAAATTACAATTTTAAGATAACTATGAACACACTTATAAATTGTTCACTTATAACATGATTCTAAATGTAGGTAGGTAGAAAAAAATAAATAAAAATATATCACAAGATATAAGATATTTAACTACATAATAGCATGCAGCATGAGCCGCTCTGCCCCCCGCGTCATTATCGCCACTGGGCGACAGAGGGGAGTTACCAGCAGCGCTCAAAGTTTATCACGGTGGACAATAAACTCATACAATATTCGAGTTGCAATCGTCGTCACAAAACAATAGATAGTGATGTGGTAATCGATATGTACCGTATCTATCGACATATGGCAGATCGCATAATCTAGATTGACCAATTTTGCTTATTAGGTAATTAGGATTGTGAGCGTTCTTATAATAAAAACCTTTAGTTAATTTTAAAATAAATTCTTTCAATGTAGGAGTTCGTTCGGAATACTGTATTTAAGGCAATCTTAATGGCTTTGTTTTGTACAACTTTTAATTTTAAATAATTCGTGTTACAATTATTGCTCCACACTGGACATGCATATGTCCAGATGCATGCATATGTCCGGATTGGGCGCACTAACGTTGAATAAATTTTAATTTTAGTAACAGTGCTCAGATTACTTCTGCGGTTCAGTATGGGACTTAACGCACCAAGTGCCTGAGCCCCCTTTATACGGATTTTTGCTATATGATTATTCCATTTTAATTTGGTATTAAGTGTAACACCCAGGTAACGCACAGAAGACGTCCAAGGTATTTTATGATCAGCAACGTGTTGGTGGTTTACGATGACGAGTAAACAATAAATAACAGTACAGTCCTGTCGTCGGTGCGATGCCGAATCGACGTGTACGCATAAGCGCAAGTAGCGAAAAGAAGTGCATTTTTGTATAGTGTGCAAGTCGTAAGTGATGGCGAATGTACTGGTCGTCAACGAGCTGCTTACATTCATTCAAAATAAAATAGATATACTTGACGAATTGAGTATCCTTCAAATTTGTGTGTCAAATTTCTCGGAAACTGAAATAGACCATGGAAAGACGGAGATATATAAAAGTATTCAGAATGTGAAGATACCACTAAGAAGAGGAGAGGATAAGAAGAAAAAGGATATCAAGGATATAATAAAAATTATCAAAGAAACTGACCCTTTGGACATGCCTACGTTTGTGGCAAAAGATTTAAATCACGCGCATAAGCGCTAGTAGCGAAAAGAAGTGCATTTTTGTATAGTGTGCAAGTCGTAAGTGATGGCGAATGGACTGGTCGTCAAGGAGCTGCTTACATTCATTCAAAATAAAATAGATATACTTGACGAATTGAGTATCCTTCAAATTTGTGTGTCAAATTTCTCGGAAACTGAAATAGACCATGGAAAGACGGAGATATATAAAAGTATTCAGAATGTGAAGATACCACTAAGAAGAGGAGAGGATAAGAAGAAAAAGGATATCAAGGATATAATAAAAATTATCAAAGAAACTGACCCTTTGGACATGCCTACGTTTGTGGCAAAAAATTTAAATCGATTACCTCCGGTATCGTTTGACCACGTTGACGTGACACGATTATTAAAAGATATCAATATACTTAAGACAGAATTACAAAGCATGAAAAGTGAAAATGTATCAAAAAATGAACTCGCGCAATTGGACCAAAAAATAAGCACTGAGCTGGCGGTAGTCCCGCCAATAGAAAAACCAGACAGACGTTCATAAATAAGAAAAACTTTATTGTTGAAACTCCGTTAAGTATTCGAAATCGCTCGTCGCCTATGCCAGTACCAGCCGAAGATGAAACAGGTTCACCCGAACCGGTTCACACGCCGTCGTACGTGATATCGTGTATAGACCAGCGGTGGGGAAACCGCAATCGATTATGAACCGTGTGTCAAAGCGAATAGCCTCGTCGGATAATAGCAGCGTGACTTGCAAAGAGACTGAGCAGTGCACTAATAATGTTGTAAAAATCCCTACCGGTTGCATACCGCCGCAAATGACAAATGATAATCTAAACGATTTTACTACAGTGACGGTTAAGAAAATCAAAAAACATCGCAATATTCGTGGCACACTGCAAAATTCAACGAAAATATTAGTTAGTGAACCGAATTTAGCGATTTATTTATCCCGTACGCAAAAAAGCACCTCCGTACAAAACATAAAGGATCATATTCAGGAAATGAATGAAACCTGTTTGGAAGTAGAATTACTGAAGCAGCATAATGACGTTAATTTTAATTCATTTAAAATCACAATAAGTGCTCACCAACTTCCGAGATTTTTGGATAAAGAATTTTGGCCATCGGGATTAGTGTTCCGCCGATACCGTGAAGTGTGATACCGCGAAAATACAGTGAATTATAAAAACAATAATGGATAACAACAATACTAGTATGTTAACATTGGCCTCGTTCAACTGTAAATCTATTAAGAGGGCGGTAAATCATGTACGTGCAATATGTAGGGAGGCTGACATTGTCGCTGTTCAAGAAACATGGCTTTTACCCCATGACTTGAATATAGTACATGAAATTGATAGTAATTATGACTGTATAGCAACGTCCGCGGTGGACACAGGAACGGGGGTGCTTAGGGGTCGACCGTACGGTGGACTGGCATTGTTTTGGCGAAAAAACGTTTTTAATAATGTATCTTTAACTGTAAGTCGGACAGGGTATTGTGTGTTAAAGTAAGTGTAAATTCTAAAGAATTTTTAGTTTTCAATGTTTATATGCCATGTTGAGAACTTGACGGAATTCACAAACTGCCTTTCATGTATAAGTGCAGTGATTGACGAGCTCGATATTGAGGTCTGCTATATTATGGGCGATTTTAACGCACACCCTGGTACACTATTTGGCCAGGAAATGTTATCGTTTTGCTCGGAAATGAAATGGCAGTGTGCAGATTATCTTAAACTGGGAATAAATTCGGACACGTTTACGTTTACTAGTGAACAAAACGGGAGTAACAGATGGTTGGACCACTGTCTAACTACAGAGTCAGCGTTTGCCACCGTTGATGAGGTGTGGGTAAAAAATTACATAACGTGGTCAGACCACTACCCAGTGATGATGCGACTCGGGTTAGTTTTAAGTAAAGTTCCTTTTAATAACTGTGATAAAAATAATAAAGAAAATAGAATTATATGGAATAAAAGAAATTTAAATCAAATGAAATTGTATAGAAAAATATGTTATAGTAACTTAGTAAAATTAAAATATTCTAGTCATTGTTCGAACTGTATAAATATATCTTATGAAAAAAAATGCACAAATATAATATATCATTATAGGGATATATATTGTTATATGTTTACTTCTAAGAATAGCCTCTCCTTGGCATACGACTCGATGCAGTCTCTCATTAGACCGCATTCCAGGTCAAGTTGCGTAGAATAAGGTTTAAGTCTCTTACCTATGCTAGTCTCGTCTAAGGATTTGAGCATGTATAAGATAGTTCTGCCGCCTATCTCACATACCACCGGCATCTCTATGTCGTTAGCGAACATATTCTGAGCCCGCATTTCGCTTAATCTTAAAGAGGAGTACCAGTTCTCGCGATCATAGTTATTCATGGCTACGAAAAAACGGAATATCCTGTGCGCACACACATCAAAGACAGTATCTATCCCGTTCATCGGAGTCTTTTGTATTCTGCCTCTGGCGAGACATGCCAAAAATCTGTGCACTGCGACGCGTGTGTTCCAGGCCGCATATTCACCGTTGATGGTTTCTTCGTCTAACCCGACTAGATCATCTAATGGAGACTGCCGATTTTGGCACTCTAAATAAGGATTCGTATGAGAAGCGTCGGCGTAACGCATCCCGCCCGATTCTCTCCATCCTGTACCAACGTCTTGCGTCTGTAGCATGTTCAAACCGTCAAGTTGGGCACGAGGGGCGGCAGCAACACTAGCGAGAGGGAACTCCCGAGCCATAACTGTTTCAAGTATTCCAGCTGCTAAACCACATCGTACAAGAGCGCTTTCTACTACTCTAACTGAGGCATCGTCGAGTGAGTTCCATCTAGCAACGTGATTATAAGAGAATAGAATTTTCGCTGCACGAGCAGCGAAGCCGCGCACGTATATGTCGTCTTTAGGAATATCATCGAAGCTTATACTGAATATTATGCTTCCGGGGCATATTAATGATGCGACGAAGTATCCCATGGCGTTATCCATGACTGGACGCTCGTTAATTCCGGCAAAAGTATTGATAACGCTGAGTTTAGCTGTTGATTGTGCAGAGTTTATCATCAGCTGGGAAGCTGAAAGCGGCGTTACTGAAACTTCGGGCATCAACGTTTCGATAACTAAGTCCGAGCTATAATGCACTGGCACGGGCAAATGATCGAACAAAAGATATAAATATATATATATATATATATAAGGGATATTGATTCAATGTATAATACTTTTATATATAAGCTGTCATTTTCAAAACGATTCCAGAAAAAAGTGTCGTAAAGTTTTGGGATGGAACTTTCACGTTAGTGAAAGTCATAAAATAGCTAGGCAATATTTTAAACAATGGATTGAACTAGGAAAACCGAGTAATGGCATTGACTACAATAATATGACGCAAAGCATACGGCATGCCTTGGATAAACCGTGTTAATACTCTGTCTGTTACTGACCGTCCGTGAGTAGCTGATTGAGCACCAGTTTTGAGAACGCGCATCAGTGTTTGCTCGATTGTCATATCCGTCCAAATTCCAGACCAGGCTTTGTCGGTACGTCTTACGGTAAAAAGACATTTTTCAGTGAACGTTATAAACTCGGTGGGATCCATTACATTTTCCAGATTTAACATATCTTGTAGGTAGATTTGAGCTCCTTTGCAATAATTAAAATGACCTGCGGCGTGAAATATTGGTAGCATTTGTTGAATACATGATAAATGTAAGTTCCAGTAACCCAAACGTTCAGCCTCGATGAATCGCAATGCCACAATAATACAGTTAAAGTACTGTAACCACAGTTCAGCAGTTGGACTTTTACGCTGTAAAGTGGTAGTAGCACTAACAAATAGGTTTAACAGGGCTACAGCATCTTCAGTATCATACACTTGATCTAGAGTTGGTGAATAGTTCTTCAAATCAGCAAATAAATTAGAAATCGTTACTTTTTTCTCCTCAATTTGCCGTGAAATACTCATGAAAGAAGGAGGAGCTTCCAGTGGTCGAGACTCTTTTATGTACTCAATGTTTTCGTGGCTGTCTACGTTTTCTGAACTTTCTGCGAACTCAGCAATTATTTCACCTATTGCATTCATTGCCAGCATATGAGCACGGATTGCTCTGGAGTAAGCTGTACACGACAACATTTTATCTACCGAATTTTGGGCAAATACTGTGCAAAATAGTTCGAATATACCTGAACCCTCCATTATTGTTCCAATAGCTTTTAAGTAGGACATCAGCAAATGGAATCCTCCTAGGCGAGGGATCACATTTTGTAAATTTTCATCTTTGGTGTTGCAGAGTATTTGTTTTGCTTTAATGTAGAGAGGATAGTCGAAGGTTACGAAGCAGGTTTGACGGTCTGTTCCTTTACAATGTTCTGCAGCATAATGCAATGCTGTATAAATTGTCTTGAAGTCTGATGGATTCTCATCTATAAATGGCAAACAAAAAATTCTGGAAACTTGGTAAGTCGGTATTTTAGCGATTTTGTCAAATAAGCCACGAATACAAGGTAATTTTGGAACTTTTATGTATGATGCCCAAATATGTGTGGAATATACTGTTGTAATTCCTGGAACAACATCTCCAAATTTAAATCCGGTTACGTCTAAATACTTCAGCGGTTTCAGTGATGTTTCTTGATCGGGGAAATCTCTTAATTCAACGCTTCCTATAGAAGCAACTTCAGTTGCGGCTGGTAGTCTTTTCAATTTTGGGATTTCCCCAGAAGTACAGACAGCATGTCTAGGAGCAACACAGCAAATGCCTCCCATAATATGCATCGTATTTTTTCCATCAATGGTACATGGGTTATGATCCGCATTGTCGTATACATACTGTGTGAAACACGGTTTGACAATTTTACTCACTTCAGCTTTTATCGCAGATAATTCATGTAAAGCTACGCTGTGATAAGACGCACATACCCCAAGCTTTGCCAATAAATTAACTATCAGTTTCGATCCTGATTTACGGTTAATATATAATCCAGTAGATAATAAAAGAGAAGATATAAATGATTTTGGACGAATTGCGGAAATAATGGAATGGGCTATATAATCTTTTTTCACTCCAAAACTAGTAAATGTTTCATTATCGTCTTCATTGGTCGTCTCATCATCATTAGCATCCTGTAGTTCGGGATCTTCTGCAGTATACGTTGGCTCCGGCTCCTTCTCCAGCTTTGTTTTTCTTTTATGTACATCAAACATCATAAACTCTTCCAAAAACGTATCTAAATATTTCGGAATGTCTGCATGAGCATTCTCAAGAAAGCTAATAGAAGAAGGATATGTTTTGGTTTTGTACTGAGTAAATTTGATTTGCTTTCTTATTAACTCAGCAGCAGTTCGTATAATACGAATGTGTTCATCTTCTTTTCGCTGTTCACAGTGCATATACCACATATCGTCTACAGGTAAATCGCCAGAACCACAATACGTGATGACACTTTTAATCCCTACTCCTGAAATAGCGATCTCATTGCCAAAGTGATTTTTTAAATGAGTTAGAAGAGTTTTTGCTGAGGGCTGATATTCCATAATTTTAATCAATTCAGAAAGTGTAAATTGGCATTCAAAATTGTTTTCAATGTAATCGAAGATAAATTTCAATGATTTTTCTAGAGGTGAATCCTCAATATTACTTGGATTTTTTTTAAAGTTATTTAGACATTGGAGATGATAACGTGCTTATACTTCTGATAATGAATTAATTATCACCCGGGATATTAGATCGATGACTTGCTCTCCAAGAGAGTCATTACGTTGTTTTGCAATATCGAACAACTTTTCTTTTATTTCATCTGAACGTACTACGTGTTTCTTACGTGTATTATAGTTAAAGTCTTTTTGACAGAACAAACATAATTTATTATATTCAAAATCACTAGATATGCTGCGTGTAGATCTTTCCGAGACAGATGAATTTGAAGAATCTGGAATATCCTTCTTTAAAAGTAAATATGCCATGCGACATTTCGTGTGAACTTGAATCTCTGTTTTACCTTCCAAACTTTCATGCTTTCTATCACCAATTTTAAGACTAATCGCACGCAATGTGGCTATGCCACGTTCTTTAATAATTATTACTTCTTTAGCACTAATCAAGTTCTTTTCACAAATGAAGCATTTCACTGAGTTGTCCATTGTAATTAAATTATATTCACAATGTAGATTTAAATGAAAAAAACCGATAAAATATCTAGATGAATCAAAAACACGTGGTTATTCCGTAATTATTACTTCACGTTCAAAATATAATTGTAAAATAATATTTTTAGATGAAATAAAATGTTTTAATCTCGTAAAAAGCTTAACAATTTATTTAAAACAAAAAAGTGTAGTTTTATAAAGCAGAAAATAATTTATAACACAACACAACACGTGGTCAGACACGAAACTATCTCGGTAACTGTTAGGCGGCCCGTAGACAGTCAATCTAGATCGCGATCGCAATAGCCCTGATCGTGATCACGGATCTCGAGATTGCGCCACAACGTTACACATTCAATCTTGATCTCTTCAGTCTGTGTATTGTAATCGCCGCGTTAAGACCCGTTATCATGGATTTACAGAAAGTTCAAGCTGTAGTTTCCCTCATTTTGGCCCTAACTTTGAAGAAAAGAATTCGAAAAAGGCGCTGGGTTAAACAGTGTTTACTAAAGAGAGAAATGTACACTCATTTAAACCTACTCAAAGAAGTTCAACTAACTGCTGAAGCTGACGATTATAAAAACTACTTTAGGATGGGGGAGGAATGTTTCGATGAATTATTACGAATGGTAACTCCATATATAACCAAACAAGATACTTGTATGAGGAAAAGTATAACACCTGAAGAAAAACTTGCAGTAACATTACGTTATCTTGCTACTGGCAGAAATATTGAAGATCTAAAATTTTCAGCTATAATGTCTCCTGCTGCTATTAGTGAAGCAATCAAGGTTACCTGCCGAGCTCTTATATATGTGCTCAGAGACTATATGAAGGTAAGTTTAAGTCTTAAATAATTATATATCATATATTATGTACGTTTATTTAAGCATAAGTACAAATTCAAGACATTGACATAAGTAAGTACAAATTAAAAAACAATAATTACAACTAGGAAATAAAATTAGTTATTTTGAATCAGGTGGCAATTAAATCTGATTTATGAGAAATTATTAAGTATTATCCGGGTTATAATGTGCAAACAATGACCCCACGGTATAATCTTCAGTGTCTGCTTGGGATGGCGACGGTATATGTAAAGTTGGGATGGCATTTGTGTTTGGGCTTATTATTATTTGTGATGCAAAACCTTTTTGGCAAGTAGGAGCAGAGTAATGTTTGTCTGAGAAGGCAGTTTCAGTAAATACTGGTAAGGGTTTAGATGTGGATGTCTGTGGAATATTTACTGTAAAGGACTGCAATGAAGAGGGTGGAGGAGATGAAGCAACTAGAGAGTACTGCATGTCTGAGGGAGTAGGTGGATTAGTAAGTGAGTTTGCCGGCGAAGAGCAGTGTTGTATTGGGGAGTTATTTGTGCTGTGTGAATACAAAGAAGACGCGTTGTGTGATTGTGCTGACATCACATTCGTATTAGATTCATTAATTTTCACAGAAAATCTGTGGAGGTTGCCCAACCCGGCCTCAAATAAAATATCGTGAATTGCTTTTTCTGCAAAAAATCGTTGCTGAGGATGTAATTTATCCAGCTTTTCTGCCCAAACCAATGCCAGTGAATTGCTCGTGGTAGTTTCCTGCATCGATTTTTGTGATGGCAGTGTTTGTGACAAAAATAAGTTTGCTCGATCTATCAGCTCGTTTTTGCGAGTTTTTAGGTGGCTGAACAACTTGGTTGATTGAAGAAAATGATCTTCCTGTTGATGGGCTTTCTGGTTCTTGACTCGCAGCTGATTCTTCAGAATTTTGATCCTGAAATGTAATTAACGTGCATTACTTAACTTCTTTTAAAGTTTGTTAATTATAATTGTTAATAATCGTTATTTTATGTTTTAGATGCCGACACAAGCTGAAGAATGGAAAACAATTGCAAATGATTTTGGAGCTATGCACCAATTTTGGAATTGCTGTGGTGCACTAGATGGAAAGCATGTTGGCATAAAGAAACCTGCTGCATCAGGATCGATGTATTATAATTATAAAGGGTTTTACAGCATTGTACTTATGGCATTAGTAAATGCAAAAAAAGAATTTATAATGATAGATGTAGGCACTAAAGGTCGAGTGTCCGATGGTGGTGTATTATTCTATACCAAATTCTGGGAAATGTATCAACAAGACATTCTCAATTTGCCAAAACCATCGGCTTTACCAAATACAAGACAAACATTTCCATATGTTTTTGTATCTGATGAAGCATTTGCATTGGGTCCCAATTTAATGAAGCCCTACGCTCAAAAGGCATTGAACGAAAATCGACATATTTTTAACTACCGTCTTTCACGAGCACGTTCAGTAGTTGAATGTGCTTTCGGAATACTGAATTCAAAATTCGGTATTTTCCAAAAAGATATACCTTTTGAACCCGACACTGCTTCATTAATAGTAGCAACATGTTGCTACTTGCATAATTATTTAAGGAAAAATGCAAACTCTTATTGTTTTTCAAATGAAGATGACGAAAATAAGATAAATAGATTAGAAGACCTACAAAGAACACACAATCGTAACCCAACCTGTGACGCCAAATGTATAAGAGAAAATTTTTGTTATTATTTTTGTAATGAAGGTAGAATATAAAGGTGATTTTTCTGTTCATATCGCGTTTGCATTATAGATTGATATAGATAGCCAGCGTACAAACCTACAGCAGTAAATTAAAATATTACTTAATTAATTATTATTTTTATTAGTAAAACGCAACACCTACCCTATTTTATTAATGTACATATCTGTCGCAGATAAATTGTCAAAGCCGTGATATTACAATTTCTGTAAAACTAGGCCGTTCAATTCTAGAAATGAAGTCAATAGACAATCTACCGTTTAATTATAATATCACTAGTGAAATTGTAATATCACAGCTTTGACAATATACCTGCGACATATCTACCCTATTTTATAGACACTAAGCAATAAAGTGATTTAAAAGCTCACATTTACCTACTTTTATTTAACTCTGTCAATAAAACCACTAAATTAAAATTACAAATGAAAATTTGAAATTCTCACCTGTTGACTCCAATTTGGCTTCTCGGTGTTATACAAAAATCTTAGCAGTTTGAAGGTTTTTGTTTCGGTGTATACAAATCATCTACACCGGCTCCAGATCTTTTCGATGAGGTATTTTTTTTTAGTTCTCGTCTATAGTTGGATCTGAGGCTATTTATTTTTTTACGGACATCCTCAACAAACGCTTGTATCTTGATTTTCTTGTAAACGTCGAGCAACTTTTCGTATCCAATTTGGCGCTTGTATTTGTTTGTATAATATTTGTGCTGGGCATTCCATAGCTCGGGCAATGTTTCTAAAAGGATGATGAAATCTTCTTCAAATTGAGGAAGTGAAGGTGAATTCGCCGGTTCAATCGGCGGCGGCGGGGAGCACGTGTCATCGGCGTCCTGGGAGCGCGTGTCACCGGCGTCCATTTTCTACGAGCGCACAGCGTGTACTGACGCGATCTGTTGCACTCACGTTCAATCTTGATCACGATCAGCGGATCGCAATCTTGATTTCAAAATATCTAGATATTTTGTGATCGGAAGCATCAATCCGTCAATCTACTTCGTGCACGGTCAATCTGGATCGCGATCATTGATTTTGATCGCGGATCGCGATCTAGATTGACTGTCTACGGGCCGCCAAAGAGTTTTGAAGAGAACCTTGCACTTACTCCTTTTCATATACTTGTTTATTTTGTTTTGAAAATTGTTTCTTGCTATTTTGGGACTTTTATTTGCATATATTTTTAGTAAATTCGTTGATTGTCTATTGTTACATATTTGAACATTATGTAATGGAAGTTGACCTCAACACATGTTTGCAAGTTTGATGTCAACTTTCAATTGAACGACACTGTATGAAATAAAACAGGGAGAAAAAAGCAAGCCTTGCTGAGTTTCTTGTTGGTTCTTCTCAGTACATGGTCTCCCGCCGTAGATTTGCGAACCGATGGCGTAGCTTTTCGACATTCACAAGTGCTTGTAACAGTCTTGACTGAATGAACGATATTGAATTTGAATTTTTTGAATTTTGATTAACCATGGATTAGTGGAAAAAAGTTAAATTTTATTTAAAAAAAATATCTTGCTGGACTGGGAGTAAAAGTATACGCTATTCACTGTCAACTTTCCCCTCGATGCTCTGACCGAGGATTATAATATTTACTGACTTTTTTAACTTTTTGTTGATATAGGTATAAAGATAAAGGTTTTTTATTTAATTAAATATCAGTATTCCTAGAACTTTCCATTAGATAATCCAATTTCTTTGACCAATCTTATATACAGTCGTGGTCAACTAATTTGGGGACTTTCAAGATAGTGAAGAGCAATAACCGGTTATGTACATATAAATATAAAACCCTATTCATTTCTCAGCACCTATTATTTGCATAATTTGGTCCGATTATTATGCTATAAATGGCTGTAAATAAAAGAATAAATAAATAGAAAAAAGTATTTAATATCAAAGGTTTAACATGTATTCAATTTTAAGGTATAATTCTGTAGCTGGACATTTAATTAAGGACAGTAAACTATAATGAAAAATAGAGTTAAACAAAACTAATAATCTGCAGTATTATAATATCTTTAACAGCTCCATTTTATTACGTGTAAAATCAGTACCCAGTAGCAAAACCTTTTGTTAGTAATTACCGCTTGACAACGATGTGGCATAGACATTATCAGTTTCTGGCATATTTGGACAGGAATGTTTGCCCATGCCACACAAAAAGCTTCATTAAGTTCATCTAAAGTTGTGGTACGATAAGTGGCAACTTTTTTCTTGATTTCGTGCCAAAGGTGCTCGATTGGGTTAAGGTCCGGGCTATTTGCTGGCCAATCTAGCACCGATACTGACTGACTGGTAAGAAACGACTTGACTGAACGAGCGGTATGTTTCGGGTCGTTATCATGCTGAAACGTCCATATAATAGGGAGATGCTCCTCAGCATAGGGAAGCATCGTTTCCTCCAATATTGCCTTGTATTGATGTTGGTCTAAGTTACCCTGAACTTTCCTCACAGGTCCCACTCCACGTCCAGAAAATGAACCCCACATTCTAATGTTTCCACCGCCATGTTTCATTTGCTTTTTTGTGAATCTTGGATTCAGCTTTTACTGGACGCCGTACGTATTGCCTTCCATCTGAAGAAATCAAATTAACCTTGGTCTGGTCAGATAATAATATATGTTGCCATTGGGCGTAGGTCCAATGTCCATATTTACGTGGCAACGCCAAACGAGCATTTCTATGTTCTTTCTTTAACAACGGTACTTTGCGAGCCACTCTTCCGAACAACCCTGCTTCTACCAGACGTCGTCGAACGGTCCTCGCTATGACACCAGCTCTTTCGGCTGCCCCAAACACTTCGTGTTTAATAAAAATAGAGCCTAGAAACGAATCTTTCTTAGCTAACCTGGTTATCATTCTATCTTCTTGCGGAGTTGTTTTTCTCGATATTTTCGTTCTGGGCACATTCAAAGCTGTGTTATTGCGTCTGACATGTTGCACTGCATTGTATACCAGAGTTTTTGAACAATTTAAATGTTCTGCTATCCTTCGGTATGGCCAACCATGCTCGACAACAAACTTCATGATAATTTTTCGTAGTGTTGGACCGCAACTTTTATTTTTGCCCATTTTTCTTCAAAATATATTTTAAACCTCACAATAAAAATCGGGATTGCCGCCAAAACTACCACGAAACAATAAGAGAAGAAGTAAAAAAGTATTGAGATTCAAAATTTAATATACTGTAAAGAGGTTTAATGTTTAAGAAGTTGTTATTGTTTGTATAATCGGGCACATCAATGACTAATTATACTTACATGTAAAAGATATGGCATATTTAAAACTCGTTGAAAAAAAATTAAAAAAAATCACAATTTGGCTTAACTAGAGATTGTCCCAAATTAGTTGACCACGACTGTATACCCACATAATAAATGTTAGGAAGTTTTCCACCATTTCATTAGTGTTTCGATTTCTTGTCTAATAAATGTTTGGACAAACAAATTAACACGATTTTATCTGATGTTCTACCTCATTGAAAATCAATTAAATAAGATAATAATTAAATGAGATATTTATTATCACCTAATTCTAAAATTTTCATTTGAACAACAGGAAAAAGCAAGTTTTACTGACCTGCCATAAATGACATAGCGATGCCAACACTGCTGCTAAAAACTTGTGTGCAGTGTTTAACTTTCATTTTTGGTATCAAAATAGGAATCACATGGTGTGCTGTCAACTTTGGTACTAACTGCACACCATGAACTAATGGACTTCTTTTATAAAAAAATAATATATGGCTCCATTTCGCTACAATTTTTTCTCCATTTATTCAAAATGCAAATCCTTAGTAAGCAAGTTATTGCGAATACCTTGTAGAAGGTGGGGTGGATCATGAATCGAAATAATTGCTGTTTGATTTATTATTTCTTGAACATTTAGCTCTCGAATCATTTATTAAGGAATTTATGGCAGCTTTATTAGAGGCGCCTTGATCACAGATGGTTGCCACAATTTCAAGTCCACATTGTTGTACTTTTGTTATTACTTCTTTAATCATTTTTTTAATTCGGTTGTAATTGTGGTTACAGGACATAATGTGTACAAAATTGGTTGCTTGTATTTTTTATAACCCCTATGACCATAAAAACTAATACATGGTCAGCAAATAGATTTTTTCTCTCAGTTCCATTATCCACAAAGCCAAGTATTTTGTCATCACTTTTGTCATAAGACAAACCAGTTGATATTGCCATCTCGTCAAGTATTAGACTGCAAAATCGATGACTATTCGGCATTTTGGCAACTCTTTGTTTTAGATTATTAAATAAAATTTTATTAAAACCAGCTGACATATACAGTTTATGTAGTAATTTCTTTAAAGTCTTTGGGCTTGGAAATACACAAATATCAGACAAGTATCTATATGCCTTTGGACTTTTTTTATATACACTTAATGCCAATATCTTTTCCTTTAATGTATAACGTCTTCCTTTATGTTTTTTAGTACTTTGATGAAGTTGCATTTTAAAAAAAATCTTCGCTGAACATTTTCTGCTGACATTTTCTTGCTGAGTACATTAAAACACCAGTATGACACTGTTAACGAACCAATGCAAGCCTTTGTTTGAAGGAAATTCTTGATTTTTCGGCCTTTACTAATTTTACTTTCAGATATTTAATTGTGTTTTTCAACTGTAATTCTTCATTAGTAATTTTTTTGTGTAGTCCTGCAATAAAAATGATATCTTAAGTTATTTCATATTTTAGTCTGCACGGAAAGAAAAAATTTTTAAAAACTGGCGAAAAACTTATTTCTTTTTACTGAGCTAGCTCAGTGAAAGAGGGACAGATCGAGAATTTAGCAATTATTATAATTTTCTAAAATAGATTTTACAAATGCCAGAAATAAATTTTAGTTTCTCAGAATTTGAAATTAAATGAATTACAATATTAAAAATTCCAATTCCAACACTGGAAAATATAAAGATTAAGTTTTTACTATATCCTAAATAAGCAGGTACTAATTGTTAGGTCCAACAACAATATGTGCTTACTTAGTCCTAAAATTATCCTGAAGCGGGATCATAAAAATTAGGGAGCTAGCTCCAGAAAAATTATCAAAAAATCTGTAAGTATTATTATATGGTTCTATAGAATTTATTACGAATTTTTTTAATATCTATTAAAAAATATTGACATATTTAGTTAAATATTTCGTATAAATTCTTAAAAATCTATTAAATAATGCACACTTTATATATAAATACATAAGCAAAATATTTATTTTATATTAAATACAATAATGATAACATTAAAAAAATATTATTCTTCTTATCGGTTAACAAAAATTTGCGAATTAAAAATAGCTTTTACAATTCTAAATCCAAGATTTCTTAATATATTCGATACCATTGCTTGCACGCACTTTATTTGTAACATAGGCATAAAGTATTTCATCCCATAACAGACACTTATATGATTTATTATATTTGAAAATTACATATGCGTGGAAGTGTGCATCAAAATAACATTTAATGTTTTGAACAATTATTGTGACTTTTTTTTCTCTTCTTCATGAAGCAAATGTTTGACTAAGTAAAACGATGGTCCATCATCTGTGGGAATCATTAATATACTATTGCTTATGATATAATTTGAATTAAATTTCAGCCATTAAATTTCAACATTAATTTTTTCATCTATCTTTGGAAATAAGTCTGAAGGTGGCTCTTGATTATGCACGTTACTTTTCTGTTTTTTTTTCGGACCAATAATAGAATCAAGTGGTGTTTCAAAATTATTAAAATAATTATTCAATTTTAATTGGTGTTTACTTGCAATTGTGCTAGTAATATTAATTCGATTTATAGCAGTATGCGAAATGCCTTTAGCTTCTTTATTTTTGCTTTCAAATCTCATTGAGGATAAATTCCATAATGGACCTGATGATCGCATGACTCTTCCATAATGCAATAAAAAATGATGTTTCGGTTTCATGCTATCAGGGAATAGTTTAGTTAAAAGTGACAAATACTCGGTGATAATGCAATCAAGATAATCGCAATGGTCATATTGATAATATTTAGCAGTTACCACGTTTGTAATTTCTACTAATTTTAAAACCATCTCCCAAACTTCTGAGTCATCTGGTATTAAGTGACCAATGATCAAAGGTAAATTACGAATTAATGAGAGCATTTCAGCCGCTGACATAAAAATGTGATTCTTTTCTAAATGATTTTTTATTATTGCCGGTGGTCTATTAATCCTATCATGATAGCAATAGCTAAATCCATCGATTAAATTATTGAGCTCTTCCAGCGTTAATTCTGAAGTATCAATGAAATACTGGAAAATCTGTGCCAAGTCATATTGGCAAACGCCTTCAAGAAAATAGGCTTGTTGAAAATATATCGATGTATCGATACATCGATATTTTTTGTTCGATATATCGATATTTTTTGCCGATATATTTTGATTCGATATATCGATACATCGATACAAAATAACCAATATCGAAATTCGTATCAAAAACGATATTTTTTTAATTATTAGCAGCATATCACGATCTAACTAAATTCGTATCTGGAAAAATCGTAACTGGATCTCAGATTAATGATATACAACATATCTATGATCTGTGCGGTATTTAGTATTGTCTATGTCATCATTCGAAAATAGGGTCTATTTTTAGGGAGATAATTTTCGTTCCATTATTATTCCGCGTGTCATATTTCGTGAGCGATATTTTTGGGAAAATTGGTCCGATATATCGATATATCGATGTTTTTTTCGCGATATATCGAAGCCGATATTGATATTTTTTAAAATATCGATATATCGATATTTTTTTCAACTTTCGACATCCCTACAAGAAAATCATGCATCACATCCACTGATAAATTTTCGGTTATGTGAAAATCTGGCAATGCATGAAAACAACATTCTTCTTTGATACCTGTTTGTGATATATGATGTTTTGCTAATCCCTGGCTATAATTATTACGATCACGAAGGGTGCATGATATTTCCGAAAGGATTTTGCTTGTGTTTTTTTTTTATTAAACAAAAGCGGCAATAGTAAGAATTAAAACTCTGAGTTAGACCAAATAGTTCGTGAATTCCTAAGTTATCACCTAGAATAGCAGCTAATTTGAAATATATATGTTTTTCTTCACCATTCAAATTTATTGTAATGCCAGTATTTTCTAAATATTTCAACTCCTCTATTACTTTATGAAACAGCTTGGATTTTTGAACACGTTTTCTATCAAGCGTATTGACAAGGAAAAATAAAAAAATATTTGATAACTTAGACCGGTATTTTGGCGGTAAAGACATTATGCTGAAATACAAAGCACCGCATTTGTTTATAATGCGGTGACACCGGGGGGTTATTATTTTCATAGTCATCGAAGTAAATAGCAACCGGAAATATAATTTTTCCATTTGATTTGACTTTATTTTTCCAATAATCTCCTTGAACATAATTGGAAATTATCGTGTGAGAATTTTCCAAAGATTCTAAATAAGATAAAGTATCTTCAAACACATTTGGCAATTCAAAAAAAACTTTTAGAACTAATCTCATCGAAATAAATTCAGCCGTTAAAGGAACTTTTTTTAAAATCGTCAAACCTCCCTCCATTCTATATTTATCGCGAACTCCAATATTGATATGTTCTGGTGTAATTAAAGTTCCCATAGACTTAAATTCTTGAAACGATCTATGCGCTGTCCTGAATTCATGAAATGGATTCTGTAAGATTTTAAATATGTTCTCAATTTCTATTTTGTTGTCGGGACTCTCATTTAGTTCATTTAAACGACTCAAAATTGTATTTTCAATAGAGTAACAAAAGGGCTACTTAGAAACAATGTAAAATCTTCCTGTAAAGATTTTACTCTCTTTTTGGATAAGTCTGAATAGCTATATAGTTTTGAAAAAAACTTTACATTATGTCATTGTAGAGATTCAGTGAATTTTTCGGAAAAATTAGATATATTTATTTTTGAGGAAATTTTAAGTTTTTCATCTACATCGAAATGTTCCTCATTATTAATCGTAAATTCGGGAACTTTTTCAGATTCGTTTGAAATTTCGAAATGAATAGGTGGTATAATTGAAGCTTGACATAGTGTACTATTTTCAATTTGACAACTAGATGATGGTAACGCTTCAAATGAAGATATTTTTGGTTTTCCACCGTGTTCGCGTTGGCGATGTTTACGATAGCTATTAAATGTTGAATAAATTCGGTCACAAGAAATTTCTGAACAATGATATACTGCTATGTCTTGGTGAAATGCTCTCATATGACTCACAAGTTTTGCATTTTCATCAAATAAATTTTTGCATTCAAAGCAAACGAACATTTTATTGAATATATATATGCACTACGAGTATAAAAAACTGTCGATATGATTATCGTGATAAAAAAATTCTTCTCTTGATTCTATTATTGATAACGGTTTAGAACAACGAGTATTGGACCTATGTTGAGATCGTAGAGATAACAAGAATAATATGATTTAAATAGGGCAATACAGCAAATTTATAAAAATTCCTGGCCCCTTCTTACGCTTATTTCCAATTAATATTTACTTAATATTACCTTATATTTTATAATGAAAAAGTCAACTCATAAATATTCGTATTTAAAACATTAACATCTACCTTCAGTCACTTCGGCCATTAACGTAGTAAGACTTGTTGATGTGAAATCGTCCTTTGTTTGAATATTATATAAAATTCGTTGAATGAATGTCCATACGTGAACCGCACCATCAGGATACTCGCAATCGAGGACGGAAAAGGTTTTAAAAGTTAGATCAATTGCGTCTCGTACGGTTTTCGTCCTGTAGCGTTTATCTTCAACGTAAACATAAGAATCGACGATGTTGTCCAATTCACCAACCAATATTGCAATTGGTTGGAATGAAAGATTTTTTTTTTTTAATATTCTTGTCTTTCACTGAAGACGCTTTCAAGGTTGGCAACATTCTGAAAAAATAATAAAATTCCATCAGTTAAATAGACTATATCAAACATTTCTTTATAAATTAAAAAAATTCAGGAATTTACCGGTGTTAATAAAAAGATAAAGTTTCGTGCTTCTACAGCTGAAATCCGCCTTTTTTTACATTGCTTTTTTTTAGCAGGTTCTTCATTAATTCTTGTGTCGTCAATCGATACCGATACAAATCGGCCACTTATTAATGTAGTAAGAAAGTGTAATACGATCGCATCCTCTTGTTGTGAACGGCTTTTCTCTAGTTTTACTGCCAATGTTGTATCAGCAAGATTTTTCGGAACTCGAACAGTCTTCAGTAAACTGACTATTTTAAGTTTAAAAGTATCCCATTGAGATATCAATAAATTTTCTTTCTCTGCATATAATTGAGAAAAATCTTTTTTTATCTGAAAAATAACCCATTTTAATATAAAATCTTGAAAATACTTGTTATCATTAATTATCGTATTCAATTTTTTTATGATCGAACTTACTAAATCCGCTCCAATTTCAGTGCTCATACATGGAAAATTTTTTAAATATTCACTAACAGTATAATTTTGTACCATTAATAAATTTCTTCTGTATGTAAAAGTTTTTTCCCAACACTTCAATATATCTGGCGTGGGTGCCAATGTCGAATCTTGCAAAACATTCAATTCCGTATTTATTGCTGGAAAATTTTCAAATTTCAATAATATTATGTGACATACAGTGACAATTATATTTCATCAGTAATCTTACCATTGAAGTTATCTTCGATATTATCTGTGACGTTAGTTAATTCTTCATCCGAAATTTCATCTTCTGTTGATTCTATTAAACCGGATGCTTTTAATTGACCAACGATGTACTCATAGTGACGTTGTAATTTTCCCGATGGTCCACTCTTCTTACCGTTTTCATCTTTTTTATATGGCACATAATACGTTCCAGTACTCTCAGTTGGAAATACGGCACGGATTTCTTTGGCGTATTGCATTAACACATCAGCACCAATTCTAGAAAACAAAAATTAAAAGTTTATACAAATCACACCAAATCTCAATTACTTTAAATGATGAGTTACGTATATTAATCAAAATTGACATTTCTCTACATGTATATTCATGAAAACGATAAACATACTTAAATTTTTTCAATGGTGTATTCTCAGCGACGACTTTGAATGCTTTAACTTTTTCACGGTCAATTATGCGCCGTACCAACAAGCTGCGAACACTTGCGGTAAATTTTCCTCTTTTATAAGCTTTGATTATGCCCTGACCAGGTACGTCTTTACGAATATAGTCATACAACATCTAACAGAAAAAAAGAAATAAAGGATGAACGTAGGTATTGTGAATTTATATCTTAAAATCTCAATATAGTTGACAACTTACGTAGGGTGTATCATCCGTATTGATTGACTTTGTAGTGGCTACAGCGAAGTTATTAATGACTGCTGGTTTCGATACTGAAGTAGAAAGAATGACACGATTTTCTTCTTCGCAATTATTATTGTCAGCGTTTCTGGCAGTTTGAGAATTCAATCTTTCTTCGGATGGAATATTATTCGAAATATCTATAATTGAGCTATCAAACTCTTCACTATGAGTAATGCCGACTACATTATTTTCCTTTCCAATTGGCACTAATGTTCTGGCAGATATTGTAGAAGAAGCATCGGTTCCCGTAAAACTATCAGCAATGCGTAATGTATCATTGATTGTAGAACCAAACTCATCAAGAAAAATGCCAGATGAATTATTATTGTTACAAAGAGTATCACCCTGAAAAAAGATAACTCCTTCAGCTTGATCGTCAAGTATAGAATTTATTTTAAAAAAAATTCATAATAATAATTTTCTTCTCAATAAATTCTCTGTTTAAATTTTTTTAACTCTAATTTCTCATACGGAATTGTAATTCACATTAAAACAAATTTATGTAATTGAAATTACTGAATAAAATTTAAGGCGTTTTTTAATAAATTGAGAATACAACAAATTAATATAGTACCGTACTTACAGTATTGAATCGAGACAATAATTTGTTAAAAATAAGATAATACAAATTAACAAATAAAAAATATACTTGTACAATAAAAAAATTAGAAAATTTGTATTAAAAAAATACCTCTGTTTCGATACGTGGCATTCCTAACCATTTTTTTTAAATTTTCCTTAAATTTTAATAAATCATCTGGGTTTTGAATAATCACATCAAGTGATAAACTTCTTTGCGCGAAGACATTACTCGGAGTTATCTTGAAATCTTTAAATTGAACAAATAAAAAAAAAACTTTGAATACACTATGATAAAAAAATAATTGAAGACATTTCATATTGCCAAACGTCATCGTGAATGTCAAAATCAAATATTATGATAAATATTTCTAAATACTTACATTCAAAGATAGGCTTGAGATGATTTAAACCCCACGTATCCAGTATCTGCCACATATTGACACTATTTCACTTCAACAATGTTTTTTGTCACAACTAATTTATTATTAAAATGAACTAACATCAACAAACACTCACAGTTTCAGCTTTACGATAGTTCTGATCAGTTCAGATGCTCGACTAATAATGAGAGTATTTTAAGGGTATGTGTTCCATCAAAAAACAGGACAGCCAAGAAAAGATACTAATGGAAGTCCTGAGACTATGAAGGTCATAGCAATAAAATTTGCCGCCCGGGAAAATCCAGGCATAACGCGCCGCAAACCAAAGTACATAAGTACTGAGTAATAGTACAATAGATGTACCAGGATAATCTAGCCAATAACGACTTATTGTAAAAACCTTGTATTTCGTAGAGTCTGACGTATAAATTTTTACTTTTTTAGTCCCATAAAAAATAATATTGTGAAAATAAATCTGTCGTGAAACATTTATTAACAAATCTGGAAATAATGCAAACTAATTATTCTACCAAATAGAATTTTTCTCAAGTTCAAAGTAATTAGTAGTGCGCCAACACTCTAAAATTTCAAAATTTGTGAAAAGAAAATATGTAGTTTTATGTTCTCATAAATTTCAAAAAAGATTATAATAATTAGTCGACAGACTACGATCTTTCCCAAGGGCTGAGTGAATTTTAGTATACCAGCACCTTAAAATTTTCTGGAGCCAGCTCAGTAGATTTTAAACTTTCTTTTCTTCAATAATCTACTATATTTACTGGAAATTTAATAGTCATTGACAATATTCTGCTGTTTCCATTTTAATTATTTATGAAATAATAATAATTTGTATAGAATGTATATAGTAAAATATGCAGTCTTGAAAAATTACTAGGCTACATCTGAATTTTTGCTACAATTCTATAAAAACAAATATTATACATGAAAAATTGCTGAAAATAACTATTTTCCGAGGTGCTAAAAAATTTTTTTCTTTCCGTGTGCCATTTTCAATCCAGCACTTTGAATTAGCAAATTTTCAGCTCAGATTTGTAATCAGCGACCTCAAAACCCCTGTAGTATAAATTTTCATCCGCCATATTGGTGACACCATTTTGAATTTCTGAATTTTCACAACAAATTTGGATTTAGCGTACCCAAAAACCGTGTGACTTAGATTTCAATTGGAAGCAAGTTAAATATAAAAAAATGGTTGAAGCTGAAACAAAGAGTAAAGTAAGTATACCAAAGGAAAAGAGAGCCCCTTGCAGTAAATTTTGACACCTCTAATTGAAGTGTGGCGCCATCTCTGAACAAGATCGACAACTAGTACGAGCTACGCACGCTATAGGTACACATAATATGTATATATGTAGCTAGGCTAGGCTCGCTATTATTAAATATAAATCAATGGACCATAAGGTATTATTGTACACATGATTTAAGGTTATTTTCAAAAAATAAACTTATATGCACACTTATTACAATAATACCTTACTTTTAGTTTTACTATCTGCCACGGAATTGTCACATTTGCCCGCCCAGCAATTGGTTCTTTCTAAGTAAGGATGAAATACAGTAGAATGCTATTTTTCTGCGGTATTTCTCCCAGTATGATGAAATTACCAAGCTTCTTTATTAACTGCTAGCTGTTTTTCCGCGTTTTATATTATTCATATATTCACTCATATTCCATGAAAATTGTAAAATATAAATATACTTTTATTAATTTTTTAAGCATTTAACTGCTAGATGTTTAAATCTAAAGAAAAGTTTACTAGAAAAAAATCCACGCGGACTAGGCAGCGGACGGGACTCGAACCCGCATCCTTCGCTATCCGGGCGAATGCACTGACTGAAACTGAAATTTTCCTAGCCTTAAGCTGCAAGGCAGCGCAAGTATAAATATATTTTATTGCACATTGAAAAACATTTAGGTGCGTACTTTAAAACCTTCCGAAAGAAAATCTTAATCCTTTGCGTGAATGTTTCGCTAATAAAGAAGCCTGCCAGTGAAGTATGGCAAATCTATGAATGGCCCTGGGTAAACGTAACGAAAACAAATAAATCTAGACAAAAAATTATTTATTTTTTTATCTTGCTGTGTTTATGTTTATTACAATAAATTTGTGCGATCACTTTATTTTCATCGTCACCATCATATGCCATTTTACCCGATAAAATTCGGTTTATGCCTCTGCACAAACTATAAATAATTACTCTAATTGACGTATCTTCAAACAAAGATCGTAATCGATTCTGACGACGCCTAGCCTAATAAAGCTAGCCTGTAAAGGCTACGAAACGTCAATAAATAAATAAATAAAGTTTCGTGCATTAACCCGTAAAAAACTAGTTTTATTTAACCCTTAGCTGGTTTCGCTAAAATTAGTAACGTTATTGGTATCGGGGGTGAAACATGACCCCACTAAAAAAATAAAATGAAAAAAACATTTTTTTTATAATTTTTTGTTTTATTTATAGAAATACAACTTTGAATCTAGAGATCAATCAGTTTTTAAGGTATATTACAATCATAAATCACATTTTTTTACTTATTTAAAATATTTTAAATTTTTTGTACTTAGGCACTTGTTACTTTAGGAACTATTTATTATATAAAAACGTAAACATAACTTAAATTTCTTTTTTCTCATAGTTTTCTTATATAATCTTAATAACAAAAATTAGGAACTTCTTTTAAAATAAAAAAAAAAAAAAACTGACAACGCAAATCAAAAGTCTAAAAACTACTCCTAAAATTCTAACATTTGGTACAAGTGATTGCTTTGGCAGTATGCTCTTTACATATAAAGAGTAAGCACTTGCTACACTTTTTGGTACACTTTACGTCTTTTTTGCGATCACATAAGTAGCACCTACCTCTCTTGCGAATATTGATTTGAGGTTCAGCAATAGGTATATCTGGTTCGGGTTCCACATTTTCCTCTGGTGTTCTTTCATAAAATTTTCTATACGCCTTTTTAGGTCGGCCCCAAAATTTGAAGATTCTTTCTGTCTTTCTTTTACAAAAGGTGTAACTAAGTTAATTACAATGTTTTTTATGTAGTTTTTCCTTTTTAGGCGCTTATTTGGGTTTGCAGCTTTCCATAAAATGAAACCATTTACCATCGAAATATTCAATATAGCCGAAAATATAACGCATGGCCACCGTTGAGTTCTTCTGACCACTGAATAATTTGCACATTTTTGATCAAGTGTGTCTACACCTCCTTTGGTGCTGTTATAAAATATTATGATTTCCGGCTTACCGCTATTTGTATCAATAGATTGATTGTGGTGCATGGTGGAAATCATAACAACACTTTTATTTTTTTGAGGAACGTACGACACAATGTTTTGTCGTTGGTAAACCCGAATAAAGTAGAGCCTATAGGACGGGTTTTATGTGGTAAGAATTCAGGCGGTACCTCTCTTTTATTTTCGCACAGTTCCAACATAAGTCAATCCATTTTCTTTCAATTTGTCAACAAGCTCAATTGATGAAAACCAGTTATCACCTGTAATATTTCTATGAGTCCCCTTCACAGGATCCGTTAACGTCAAAACAGTTTGTGTAGGTATAGAAAGCCCATCTCTTCTGTTTGTTTTCAGTCTTTCCTGTATAAATAAACGCATTATACAAATAATGTGTTTTAGCGTCGCATAAACACAACACTTTTAGGCCGTATCTTGCTGGCTTAGATTTCATGTACACTCTGAAAAGACATCTACCTCTAAATGGGCACAACATTTCATCTACAGTCATGTATTCCGAGCAGATATAATTTTTTTGACAATTTTCAATGAATTTGTTGAATATTTCAGAAATAAGGGCAGCCCTGTCGGTTTCTTTTCTTGCTGCTCTTGTATCGATCTCATCAAATCGTAATGCTGATAAAAGAAATAAAAACCTCTTTAGAGACATAGTTACCCGAAATACGTCGCGACCTGTACCATCTGTGGCCCACAAACTCTCAACATCTTCATGGCCAGATTTGAAAACACCGGCAAGTAGCATAAGTCCAAAAAATGCTTTCATTTCTAATAAACTGACATGATCAGTATGCGCTCCCTGGCTTGAATACTTTTCAGTGAATTCAGTAATCTTTTTGTTTGTGTGCAACATACAATTTCAATGAGATTATCAGGAATCAATAATTGCCAGGATTCAGTCTCTTTCATATTCATTTTCTCACGCGCTTCTCCAGCGAGGCCTGCACGATGTGTGATGATATTGTGTTGTCTAACACGCGACGAGCTAGGCGGATTTTTAGACCACTTGAATCTATTCTTACCCTATAGTATCCAGGAGTTCGTACCGTTTCTTCATCTTCCTCACTGCTGGAACTTGAAGATTCCGAATCTGTGCCCAAAACACTTTCTTCGGAACAGCTGACGGTCTCTGCGACCTCACAGTCGCTAATCTGCTCATCATCACAGACTGCTGTTGTGGTCGCCCGGGCGGAATCTAAATCAGATTCTTCATCCTCCTTCCAGAAGTTGTGAAATTTGGTTTTCATTCAGAAACCCCGTCGTTGCAACGATATTTTCCTAAAATAACAAAAAAACCGTTACATGCGCGCGCAAAAAAAAAACAGCACTTTTGGTGTCGGGGGTAATTTTTGACCCCAACAGTGTACGTACCTCCGCTTCCAGCAATGGTAGAGCGACGTGCGTCCGTCACCCGCCGCACCCCGCGACGTAGTGAGATTACACCGACGCGCAAGAGTATACGTTTTTAAACAGGAAAGATATCTTTGAAAATGTGTGCGCCTGGGGTAATTATTGACCCCCGAAACCAGCTAAGGGTTAATGAGTGATGTGCGTGAAAACCTAAGAAACAAAGATCGTAATTTATCGTAGTGAACATCAAAACTGCAGGGAAAATATACTAAGACATTTGTAAGTAACTTAATTTATTTCTTTAAATTCTCTTTCGGAACATTTTTTTTTTAAAGTAGAAACTGTAATGTTCTGTATTTCAGTGAAGGTTTTCTCGCACAGGGTTGATGGGTAAACTAACCACCGTTTTATTATATTCCTTTTTATATTCCTTTTCACGAATATAAAGTGCATTCTGTAGTCACTAATTCATTTTTACATCTTCTGCATCCTTTTACTACATTTGTGAGACACTTCATCAATACCCATCCACAAACATAATTACTACCTACGTCACTTTCGTCATTGTTTTCGGAAACATCGTTACATATATTAATTAAATCATTGTCCTGATCGAGGACTTCGGAAACATGCAAATACATATTTTTTCATTAAAAAAAAATTAGATTTTGTAGACAATTATAGCTGTCTTTTTCACAATTCGCTTGTATGGAATGGGGTGAACTAAAATTATTTAAAAGTAGCGATTTGTATGCCCCTTCAAATGATATTTCGCACCCCAAAACTTCGAATGTTCCCGAAAAAAAATCCAATGGATCTTGATTGAAGTGTCTCGTTAACATGCAATCAAAGGAATATTTTTGAGATAAAACGGTCCACAGAGCTTGAAAACCTACTATTGTTCTTATAAAATTTTTAATATTTGGTGTAACTGATTCAACAAAACGAATTTTATTCGTGTAGTCTTTTTTCCCTATAATAAATTTCATTGTTTTTAGTAATTTTATAGCGTTTTGCCAAAGTTGATGGTGAGGAGAATTTTTGCGCACACAACCTTTATAAATTTTTCCAATAGGAATGTATAATGTAGATGAATTCAATGAATCAAATAATTTATCAATCATTGATACGAAAGGTATTATTTGGCGACATTCTTCAGCGACAAGTTTTCTAGCTGACAAATGTTCCGTAACCACAGCAACACTGTGGCTAAATATTTGAGCTGCATTTTTCACTCGCATTTTTTTAATCTTGTCCTTATTTAAATGTTCGTCTGTTAATTTATAAAGGCACCTAAATTCACCTAGACACTTGTCAGCTTCGAAAACTCACTGAAAGTATTCCCACTTCACAATTTTTTGTTTATTTTCGTCATTGTAATCTGTGTAAATCAAATTTTTATTTAATAAATTGTTCCTTAAACCTTTGATCATATGCGAAACATCAAATAATGGAATTATTTGTTTATATTTACCTCAAAAAAATCGTATCGCCACGCTTTTCCTGCTCTAAAATATTTAGTTTTGCTATCTTGTACCAATTCGTTGATAGCACCAACATTTGCCGCGCCCTGATCACAAACTGTGCACAGAACAGTCAGTCCAGTTTCTTGAACTTTTTTTATTACTTCTGTAATTAAATTCTTCTAATTCCATTTATTTATACTATTCGTAAAATAATACCCCACTGACTGCTTGTAATTGGCTTTCACACCCTTGATCATAAATACCAAGACATGGTCGACAATTTTATTGTTGTCGAAATCTGTAAACAGACAGGGGACCGGGCCGCCCGTCGAACCCTGGACGCACCCTTTAGTGGTCCTCCTCTCGCTCCTTTCCCCGGCGTAGTTGACATTTACGCGCCTGTCTGTGAGGTAGGACTGCAACGTACGGTAGATGTTATACGGACAGCGCTTGCGCAGCAATTAGTGTTTTATCGCGGGCCACCACGCGTTATCGAAGGCGCCCTCTATGTCCAATGATACAAGTAACACGGATTTACTCCTGCCTACCTCCTTCCGCACTTGCTCCATTAGATCATAGAGGGCGTCCTCGGTACCGCGCTGAGGCATGAAACCATAATGCCGCTGGTCTAAACTTGGGTAAATGTGCCATTGTAGCCTCCTGATGAGAAGCTTCTCAACCGTCTTCCCTAGGACTGATAACAGTCCTATGGGACGGTAGGACTTAGGTGCTGTGTAGTCCTCCTTGTTCGGCTTCCTCAGGATAACCACATGCGCTGTCTTCCACGGTCTCGGGAAGTACGAGATTTGCAAGATCTTGTTAGCTATCTCTAAAAATACTTCCTTTTGGCCGCGGATCGCCCAGGCACATATGTCCGATATTAAGCCGCCCGGCCCCGGCGCCTTCTTCGGGTTTTGCTCCCTCAGAATCGACTCGATCTCGTGGGCCGTGAACGGTGGATCATTTTTACCCAATTTTAGAAGCATCTCTGCATCACTCAGCTCGACGCTGGATCGTATTAGCGCTTGCTCCGGGGTATCGTCATCCGCCGAGTCATCAGGGTAGAAGGTTGAAGCTAAGAGGTCCGCGGACTGACTAGGTGGTAATGTCCGTCCGTTAAAACAGAGCAAATGTGAGATTGATAGAAATGCACTCACTGTGTAAAACATTTAACTTGCACGGACAGAATAGTCTATTCACTATGTTACAAAAAATGTTAACCTAAGATATTTTTTTTCTTATTTTAATGTGAAGGTCACTACTGGTATCTGCCACCCGGAGCTACTAAAGAATAGCCTATATTTAACACTTACATTATTAGTTTATATAAAAAAATTGTAACAAGGGGCATGCACACTATGCTAATAAATACATATAGATCATCCAAAATCAGTATAGTAACCATTACCTGCCCTAGGTGTACTAAATGTGAACCTCTTGGTGTTAATTGGAGTCATCACATTTTGGTCAACAACATCCAATACCTTTTAGTTGGAGACCACATTCTCGATATCATTGTCAATATCAATGTCATTATCGGTAGACATTGGTATTGAGATGATTGGGTTTTCATTGATCTCGAGTGAGACCCTCGCATCCCCAATGCATCACCACTACTTCCACCTTCACCATCACCACCACCAACAACAGCAACAAAGCCCCCGGTTTATTTTTCACCCCCAAATGGTACAGTAAATCCACCAACTGTACTTCCAAGTAAACTGGCTACTCTGTCCAATATGACATCTGGGGGTATGTATTCTGGAGGACCACCACCAGTCTGTTAAAAGAACATTGGATTTAAAGGTAATAAACAACAAGACTTTGCAAAAAAGTAGGTTATTAATAAAAAGTAAATAATAAATTACAAGAAATGACCTTAATTTGGTTCATCCTTATTTTGGTGCTCGTTTGCGTGCATTTTTCTTTAAATTTTCCCATTTCAAGCGCAGCTGCTGCCATGCGCGAGGACTATTCGTAGTTGTGGCGTTAAATCGCTCCGTTAGGCGAATCCACTCTTCTGTTTTTAATTAAAAAATTAACAAAAGTTACTTGCGTTAGTGGTTTTACTATTAATAATTTTACTACCTTCAATAAGCTCTACCAAAAACTTTCGTCTCCTCTTTGGTAAGAAGCTTGCCTTTCACCTATTGAAAAAGAATTCAAATGGTTACAAATGACATCAATAAATTAGGCGCGAACCCTAAGCGTCCTGCGTCATCTCTAGGGCAAGCGCAACCTTACAAGTTCCATGGAATAGGTACGTATGTACTTACGATCTGAGTCCATTAATAGAAATTATGCTGTTGAAATGATCACACAACACAGATCTGTTTTATTCAGTAAACGGTCAAGAAAATGGTGTTTGTAAACAAGTTTTCCTTAGAAAATGGTGTTTGTAAACAAGTTTTCCTTCATGATACGAACACGAACTCTTTCAGCTTACTTCAATGATAATTTTTGTTTTAGTACAAATGTCAAAATTGACAAATCAAAAGCCAACATTCCATTCCATCAAATTGAACGTTCCATTTAAGCTAAAATATTTTGTATTAAAATATTGCGAATGTTAAGTTACAATTTCTGCAAGTTTTTGGAAAATAACTTTTTTTTCACTATAAATATTATTTTCTACAACTTGTTAATTGATTTTCATGAATTACTAGCCGTGCCCCGCGGTTTCACCCGCGTTTTTCTCGTTTCCGTGGAAATACCGAGATAAAATATTGCCTATATTATAGCCTCCCTCAATAAAAGGACTATTGAATATTTAAACAGTTTTCATATCCGATCAGTATTTCCCGAGATTACCGCGTTCATAACAAACAACCAAGCTTTTCAGCTTTATAATATTAAGAAAAATAAGGAAAATATGGATTTAGTTAAATTGTGTAAGTCTCAGGCAATAGCTATCTGTTCGACATTCAGCCAGACACATAAGAATTACGACTACAGGCGGGAGTGTCCGTCCACTTTAAACCGGGTTTAAATATTATTTTAAAGTACTTCTGAGTAAGTTATATTTTTCGTTTTATTTTCTTGTGGCAGAAGAATATATTAATTGTTTCCGCAACCTGATCTTGACAACGCGACATATAGTTGGCCGTGCGCAAAACAGTCTTGCCGTAAATCTAATCCTACATATTTAAATGTTTGCCCCTGTGATTTATTTATCGTTACGGCAAAAGATAATTTAATTGGGAATTGGACTCTTTTAAAATGAAAAGGCAAATCATTTGGAATCATTGGGATCCGAGGTATAAGTACTGTTTGACCAACCGCTGGACCAGTCAAAACTGTTGCAACGATCACGTTATTGCGAAGAAATTTAACCTGAAGTCGAGTCCCGTTACATAAATTTGGTGGCTTAAGATTTCTAAGTAAAATAATTGGGGCACCAATTTTTAACTTAAGAGAATGTGGGGGGAGGCCACTCGGGTTTAAAGAATTAAGAAATTCCTGTGAATAATGGACTGCATCTTCTTGATCCATTACATTATCAATAGGTGTAATGTAGGTGACTATATCCCCTGGAAGTTTAGTTAAAATTAAATCGTTAATTTCTTCAACACTACTGTTTCTCGCCGCCAATATTGCTCGTTGACACATCCATTGATAACCTTTATTTTCTATTTCGACGATATCTGGGTAAACTTTTGATATTAAACTCTCAATGCTAGTCACTTTTTCTCCTAAATCTTGATCAATAGGTGATGTTGTGGTAATTATAATGTAGGTATTTCTATTGTATGAATATATTTTATGTGGGTAAGAGAATAATCTTGAATTCCTTTTTTATAATCTATCCAGCTTGTTTTTCGTGTATTATATTTCCTAGTAGTTTTGTTATTTATATTACTATTATTTTTGCTATATCCCAGTTTTATTTTAAAAGAGATTGTGTTGTGGTCCGACGTTGTCACTTCATCCATCACCTTCCAATCTAGCACCTTGTCCAGCATGTCTGTCGAGCAATAAGTCACATCCACACAACTCTTATATTCTTTCCCTCTGCGCCAAGTCTGGAAGGCAGGTCTGCTTCCTTCGTTTAGGACGTGGAAACCCAAATCAATTATCGTTCCTAACATCTCCTCCCCCCTATCATCGCTTCGTACACTTCCCCACCACTCGCTCCACGCATTGGCGTCCCCTCCTATAATAACTTTATCTACTCCTAATTTCTTTATGGCGCATTTTATTTGGTCCATATACGGGCCGATGTCTATGTCCGACTCGAAGTAGTAGGATATCACGCCGAGTTCCCATTCTGATGTTATTATTTTTACTACTACTACTATATTTGTTGTTGTGAGGTCGGGAAATTGATGGATTTTTATTGTTGGATTAAATATGGCTATTGCCGCCTTATTTACTTTCCCGACCTCTGGTACTGCTTGGATGATTCTCACCCCGGCGTGACCTCCCACTACTCCTGCGTTGCCCGTATATGGTTCCTGCACCAGTGCCATAAATGATCTCATTTTAGCAGCCTCCAGGAGCAGCTCGCTTGTGGCGTTTCTGCTCCTTTGGAGGTTAGCTTGTAGGACGCCATATGTCTCGTCTCTCTCTTTGGACCTGTCTGTGACCACCTTAGCAATACGCTATTCTAGATCTGGCTATTTTTTCCCACATTTGTGTTTGTGGGCAATCTGGGCTGAAGGTATTGTGCTGTCTTTCCTTGCTTCCTGCTTTCTTGCAGTTTAGGCAATCTGGGGCACTACTTTTGTTTGGGCACGCTGCAAATAGGTGGTCGCTCCCGCAGTGGCAGCAGCTGTCCGACGGCTCCTGACAGACCCGCTTGATATGGCCGAAGCCCAAGCAGCGGGAACATCGGATAAGCGGGGACTGATCCTCTACACGGAATAGACCCCACTGCAGTTGGACAGTCCCCGCCTCTGTCAGCTGCCGCCACACTACGGGTGTCACCTTTAGGACCACATGGGCCACGTGTGGGTTCCTCGTCCTTTTTTCGTATATGGCCTCTATTTGCAGATCTTCTTTTGAATATTTCTGCCCCGTTTTATTAATGTGCCTCCTTATCGCCTCTTCTACCTGCTCTTCTTTCTTTTCCCCCATTACATGCTTCACTATTATTAGCGGGTTTTTGTTTACTGCTGTCTCAATCTTTAGACTTTTGTTCCTTTCTAATCTTTCCTTCAGTCTCCTTGCTTCCTCCTCTTTCGCACATCCAATTACCACTTTTTGTCCCCTTACTTTCTTTACTCTTCTCACCTCGTTCCACTCCCCGTCCCCGTCGACCGACTTTCTGACCTGCTCAAATACTTGCTCACTTGTCAGCTTTTCGTCGGTCGACGCGACTATTATGGAGTGCAACTATTTTACTATTACCATACTTACCATAGTGCCATACTTATTTTATTAAAAGTCTGTATAAAATATTTCAATTCTATCAGATTGTAGAGCTTAAGGAAAATACAGTTAACTTTTTTGGCTTTTAAAATAATCCGTTTCGGTAAGCATATTGTATTATATCGCATGGTGTCGCTATGAGATCTCAATAGGCAGCATGGAAAACTAGACGCCAGATTAACCCAGCGATAGTCACAAAGAAAAAGGGACTATTGGATATTTGTTGTGATTAATAAATAAATACACACTAGTTAGAGCGCAATTGCTGCCGTCGTGTAATAGGTAGGTAGGACATTACGGACCTTTCGATTGAACGTAGTATCCAAGCGATTTTCGCCAAGAAATGTATATTTTTATAGATAGGCATGATTATAAAAAAGGGCAGATGTCAGTTACTAATAATCTTTTTATAATATGACCCATCTTCAACTTTTCATCTATGTTGGTTGTATTTTATGGTTGGCACATCTAAATTTTAGGCAGATAGATACCTACAAATTTTATTTCGGAATTCTGTAACACCGGTATATAAAGGGCGAATATGTATCGATTTTTGTTCTACCCATAACATCCGTCTGAATATAATGGAAACTTTGCAATTCCTTCCTTACGTTTGGTTTAAAAAAAAAGAAAACAATGCACTTCCTATTTCTGAACTGCCTCTTTTAGCAATTTGATAGTGCCTTACATAGCAATAGCCTATTTTACGTACGGCATCAAAAACGGTAAAATTATAGCAGGGATTTTTGTAATTAAATATGCCTACTTCATTACCACTGTTAGCTCTATCAATTTCTCCTTTTTTTAATGATCTAACTTTTTCTTTTTTCTCTGAATGGGGTCTTTGTTTTTCTTCAAGAGTGGCTTTTGTAGTAGCATCTGATTGTTCATAAATGGAGCATGAAAGGCATTGGTCTCTTTAAGGTTTGAAAAATGAGTAGTTATATTTAGAGTCAAAAACAATTTCGTATTGTCGTTTAGTTGCCATTATTACATCAGTTTGATTTTGTAGTCCAAACCACTCAGTATAAAAGCGATACATCTTAAAAATATTTAAGTTTTCTAAAATATATTCTCGGTTTGAAGTCGACCTCTTATAGTGCGATGGTACTTTAGGAAATAATTTAATTTGTGTTTTAATAGTGGCGTCTGTCATAGTATTCATTTTGTTGGGTCTATTATCATGTTTCCCCTGCCTATCTTGTAGTTCCTCATCTGCTTTCATAACTTTTGCCATTGCTGTATAAACCATGTATTCTCCGATTTGTAAAGTATTCAAATAAAATTCTTTACATACAGTAATTTTTTCTTCATTTGAATTGGTCAAAAAGTAGTTCAAAGTTTGCGTGTGATTGTTTTTACGATCTACTCGTATCGTCATTCGTTTAATACTTTGTGTTTGTTATATTTTATAATTATGTTAGAATTATAGAAAAAATCAACATTAAACAAAATATGGCACTTTTCACCGGTAGTCAGCCTCATTTCTCCAGAAGTCAGCCATGTCTTACCCAATAGTCAGCCTTTTACTTATTATTGCACGTTGGACATACACATTCTTTATTATACACATTTTCATAGTATTCAGCTGCAGATATAGTACATTTTAAATGATACCACGCAGGACAATTGTCACAAGCAATATTTTTAAATCGTTTATTTCTGAGCCACTAGTCGATTCCTCTTCACATGAATTGCATCTTATCTGTTTACTGTGTATGTTGTACTTTTCTCCTTGCTTTTACAATTTTTGGACATCAAAAACTTTTCAGGTTTCCTTTTTTTTTCAGGTTTTCTTTCTTCTTCAGTCTATTTATTAGCTTCCATTATTTTTTTAATCATTTTTTTTTAATTTATTTGTAAGGACCACAAACAAGTTCACATTATCACTTAACCTGGGACAACTTTATACTAAAATGTATAACTAAATGTAAACCCAACAACAATGGTCTCATCTTAATTAAACAATTACTCTAAACGCAGGAATCGATACATAAGCGTTTAAACATTGTGTACATAATATGACTTAGCTTAAAAGAAAGAAAAAGTCAATAAAATATGCTTTACATCTAAATATGCCTCCTTATGGATAAATAATTATGATTTAATTTTCTTAACATCTTGCTCATTACGAATACTAAAACTAGGTTACGAGTCAGTTAAGCATGTTACTGTACTTGTGTGTCAAACACAAGTACAGTAACATGCTTAACCCAAACGAACTTGAAATTATGTTCCTTAGCTTGTTAACGACACAATCGAAATAACTGTTTATTTTTAGGTGTTAAGTGTTCGTTAACGTATACATTGAGAGCCGCTCCAGGTATAGATAATTGATCAGTCTTGATAGTTTTGGCTGCACGGGATGCTGCAATAAAATTATCGCAATCTTCGTTGTGAATTTTACCACTACATTCTTTGGACGGGAGCACTCTTTATTAAGTGTGGTACACGATGAACGGAGACAATGTCACCTGTGTTGATAGGGTGTTTGATAGTAAAATCAATACTTCCAATAACGGCCAACAGATTTTCACCACGGCGTTTCGGTAAATTTGCTATCTCGATGTTGCAAAGCCGAGCTTGCTGCTCCATCGTATCAATTTTGTTTCGTTCTTTCTCTGTTCCTTCACTTCTTTCTTCTGTTTTTCAAACTGTCTCTACTCATCAGAGGAAATGGCTCCTATTATATTAATTGATATCATCTTTTTTGTGGTCTTAGATACACTGTGTTAACTTGAAGGTTAAATGCTTACTTACTAACACAGGTGATATATTTCCTGATTTGACAACAATATTGAATAACTTTTTTTCATTTTAGCATCTAACCTTCACAACCCAATAGGGAGTAAATCCCTGTTTAGCATCGTGGGCTCCTCCTTTTTTTTTATTAACGCAGGCAAAACCTCTATTTACAGACGACGGCGCCTTTCAGAGGCACACCGCTGAACGGACCTCACACCTGGCTCCCGCAAGCCTTACGAGCCCCCGCAGTGGCTGCCCACTGAGGACACCGTAACTCTTACGGGCGCTTTACCGTATAATATTCGCTAAAAACCCCTGCGAATACCCTCTACGCTGCTTAATGCGAAGCCGCGGGATCCCCGTTTAGAGATTCTTCCGCGTCTCCGCACCTAGCAGCCTCCCGGCCTCGCCGGGGCTCCACGGCAGGGGTCTCTCGTGGAATTGCGGGGAACCCACAGACGTGCGCAGAATGGCCCGCGCAGAATGGCCCGCGCGTGGGGGCTGAGTACGCGGCCTAGTGCCCACCGTACCGTCCCTCGTCTGCTGCGGGGGCTACTTAGGCGTACTCGTGTAGCTCCCCTCCCTTTGCAGGACAGAACTACAAGAGGGGGGGCCGCCGTTCCCGGGCGAGCGTAGTTCTCCCAATCCCTCTTCCCTTGCCGTCGATGTAAGGGTAGGCACCCCCTCTCCCGGTCGCCGACGTCTCCCCGCCCCTTCTCCTAGGGGAAGAGGGTGGAAGGGTGGAAGTCCGAGCGACCTAGGCTACTCCCCCCTCTGAGGGCGCCCGTCCGGGCGCCAACGACTCAGCGACCACTTTGTCTGGTGGTTTGCCCCTGGTAACCAGAGGGTCGCACCTCCGGCTCTCTATCACGTGGCCAGCCGGCCGACCACTATCCACGCATACTGCGCATATCGCCGCCTTGTATCCCGTCTTCCCGCACCTGAAATACAAACCACTGCGGGCCTCCCTTGACGGGCACCTATCGGCGACGTGGCCACTGCTCATGCACCTAAGCAGTGCGTAGGTCAGCCACCCTTCAGCCTGTCGCCCATCGCCACCTTTTGCGCAGCATCTACGAGGCACCTCACGGTGGCGAACCAGGGGTTTCACCTCCCGATCAGGGGAGTATCTCCCCTATCCCCACCATCGTGGGCTCCCCTACTATTAATGCAAATCTCCTTTTCAGCACAGAAACTCTCGAAATTGTTTACATATATTGTTTTAAACTTTAATGGTCACTAACATTATAGCTATTAACAAAACGGAACGGAATATCGGAGACTCATAAAAACAAAGGTACTGGTAACAATCCCGGTAATAGCTATAATTGTTTACATATGTCTAAAGGCTTTGTACACTCTGCCGATAACTTGTCATGTTATAATATATGATTGTAGTCGATTTGTTCTCGATAATTTGCATTTTAGCAGTTTTATCAAAGTAAAGCAAATTGGTATTGTTTATTGGTAATATATGCGATGATAATTGCAAACTCGTGGGGATGATATACAGGAGTAGTAATAATGAAGTCATGATAAAATTATTCTTGAATTTCTTGACTATTTTGAATGAGAATAATTTTATCCTGACTTCATTATTACTTCAAAAAGAATCATCCAGAAAGCGTAGTCTTTTTCTCATTTGTTTCTTGCGTATTGTTTTTTGATAATGACAAGTCATTATTTTCTGCCTGTGTTTCTTGAACCGGTAAATTGATAAGTTTGTTTATCGGCCTCTTAATAGTTTTGTTTTGAGTTTATGAAGTGACAACCGTGACGTGACCAAGATTTGCACAAGTTACCAATGAGTTGAAAAATGGTTGATCTGGGTCGGTCTGTGAACTGGATAATAATGGAATAATAAACCGACTAAGATATGAGCAGGAGTAAGGTTATAAGGATTCTCTGTGAGCGAACATAGCGGACGGGAGTTCATACATTCTTCAATTTGTTGTAATAGGGTTGCTAGTTCCTCGAAGGTAAGTTTTTGTTCCCCTACTACTCTTTTCAAGTAATATTTCAAGCTTTTTACTGCTCTCTCCCCCAAACCACCAGCTGAAGGCTAGGCAGGCACGTTGAAGTGCCAGGTGACTCCGATATCGTTTTTTTTTTCAATAAATCTTGATTGAATTTATGATATCTTTGAACTCTGTTTTCAGGATATGGGATGCACCTACAAACTGTATACCATTGTCACTGAACACATGTTTCAGCGTACATTTCCAGGTGTACGGCCTAAGTGACGATACACAAAAGCAGCAATATAATCTTTGAAAGTATGAATGCCTCTGCCCTTGTTCAATTTGATATCCAAATGTCCCGTGAAGTCCTGTATTAGTGAAGGGGCGCGACGGGGTCTCATTGCCTATGATGCGGGTCGCGCGCCGCTGTCCTATCCAAAGCATCGAGCAAGTACTTGGCGGAGCCATCCCAGAGGTGCAAGCAATATTCCACTCAGGACCGCACTTGCGTTTTGTACAACAAGCACAGTTGATCGGGCGTGAAAAAACGCCGCACCTTGTTCAGGACTCGGAGTTTGCGTGAAGGTGTTTTAATCACGGTTTCGATGTAGTCCTTTGGATTCAGGTCTGAGCGAACTTCCAAACCGAGCATGGTAATGTTGCTCTGTAGCGCCAGTGTTGTGCCCTGAAGAGAGGGAAGGGGAAGGAATGGCGATGAATGAATGATGCATCCTTTTAAGCTTTCTTTTGATGTTAGTATACTTCCCTTCAATATAGGCAGATGCTTCTTCGTAACTCGTATTCCGACCCATTGAAATGCTGTCTACGCAAAGATAAAGTTCATCAATGATACGCCACCGGTGCTGAAAATTCCTGAGTTCGTTTTCAATCTCGTTCTTTTCATCGACCTGCTATTCGATGATACGCTTTATTTGCTTGTCTAAAGCCCAAAAATTTGCTTCATGAAAACTCGTTTACGTTGGAATCAAACGTGGGCACCCAATAAATTTTAAATTTACAAAAATATCATTCTATTCTTGAAATGTTACAAACTTTGTTGGATAGATTTGCATCGAAAATTTAATAGTACATTTCAAGTGTATTACTGAAGCTGGTTTAACGATGGAAGAAAAGAAGGTTTAAATAAAAAGGTTTATAATGAAGAGACAAAAAGGTTCAAACACAGGTTTATATTAAAATCTTAAATTATCAGTTTAAAAGTATTTACAACATTGAGATGATTGATGAGATTTGAGATATGTTTCGTATTAATAAGGTTGATAGAAGAATAGAAGAAGAAAAGCTCAATACTGTTTAGAATGGTGGGAAATCGTTCCAGAACTTGTTAAATATTTCACTTCTTGTGTCTTCATCTAGTTTTTGAAAACATTTGAATTTACGTATGTTTCGACATGGTTCACCCATTTTTTTTTCAGATCTTATCTTACCACTTGGACTATAGTATGACTTTTCAGTATTTTTCAGTTTTTTTCTCTTTAAATCTATCCATTCATGACAAAAAAAATCTCGCAATCTTCCGCTGTCTCTTTATTTTGTAAATCGTTTTTTCCTGGAACTTAATGGAACTGAAACTTCTCCGGATGAGTATTGTGAAATTGGAGAGGACACATTGTCATCTGTTAGCAAAACGCAACTGATGGGATTGGTTCTTCATCACCAAATAGGTTAATACTGCCATTGGCTGACGGCATAGGGGGATTGACGCGGACTCTTGACTGGTGTCCGCTCTGTTGTTGGAGTGACCGTGGAGTGAACGCGGCACTGCTCCTCTAACAGCTCCAGAAGTTGAAATATTGTAGGCAGCGTCTGGGCATCCTTCCCATACCGCTCCTTAAACAATGACCTCATGCGCACCGAAAGCTTCTGCAAACCATGAACAAAATAAAATATGATCACTCCTTGACCGGCACCTTGAGCTTTTACAATGCTTGGATAGCCTCACGAAGTTGATCATAAAACTCTGATCTGAGTGACATGCTGGACTGAATCACCGGTAAATGGATAATAATATTAATATATGTATCCACTAATAATCTATGATTTTGATATCGGTCTTGCAACTTTAATGCTACCGAATAATCACCATCCACAGGTAGTTGCCTGATAATTGATAACGCATCACCCACTAATGATGCCCTGAGGTAATAATGCTTTTCCGCATCTGATATGTCCCTACTGTGAACCAATGACTGAAACAAGTCATGAAAAGGAATCCATTCCATTATTTTACCTGAAAACTTGGGAAGTTCAATCAGTGGTAACTTAGCCATTACCTGTGTAGGAGGTACCTTAACGTCAGATGTGGACCCTCCACTCTCTGACGCTTGATCCAGCTTAATAAGCAGCTTGTTGATATTACTGTTGACACAGTGCCATGTCCTCCTCTGTTACTTCACTAGAGGTGAACCCAAGAAGTGTCTTATAGGCTATACTTATCATAATATTGAGTAAAGTGTCTCTTAGCTACGGCCGCCGCAATAGAGCCGGTAGTATTGTCGACCGTGGCTGCAAAATCCAAAATCGTATGCTATATTTGGCCTTAAATTGCGTTTGTGCCTGACGTGACGACATATTGAATTTATTTACGTATTCAAATTAAACTTAAACACGTAATAATTGATATAATTAACAATTGACAACTATTTTATTGATCGCGATCGAGGTTGTTGATATTACAATGAACACTATACGATTTGTTGTTTACAAACAACTGTTATCACCTGTTATCACTGATAATGATTATTTCTCGTATAAATGAACTTTACAACACTATGACCTTATTTGATATTATTGACATTGAACCCTTCAGAGACCGGAAATTGTTAGACGTTTCCGATTTTCAAAATTTTCTTTTTGTCGTACTCTGCTCGAGTTCTTCTATCCCCTTGTGACTCTTAGCGGGCAGAGGCCCGCTTGCTGCGCGCCGGTTCTGGCCTAGCGGCCAGAATAAGATACTAGACAAGGAAAAAAAAATTTATTAAACAAACCAAACCTTTTTTTTTTACGATGGGAAATGCATTACGCATACCCCGCGTTTTGGGGTACGCGGGGTTATGTCGGACTCTCCGCGGCTTCTGGGGGCAGACAGAATGCCCCCAGAAGGTGCAGTACCGCGGCCTACCGACTAAAACCCATCGATGCCCCTCACATACGCCTTGGCGCGACCACGCTCATCACCGCCGCATCCTCATCGTCGTATGACGAAGTGGACACGTCGGGGAGGGACGCGTCGCTGCCGGACAAGGTCATGGGAACTCGTGAGAACACATCCACGACCTCGTCGGCGTCTGCTCGCCTGAGGCGAGCCCCACTCACCCCCCCCCCCCCCCCCAAATGGGAGGGCCGGTGATCCCCCGGGGCATCCAGGGGATCAGCGACTGGCGGCAACCGGTGCAATGCAGGGCCCGGGCTTCCCGGGCCTGGACCCCGCAGGTTGCCGTCAGGAGGAAGTAGGCGGGCGTACGTCCGCCTCCTCCGCCCTAACCTTCGGCGGCGGCAAGGAGCGGCCTCTGGGTGTTCTTCCCGGGCCCTCTCCGCGTCCTCCTTCTGCGTCATGACGTCGATACAGAAGGAGTTCACCGCGTCCCACATGTCCTCCCCCTCCAACATGACGCAGACCACGTTTTGGAGGGCTAGATCCTCGCCTATGATGGCGGTTAACTCTTGCCGCCGCTGGGAGAAGCCCGTGCACACCTCCAATGTGTGCTGTGCCGTATCCTCAGCCGCGTCACAGTGGTGGCACTGAGGGGTCGGCTCCCTACCGATACGGTGCAGGTAGCGGCCGAAAGAACCGTGGCCGCTAAGGACCTGCACCAAGTGGTAAGAAAGTGACCCGTGGCCCCGGTCCGCCCAGGTGGTGAGAAAGGGGTGCATGGCCTCCAAGGTCCTGGACAAAGTGCCAGAGACCGAGGCCGAACCCCTTTCCTCTTCGAGCTCCTCAAACCACGCGCGGAACGCCTCAATTGTAGCCTCCTCCAAAGCGGAGGCCCTCTCCCTCGGCGCAAGGCGCCGGTCATCGTGCTGTACGTCTGTGCGGACGCGGTAGGCAGCCGCCAGAACGTGGGCTGAGATCTCCCACGGTGGAGTACCAGCAATAATGCACGCTGCGGTGTGGGACACCGACCTGTATGATTTTCGAAATACATTTTATGTAAGAGAAGGCTAACATAAAGTCGATTATTAATTGCTAAAAGTACATTATTTTTTGTTCTATGTACTACACATTATGGTAAATATTGAATACTTATCACTAATTATAACACTATCTTATAATTATTTTGCCAAGTAATCATCGTAGTGTACGTCGTCTTCGATATCGTAATCGTCGTGGTCTGCGAATGTTTCCCAGAATTTTTCCCATGCAAACGCTGTCATAAAAACTCGTAGTTTTTTCGGCAGTTTTCCTCCAAAATTGAATTCTACTGTTCTTTCTTTTATAGCTTTTCCTGCGTCTGGTGCTGTTACGTACATTTCAATGCTGTAGTTACTGGCTATGTACAGTCTGCAGTTTGTTATCTTGTGTCTATTTTTGTATTTTACATCTGTTGGTAGCGGTTGTCCAGCTGCAAGTAACTTCCATTGTTCGAACTGGTTCTCAGTAAGTCGGCATTCGTCCATGAAACATGCATTCGTATGTACTAATGACGAAAAGTTGAACTGAGATGTCGGTGTTAGTCCTGTCAGCCGTTCAAAGTTAAAGTGCAATTGTACAAGCGAATCCATGATCATTGTTTTTCCGGTACTTGGCGGTCCCACAAAGAAAAGATTGTTTTGTTTGTCAATTTGTCCATAGAAATGTCGTTTTGTTAACGTGGCGAATACCTTGGGACTAATAGCGTTTATAGTACAAATTGTATGCAACTTGTCAATTTGGCTGCTTATTGCGTCGTCAGTTAGTTGTTCCGGTTTTATTCTTAGTTGCAATTGTTTGCATCGCTCCAGTCTTTGTTCAGTTGATTCTTGAAATACCACAATTCTGGATATTGAGATTGCTGTTCTGATCCTTTCTGACATATTTTTTTGAAATTGCGCGGCAATCCCTTCATTTTGTTGACATAGAGCTCTCGTAGCTTCTCCTTCGTCGAAAGTTCCGTGATGGCATAAGTATAACACCATTTGGTAATTACTGTCACTAATTTTTTTAAATCTTCCTGTGTTAGGGATTCCGAGTTCTGGAAAGTCTCCCGGTTGAAAAGAAGTCGAAGGTCCGCCTTGCTCAAGCTCCAATCGTCTCCGTCTTTCTTGAGATAAAATTTCATAGGCCTCATTATATTCCTCCACCACTTCTCCGTCATTTTCACGCAATGCTGCGCTTTGTGGTTGAAATAAATTATTTCTCCCTTCGGAATGTCTAATTTCATCGGAAGTCTCCGTTTCATACCTTGTTGGATTCTGAACTCCCAGCGAATGGGCAACACATTTGAAATTGTTTTTATCGCTTTCTGTGAGAATATTTCGTAATGTTTGGCGATTAGCATCGGGAGACAAATACTCAAGTAAACAAGCGACACATGTAATTTTTTTAGTCGTATGTTTGGCGCTTCTAATTGTTTGTCCAAATCGACTATTGTGTCCCCACGCTATGTTGGTTGATATATAGATGATATGATAATGGTGTCTTGTAGTTCCTGTATGCTTACTGATGACTTTCCAAGGAGATCTGCAAGCGTCGTGTAGTCTATATTTTCGCTTTTCAGTAATGCCACACCCGAATTCTGATCTGTTTGATGATCCTCTAACGATGTTGAAGTCGTGGGTGCAAGGGATGTGGTCGCAGTCGAGTTCGGGTCTGAAGACTGCTGGTTGTTGTCAATTGGAGTCGACGTGCGGCAGATTTCACTTTCGTTTTCTGAGGCGTATGGTGTATCGCGTCTCTCGCTTTGCGTTTCGTAACATTCGTCGTTGGGGTCGTTGTCTCCGCTGGTGTTGATACTGCTTCCACTGCTGCTGTCTCGTACGCTTCTTCCAGCCACTCCTGGTCCGACTCTTCCTCCTTGTTTTCGGGACTTGCTGGGCTGATTTCTATAGTCGATGGAAGGTCCTCGTCTTCGTGGCGTTCTAGTGGGTCCACTATTGCGATCTTCACCATTTTCGAAGTATTGCTCGATGATGCCATATTCAAGGTTTACCACAATGTGTAGTGCGTAGACTTGTACGTTCATAATAGTACTGTGCTCACTGAACGACGAGTGCCCTTTTTATACGCGATCCCCTCTCTTTGTTCGCCTTGGTAGCAGTTGTTTCACCTTTTTTCCGTTATTAACCGTTGTTAACGGCTTAACGGCTTTGTTTAAAAAGGCTTATTTTTCGACATTTGAAAATTATTTGGAAAGTATTGTTGACTAATGACATATTATATAATGTGCAAATGTACCGAAGGGTGAAAATTGTGTAACTGGTACAGTGAGGTCATCATGTGTGACCTCTGTGTACCAGGGTAACATAACCTAGTAGTAGTAGTAGTAGTGTGAAACCAACCTAACCAACCTAACCAACCAACCTAACCTAACCCCCACCTATATGTACATATCATAGAAAAACAATAGCCAAAACCTATCCCTTCACCTATTTTTACACTGTTGCTATGCGAAATACAAATTGCTCTGACCTTTCCGCTGTCTCAAAATTCTTACATTTTTTGACTCTATACGAATCCACCTATATCTCAACGCGCGCATCTTATGATGCTTACGGTGTCCCTTCGAAACCCAATTTAATGATTGTAATAATTGACTATTATAACTTATTGATTGCGATCGATAAAAACAAATTTGGATTAGATCGTACCTGACAGTCAGTTTTCACTTACTGACATTGACGTTTCGTTTGCCTGATCAAAGTGTCAAAAGTCACCGATTGCGTCATCTTGATGTCTATAAATTAAGTCCATGAACACTTCTATGAAGTGAATGCAGCTACTCTTGCGTACCTCCGGAACGAACCGAACACCGGCTGTGGTGTTGGTTTTGAACGCCGCTTGCTCCCCGCTCAATGATATATTATGAAAATATGGCCGCTGTATTTCTTGCGAATACCGACCGATATTTTAATGAACACCACTGATTTATGTTGATTGATTGAATATACAATTACACTTTAGCACTTGATATTGACCGTTTGACACACTGATTTTATATGAATGAATTATACGTTAACGCGCCGTGCCGTGTCGATCGCGTGACCTTGAAGCTCTCACACGCCGATCGCTGTTATGATTCCGCAGCCGTGATATTCGTGCTGGCTTTATTTTTGTTGATCACTCAATCTTGAGCGCTGTTCCCCTCATGGCCCACGAAAAATGATGACGATTCGTTCGGCGCCGACGGCGGGTTCGAAGCGTCGTATGGCAACCGCAGCGTTTTCTGATTTTGATGTCCAACAATCAATTTGACGTTTACGTCAACAACAATCCGTCGATGATGAAGATTTAACCCTGATTGATTCATAAGTCATTGTTATTTTAGTATCTTGTAGATAATCCTCTTTTTTGCTGTTCTGTCAGAAAGTTTAATTTTCACTTTGCCAACTCTACTGTATCACGGTAGAATATTTTTTACATTCAGAAATATGTGTATAATCTACAATTTTATGTATCATTGTTTCATTTGATGCTATCATGAAATTTACTTTATCTAAATAGGTGTAAATTTTTTTCACAATGTTTCGCGCCATAACGATCGAGCGTCAGAGTATAGTGCGACCAACAAGTTATAAGTATAAAAGTGTCTACACACGTCCCTTAAATCAGAGGCGATATCGGGAGAGGCGATATCGGATGATGGTGGGGTTGAAATCGGCTACTACTCTACACACGTCCCTGCCAATCAGTACGTATCCCACCGTGCAACATAACGCTCGTCGATCCAAGATGCCGCCCACACTTTCAAAACAACAAAAAATAGGCATCGCTCTGGCACTTAATACGGTGCGACCAAAACAAAAATTAAAGAGGAAGACTTGGGTTAAGAGGTGGTTGATGAAACGCCATGAATTCAGTCATATGAACGTTATGAGACATTTAGAACCAGTTGATTTGAAAAACTTTTTAAGAATGGATATTGAATGTTTTGAAGAGCTACTGAATTTGGTGACACCATTAATACAAAAACAAAATACCTTAATGCGAGAATCCATAAGTCCAAGAGAACGACTTATAGTTACTTTACGTTTTCTGGCTACTGGACAAAGCTATGAGGATTTAAAATTTAGTGCTGTAATATCGCCGCAATTAATATCCAAAATGATTCCAGAGACATGTTCTGCTATCTACAAAAGTTTGAAACACTACATCAGTGTAAGTGCACATTTTTATTCACACTCAATAATAAAAAAGAGAAAATTTGTATATGTGTATGTATGTTTTTTATTTCTCCACTCTTAAACGGCTGAATGGATTTTAATGAACGTATCAGAATAGCTTACGTACCTACTGGACAAACATAGGGTAATAGCACCAGTGAATGAACACCCCTCAGTGAGTGAACAAAAGTGAGTTTTTAAGTCCAGTCACTTTAGGGTTTCACCTCGGAATTTGAGATAATAAACTGGAAACTCGTGTACAACTTCAATTTGGTGTTCTAAAAGTTGTCTCAAAAGTCTTATATTATCTCGTGTCTGCGTCGTAAGTTATTCGAGGTCAAAGGTCACGAAAATAGTTTTTTTGCAATTATCTCCGTTTCTATGGTTCCAATCACTTCAACACCTATTATAAAAATTAAAGATAAAAAAAATTGCTACAACTTTTGTCTCAACTTTTTTTCTATACGCTCAACCATTTTCGAGATAGAGGGCGGAGAGCACCCAGCGCTTAGGCATATAAATACTGTAATACAAGGTCAACCGTGAATCTCGGTGAATAATACCTTGTATACAGTTACTAAAACATTAAAATATTATCAACAATAAATAATTTGTATTATTTATTACTAGCGGCGTCCGCGTTAACTTTAGTTTTTTAAGAACCCCACAGGAACCTGACATTTTTCCGCGATAAAAAGTCTCAATCAGTCAAAAATCCTATGTCTCAATCCAGGTCCTAAACTATATGCGTACCAAATTTCATCCAAATCCGTTCAGTAGTTTTTGCGTGATTGAGTAACAAACATACAAACTTTCACATTTATAATATTAGTCGGAAGTGGGATTACAGTATAAGTATATGCCTGAGCGCTGGGTGCTCTCCGCCCTCTATCTCGAAAAGGGTTGAGCGTATAGAAAAAAAGTTGAGACAAAAGTTGTAGCAAATTTTTTTATCTTTACTTTCATAATTAGTATTGAAGTCATTGGAACCATAGAAACGGAGATAATTGCAAAAAAACGATTTTCGTGATCTTTGACCTCGAATAACTTACGACGCAGACACGAGATAATATGAGACTTTTGAGACAACTTTTAGAACACCAAAATTAAGCTGTACACGAGTTTCCAGCTTATTATCTCAAATTCCGAGGTGAAACCCTAAAGTGACTGGACTAATAGTCTCTAATGGTAGTTGGCAGGAAGAAAAATGTGATCTCCCTTTCATCCCTTGTATCTCAAGATTACATTTTTGCCGTGACCTTTAGTTAACCTTATTATTTCTTCAAAGGACTAAATCGAAACCGTGATCAAAATATCATCACGAAAACTCTGATTTCTGAACAAGATGCGACGTTTTTTCACACACGATCATCTGTACTTAATTATGTCCATTAATGGCTCATACTATATTAAAATTTCATATATTTTTAATATAAGGCAGTGGCATTATAAAGGCACACAACCACTCTGATACAGGTGCTCATAATTTTTAAAGTTTCAAAATGCCTTAAGGGTTCATTCATTGGTGCCATTACCCTATAAGGCTACTTTTTAATCCCATAAGCACTGGAACAACACGGTACGCAGCTATTGCTTATCATAAAGACCCAAAATATATAATAAATAAAAGATCGACCTGGTAATATTGTTTTATTATTAATATGCAAAAAATTACAGGGTAAATATTATAATGTAGACATTGAAAACAAAATAATATCCACACGAAGTTTCTCATTCGTTATTACTTTTCTTTTTAAAGAGTAACAACTCCTTCATGTCTTTACCAGTTCCTGTTATAATTGTAGAGCAACTATTACTAAAAGTACAGTTTGGGAAATCATCATCAAAGGTATATTGTGGAGAATGTTGTTCCGTATATTGTTGAGGTGGATGTATCGTATATTGTGGATCTTCTGCTTGAGGTGGTGAATGTGTCGTAGTATATTGTGGAGATGGTTGAGAAGATGGATGTGTCGTATATTGTGGCGATGGTTGAGAAGATGGACGTATCGTATATTGTGGAGATGGTTGAGGAGATGAGGTTACCGTATATTGTGGAGATGGTTGAGGAGATGGACGTATCGTATATTGTGGAGATGGTTGAGGAGATGGTATTATCGTATATTGTGGAGATGGTTGAGGAGATGGACGTATCGTATATTGTGGAGATTGTTGAGGAGATGATGTTACCGTATATTGTGGAGATGGTTGAGGAGATGGACGTATCGTATATTGTGGAGATGGTTGAGGAGATGAATGTATCATATATTGTAGAGATTGAGATGAATTAGTTATCGAAGAGCCGGTGGAATACGGATGGTAGCGATGAGGAATACGGAGTAGAGGATATGGTGCTACGTGTTGTGGTGATAGTGTTATTATGGATCCATCTGTTAATTTTCCAAGTTTTCCATAAAATAGGGCATCACTTATAAGTTTTTGAACTATCACTTGTTGGTGTGTACTAAGATTCCTTATTTGAACGCCTATTGACTTTCCAATGATCTCCCAGTCGTCTTCTTATTGAGACAACAATGCCTGAGCAGTATCCATCAGTTTTTCCTGTTTGTTTTGGAATGACATTTTCTGCTTCTTCGATAGTTTATTTTTTTGTCAGCATCAGGCACTTCTTTGTCATTCAAATCCTCTACTGATGCTGACTGTAACTCTGGTGACACGCAGTTTTGTAAGAAAACTTTTAAATTATTTTCTATTAGTGAATGGGAAGACAATGCTAAAATTTTTGAAGAGAGGTGGAACTTTAATCATTGTGTTGGTGCAATAGATGGAAAACACGTATCTTTAGAAAAACCAACGGGGAGTGGCTCATCGTTTTATAATTATAAAGACTTTTTAGTATAAGTCGGTGTCGTAAATGCGAATTATGAGTTTATGTGCGTACACACCGGCATTAATGGAAGCGTCTCTGATGGTGGCGTCATACAACATACATCATTCTATAATAAATTAATTACAGATCAGTTAAATCTGCCGCCATCCCGTACGTTACAAGGAACAAATATTTCAGTGCCATATACATTTTTAGGAGATGCAGCTTTCGGCATTAACAGGCACATTATAAAACCATACCCATTCAAAAACATAACCCACGAAAAAAGGATTTTCAACTATAGATTATCACGAGCAAGAAGAGTAGTCGAAAATGCGTTTGGCATCTTAGCAGCACGTTTTAGGATTTTTCGACAAAGAATAAGTGTGCACATTGATAATGTTGACACTATTGTGGTAGCTTGTTGTGCTTTACATAATTATTTAAGAACAAAATCAAGGAGTTATATTACAAAAACATGTGTCGATACTGAAAATATCAATGATTCTAGTTTTCGTGCAGGAGATTGGCGGGAAGAAACTCAAGGGCTGGTATCTCTGCCGCAAATAAGTGAGAAAAAGCGTAATAATGAAGGCAACAGTGTACGCAATAAATTTACAACTTATTTCAATGGACAAGGCAGAGTTTCGTTTCAGGAGGATATGTTGAGAGTAGTGCATACATTTTTGTAACTGAGTTATAACAATATTGGTAAATTTTAAAAATAAAACATTATTTTATAAATTTATTACTTACCTCATCCAAAGTATCAGTCCCAGCACGGCATGGCTCCGTCGTCCCCTCTAGGAATTTGAAAAGAGGATAATACCATAGCGATGGCACATATACATCACTGGAACCCGATCCTGTCTGCTGAGAAGCATTCACCTGAAAAATTTCTCATTTTAGGGGGAGCTGATAATTGTGACGTTCATTCACTAGAGTACGAAGTGTTCATACATTAGATTTTTGTGTTCATTCACTGGTGATTTAAAAATTATAAACACCTATTTCAGGGTGGCTGGGCCATGTAAATGCTACTAAAATGGGTCATTTTGCATTTAATCTCTATTATTTCATAAATTATGTCCATTAATGTCATATTGCTCATGCTTTAATAAACTTGGATATAATTTTTAATATAAAAGAGTAGCATTTACATGGCCCAGCCACCCTGAAATAGGTGTTTATAATTTTTAAATTTCCTAAATTCCTTAAGGGTTCATTCATTGGTGCCCTTACCCTACATACATACAATACAAATAAATAAAATTGAAGTGACTGTTTATAATATTAAAAAAACCGCTTTTTACTACATGCATATGAATGTATATACGGTACATATACCATTTTTTTTTATTTTGTCTGTCTGTTTGTTACGGATAATCTCTGGAATGGCTGGACCGATTTTGCCGGGACTTTCACTGGCAGATACCTGATGTAATAAGGAGTAACTTATAGACTACCTACTTCTATTTTAGGGAAACTGTGGGGTTCCTGTAACTAAAGTTAATGCGGACGTAGTCGCGGGCGGCCGCTAGTATTGGTATATGATATTTATCAATCTAATTACAGTTTAAGCATAGCGTATTTAAACAAACTCGTTTAAAATTTTAAAATTATTCGGTTTAGATGAAAATAATTTTTAATTTTCAAACAATTTTTAATGGCGATCTCACCTTCTGCTCTCTTCCATACGTAGTAGGGGAGAACAGGGCAATGGGAGCCTACTAAGGGAAAGTTGTAATAAAAACCACGTTACTCAAAATTCTTGTATTTTTTTATTATAAACTCTTATCTTTATTATAAGAGAATAAAATAATTGTAGTTATAATCAATCACAGACATATATTAAGGTACAATGACAGTTTTACAAAAAAAGTCAGTCGCTCCTATTACCCGACAAATGCGGCTAATGAGAGCCCACTTAACGCTCATATGGGAAATGAGAGCCATTACAATTACTCTTAAAGAAAAAAAAATAGCAAAACGTACTATAAATGAGACATTAGTTATTATAATTATCAATAAAATAAAACTATTTGTAACACAAATTAAAATGACAAAAAAATCAAACAAAACGGTGATAAAATATGAAATTATTAATGGAAAACAAAAGATCCAGACTTTACGGATCCAAACAAAATTCACAAATATAAGTATCTGGGCTATCACTGCCAGAACACTCTTTGTGAGCCCAGTTTCCGCAACTTCTGCATCGGTACCACATCTCTCCACTTTTTCCATTATCTAAACAAATTGCACATAAATTGTCCTCTTCAGAATATTCTGACTCATCATCGCAGATAGCATTTTCGTCGATTTGATCAAGAGATGAGTTTTCATCATCACTTTCACACAAATATTTTGTTGCCTTTCTAACCCTTGTGTTTCTGGTTGTAGTCCTCTTGCTTTTAATCTCTTTATCTTTAGTATGTTTCTTCTTAATACATTTTCCTTTGGGACATTTTCCCTTGACACAATTTTCTTTATCACAGTTTCCTTTATTTTTCTTAATTGTCTTTGTCTTATTCTCCTTTTCAGTTCTTTTTCTCTTCTTTTCTTCAAATACTGCTTTCATTGGAGAACTTGTTATTATTTCAGAATGCTGTTTGTTCTTCAACGGTTTTTGTTTTTGAGAGATAAGTTGTTGAGGCAGTGGGCTGACAATGGAGACAACATTAGCAAAGTCAATATTGGGCGGGGTTGCGATAGGTCTGATAGTGTGTGTCTCCAGACTAGCAGGCAGTTCTGGTGTTGAATATGATGTCGGTGGAATTGAAACTGGAGTTGCAGCAGCTTCCCTTTGAATAATTTCCGGTTCAATTTGCAGATCACAAAAAATAGATGGACTTGTTGCAGGGCTAGCATATGGTTGCTCAGCTTGATTTGATGTTGATGGAATAGGAGTGACATTGGTTGGCTGCTGTTGAGCGTCAGCCACTGGCACAGCTGATCTGGATTCCTCATTAATGAAGTCATCATCACAAAAAACTCCAGGATTCATAGGGAATATTCCTGTTGATTTAAAGCTCGATACTCCTTTTTCTATAGAAGCAACTCTAGTATAAGCTTTGTTAAACAGTCCAGCAATGTCGTATGGAGTAATTTTTATCAAATTTCTTGATTTTATATACAAGTTGCACTCTTTGTTATAAGCTCTTTTAAGAGGGGAATAAAATGCAACGTCAAGGGGTTGTAGACGGTGGGATGAATGTGGAGGAATGGTTAGCATTATGACATGGTTCTCTTTTGCCAATTCCCAAGCTTCGAGAGTAGCATGGCTATTGTGGTTATCCAATATTAGCAACACGGGTGTTTCAGCAGCAGGTTTGGCGTGTTTAATAAAATGACGAAGCCATAAAACAAATATCTTTTCGTTAGTCCAGCCATTATGTGAACATGTGTAAACGGCTCCCAATGGTCCATCTCTTTCCAGTTGCGGTGAGTGACGTTGCCGGGGAAATATGAAAAGCGGAGGAACGAAAGATCCAGCCGCACTCATAGCACATATTACTGTGACTGTCTTACCTCTCTCCCATGACGTTACAGACCCGACGCGTTTCTGTCCTTTGGGAGCTATAATTTTTTCAGTCTCTTGGACAGTCGTTATACCAGTCTCGTCTACATTGTAAATCATTTGAGGTTCAAATTTATGTTGCTCCATCAATTTCTCCAAGTTATTGAAAAAAAGCGTTATCTCAGTCTTATTAAATCCGAGAATTCGGTTGATACTGATGGCTTCAGGCTTTCTTATACTTAAATCTGGATGACGCTGCAAAAATCCAGCCAGCCAATCTTTTCCTGCAGTTTGTTTGTCTTGGTTAAATCGTTTCTCAATACCTAGTTGTTTAGCTACACTGTAACATACTTTGCGAAACTGTTCTCTTGTCAAACCATAAAATTTATTTGACATAGTCCGAAGATGGTTAGCCAGTATTTCTTCTTGGGCAACGTTAAATACAGTGGGTCTTCCTAGTTTAGGAGAATTTTTGTAGCTACTATCGTCAGCTTTCGCTAAATTGTATCTCTTCTTTAGAGTGCTGTAAGGAATGCCAGTTTGTTGAGATACTTTGTACACCGAACTGCCTCCTCTTTTGAGGACAGATACTGCATTTTCTAATGCATCCACTGTCCAAGAAGCTTTTGTGGTTGTTCGAGTCCTTTTACGTGGCATCTAAAACAAAAAAAAAACGAAGCATTTTATCAACTGGGGTAATGGTAGCTATGTCGGGTAGTGAGAGCCTAGCTAGGCTACCATTAGCCGCTGACCACCATTTTGAAAAGTAATAATATAAATATGTAATTCTATTTTCAATCGCAATTCAACTAATTGGACTTGTTTGTAAACGAATCTAGGGATATGATAAGCATAAATTCAATAAAATAAGAATATAATTTCATGCTTACCTTGATGCTGGCAATCGGCAATTTCTCATAAGCGTGAAGCGAAAAACACGCAACCGTCCCTCGTGACTAAACGAATGGCACTAACGGTTCGAGCGCGTCAGGTGACGATTGCCGAGAGTTGACGGAGGTAGCCGAGTGCTTACGATCGCGCAAACTTGCCTACATTCCGTTCAATCACCATAGCTCCCATTGCCCGACCGCTCTCATTACCCGGTGTTCCCCTACGCATGTTTTCAAGTTTCTTCTTAAAATCGGCCATCGTATTGTCTTTACCGACCTCTTCATTATATACTTGTAATAACATTTTAAAGGCCTCCTGCCTCATGTCGCGATTAAGATAATCGTTGTGTTTCTTATCCCATAAATACGCCAACTCTTTATAAATATCTATGGTTTTCGTCCAGGCCTCTCGCTCCTTTTCTTTCGCCATACCTCCGCACGAATAAAAAGGAAATAAAACCAACACGCGTCCTCTTTGTTCTACGCTCGCACGAGCACTGCGTTGAAATCGGACCCGATTTCGCTACACACGCACTGACAACGCTCCCTAGATGATAATCGGCCCTAAATCGTGAGCTCGCCCGATCCAATTTCTAAGTTAGGGGTAATAATAATAATGATGATTACGATTTGCCTACACACGAGGCGATCTAGGGAGCGATTTAGGGTGCTCCCCACCACTTTCCCGAGATTGCCTCTGATTTAAGGGACGTGTGTAGACACTCTAATTCTTCTTAGTGTTTGTTTTATATCCACTCGCTCGCTCACACTCAGACGGGCCCCTGACGTCAAGTGCCCTTAGGTTGCGCGTGAATTCCGAGCCGCTTGCGAAAAAAAAAACGATTTATGGCTTACTGAAGTGATTTTAAAGTTAACAAATCACTGTTCTAAGAAGCTGAATAAAGATATCATCTGTTTTGAACCAATATGCCTTGGCTTAGTATTGGAAGAATTTATAAACGGCCATCGAAATTCACAGACGAGAAATATTCATGGATTGTTGGATATTTCATTAAAACTATTAACAATTCAAAACAAATGACATATCTTATTTAAATTTTACTCCTCATCTATATTAGTTTACCTTTGGATAAAAATAATATAACATATGTTTTACTTCAAAACATTTTCAGAAATAAATTGTGAACTTGGTGTAAGTTTCGCGAGCGGTAGCAGTTACGTATAAATTGCAGCGAGATGATAAAGTTGGTTTTACTCCAAATGTAGGAGGCGTAGGATAAAAATATGAATAGATTTAAAAAGATAAACTACTTAGCTTTATCATTATGTAAAAATATGATAGTTTAGTAGAAAATTAAATCACTAAGGCCACATTTTTTAAGGAAAATTCGACGATTTTTGGAAGCTGTATTAACAAACCCTGTACGAAGTTTTAATACATTGATTTTAATTGATGGAAAATGCAAAGCTTCTAGTTTATTACGGTATGTAAAACATCACAAAACCAATTGTAGTTCTCATGTACAGCAACAAAACAAAGAGACGAATACAGTGAGCGGCTCAATTTAGAGGCTAAGTTGGGGTCACATCGAGAGAATATTTTGTGGGATGGTCGTTATTCATGGTATAATTGATGTGAATTTTTAAAAGGTTCATGGTACAGGTAATTTTTTTTTATCTGTTTGACATTAGGTAATACAAATTTTAAACATTTAGTGTTCTCTTCATTTAGAAGTAAATTATTAACATTGAACCAGTGGACTACCTAAGAGATGAATTTTTCACGTCGTCAATTTGTGATTGCAACGACTGACAGATAAACCAAAGAATTTTTGGCCAATCTCGAAACTGAGACGCTTCGCTCGCTTCACTCGCCCAATTAAATGCAACACTATAGTAATGGTCTTGTGTGATATTCTTCGAAACATATCAGTGAACATAGCGAGCGGTTGCACTGCTTACAAATATATTTCGTGCGAGACTTACGACACTAAACACATAGGGCATTCCTAGTCGTGCCCGTGCCTAAGAAATGGTTGCCAGACAGAATAAGTCGACGAGAGGGACCCGGATCCTATGCCACAGTGGTCACGCGGATTGGGTACTCCACTGTATTCGACTTAAAGGTGAGTACCAATTCTTCGGCAAGTCGTTTTCTAAATACGCGAAACGTTCCACACGATTAGCAGATTTTGGTACAACAGTGATGTGTTTTTTTGTCACCTGCTTGAGCTGATATGGAAATGTAATCAACTGGCCACAATGATCACTATCTAGTTTATTAATAATTTGTTTTTTCTGTGGTACTATATCTGTGTATATATAATCAATACAAGTGGCCGAAGTGGCAGCTATTCTAGTAATGAATAAGTTTTTCAGATTGAATGGTTGAAATTTTTTTTTTATTTTAGTACTCGAACTAGATTTTTCTAATAAATCAATATTGAAATCACCACAGACAATCAACCGTTTGCCTGTAGTGTAAGTTTTCTTAAGAGCTTCATCCATGATAGCTTCAAAACAATCATACAATGCTGATGGAGGTCTGTATACGCTCAATACATATACGGTACATATACCATTTTATTTTTATTTTGTCTGTCTGTCTGTTTGTTACGGATAATCTCTGGAATGGCTGGACCGATTTTGCCGGGACTTTCACTGGCAGATACCTAATGTAATAAGGAGTAACTTAGACTACCTACTTCTATTTTAGGGAAACTGTAGTTACAGGAACCCCTCCTGTAACTAAAGTTAATGCGGACGTAGTCGCGGGCGGCCGCTGGTATTGGTATATGATATTTATCAATCTAATAACAGTTTAAGCATAGTCTAAATGTACACACATCAAAAGTGTCTAGGGATCAACATATATTTTTGCAATAACTTTTCTCCTGATTGATATTAATTAAAATTTTCTTTAAGGATTCATCAAATAAAGTGTTTTCGTTTGTCACAGTAACGATAAACCAAGTCACCTTTGCATTAATAAAGAAATTTGCCATTTTCCTAATAAAGGGATTTTTGACATTTGAACCACTAACACAAAAGTTCGAAAAAAAGACTGAAATAACAGTTTTCTCTAAAATTTTATTGGGTAACTTAAACAATTAATAATCCGTATTTCTACCGCGAACACTAACAACACAAGAACATCGGTTTGGCATACTCAAAATGAGTTCATCCAAATCACGCTGTGGAATGGCCGCCCATGTTCGTTGCAACAACAAAAAAAGGTCTTCTTGCGACTGGATACCCTCCATATTCGGCAGAGCTCTTCTCTGTAGCATATCCCATGCATGCTCAATCGGGTTCAAGTCTGGCGACTGAGCAGGCCAGGGCAGGACATTGATGTTAGCTGCGGCGAGAGTCTGTCTTACAACTCTTGCGGTGTGCGGTCGTGCATTATCATGCATTAACTGAAATAAGGGACCGATTTGCACTTGTAGAGGAACGATGACGTCTGATACAATCGTCTCAGCATAAATTTGAGCGTTGAGGTTGCCTCTGATCCAAATCAACTCAGTTCTTCCGCCGATCCAAATACCCGCCCATACCATGATGGTTCCACCACTATAAGGATGGACTTCCTGGCAGGATTTTAATCGCTGTTGGCGTCCAGGGGTTCTCCAGTGTCGTATACGTCTTGTATCCGGTCTCATACCAAAACGAGACTCATCAGAAAAGCACACGAAACGCCATTGTTCTTCTGCCCAATTTCTGTGTTCAAGAGCCCATTGATATCGAATCCTACGATTGTGCATTGCTATAGGTGGTACCCGTAGCGGTCTTCGGGAATGAAGGTTTACTTCATGCAAGCGGTTTCTGACTGTTTGGTCGCTAATTAAGTTCCCTGAAGAGTGATGAAGCCTCACGGCTAACATCATGGCGGTTATTGTTGGAGCTCTTCGAGTTAAGATTTGAATGTATCGGTCTTGTCTCCGTGTGGTGCAGCGATACCGTCCTCCATGGCGCTCAGCCACGGTACCAGTGCTTCGGTATCGTGTCCAAAGTCGACTGATAACACTCTGACTTGTATTCAGAGCTAAAGCCACAGTACGTTGCCGGGAACCAGCTTCTATCATTCCCACGGCTCTGAGCATTTCTTCCCTGCTTAAATGACGTCGCCGCTCCATAATAACGTTGGTTTTAATCAGTAGTAGGGAAACAGTAGCACTAATAATGTCTTCAATGCGTTGTATGTTTTTATAGGGAAAATATTGACAGCTGATTTTCATCTTTTACTCGAATTTGATTCACAGTTCCTGATTCAAATTATGAAATGCACCAAAAAGGATCCATATAAATTTATAAAATCATAAATTTATTACAAAGCCACATCTCAATCTCAAGAAATCCGCATAAAAATGCTTGATCCCTAGACACTTTTGATGTGTGTAATTAAACAAACACGTTTAAAAATTTAAAATTATTCGGTTTAGATGAAAATAATGTTTAATTTTTAAACAATTTTTAATGGCGATCTCACCTTCTTCTGCTCTCTTCCATACGTAGTACGCATGTTTTCAAGTTTCTTCTTAAAATCGGCCATCGTATTGTCTTTACCGACCTCTTCATTATATACTTGTAATAACATTTTAAAGGCCTCCTGCCTCATGTCGCGATTAAGATAATCGTTGTGTTTCTTATCCCATAAATACGCCAACTCTTTATAAATATCTATGGTTTTCGTCCAGGCCTCTCGCTCCTTTTCTTTCGCCATACCTCCGCACGAATAAAAAGGAAATAAAACCAACACGCGTCCTCTTTGTTCTACGCTCGCACGAGCACTGCGTTGAAATCGGACCCGATTTCGCTACACCCGCACTGACAACGCTCCCTAGATGATAATCGGCCCTAAATCGTGAGCTCGCCCGATCCAATGTCTAAAGTGGGCTACACACGACCCTAAAATCACTGGCAATGTCGAGACAGTGAAATCGGGGCTGAATCGGCGATAAAATTGTCTCTACTCTACACACGTCCTTGCCTGTCAGTACGTAACCGACCGTGCTACAGACTGCTCGTTTTTCCGAAATGCCACCGACGCTCTCAAAACAGCAGAAAATAGGAATTGTCTTGGCACTTACTACGGTGCCACCTAACCAGAGACGAAAAAGGAGGATCTGGGTTAAAAACTGGTTAATGAAACGCCATGAATTAAGCCACATGAACGTCATGAGACATTTAGAAGCAGATGATTTCAGAAACTTTTTAAGAATGGATATTGAGTGTTTTGAAGAGCTCCTCAATATGGTGACACCATTTATACAGAAACAGGATACCGTAATGCGAGAATCCATAAGTCCGAGAGAACGACTTACAGTTACTTTACGTTTCCTAGCAACTGGACAAAGCTATGAAGATTTGAAATTCAGTGCCATAATATCGCCGCAACTTAGGTCCACAATGATTCCAGAGACATGTTGTGCTATCTATAATTGTTTGAAACACTTTATTAAGGTAAGTAGACTGAATTCTTATAGAATAATTAAAACATCTATTTAAAAGTTCAATTTTATTTATTTATATTAAGCAAAAACATACAAGGTATTTAATACTATTTATTTTATTTTTTATTAAAGATCAAAAAGTCCTTCATGTCTGAGCCAGTTCCTCTTTGAACTGTTGTGTCACTTGTACAGTTTGGAAATTCAGTGGTAAGATTTACGTCATCAGAAGATGGTTGTTCAAATGTATATTGTGGGATAGACTGTAGAAATGGTTGTACAGTGGAGTTATACTCTGGAGATGCTTGAGGGAATTGTGACATCATGTGATGTTGGGGTGGTTGAGGAGAAGGTTGCTGTGCTGTATGCTGTGGAGGTGTTTGAGGGGATTGTGGTATAATAAATTGTGTAGATGATTGAGGTGACGGGTGCATCGCATATTGTGGAGATGGTTGAGGAGAAGGTTGTGCCAGATATTGTTGACATGGCTGCGGTGATGACTTTGTCACCGAAGAGCCAGAGGAATAATGATACCGTAGCGATGTGGAATGCGAGGATGTAATACTGTGTGTTGTGGAGATAAAGTGATACTAGATTCGTCTGCCAATTTGCCAAGTTTTCCGTAAAATAGGGCATCATTGATAATTTTTTGGGCAATCACTTGTTGATGGGTACTCAGGTTTTTTAATTGAACGCCTATTGACTTTCCTATTATCTCCCAATCATCGTCTTGTCGAGTCATCAGTGTCTGAGCAGCATCCAGCAGTTTTTCTTGTTTACTTTGTATGGACATTTTCTGCTTCTTGGGCTGTGAACTTTTTCCAGAGTCCGCGGGCCCCTCTTTATCACATATTTCTGTATTTATAATTTGTGTCGATGATGTCGATGCTGATATATCTGGTGACGTAACGTTCCCTTTACTTGCTGTTTCACATGCCTGCAACGCAAAGTGAATGGAAAGATAATGCTAAAATGTTTGAAGACAAGTGGCAATTCGATCACTGTGTTGGTGCAATAGATGGGAAACATATATCCATAGAAAAGCCACCGAGGAGTGGCACGTTATTCTATAACTATAAAGGCTTTTTTAGTACAGTTCTGTTCGCCGTAGTAAATGCAAATTATGAGTTTATGTATATACACACATCAAAAGTGTCTAGGGATCAACATATATTTTTGCAATAACTTTTCTCCTGATTGATATTAATTAATATTTTCTTTAAGGATTCATCAAATAAAGTGTTTTCGTTTGTCACAGTAACGATAAACCAAGTCACCTTTGCATTAACCTATGAGGGCCCGCGCGGCCTCGCGCATACGATACCGTAGAGGCCGGCGCACTTAAAATTTGAGCGCGCCATTTGACACTCTACTCGATCTTATCGTATTTTTTACGACTTAGACTTCACAAAGCTCGGCAATGCTTATATTATCAGAAAGATAATGAAATAAACTAGCTGATTAACACAAAATAAACACGTTTTGTTTATATTTGAAGCAGAAATATGAGCTTGATCTTAGAAGAATTGAAAAATTAACTACTTTGTAGAAAAGATGGAATTTATTAGCTACCAAATGTCATTTTCACTAAAAAACATAACATTCGCGCGGGTTGATCCCGGTTTTTCGAAATTGTCCTGTGTCATTATTATAAGGTATAACTTAGCAAATTTTCGTTTGAAATATCAGTAATTTACATATATTGAATATCACGACCAAACTGTATTGTATTAGCAAATAATATAACAGTAATTACCAAGTTTTCAAGATCAGACATCAAACTCACGCAAAAAGTCATGAGCATTGTTTTGTGCACAGTTTTTTCTAAAATTACCATACAATGCCTTTTTATTTACAGTTAAAAAAAATTCTATAAATGAGCATTCTATTGATATGCGTTTCATTATGTCTTGTCAAACAAAATCAATAAATAAAAATTCTCTAAGTGGCTACTTATTACTCAAGTTTTACGTCTAAAGTCGTGTGTCCGCTGTGTACGTACAACAGCGTATACAGCGGGTTCCAAAGTAAGATTAGTGAAGTTTAAAAATAAAACTGAAATTTTCAAAATAATAATTTATTCATAATTAATGTTTACGAACTTATTATATTAAATTTTCTTCTAGTGTTAGGTATGTATGTACTTATCTGAATAACAATAAACATAATTATATATTTCAACTTACTACTTAAACTACCTAATGTATAAAATTTGAATACAAATTAACTTAACCTACTTATAAATAATATCTAATTTACAAAATGAAAAAGAAGTCTTCTCATAGTTATATTCAGTATCTAAGAAATAATTTCGTTTATATTGCTTACGTCTTTGGTAAACTAATGTTGTGACACTCACCGATATCGATACTAATATAATCGTGAGCTAATTTATTCTTCATATCAAAACTATTTTACATAATACTTATTGAAGAAATCAAAATTATCGATATTACTGACAAATAGATACTTTCTGTGTAGAAAGTTAATAGTTTTAATAATAGTTTTGCAATATTTGTCGTAATGCGTTGTAATTACATTACGAATTTTCATACGACAAAAAAAATGATTGAAATTGATACTATCGAAAGTTTTTTAAATATTGGTATTTGTTTTGCGACTCCAGTGTTGTTCCAAAAAAGATATCGACACTGTTGATACTATGGAAGTATATCAAAAATTCATGGTTAACTATAAAATTTCAGGACATTTGAATAAAATCACAATAAACAACAATACTTTTTAACCAACATCCCCAAAAAGAGGTTAATATTTTGCAGAAATGTCAATGTATATGGAAACATACACATACTGAGAGCAGATAAGATTGGTTAATTAACATACTGGATAATAATAATAATACATAATATTTTAAACTTTCATGGTCACTAACATTATAGTAATATAAGTTGTGTACGTGATTGTTACCATGTACCTTGTTTTTTGCAAGTTTCCGATATTTCGGCACTGTTGCAAGCGCCATGATCACGGAGTAACATCGTGGAGTTAGGGACACTGACGTTATTTGTACGATGAATCGGAACAGGAAACACCTTTGAGTTACTCCGTGATCACGATGCTTGTAATAGAGCCGAAATATCGGAAACTCGCTAAAAACAAGGTACATGGTAACAATCCCCTAAGTAACTTATATTACTATAATACTGGATTATTACACTCATCATAATCTTGTACATAAGATGATGAAGAAGGTGCAAGATTGTGAAGAGTATGGTAATCTTTCCAACAACCTCCTAAACATAGAAAAACACTGCACTTCGAGCACTTCACTGTAGTTTCTTTCCGACGTTTTACTGCTGCGCAGCGCACGCAACGGTTTCGTATGAAAGAAACTCGTTTATGTGGCTCAGTTGGTACTTGGATGGGAAAGTGGTTATTTTGTTGGTCTAATCTTACCTCTCGCTCAGGCAAAGTGCGCACTAAGGGCGCGCTGACCTGATATTTTTCCAGTAGGCCCTCTGCTAATTTCACCCGAAACTCTCTATGTGTCATTACTTTGAAAGTAGGATTCCTCTTGTATATCAAAAAGGCGTTTAAAATACTAGTATTCAGTAGTCTTCTAAACACCTTTTGATACCATTTGGAACCTCGTTTTCGTTCCATCAGAAACATAGAGAGTTTCTGGTCCTTTAAATCTACACCCCCCATGTACGAGTTGTATTTTTTAATGGAACACGGTTTTAAAATATTTACGCCGGCTCTTCGGCTTGGAACCATGTCCTCCCTGTGGTATGTTGAAATGGCCGTAACTAATTTAACATCTTTCCAGCAGACCAAGGAAATGTCCCCGCAATGCCGGAATAATGCAGCTCCACGCTGTAACGATTTCTCTTTTAAATTTTTAAAATCTAACGGCACATTTTTCCTGTTCCGATTCATCGTACCAATAACGTCAGTGTCCCTACTTTTTAAAAATCTGGTTAATGGTAACTGGTTATACCAGTTATCCATAACCAAAGTATGCCCTAAGTCTAGGAATTCATTCATGAGCTCAAGAACTACCTTGGCGGTAGGATTTTCGAACCCATGAATGGGTCCCTGGACAAAACTTGAATCTTTGCCAGCATAAAGAATAAACTTTAATTGGTAACCTGTCCCTGCCTCACACAATTCAAATGACTTGATGCCAAAACGGGCCGCCTTCGATCGTATGCACTGTACCCAGCTAAGACGACCCTTCCAGAGAAGCAGGGACTCATCCAGACTCAAAAACTCAATGGGTTTATACAATTCGTGAAATTTTTTGTTACAATGCCTAACTATTGGTGCGATTTTTGCAATTTTTTTGTCGTATGAAAATTCGTAATTTGGCATCATGTCATTGTCAACAAAATGCAAAAATCTGATTAGCAGTATAAACCTGTCCCTCGACATAAGGTTTCTAAATTTTACCATTTCCAACAGACCTGTGGTCCAGTAGTCTTTAACTTTAGCACGATAACTAAAAGTCATTAACATAATGATCGCCAAAAGCCTGTAAATCTCAGGAGCATCGGTTTCCGTCCAATGCATAAGACTTTTGGGCGGAACCCGATGCTCTGCTGCTATTTCAAGCATTTGGCGGGCATATCGATTAGTTTCTTCCACTATCGTGCTAATTATGTCTCCCCCCCAAAAATATTCGAAAATATCTACGGGGTCCAGGGAAATTTGGGTAGGGCCAGGAGATCCCCTAAACTCAGTTTTCTGCCCAGAGAACGACGAAAAGTCCTCTGACCATGAAAACTGAGATGAGTCGCCGTCACCACCACCCCAATTCCCTTGGACCTCTTCCTCTGCCTCTTCCACCTGAATAATTTCAGAACGCAAATCGCTTACGACTTGCCTCATGCTCTCCACGTTGAAGGACAAACTCGTCTCGTCGCCTTCCACGGCTTCTCCGACATCCGCCATAAATTCACTCGTAGCGTCATCTTCGCCTTCACTTTCTTCAATGTCGCTGCCGGAGTCTGCGATGACCGCTTCAATTTCCGCCGTAGTCAGCGGTCGTCTTGATCGCCCAAACTTAAGCCATCGCTGACTACGACGGCGTTTCAAGGACGGAGACGAAGAAGAAGAAGAAGGACCCGAAGTGGGGGATGCCATCACCGGACTACGGGTTGGTCTCCAAGGGACTAGTCCTCTTGAACACCGCTGCAGATTTATGTTGCCCCCCGGGGTAGATGAAACCTGGAACCCAGGCACCAAGTTTGGGCTCTGGACATCTTCTGGTGATTGCGGGCGGGAACTCGGTGAAATTTCTATAACCAAATTAACGACATGTAAAACCAATTAACGTAAAACTTTTACCTAGACCAAATAAAACTGTATTCATTTATTTCCGATAATAGGATATCGATACTTTAAAAACTCTATTGATAAAATATTTATTCTACAATTGCTGCGTAAAAAATGTTGCTACAAATAATAATTTCTACCGGTAAATTCAAAATTATCGATATTTATAATCGATTGCATATATCGATACCTACTACAGCATCATTACTGGAAAAATCAATTATCATCATAATCAGCCTAGTAATGTCCCCACTGCTGGGGCACAGGCCTTCCACATAGATGGAATAGGGAGATTGGGCCACGACCCACCACGCGGGCCCAGTGCGGATTGGTGGGTGCTTATGACTGCAGATGCAGCCGGGACCAACGGCTTAACGTGCCTTCTGAAGCACGGAGGGGCTCGAGATAGTTGTTTAACTTTAACGATCGCAGCCGAACGCGCTAACTAACACTTGCGCCATCGAGACTATTTACAATAATATTTCAATACACATCTCAAAACTCGCAACTCAAAGTTCAAGCCAAACCATATCCTTTTTTTGTTAACAAAGAAAGCCAAAGCGTCATTGTTTTAGATGGAATTGTTTGTAATTCCATCGAAAACGACAATGGCTGCAGCGCACATGTGCGCTTGTCCCTACCTGCGTTTGACGTTGTTCCCTCAAAATGTTAAAACGAAAAGTAAAAGTGATTTTGTTGAATGATAAACTTAAAATTGTAAAACAAGCCGAGAAACGCAATTATGAGTAATTTTAACTTGCCAGAATCTACCTTTTATATATAAAAAAAGAATTTATAAAATTGATTCTTCTATTTTCGATAAACTTTATAAAATTGAAAAACAGATTCATAATTGTAAGAACGACACTCAGAAAAAATTAACTGATTTCTTCGAATAAATAAAATATGTATCTAAAAACAAAATGTGTACTTATTATGTATGTATTTTGTTTTGTACCATGTTTCTCGACTTTTGTTAATCTCTAGAGTAACTACACTCAAACCTTCGTAGGTGACAAACTGCTTTAGTGAGAAACCTCTAATAAGCTAGAATAACATTTGGGTCCCTTGGATTCTCGCTTACCTAGGTTCGACTGTATTTATAATCGATTACATATACCTATCGATGCAACAGCATCACTACTGGACAAATCTAATCCTATCCTATCACCTAACATATGCTAAAAAATATAGGTACCTAAGTAAGTTCATAGTTGAACATAAATTCTCAATAAATAATTATCTTCAAATCAGAACAACACTTCAATCAAAACAGTAGATAAAAAGAACACCCTTGTTCAATAGCCGGAGCAATTCACGCACACACATAAACATCATGTTTTGCATGTGTGCGTGCGTCTTGCGAATGTTTTGCGGTTTGCCTACAATATTTGAATTTTATTGTGAAAGTATCTTTCTAAGTACAAATGTTTTGTAAAATCTAACTTCTTTCGTAAATTTGCTGTAAGTCTGAATTAAAACTAGGATAAAATAATAAAGTAATAAAATAGAAAAAAAATCATGAAAAATGGATAGTAGGAAAAGTTATTGGTTTTTTTTTGTTTGTCTTCGAATTATTCAAAAACTAAAGCATGGATTAGTGCACGGTTTTTTTAAATATAAAAAGAATGTATAAAGAATTGATAACTTACCCATTTTATAACTTCTTTGTAGGATTTCACAAACAAAACACACTGAAAAGTACTCGTACGTCAACAGCACAGGAGAGGAAGAGCGCGAATATTTTTAAATGGTGGTCACATGAATGAGTATTGTTCTTGTAGACTGTAAATCTTTGAATGAATAGGTTGGTTCTTTCTCATTCATTTGACATACGACACAAACCATTCTGATATTATTTGTTTCAATTATAAGGTCTAAACTAGTACAACTAGTCTTGTCGTACTGGTCCGGCAGCCGGCATTGAGGGAGAAATTTTTTTGTCGGACTGGTCCGACAGCAGCACTTAAAAGGTTAATAAAGAAATTTGCCATTTTCCTAATAAAGGGATTTTTGACATTTGAACCACTAACACAAAAGTTCGAAAAAAAGACTGAAATAACAGTTTTCTCTAAAATTTTATTGGGTAACTTAAACAATTAATAATCCGTATTTCTACCGCGAACACTAACAACACAAGAACATCGGTTTGGCATACTCAAAATGAGTTCATCCAAATCACGCTGTGGAATGGCCGCCCATGTTCGTTGCAACAACAAAAAAAGGTCTTCTTGCGACTGGATACCCTCCATATTCGGCAGAGCTCTTCTCTGTAGCATATCCCATGCATGCTCAATCGGGTTCAAGTCTGGCGACTGAGCAGGCCAGGGCAGGACATTGATGTTAGCTGCGGCGAGAGTCTGTCTTACAACTCTTGCGGTGTGCGGTCGTGCATTATCATGCATTAACTGAAATAAGGGACCGATTTGCACTTGTTGAGGAACGATGACGTCTGATACAATCGTCTCAGCATAAATTTGAGCGTTGAGGTTGCCTCTGATCCAAATCAACTCAGTTCTTCCGCCGATCCAAATACCCGCCCATACCATGATGGTTCCACCACTATAAGGATGGACTTCCTGGCAGGATTTTAATCGCTGTTGGCGTCCAGGGGTTCTCCAGTGTCGTATACGTCTTGTATCCGGTCTCATACCAAAACGAGACTCATCAGAAAAGCACACGAAACGCCATTGTTCTTCTGCCCAATTTCTGTGTTCAAGAGCCCATTGATATCGAATCCTACGATTGTGCATTGCTATAGGTGGTACCCGTAGCGGTCTTCGGGAATGAAGGTTCACTTCATGCAAGCGGTTTCTGACTGTTTGGTCGCTAATTAAGTTCCCTGAAGAGTGATGAAGCCTCACGGCTAACATCATGGCGGTTATTGTTGGAGCTCCTCGAGTTAAGATTTGAATGTATCGGTCTTGTCTCCGTGTGGTGCAGCGATACCGTCCTCCATGGCGCTCAGCCACGGTACCAGTGCTTCGGTATCGTGTCCAAAGTCGACTGATAACACTCTGACTTGTATTCAGAGCTAAAGCCACAGTACGTTGCCGGGAACCAGCTTCTATCATTCCCACGGCTCTGAGCATTTCTTCCCTGCTTAAATGAAGTCGCCGCTCCATAATAACGTTGGTTTTAATCAGTAGTAGGGAAACAGTAGCACTAATAATGTCTTCAATGCGTTGTATGTTTTTATAGGGAAAATATTGACAGCTGATTTTCATCTTTTACTCGAATTTGATTCACAGTTCCTGATTCAAATTATGAAATGCACCAAAAAGGATCCATATAAATTTATAAAATCATAAATTTATTACAAAGCCACATCTCAATCTCAAGAAATCCGCATAAAAATGCTTGATCCCTAGACACTTTTGATGTGTGTACATACTGGCATTAACGGAAGCGTCTCTGATGGCGGTGTCATAACTCATACATCACTGTATAATAAATTAATGACAGATAAGTTACATCTACCACCATCGTGTACGTTACAGGGCACAAATATTTCAGTGCCCTACACGTTTTTGGGAGACTCAGCATTCGGTATTAATAGACACATTATGAAGCCATACCCATTTAAGAACATAACTCACGAGAAAAGGATTTTCAACTACAGATTATCACGAGCAAGGAGAGTAGTTGAAAACGCGTTTGGAATTTTAGCAGCACGTTTTAGGATATTTCGTCAAAGAATAAGTGTGCAAATTGATAATGTCGACAAAATTGTGCTCGCTTGTTGTGCCTTACATAATTATTTAAAAACAAAGTCAAAAAATTATATCACAAAAACATGTGTCGATGCTGAAAATATCAATGATTCTACTTTTCGTTATGGTGACTGGCGGGAAGAAACCACAGGACTCTCTAGCGCAAATCAGTGAAAAAGAGCGCAATAATGAAGGCAACAACGTGCGAAATAAATTTACAACTTATTTCAATGGACACGGCAGAGTTTCTTTTCAGGAGGATATGTTGAGAGTAGTTCCTACATAAATTTAGTGTGTATGTGTATCTGACAAATAAAACATCAGTTTATAAATTGCATATATTTTTTTCTTACCTCATCCAAAGTATCCGTTCCAGGTCGGCATGGCTCCGTCGTCCCCTCTAGAAATTGGAAGAGGGGGTAATACCATAACGCTGGTACATAGATGTCATTGGACCCCGATCCTGTTTGCTTGGAAACATTCACCTGAAACACATGAATTGAGATGTACCAAAAAGCGTGAGCTAGTAGGTAGCTCTATTTAAGAACGTATAACCCTCTTTTGGCGGGAAAATGAGAAAAAAGACAAATATCTCGTGATTGAGAAGGAATTTTAGTAAAGTGCTCTATTCATTGACTGGGTAATTGTATTTACTTAGAATTTTTTAATACATTTTACAAAGTTTTATATTATTAAATGAAGCAACAAACGAAAAAAAAGCAATTTTTCATTTATTACTAAAATTCCTTCCCCATCACGAGATATTTGTCTTTTTCTCATTTTCCCGCCAAAAGAGGGATTAAGGCTCATAATATTCTACATGATCTTACCTTCTTCAGCTCTCTTCCATACGTAGTACGCATATTCTCAAGTTTTTTCTTGAAGTCAGCCAGCGATGTATCTCTGCCGATCTCTTCATTGAAAATTTGCACTAGCATTTCGAATGCCTCTTGTTTTTTGTCCTGTCTTTATGTTTTTTGTCCCACAAATATGGTAAATCTTTAAATAAATCAATGACTTTTGTCCACGCTTTTCGCTCATTTTCCTTCGCCATATTTTCGAAATAAAAAATTGTAGCCGTAAGCACGTCGTATCGCCGCAGCGCTCGAGCGCAGACTGCGCAAAAATCAGTCCTGATTTCGCTACACACGTCCTGTGAGCCGATAATCGTCCCTGAATCGTGAGCTCGCCCGTAGCGATTAAGGGACGAAAAAAATCGGGGGCGATTTGCCTACACACCAGGCTATTTATGATACGATCTAGGGTCCTCCCCACCACTGTCCCGATATTGCCAGTGATTTTAGGGTCGTGTGTAGCCAGCTTAAAAAGGAAATAAAACCAACACGCGTCCTCTTTGTTCTACGCTCGCACGAGCACTGCGTTGAAATCGGACCCGATTTCGCTACACACGCACTGACAACGCTCCCTAGATGATAATCGGCCCTAAATCGTGAGCTCGCCCGATCCAATTTCTAAGTTAGGGGTAATAATAATAATGATGATTACGATTTGCCTACATTTGAGGCGATCTAGGGAGCGATTTAGGGTGCTCCCCACTAGTTTCCCGAGATTGCCTCTGATTTAAGGGACGTGTGTAGACACTCTAATTCTTCTTAGTGTTTGTTTTATATCCACTCGCTCGCTCACACTCAGACGGGCCCCTGACGTCAAGTGCCCTTAGGTTGCGCGTGAATTCCGAGCCGCTTGCGAAAAAAAACGATTTATGGCTTACTGAAGTGATTTTAAAGTTAACAAATCACTGTTCTAAGAAGCTGAATAAAGATATCATCTGTTTTGAACCAATATGCCTTGGCTTAGTATTGGAAGAATTTATAAACGGCCATCGAAATTCACAGACGAGAAATATTCATGGATTGTTGGATATTTCATTAAAACTATTAACAATTCAAAACAAATGACATATCTTATTTAAATTTTACTCCTCATCTATATTAGTTTACCTTTGGATAAAAATAATATAACATATGTTTTACTTCAAAACATTTTCAGAAATAAATTGTGAACTTGGTGTAAGTTTCGCGAGCGGTAGCAGTTACGTATAAATTGCAGCGAGATGATAAAGTTGGTTTTACTCCAAATGTAGGATAAAAATATGAATAGATTTAAAAAGATAAACTACTTAGCTTTATCATTATGTAAAAATATGATAGTTTAGTAGAAAATTAAATCACTAAGGCCACATTTTTTAAGGAAAATTCGACGATTTTTGGAAGCTGTATTAACAAACCCTGTACGAAGTTTTAATACATTGATTTTAATTGATGGAAAATGCAAAGCTTCTAGTTTATTACGGTATGTAAAACATCACAAAACCAATTGTAGTTCTCATGTACAGCAACAAAACAAAGAGACGAATACAGTGAGCGGCTCAATTTAGAGGCTAAGTTGGGGTCACATCGAGAGAATATTTTGTGGGATGGTCGTTATTCATGGTATAATTGATGTGAATTTTTAAAAGGTTCATGGTACAGGTAATTTTTTTTTATCTGTTTGACATTAGGTAATACAAATTTTAAACATTTAGTGTTCTCTTCATTTAGAAGTAAATTATTAACATTGAACCAGTAGACTACCTAAGAGATGAATTTTTCACGTCGTCAATTTGTGATTGCAACGACTGACAGATAAACCAAAGAATTTTTGGCCAATCTCGAAACTGAGACGCTTCGCTCGCTTCACTCGCCCAATTAAATGCAACACTATAGTAATGGTCTTGTGTGATATTCTTCGAAACATATCAGTGAACATAGCGAGCGGTTGCACTGCTTACAAATATATTTCGTGCGAGACTTACGACACTAAACACATAGGGCATTCCTAGTCGTGCCCATGCCTAAGAAATGGTTGCCAGACAGAATAAGTCGACGAGAGGGACCCGGATCCTATGCCACAGTGGTCACGCGGATTGGGTACTCCACTGTATTCGACTTAAAGGTGAGTACCAATTCTTCGGCAAGTCGTTTTCTAAATACGCGAAACGTTCCACACGATTAGCAGATTTTGGTACAACAGTGATGTGTTTTTTTGTCACCTGCTTGAGCTGATATGGAAATGTAATCAACTGGCCACAATGATCACTATCTAGTTTATTAATAATTTGTTTTTTCTGTGGTATGATATCTGTATATATATTATCAATACAAGTGGCCGAAGTGGCAGCTATTCTAGTAATGAATAAGTTTTTCAGATTGAATGATTGGAATATTTTTTTTATTTTAGTACTCGAACTAGATTTTTCTAATAAATCAATATTGAAATCACCACAGACAATCAACCGTTTGCCTGTAGTGTAAGTTTTCTTAAGAGCTTCATCCATGATAGCTTCAAAACAATCATACAATGCTGATGGAGGTCTGTATACGCTCAATACATATACGGTACATATACCATTTTATTTTTATTTTGTCTGTCTGTCTGTTTGTTACGGATAATCTCTGGAATGGCTGGACCGATTTTGCCGGGACTTTCACTGGCAGATACCTAATGTAATAAGGAGTAACTTAGATTCTTCTTCTAGACTTCTAGACTTCTAGACTTCTATTTTAGGGAAACTGTAGTTACAGGAACCCCTCCTGTAACTAAAGTTAATGCGGACGTAGTCGCGGGCGGCCGCTGGTATTGGTATATGATATTTATCAATCTAATAACAGTTTAAGCATAGTCTAAATGTAATTAAACAAACACGTTTAAAAATTTAAAATTATTCGGTTTAGATGAAAATAATGTTTAATTTTTAAACAATTTTTAATGGCGATCTCACCTTCTTCTGCTCTCTTCCATACGTAGTACGCATGTTTTCAAGTTTCTTCTTAAAATCGGCCATCGTATTGTCTTTACCGACCTCTTCATTATATACTTGTAATAACATTTTAAAGGCCTCCTGCCTCATGTCGCGATTAAGATAATCGTTGTGTTTCTTATCCCATAAATACGCCAACTCTTTATAAATATCTATGGTTTTCGTCCAGGCCTCTCGCTCCTTTTCTTTCGCCATACCTCCGCACGAATAAAAAGGAAATAAAACCAACACGCGTCCTCTTTGTTCTACGCTCGCACGAGCACTGCGTTGAAATCGGACCCGATTTCGCTACACACGCACTGACAACGCTCCCTAGATGATAATCGGCCCTAAATCGTGAGCTCGCCCGATCCAATTTCTAAGTTAGGGGTAATAATAATAATGATGATTACGATTTGCCTACACACGAGGCGATCTAGGGAGCGATTTAGGGTGCTCCCCACCACTTTCCCGAGATTGCCTCTGATTTAAGGGACGTGTGTAGACACTCTAATTCTTCTTAGTGTTTGTTTTATATCCACTCGCTCGCTCACACTCAGACGGGCCCCTGACGTCAAGTGCCCTTAGATTGCGCGAGAATTCCGAGCCGCTTGCGAAAAAAAAAACGAGTTATGGCTTACTGAAGTGATTTTAAAGTTAACAAATCACTGTTCTAAGAAGCTGAATAAAGATATCATCTGTTTTGAACCAATATGCCTTGGCTTAGTATTGGAAGAATTTATAAACGGCCATCGAAATTCACAGACGAGAAATATTCATGATTGTTGGATATTTCATTAAAAATATAAAAAAATCAATCGATGGCATATGTTTTTTAAATTTTATTCCTCATCTATATTAGTTTACCTTTGGATAAAAATAATATAACATATGTTTTACTTCAAAACATTTTCAGAAATAAATTGTGAACTTGGTGTAAGTTTCGCGAGCGGTAGCAGTTACGTATAAATTGCAGCGAGATGATAAAGTTGGTTTTACTCCAAATGTAGGATAAAAATATGAATAGATTTAAAAAGATAAACTACTTAGCTTTATCATTATGTAAAAATAAATCACTAAGGCCACATTTTTTAAGGAAAATTCGACGATTTTTGGAAGCTGTATTAACAAACCCTGTTCGAAGTTTTAATACATTGGTTTTAATTGATGGAAAGTGCAAAGCTTCTAGTTTATTACGGTATGTAAAACATCACAAAACCAATTGTAGTTCTCAAGTACAGCAACAAAACAAAGAGACGAATAGGGTAAAGGCGGGATAGATGCCACACTATTTGAAATATCCGCCTTATTAAAAAAAAAACAATTTTATATCAATAATGTCTATGAATTTGAGTAGTTTAATCCTTTCTGTTTAACTGTGATTTGTATTTTTGGCCCTACAAATTACAGATTTTGCAAATTTTTGGTTTTTGTGGAACTCTTGTTTTGGGGATAGATGCCTACACGTATGGATAGTTGCCCCACCATGAAAATACTAAGAAGGGTAGATGCCTGCGGCTCGGGATAGACGCCCTTCATACTGTATAATTGAAATACTCAACCAAACTTTTATGAGGTTTTGAGGACAATTGGTGTTTTAGCAGTAGAAAGCATTAGCTTTCTATTTAAAAGTTAACAAGTGAAGATCTTTATTGTTTCCAAGAAACATGGGCCTAATAATGAAAAGCATTTTGCAGTTTTTTTTTATTTTTTTAAAATTTTCATCGATAGCATATACTTAATTCTACATAAATTGAGATCAAATAAATAACCATACTGAATTAAAAATTAAATTTTTTTCTTATAAAATATTAATTAGTTATTATAGGTAGACCGCTTCCCTGTGCCCCGTAGGCGAAGTCTCAATGAAGCGGTTTACCTATAAGTTTCAACATGCATAGGTAATTATAAAAGTCATTATTTTTTCTTAAATTAAAACAACAAAATAAAGATCTTCATTTTGTAATCTTACTTAAATGATGCTTAGTCGGATAGTGCTTTTAGTTTTCCACATCTTGAGCAATAATTTTTGAAAAGTGTACAGGTTTCATGTAACCAGTTCTGACACTGTACACATTGAATCCAGTCGGATTTGGACTTCGTTTGTTTATAGTTTTCAAAACATTCTATGCAGTTATCTTTATTCGTATCTTTAGGCTTATCCTGTTCATCTCTTTTAGTGCTTTTTACCGGCAAACCTTTAGTTTTCTTTCCCTTAATCTTATAGTGAGGTGAATTGTCTTCATCTTCACTGTTTGAACTGTAAATAATTCGCCGTTTTAGTTTTTTGCGACTCTTGTTAATTTTTAAATAATTATCATTTTCTTTATCACATAAACCATCACATAAGTCATCAACATCGTTGTCATTAAAACAATGTTTTTGTTTTTTTTGTTTTCGTTCTTTGTTGCTGGTTCCTTTCTTTGTTTTATTAAGTTCTCTTATTGCTTTGGTAGGTTCAGTCTTGTTTTTCTTGTCTAACTTTGGTTTTATTTGTTTTTTCTTTCTTCCAGCCATATATTTTTTGTGTTCTATATTCTCGTTTGAATTCAAAATATCTGCTGACTGTTTCGCCCTCTTAGACATGGCCAAAGGAATTTTTGGTATAGGTGATGCTTCTATTAGAATTTTTGAAGGTGTTTCTGATTCTATATTGCTGCCTAAAATCTCTGCAATTGTAGAATCACCAATGTCAAAAATACTAATATCTTCTAAAATCTCGGGATCTATCAAGAGACTAGGAGATTCTTTGTCAATTTGAATCTGCATCAGATTTGGTGTTGTCCTATTTTGTTCATATTCAGAAATATTTTCGTTTTGATTGTCCAGCTCTATATGAAAAACTACAGAAGTAGAAGTCTGAGGTAGAGGGGTTTCTGTTCTTTGTTCAATAGGTTCACGAGATACAATACTTTCCGAGACATTGACAAGCTCTGGTTGGTAATCTATCGAAGAAGACGTTTGAGCCTGGGTTGTTGACGATCGATCAACTTGTTGACGTGCACGAGAAGTGCCAGGATTTTCGCTATCCAATGCAGCATCGGATATCAGAAATGTAGTATCTGGCAAAGCATTTCGGTCAACTGGATAAATACCGCTACCTCTAAATCCAGCAAGAGCATTTGCAGGAGTGGCAGCGCGAATCCAAGCATTGCATATAAGCTTACCTGCGTTGTAACGGCTGATCTTGTTATTTGGATTAAGGCGCATAAATTGATTAGTTTCTTGGTTGAAGTAGGTTTTAAATGGCCCAAATACTGATCTGTCTAAAGGTTGTAAAGCTGAAGTTGTGTGACTAGGTAAACACAATAAAATTATTTCGTTATCTGCAGCAGCTTGCAGCATATTTTGTGCACTTGAGTGTGATGAGTGACCGTCTAAAATAAGCAGAACTTTACCATGGGGCTTCAGAGGGATGAAATGTTCTGTTAGCCATTTATCGAAAAGCAAAGCATTTATATATGCCGATTGTTTATTCATATATACTTTTGAGCCCATTGGAAGTCCATCTTGAAATTCAGGTTTCTTATTAACACCTTTTATTATAAGAACTGGTGGAAGAAAATTACCAATTGCATTGCAACAGCCAACGATTGTCATTGTTTCACCTCTCTCGGCAGATGTGACTGAATTGACGACTTTGGCACCTTTTTTAGCTATGACTTTTCCAGGTTTATTATTCAATTGGATTCCGGATTCATCCATATTGTATAATCTTTCCGGTTTGTCTAACAGATCATTTTCAGTCAAGACTTTGATTAAAAGATCATAGAAGTTATTTACTTCTTCTCTACTCAGGCCCTTGGCTCTAGCCACAGATAAACCTTCAGCTTGTCTAATAGAAAGCTCTGGATTTCGTTCAATAAAACTTTTAAACCATGCAGCTCCGGCCATTTCGTTTTCGTGGTCAAAATTATGTTTTAGCTCTAACTTTTCAGCAAATTGGTAAGCTAACATACGTATGGATTGTCTATTTGGGGGAAATCCTGCATCCCCAAGCTTTAGAATGTGTTTTACTAGCCTTTTTTCGTTGTCAAAATCCAAGATCGGATGTTTTCCTACAAAAAAAAAACTACGTTAATAAATCTAGGTATTGGAAACTTTAAATTAGAAAGCAATTAGTTAAATAAATGTTTTTGAAATCCTGTATACAATAACAACCTTTAATACATACCCAGTGTCTGCTTAGTTGTATTTCGAGCAGCATAACGTCTTCGCAATGTTCTTGATGGAATCCCAAACTGTCGGGATATTGCGTTTATCCCCATGGTACTTCTATCCATTTCGTCGAAAGCTGACTGCAATTGTTCTGTAGTCCAAGAATATACTCGAGCTCGAACTCCTGCCTTTCTTTTGTATTTTCTTGGCATGGTTCTGCTAGAATCACTAAAAAGTCCAAATACAAATATATATTAATATATAAAAACATAATAGAACACAAAAATATGTTCAGAAGATACCCTAAAACCACATATAGATATACATGGTATATGGAGGGATAGATGCCCCTAGGGGCACCTATACCTCGAAAAATCAGGGCTACTATCCCTTTTGATAGGGATAGATGCCCAAGTATTTTTTAAATAAATAAAAAAGAAAAGAGAAACTATTTACATCTATATGCATACTTGATGAATCAGTTTACTGACATAATAAATAATATAACGGAATTAATGACTACTTATAAAGTTATACACTAGCAAATACTAACCTTAAAAACTTTGACGTGTTTGTCAAGTTCGCCGCGGAGATGAATGCACACACGATCGAAACACGTCCTCACCGCACGACGACCCGTGGCTAACTGAGGTGCGGGGAGCCTGCGGCTCATAGTTATACTTTTATTTCTTAGACACGATTTTGGGAAGTTAGGTTTCTTGAAAATGGGGCAACTATCCCACTGGGGCATCTATCCCGCCTTTACCCTACAGTGAGCGGCTCAATTTAGAGGCTAAGTTGGGGTCACATCGAGAGAATATTTTGTGGGATGGTCGTTATTCATGGTATAATTGATGTGAATTTTTAATAGGTTCATGGTACAGGTAATTTTTTTTTATATGTTTGACATTAGGTAATACAAATTTTAAACATTTAGTGTTCTCTTCATTTAGAAGTAAATTATTAACATTGAACCAGTGGACTACCTAAGAGATGAATTTTTCACGTCGTCAATTTGTGATTGCAACGACTGACAGACAGATCAAAGAATTTTTGGCCAATCTCGAAACTGAGACGCTTCGCTCGCTTCACTCGCCCAATTAAATGCAACACTATAGTAATGGTCTTGTGTGATATTCTTCGAAACATATCAGTGAACATAGCGAGCGGTTGCACTGCTTACAAATATATTTCGTGCGAGACTTACGACACCAAACACATAGGGCATTCCTAGTCGTGCCCGTGCCTAAGAAATTGTTGCCAGACAGAACAAGTCGACGAGAGGGACCCGGATCCTATGCCACAGTGGTCACGCGGATTGGGTACTCCACTGTATTCGACTTAAAGGTGAGTACCAATTCTTCGGCAAGTCGTTTTCTAAATACGCGATGTGATATGGTGGCGTTTCCCGGAGTCGTTCTGAAGATGATCAGGGCGTTCAGAATCACTACGTTAAGCAGATGCCTGAACAACTTCTTATACCACACTTTGTTGCGTGACCTTTCCACGGGATGTGCGAATAAGAGTTGATCTTTTTTATCCACACTTCCTATGGAAAGGTTATAGTCTAGTACTATTTGGGGTTTATATTTGTTGTGGCCATATTTCTCCTTTCCTTCGATTTTCCCATCGTGGATAGTTGATCATGGACACTATATTCGTGTCTCGCCACAACATAATCGACAAATCCGCACAGAAAGTCTGTATTACCTCGCCAGGCCGTAAGTCGGATTTGGACAAACCTCTCTTTGCTTCGGGAACAAACTCCCTGTTCAGGCAAAGGGTGCCGAAGCAATCAGTGCCATTACATTTTAAATACCTCGCCGTATACGGCGAGTTATAGAAATTATCCATAACTCCGTTATTCGGAAAAGGACATACTCTTTTCCGAATAACGGCTTGGCTAGGTCGTATACAATTCGAGCTGTAACGTTGAGAGGGGACGGTGGTTGTCCAGCAATGTCGTCGGTCAAGTCAATGAGTCAGATTCACACAGTTCATAGGACTTTATGCCTACTTTAGCAGCTTTGATGGCTATCTTCTGTGCGAAATTTAGTCGTCCATGCCACATAAGTAAAGACTCATCAATAGCGATATTCTGTGACGGAAGATACAGCTCACTGAACTTCCTTTGCAGGTGGTTCAGCACAGGCTTTACCTTTCGCAACTTAATATTGTCAGTGCTCAGGTTTTCCGTGATCAGTGTCGATGGTGTGAAGTGAAGAAGTCTTTTCAAAAGTACAAATCGGTTATATGTCATTAAATTATTGAAGTACTTCAGGGTCAGGTGGCCATTTTCTCGCTAATAATATTTTTTTACGGAAAGCGGAGCTAATCCCTGGAAAATCAATATTGCCAAAAAAATGGCCATCTCACCCCGATCAGTATTTTTCCAAAAATTTAGCCGGGAGTTGGCTGTTAAGTCTCAGTCAATTATGTAAGTTGAATATTTGTTGGTTTCAAATACAAGTAAATCAAGTAAATCCTCGTCAAAAATTTTAAGAAAGACGTCTATGGGTTTAACGTCCTCATTCATTTCGAATGTAGGTCCTGCTCTACCCACAAAGGTCTCTCTCTGACCCTTAAATGTCATAGCGTCATTGTCCCAGTTAAAAGTCAAGTTGTCCGGTTGTATCAAGTCGCCGAGAATCTATCAGACTCATTGTCATCTGCGGTTAGCCAGTCAGTCGCAGTCTTTGTCAGATTATCGGGCAAGACGGCTGACTCTATATCATTTAAATGGATGCCTTCCACCCCACCAGCATCCGCCATCAATCCATCGTCTTCATCGGAGCTATCTCCATCCAGCATTAACCAGCCCTTTATTGTAGTATCCGCTTCTTTGGTGAGCAGAGCTGGATTCAAAAATTTAAGAACTATTACTTAGAATTTCACAAAACTGTAGCGAAGTATAAGGGAAGGCTATTCAATAATATAATAATGAGATACATAAATGTCATCGGTACGGTACCTGTTGCTTTGATAATATTGCTGGAGGACTGCGCATGGACTGACGAAGAATGAAGAAGATGGGCGGACGAATTGGATGCTGAAATTAAAATAAAATAGTGTACAATTAGAATACTATTACTATCTTTAAATGCAATAGTATGGATAATTTGGTTGTTACTTCAATCAAGGCAAAACGGATTTTGATAAACCATACAACACAAACACAATGTACTTTAGAGACGGACCAATAGAAAACTTAATCTACTACACCATTAGAGTCAAGTTTTATATAGAACAATTTCCAAATCAGAATTACCTGACTGAGGAGTGCTAATGGATGAAGTAGGTCGGGCTATTGATGGTGGAGTAGTCTGTTCACGTTTGGTCACAGAAACAAAAACAAAACATGGTAAGTTCAATTTAAACAACTATCAAAGCTGACATGACGGCTGGAAGAATAAAATTTAGTTATATTTTGTGTGTACATTCAATATAATAAATAGTATCAATTTGCAAAAACTATAAATTTCACCTTGAAGTGCGGGAAGGCCTCTCTAGGGTAGAACTTGGAGATGGTAGCGATTGTATATTATAAGAAAAATATTAAAACGATATAATATTATGGGTGATATGACATATTTACACAAAAGGAGTACCGATCTAACATAAGCATGATGGACAAAAAATAATGGAAATGCAAATTAACCTTTCTTTTATTTGCCATAGCATGAGCTAGGGAGTTAGCGGTATAGCCGGCGTTCCCTCCACCAACCGACAAACAGATCTTTCTGGCGACTGACGTTTTCTGTTAGAAAACGGTACAGCTTTTTTTTCTTTATAACTAAATAATAAAATAATAATAGTCATGTAATTGTTATATTACTCACCGCGAACGTTTAGGCGGTGGCGCGTCAGGAAGTAGTACCCTGTCAAGCTGTTTCCGCTTCTTTCGCTCTATGTACTCCTTCCTAACGGCCAATGGAATTTTCGATAGGGCCTTTTTTGTCTCGGCCATATTTCTTTTTTGTATTATGTAATTTGTTTCATATATACTGTTACAACATTTAAAATGTTACAGATATGCAATTGAGATGAAAAAATATATATTTGATAAACAATAAGTAGTTAAGCACCTTTTTTGCTGTATTGTTGCCGCTCCTCCCGCTAGTGCTAGCAGCCCCCTCGCTAGTGCTAGCAGCGCCACCGCTAGTGCTAGCAGCCCCCACGCTGATGCTAGCAGCCCTACCGCTAGTGCTGGCATCCCCCCCGCCAGTGCCAACAGCCCCCACGCAGGTACTATCACCCACCTCGCTGGTACCCCCGTCATTGATGTTAGCAACTCTACCTCAGCTGGTGCTAGCGCCCCCCCCCCCCCTTTTGTAAACTCCCCTACCTCGTTTCGATGTTCTAAAAAAAATTATAACATGACTGCCAGCCAAGACTGGCTGAATGCAACAAGCAACACATCACCAATCAAAAGGAAAAATTGTACTTTTGAACAAGCGAGACAATAACAAAGAACACAATTGGCATATAACGGAATACAATTTTAATTAATGACTAACACATATATTATTTAAATTACAATTAATAAATTAAACTATAATGCCGGCCCTCCACACAGCCATCCGTTCCCGCTACCCGTCAACGTAGCAACAGTCCCTCCCTATTTTCCCGATAAGGGTAGCCTGCTGTCCAGCCCGAATGACGCATCGCAAGTAAGAGTGACTGTGCGGAGCGCTAGCATAAGAAAGCTGGAACATTTATTTATAAAACTGGCACTTTTCGCACCCGGATTGTAGGTCCCGAAAGCAGCCCTTAGTACTGTACTCTGTGTTGCAAAGTGACGTAATGATCGTGACCTTTGTTCTGTGTCGCTCTGTGTGTGCCACGTAATGGCCTCGTGCGCATTACTTTTGCTTTATACATATCAGTGTGGTGATTTATTGTGGAGTTTTGACTATAAAGATCAAGAGATTAACAATAACTAGAGAAAAACTATGCCGCCAAAATGAGCATGCGAAAAAAAATGCGCCAGGCTCACCCTCCGTTGTTTATGCCTTGTACTGATTCAGTATTGCAACATAAACGTCGCAAGTTTAGGTAAGTGTGATGTTAAAGCTATTCTATATCTCGTATTGTGATGGGAAATTTACTTCAGCTATGCGATTTAAGTGAAATGACTATACGAAAAATGATGGGATATGGTATGAAATTAATCATTCTGTTAATAGAGAGGAACGTATCACTGCATTCCTACTTGCATTTATATTAGGTATGCTTTTAAATGCATATTGCATCAATTTAGTTCATTAGTAGATTCAGATTTAGTGATCATGTTGCCACATGCAAATATTATAAACCGATCTTAATCGAAGTTTATCGGTTATTAGTTTTGTAGAAGAATTTGATTTTTAATGTAGTCACCGAAAAGGATTTAATTAATAATAAATAATTGGTTATTAAAAAATTAAATTAACTATTTCAAGTTGAAATATTTTTATTTTACTATCCGTCTTTCATTTACGACGCATACTGGCAATAAGTTAACGTCACGTCAACCTTAAAATAAACAAGTACTTTGTTTTGGTTTTTGTTGAGCTCAGAAACAAAACTTAAAATTTACACGTATTTGTAATTGGAACCGAACAAAAAACAAACACTTGAAATAAATTTGTGTTCGCACTAGAAACCCTCCGTTTTAGGGACAAAATACTTGAGTTGTAAACGATAAATCTCGGATTTGGGTGGCTTTTTAACACATTCGAAAGTCCCGAAGCTCACGAGCGTCTGCTAGTGTGTCAGCACCTCCATTAAGGTCATCCACGTATGCATTGTTAAGTAGCAACTTAGCTGCTCTGGGAAAGCGTTCCATTTCATCCGTAGCTAACTGATGCAAACAACGTATTGCAATAAATTCATAAATCCGCAACGGCTCCGATGGATTTTCACGCCATAGGATCAGCTGATATCTGCGATCATCCGCATGAACCCACGTCATCCTAAACATCATTTTCACATCGGTGGTAAAAATAAAGAGAGGTACTCGAAAATTTAAAATAACCAAAGTTATATCATTTTGCAATTTTTCACCGGAATACAAACAATCATTAAGACTAACACCCGTTGTCGTTTTACTACTACCATTAAAAACAACGCGAATTTTTTTGGTGTCGCCCGAAGTTTTAAACACGCTATGATGAGGCAAAAAGTAGTGCTCGTTACCTGAATTAATATCAAAGTTCGAAAGTTGCATATGACCAAGTCGTAAATATTCGTCAATGAATTGAATGTATTTTTGTTTAAAGGAGGGTTGAGCATTCATTCTTCGCTCTAAAGATAAAAATTGCCGCACCGCAAGCGCTCGAGAATCACCTAACTCGGCATGATCTGGAATCAATGGTTACCGCACCATGTATTTGCCGTCCGAACAACGTTGAACTGTGTTGACAAACAACTCTTCACATTTAATATCAACCGGGTCCTTAATTTTAAGTTTGGGTGGTTATTCCGATTTCCAAAAACGCTCAACCGCTTCCACTAAAGACACACCCGAAAATAGGTCCGTATTTTTATTTAATATTTCCTCACATAGGCCGGAAAATCGCAAAATCAAAAATGGTATCAATTGCATAAGGTCCACCCGGCCGTAAGGTCACCTTCCTGCCTTCAATAATTTCACCGAGAACATCACAACCAAAAATAATATCAACCTGCGAACAATCACCAAAGGCGAAATTAGGGGAAACATAAGTTGTCGGAGTCTTTAACACAACTGCATTAACTGATAACAATACCGTACCGTTAGTATTCCTCCGTCCCGAACAAAAATGCAGCTGGGCAATATAATTACTGCTTTGACCCAAGTTACCACCGACTCCCATTAAGACAGTAACCGAATAATATTTCTTTAAACCTAACCTATTGACTAAATCACTACGAACTACTGATACCTGTGAACCAAAATATAACAATGCCCTAACCTTAAATATATCACCGTTAACAGCAACAACATTAACCGAAACCGTGGGTAAAACGACATTATTAATTAATATCGGAACCGGAGGACCGACCGTTGTATTTGGATTCACCTCCGAGTCCGAAGTTAATTGCTATTGAGCAGTATTATGACTGTTGCTGATACTGAAAGGATGAATGAAATCCGCGGCGTCCGTATCCACCATAGCAGGCATAGACCGAACAGATGGGAAGCTTGAGTTGGCCGATGCCGATCCCAAAATTAAAAGCGTGTACCGTCCGTTCATTTCCAGTACGATCATTAAAACTATGTTGTGTTGGTGGTGGGCAACAAGTCAAACTATGGTTGGTGCACATAGCTTAGCACTGGTGGAAACGGATTCAACTAAGATATGTTTTTTGTATGGAAGGATGCGTGCTATGGATGTGTGCTATGGATGCGTGCTATGGATGTGTGCTTTGGATGCGTGCTATGGATGCGTGCTATGGATGTGTGCTATGGATGCGTGCTATGGATGTGTGCTATGGATGCGTGCTATGGATGCGTGCTATGGATGCGTGCTATGGATGTGTGCTATGGATGCGTGCTATGGATGCGTGCTATGGATGTGTGCTATGGATGCGTGCTATGGATGCGTGCTATGGATGCGTGCTATGGATGTGTGCTTTGGATGCGTGCTATGGATGCGTGCTATGGATGTGTGCTATGGATGCGTGCTATGGATGTGTGCTATGGATGCGTGCTATGGATGCGTGCTATGGACCATCGCGAGTGGTGTAGCTATGTGCAGAGCAGAGTACCTACAGTATGCCCGCGTTTTTCACTGAAAGTAGACATGCCATCGTGGAAGCAAAAAGTTATTTTGTATCTCGCAATGTGCGAAGAAGAACTCATGGAGGAAGATGAATTGTTGGTCAGCTTTTTACTTCGACGAAGAAAACATAGATTCTGGTTACGAAATCATATTAAATATCACTCAATACACTCAGAATTCTTTACACTGTTCCAAACAGCTGACGATGAGACGTTCCAGAATTCTTACAGAGTGACAAGAAGTACATTTGAATCATTACGTAATTTGATCGAACCATATATCAAGAAGGAAGATACTCACTACAGAAAATGTATCAGTTCTAAGGAAAGATTAGCGGTTTGTTTAAAGTAAGTAGAGTTTAATAATCAGTCATTAATAATACAGCTAATTTTCATTATTTACTTAACACTAAGAAATACTTTAGAAATATTAAAGAAAATAGAGAGAAATCAACGTTTCAAATTTCAAAATTAGTTAAGATTTTGTCTGTGCTGATTCTGTTAAATTGTTCGTATTTTCTTGAATGTTTTGCGGTTCTGAAACTGGCAGTGTCTGTGGCGGTATCATGTTCGTATTTTCTTGAATGCTTTGCGGTTCTGAAACTGGCAGTGTCTGTGGCGGTATCATGTTCGTATTTTCTTGAATGCTTTGCGGTTCTAAAACTGGCAGTGTCTGTGGCGGTATCATGTTCGTATTTTCTTGAATGCTTTGCGGTTCTGAAAAAGGCAGTGTCTGTGGCGGTATCATCTCAAATTGTTGAGAATTGCTAATATTTTGTTGTGAGCTTGATTCACCAGTGTTTGTGTAATAACCATAGGTATGCTGACTATAGAGATGCGATTCTTCGGCTTCTACTACTGCGTTGAAACAACTTCTTTTTACTCGTGCTTGTAAGTAACCGGGAAATTTCTTAGTGGTTTTCGCCAGCGACAAGAAAAAGTGGTCTATTTCATCATAATCATCTTTTGCACTACTTAGCATTTCCTTTAATTCAATGCGTTGTTGTTGGTGTTGTTTTTGGTTTTCTCGATGAAGTTGCAGTAATTCTGATAAGTCACTTCTTTTCTTCTTAGAAGGTGGTGGTATCGATTCCATCAAATTGGCAGTTTCTTCGTGTTCCGAGTTCAACAGAAGATCTTCTTCAAATTGGTTTTGATCTAGGCTTTTATCTGATAGCACTGAACTTTGCGTAGAATCATCATTATTTCTCTCATCAGTTGTAGATGTTTCGTCGCCATAGTTTGATGTCCGATCTCTATTTGCCATATAAGGCAAAAGAAACTCCATGTGTTTTTCATACTTCCATTCTTTTTTTTTAGTTGCAGCTTGTCCACTTTTTTTGGATTTTATCCTCTTCAATACTTCGCGGTGGCTGTCTCGCAACTGTTTCCACCGATTTTTCGCGGTTTTACCTAAAAGAATACGGGTGGTAATTAATGAAAGACCGAATACATTAGAATAAAAAAAAACATTGAATTTACATATTTATCAAAATCATATCTCTTTTTTCAGGTATTTAGCAACGGGTCTCGAAATTTACGAAATTGGCAGAAAATTTCAGAATTGGAATAACAACCGTGTCGAAAATTGTTGATGAAGTTTGCGAGGCCCTATGGAATGTATTGCAGCCTCTTGTTATGCCAGAACCTTCTGAAAATGATTGGAGAAGAATTGCAAAAGAATTTGAAGATCTATGGCAATTCAAGAATTGTTTGGGGGCTCTTGACGGAAAACATGTTTACATCACGTGTCCTGCAAATACAGGATCCTCTTTTTTCAATTATAAACATCGATTTTCCATTGTCCTTATGTGTTTAGCTGACGCTAAGAGAAAAATTATAATGGTTGACGTAGGGTCAATGGGCAGATTTAGTGATGGAGGCATATTCAATGACAGTAGTTTTGGAAGACGTCGGCGAGAAAAGAGACTGAATATTCCTCAACCCGAACCATTATATGAAGGCGGAGAACCAGTACCTTTTGTTTCATAGGTGATGAAGCTTTCCCTTTGATGGAAAATCTTATGCGACCATACCCACGTGACCAATTAGATCCACAAAAGCGCATATTTAATTATCAAGGGCCCGTCGCATAGTCGAAGCAACATTTGGTGTACTAGCGCGGAAATGGTACGTGTATCGCAAAGATTTCGAGTGCAAAGTGGAAACAGTAGATAAAGTCGTAAAAGCATCGTGTGTGTTGCATAATTATTTAATTCAAACAGAAATTGATTACCTTAGTGGTTCTACTACAAGTGACACCTCAATATTTACTAATCTTAGTTACAACAATGACATATCAAATTTTGGAAGTTATAAAGTCTTAGATATATATTGCTCTTACTTCAATAACGAGGGAAGGGTGTCATGGCAAGACACTCGAATTTCATCTCGACTCGCTCAAAGAAATTAACATACCTCCTGAATGACAAATATTCAAATATTGCGTTAAAATAGTTGTTAACAACCTACCTACTACCGAAATACCTACATATGTATTTAAATAAAAGTGTGTATACTTACTGTCTTTAAAATTAGTTTCTTTCACAATTATCTCCCACGCTGCATCCCTTGTTTCATTACATTTGTACGTGTCTAACTTAGTATCCCAAAGGCAGGGGTATTTTTTGACCGCGTCTATTAGCTTTTCGTCCATTTTGTTTAATTCAGAAGCCGCCTTCTTCCTTAAACGTTACGAAATGAACTAAACGAGTCGCCGGCACGGCGCGGCAGGACGCGTGAGCGCCTCTCCCCTCACCTCGCCGCCGCCCCCGTCGTTTCCCTGCTATCGATACATAGCATAGCTCGAGATGCGCATCTTTCTCGCACAGCTACTTTGCGGCGGCGCATCTTCGTAGCGCATCTTCCTCGCACAGCTACCTAGCGTAGTATTGGTGGAAACGGTCACATATTTTCGTAGCGTTGATTTCACATCTTCGTAGCATAGCTGCATAGCACATCTCTGGTGGAAAAGCAGCCTTACAGTTGTATATCAAATTTGTAAATATATTAAATAATATAAGGGACCAAACAATACCGAAACGAAAGGGAACACCTAATCAAAAAATGTTAAGGAAACCAGCTCCTTGGTGGAACAAAAATTGTGAGGATGCTATTAAAAAATCTAAAGAAGCTTTGTGGATGTATAAATTAAATCCATCTATTTCTAACTTTATAGAGTATAAGAGTATGGATGCCCATAAAAAACTAATTATTAAACAGGAAAAAAAAGAGTCTTGGAAAGTGCTATGCAGTAGTTTTAATAGATTAACACCTGTCACCAGAATATGGAATTATATAAAAAAGTTTAAAAGGGTAGATAACTCTAACAAGCATTTCGATGATCAATGGGTTCCAGAATTTTTAAATAATTTATCTGACTCAACTGAAACCAACAAGGAAAGACTTTTAAACTTGCTTCACTCTGAGGAAAACACTGTACATACATTTCTTAATGAACCATATACTATTTTTGAACTTATCAAATCATTAAAAAGTAGGAAAGATACCACACCAGGACTGGATAATATACCTTATATGTTAATTAAAAAGTTACACCCTAATGCACTTAACATTCTTTTAAACATCTACAATAAACTTTGGGAATATTGCATTATACCAGAATCTTGGAAAACACAATGTGTAATTCCGATTGTAAAGCCAAATAAAACACATGGTATTACTTCCTCTTATAGACCTATATCATTATCATCTTGTTTAGGGAAATTATTTGAAAATATGTTAAAGTTCCGAAGATTACTTTTCAGAAACCAACAAGTTGATTCCTCCAATCCAACATGGGTTTAGAAAGGGTAAGAGTTGCTCTGAAAGCTTTGTATCATTTGTTCATGATATTAAACAAGTCAAACTGAGTCATTCTAACATGATCTGTGTTTTCTTAGATGTCAAGGGTGCTTTCGACAATGTTAATATTGAAGTTCTTGTACAAGTATTGCACAACAGTAATATACCACTAAAAACAATAAAATGGCTCTATAAGTTTCTAACTAAAAAAACAGTGTATGTGAAATTCAATAATAAATTATATGGTCCCAAAATTGCCAATAAGGGCACAATGCAGGGAGCCACTGTATCTCCTTTATTATATAACTTGTATACTTCGGAAATTTTAAAGTATGTAAATACAGAAAATGTGAATATATTGCAATTTGCTGATGACTTGCTTTTGTACAGTACCAATCAAAATATAAATATTGCACAAAACAATTATAGTAATATAAGTTATTTACGGGATTGTTACCATGTACCTTGTTTTTAGCGAGTTTCCGATATTTCGGCACTGTTGCAAGCGCCATGATCACGGAGTAACTGAAGTAATTGCGGGTAGGCTGTTATTGGCAGACATATCGGTCTACCCTCCGACGAAGTCTTTTATTGCGACCCGTACCACTGTTCAATAATGCAATAAAAGACTTCGTCGGAGGGTAGACCGATATGTCTGCCAATAACAGCCTACCCGCAATTACTTCAGTTACTCCGTGATCATGGCGCTTGCAACAGTGCCGAAATATCGGAAACTCGCTAAAAACAAGGTACATGGTAACAATCCCGTAAATAACTTATATTACTATAATGTTAGTGACCATGAAAGTTTAAAACAATATATTGCACAAAACAACATTAACAATGCCTTAGAGCAGTTACAATACTATTACAACAACAAGCTTAAATTAGATATAAGTTCAGAAAAGAGTTTTGTTTTAATTTTCAGTAAAACTAATTGTGATATAAAAATTTCATACAATAATATAGAGATTCCTATTGTCAGTCAACATAAATTTTTAGGAGTCATCATTGATAACCAGCTAAAATTTGACAAACATATTGATCACATTAGTACAAAAGCTTTAAGAGCAGTAACTGTTCTAAGATATTTAGCTGGAACTTTTTGGGGTTCAGATCCTCAGACCATTAGTATGCTCCACAAAAGCATAGTCCGTAGCCATTTTGACTATAGCAGTTTTGCTTATAAGAATGCCAGTAGCACACTGCTTAAGAAGTTAGACATAATTCAAAATATAGGCCTGAGGTTAATCTGTGGAGCAATGAGATCTACTCCTATAAACTCATTAGAAATTGAAACATGTATACCTCCATTGTTCTTGAGACGACTGCAATTAGCTATGAAATTCAATCTTAAGGTTTTATCTTCTAATAATATCCTTACAGAAAAGTTCAATCAAATGTCACAACTTTTACAATCAATGGCAGCCCCAAACATTACTGTTGATTCTCTGCTCAATAATCCTGAAATGATAACAATATTCACTCATGTAAAAAACAACTGTTACGGAATTCATAAAAGTGAAATGTGGCCAATATATACATGCCCATTTACAAGTTTAATAAATGTTGATTCACTTAATTACCATTTGAACAATATTTTTAATAACAACGACTTTTTAGAATTTAAGCACAGCTATATGAATTATTACTCTATTTATACTGATGGTTCTAAAGAAAATAATAATGTCAAATCAGCCTATTATGATCCCCAGGCTGGTTACTCTAAATGTATCAAAATTAATGAACACTGTAGTATATTTACAGCAGAAAGCTATGCTATACAGCAAGCTCTAACTTATGTAAATAACCTTGTAAATAATGTAATAGTAACCGATTCAAAAAGTGTATTATCTGCCTTAGTTAATGGAATTTCATCTTATAAAACAAGGCATATACTGTGTAATGTAGTTCAAATAATAGAACAACTAAATAGGAAAGGAATAAAAGTACAATTTCTTTGGGTTCCCTCCCACAGTGGCATAGAAGGTAACGAAATAGCAGATAGCCTCACACATATAGAGCAGGATGAAGATCACACCCACATACTGAACATTCCATTTACAGACTTCTACAGTCACTTTAAAGAAATTTCAAGACAGCTTTGGCAATCCTACTGGCAAAATACATTACAGACGAAAGGCAAATGGTATGCAAACATTCAAAAACACCTACCTACAATGGTATTCCAGAGTGAAGTACTCTAACAGAAAATTCATTACCACTATTACACATATGCGCTTTGGACACTGCCTCATGCCAGCACATCTGCACAGAATAAATATTTATAACCACTCAAGATGTCTCCACTGTAATCAAGAAAATGCAGATCTTCAGCACATTATATTCAACTGTCCCAGTTTCCACATTCAACGGCTCATCTTCATCAATGACATCAGTGACATCTGTGAGCAAAGTCAAAACAGTTTCCCCCGCCACGTTCAGGAATTACTAAACAATTCAGACATTTATAAACCACTGTTTAAATTAATAGAAAATACTGTACAGAATATTTAGTTTAAGGAATACATTGTAACTATTTTTGTAAGTGTAAATATTTCTGTTTTAATTGATTTGTACTGCTTAGATTGTAATTACATTTAAATATAACTTTATTATTATTAGCATTTATACCAAAATTTGAAAATTTAAAAAACTAATGTTATTTTTTGTAATTTTAAGTATTGCAATTATTGCTCTCCTTTGAAGGACACTTATCTACTTAAGTTTTAATTTAAAAATATTTTGTAACCCACAATGTATTCGACTAAAGGACTCTGTATCCAGGTCATGAATAAATATAAAAAAAAGGGTGCGGCGCGGGCGGGGAGTTGTTTTGGACACAATGCGCTCTGTACAAATAAAACTAAATGCTCCTTCTGGTTTGTTCTGTATTCTGAGGGTAGGGTATGTATTTGTGTTTTGTCAAAAAAAAGGATATTTAAATCAATCCAGAATAACGTTTAGTTTCACATAGGTACTACCACTTAATAATGTGTATGCGCATAAAAAATAAAAGATACTAGAATTGTCAAACTTATTTATAAACATAAATTAATTATATTTATAACCGAAATGCTTATTTTATTCATAATTATAAAAAAAAGAACGATATTTTTCGAAAACTTGACTGACATTTTATTGTTTGTCTCGAAACAAAACGCATATGCCATGTTTTCGTTCTTCTCATAACGGAAACATTAGATACAATTTATTTTAATATTTATTTCGTATCCGCTGCTTTTACAAAGTAATAATTAAATTAGTACGAGAAAAATAGTCGTTTATATTTTTTCATAAATTTAATATTACTGTATAAGGTGGGTTAGAATCTGTCATTGTCATTTCCCCCCAAAATACTATTCTACTTATTTAAACCGAAATACTGTTTACCGTACCGAATTCTTATATTTCTACTTATTTAAGCCGTGTTATTGATCCGAAATTAGACACAATAACTTTAGAGAGTACGACCGCCGTAAATTATAGTGGACTTGTTATATACCGATAGGGCTAGTAGAGGAGACAGAGATAGGTTTTATCCGAGGTACACAGACGCAATCATGTTCCCAGTAAGAAAAGTGCGTTTACCTTTGCTGTGATAGAAGGGCTCGAGCTGGCGAAACCGTGCAAATAGCAGTTTCTGTTTAGAGGCCCCGCGGTCCTCACTGTATTACCGTTACACCAGGAAACCGGTCCGTCCGTCCGATGTAAGTAACCGCGCCGCAGTGGTAGTCCCGATGCCGTAGAGCGCCCCCGATGCCGAAGACCGTTACAACCGGGAAAACCCAGTATATCCGTTGTTAGGGGCTGGTTCGCTGATTGGCCGGCGCGCAGGCACGCCGCTTTACCTTACGCACCAATGATGCGCGCCACAGTCAAGGCGCGCAAATTCATACCGGGAAGCGGCATGATGTGCGTGTACGGGTGCCATTGTATAATTTTATCTAATAACAGAAAAAATATTTACATTGAAAGAAAAAATATTTTATTTGTATTATTAGTTTAGATGTTTATTATGGTTTATTTTTTTATAACTGTAGTGTCTGTAGTATGTAATAAAATAATAATGCTAATAAGTAAAATTCTCTATCTTTTATTTCATACAAATAAGAGCAAATATTTTAACTATTGGTGCAACAGTAGTGAAGTCCGAGTCTCGGTTGTTTATGAGCTTCACAATTAAATGTTATATTTAATATAAAATAAGCAGTATCTCATGATCGTGCTGACCAAAGTCTATCTACTAGTGCATTTCGCACCGATTCTCCAGCAGCTAAATGGTCACTTCTTGTTGTTGTTGTTTCTGTAATTCGTATCTGAAACAACATTTTATTTAAATGGGTTAGATTAGATTGAGATATCCTTCTTATACCTATTGATTAATAAAATATGCTATGAGTACTACACAATATAATTATTCTAGCTTCTTAATATCATATTATTTAGAAATATAAAAACAGCTATGAATTAGGTAGGTACTAATGCTCGTATTCATCATAGGTACAAACATTAACTCTTCCGGGATTCGAACCCAGCACATATAAGTAGGTGAGATCTTGAACACTAGTGTAGCTATATGCCACTCTGAGGTCAACATCTTTTTCTTACCTGCATTCGTATTTCATTTTGGTCCTCCTGTAGCGTTGAAAGCGTTGTGGGCAACCTAGCCGCATTACATATATTGTGTAGAGCAGTGGTTCTCAAACTTTTTAAATGACGGAACCCTTTTGGGAAGCAAAATACTTGATGGAACCCTACAATAAAACAATTATTTTTATAAGTGTATTCTATATTAATCAGCATAATAAAAGTACAATGTATCCGTTACTAATTATTATTTACTTCACCACTTGGTAAGGACAATAATAGAAAACATTAAAAAAGAAAAAATCTAACTAGTGGGAGGGAACTGTTTTTTATTTTTCATCAATTGCTTGATATCAGGTTTGATGGAAGAAAGTTGGAGTCTCATATCAGCTTCGGCGTCCAGTCTATTGCGATATTTTGTTTTCGTGGCTGCGTAGGTAGAGAATCCTGTTTCGCACAAATATGTAGTTGGGAACGGGAGAAGAATATCCAGAGCCATTTGGCCAAGCATTGCATATTCATCTTGGATTCTGCACCAAAAATCATTAAGAGGCGTCGTTTTGAACAATGACTCCATACTTGTGTCTGATGACATTTCTAAAAGAGATTCATATATCTCATTTGACATGTTTTCAGGCTTTTCCAAGTTGGGTAAAAAAGGATTATGAATCCAGGAGTTCACTTTAATTTTTGTATTGTGTTCTTCGGGAAAATACTTTTCAAAAGATGCGCGCATCGAACTGAGATATTGGACCAATTCTTCAAACACATTATCTTCAAACATTTCTGAGTCGTTTTCGCTAACAAACTCAGTGAGTAACGTAAAACTTTCTATTTCTTTCTTACCAATGCAAATGATCCAAAAATCTAATTTTCTTTTAAAAGTAGTTATTTTATTATAGGCCTGAAACACTGTTGTCTGTTTACCTTGCAATGATAAATTTAATTCGTTAAGTTTTTGAAAGATATCCGCCATAAAAGACAATCGGAACAACCAAGTTTTATCATACAAACGGTCCTTCAAATTAAAAGAAGTATCTGCTGAAAGAAACATTTGTAACTCGGCTCTAAGTTCAAATAGCCTTGTTAAAGTTTTTCCCCGAGACAGCCATCGCACTTCTGTATGGAGCAGCAGTGTTTTATGTTTGCTGCCATAATCTTCACACAATAATGAGAACAATCGGGATTGTAGTGGTCGTGATTTGATAAAATTAATTATTTTTACCGCTTCATCCATAACTAATTTTAGATTAGACGGCATTTGCTTCATCGCAAGTGCTTGTCTATGCAGAATACAATGACTGGAACTACAATTAGGCGCTTTATTTTTCATTCGTGACACTGCTCCTGCTGTTTTACCTGTCATCGCCTTGGCCCCATCTGTACAAATGTCAATGCAATTGTTCCAACTGAGATTATGTTCTTCAAAAAATATATTTATTTTATTAAAAATTTCTTCCCCGGTAGTGTTTGTAAGCAGCGATGAACACATAAGCATGTCTTCTTCAAAAGAACTTTTATATGGATATCTCACAATAACCAGCAGGATAGCCAAACCAGCGACATCAGTCGACTCGTCCATTTGCAAAGCGAATCGTGTATTTTGTAGACGTGTAACTAGTTCTTGTTTGACGTAGCTTGCCAGATCATGGATTCGTCGTGAAACAGTATCGTTTGATAGCGGAACAGTAGAAAGATGCTTTGCAGATTTTTCATCAAGCATACATTTTGTTATGTCTAATACACATGGTTTTATTAATTTCTCAGCGATAGTGTGCGCTTCACCTGCTTGTGCAATGCGATAGCTAACTAAGTATGATGCCTCCGTGGCCTTTTCGTTGGTAGTTTGTGTTACATGCATCATATTTTTTTGACTTTCTAATAACTGATCTTTTTTGCGAACAAAAAATTCTTTATTCTTGTCTTTAGTCTCGGGGTGTACGGTTTCTAAATGTCGACGCAATTTGGCAGGTGCCATGGAACTATTAGGAAGCAGTTTACTACAGAGCATGCAGAGAGGTGAGCCGTTGGAATCAACAAATCCGAAACTGATATAAGATTCATCATACTTCCTTTTTTTCGTCTTTGAAACCGTCGAGCTTGACGTCGTGGCACTCGTGGCATCATCTTCTGGATCGGTGATTGCTAAATTCTCCGCGCGCATTGCTTTTGAACATTCAGCGTCATTAGAAGATGTTGTTGGAACACGTTTAACACCTTTAAGCCAACGTTCCATTCTTCTTTATTTATAATGTTACAAGTCAGGATAGTGGGGTTTAAATAATGCACAATCGTTACTGCGTATAAGAGACTAAATTTAGAACCTACAGGGAAGAAATGTATAAAACTGAGACAACAGAATACAGCAGGCAGTAAAACAATGAACACCAGTTTCTCGCTAGCGAGCTTGTAAGTAGGTAGTAACTTATCGCTCCGAACGCTAATCATCAACTGACGACGCCAACGCGCGATCGCCGCTTTTATACTTAGTCCTAGACTCGATCTCAAATATTCTCGAAAATACTCGAGTCGGCACCTTTGATAAACAAAAAGCAAAAATAAAAACAGAAATTTAAAAATAGCGTTGTAAACAATATCGACTTTATCCTTTGAAGTTAGAGACGAAAGTCGCTAGTTGACAACTATAGCGTCTAATTCAGAGGCGGCTTTTATCAAAGAGACTGAGCGCTTACAAGTATACTACCCGCTCGTTTTAAGTTTGCCGCTGGCGATAGGTATGAGTGTATGACGTTCGAAATTTTTTATTTAATTGTAACAATAAAAATTGTGTACGTTAGATATTTGGGTAAAACTATGACACATTATAAGTTTTGTTGTCACGTGGGGGAGGGTACGCGCATTCCACAGACCGGCAAACTTAGAGCGAACGCGTTGTACAAGTATAAAATTGTTGAGACCAAACTTATGAGATATTGTACCAGCTAATGTAACACAAGCTTATACAAATACAAATAAATAAATAAATAACATTCATAGCGTTTTGTCTCCGCGCGGCCGCGGAGTCCGCACAGCCGCGGAGCGACCAGAGAGAGGTGTTTTGATTTTTTTATTTCTAAATTCTTGCGGAACCCCGACAGAGGTATCACGGAACCCTAGGGTTCCGCGGAACACACTTAGAGTATAGCTGGTGTAGAGCATTTGTTATCAATCCAGCTGTTGTTGGGTGATAATGTAACTTGCAATCCACAAGCAAACAACGCCAGCGAGATTTGAGTATCCCAATACACTGCTCTACAGTATTCCGAACTCTACAATGTAGGTCGGTATAGTACCGCTGCGGAGAATCGGACTCGATGCTAATAATGGGGGTCATTAGCGTCGGACGTAGGGGATATCCTAAATCACCTGAAAGAAATATCGTTAGAACAGATATAAAATAGCCGAATCTATGTACCCATTTGTGTAGGTGTGGTACTTACCCAAGAATCATAATGTTTCGTTTTCCACCCCGTGTAGATGTTCTAGTTGTTGTTTAAGCGGATGGTGGTCCCAAATAAACGAATCATGGTTTGCTCCCCCATGACTAGCATCCACGCTTATAATATTTAAATCCGAATCGCATACCTAAAAAAGAGCATTACAAATTTTCTAATAGAATCCTTTCAAGAGTAGGGTAGTACAGTAGTGCATAAAGGAATCTCCGTATCTTATATCTTATAATCTTATTTTTGACGTATTATAATTTATATTTCTAGAATATGGCAAACTTGTTTCTGTACCTGGTTGCTTTGGGGACTTAAAAAAAAACATAAATAAAATATTTTGATGAAGCTTAGGTAGGTATTACTTACTATTTGAGCATTTAAAGAATGGTATCTCTTACGATTGAAAAATCGTTCGTCATGTTCAGAGGGTCTAACAATGGCAATATGAGTGCCATCTATGCATCCCACAACGCCCGGTATACTGAACTTCTGATAAAACCTGAAACGTCAGCTATTTTACTTGCCATTTACTACTAATAGTAAGTAGACTTAGTAGTAAATTGCAACTTGACCAAATTGAAATGCAGTGTACTTCTTTTAAAAATCCATGGAATTAAATTAAAATATTTACCCGTTTTTTATAATATTACGTTCTTCACGTGTCTGTGGGAAATGGATATATTTCCGACGGAAATATTCATTGTTAAGGGCTTCTGTTACAGTCCTCACACAGTTAGAGATACTGGCTTGATGCATTTTGTGATGTGACTGGCTCCTATAAATCACTAGTACGAGCCTGATGCATAGAAGCTGAGTGCACTTAATACCTTAAATTAAAATAAATAAGTTATACCACAAAATTATATTTTAACATATTTTAATTGTTCACAGTACCTACTTTTATAGAGTACGTTTTTCTACTTACTTTGGAGACAGTGCTTATTCCTTCACGGCGAGATGGCAAAAAAGGTTCCAACTCTTGTATGAGGTCGCGACACAAGCCTTTATTAAGTCTAAACAATCCCACGAATTCTGGCTTTGGAATTTCGAAAGCTATTTCCATTTTCTAAAAGCTGCACTTTGCCGGCGATATTAAATGCTTTCCGTTACTCGAGCATGCTCCAAAAAAGTTCATACAGTCCTAAATCCGCCATAATTGCTTATTTTCCGAACACAATAAAATATATTAACTGCAAGATGTTGAGTAACTTTTTATGAATCTGAATGAAAATTGTCAAATGAATGAATTGCTGCATGAATTTTATCCGAATCCTAATATGATTTGTCGACTAAGTGGCCATTTTGTGATTTTCAATATGAATCACTTTAAGAATCTAATGAGAATTGCTGAATGCGGCCTTTTTAGGTCCTCTGTAATTTAAGGCAAGTGATTCGCTCCTATTTTTCTAGATTTTTCAGAAGGAGTAGCCACTGTTGGTGGCCTCCCTCTTCTAGAACACACTGCTTCTCCGTGGCCATTTTCAGCATCTGATTCTGCACCTGGAGTGCCTGCATAAGCGTCCAGTAAAAATTCACCCAATTCTAATTTAAATGCCCTTAGTTGCTGTACTTTTTTAATGGGATATTTTTTGCCAGTTTTAAAAAAGCATCTTTACATTTTCGTAATCGTTTTTTTCCATATCTGGTCGTTGACATTCTTTGCCGTAATTTTCATCAGCTTTACAAAGGTTTAGTTTGGTTTAACAGCGCTTCGCATGGATTTTGTAGTATGTATTTTATGCATGTCGTTTGCGTTCTACTTTCTTTATAAAGTTTACTAGGGTGATTTGGCTTAAACTGAACAATAATCTATAGTATCAAAAAATGGCATTTTGTATTCTTTGTATTGATAAGAAAGTAATTATAGCAATATAATTGCCGGAAAGCTTATTGATATGTCTAAATGAGCAAGTATAATATTCCTTTAAAAAGTTGCAAATGTTACTGAATTTATTTCTGTATTGATTTGGAACGAAATTATTTTTGTTGAAAATATGTAATTATGATACACATAGTAAATGACCAACCATTCTTTTAATATTTTTTATATAACTTACTTATTTTTAAGGTACCTAATGCTATAATATAAATGAACACAAATAGAACAACAATGTAGTTTTATAATTTTATTCTGAATCATTATCATAGGTAATTAAAACACTATCTAAAAACTGGGCTGGTGGCCTAATATTATTTTCATGCCTTGCCCAGCTTAAATACCATATGATGGTCATCACATGAACACAGCAACCAACTGTTCTTCGTCCTACAAGGCAATTACAATAATATTGTATTATAGAAGCTCTGCCTTGTAGATCATTATTGTACAAGATATATACAAAATATATTTTTTGGCTAATGTGCCTGCTTTGAATTTTTCCTCTTAATAATGTGCAATTATCTATTGATGGTATACCCTCTAAGAGGTTATATGGTATACGAACCATCATTCCTGATATGCTCCCCATAATAAGATCTCGCTTGTTTCAACTGATATGTTCCACAGCTAAATAAAATCAAGTCACTGTAAGTCATTCTTGGGAATGGTACATTATTTATGTTTACATTTATGGTAGAAAACTGTGCTTTTCTTCTATTTAAATTATTTTGTGTGACATAATCTGCTAGGGTATTACTCATGTACAGTCTTTCAATTACAATATTAAGGATTTGACCTGCATCTTCTCTATTCGTAACTCTTAGGTGAAACCTGTTTATTAATCCGGCAGCCATCTTAAAATTTAACATTGCATGCTTAGATGCCAAGTTAAAAAAATCTTGTCTAAATAATTTGAAAAAATGCTTAAAAATTCCATTTACCACTTCTACTACCCACCTACATATTGTTACAGTTCTAGATTTATTGGCTGTCAATGTCGACAACTGAGTTTCGCCTTGTTGTAGAGAAGCAGGCATATGTACAGAATAATCGCACCTATGACAAAGGAACACAGTCTCTAAAACCCCTATCCAGAATAAAAACATCTCCAGCCTGAAAATACTGCCTCATTGTATTGTTTTCATTCTCAAATTCCTTCAACATGATAGTGGCATCGGATGTTGTTGCTGGATAGGGGCCTAACACATCTATAATGTATCCATCACAGCATACCATTAAGAATGGCTTCATTAAATTCCTATATTTGTGCAAAGAGTAAGTGTTTTTTTGGTAAAGATAATTCGAACTTTTTTGTACGTATAAATATGTGCCATCAATTATAATGATTGGTTTTCGGTCTTCCCCTCCAAATAGACCATTAGGTATAATTAGATTTCTTTCTGATCTTTCAGACCTGCTAATATGATGAATTCCTAAATTCCGTGAAATGAATTCCTCATTTAATACTTCTCGCGCTGTACCCAGAAGTTTGGTTAATGATGAACGGGGTATATTCAACAATGTAGAAATTCTTTCATCACTATCCCCAGTTCTAAGTTTAATTAAATCCAATCAGAGCTAGCTCCCCATTACGCATTCCACATAACCTAGGGAGATCTACTTTTATTTGAGCAAACTGTTGTTTAGACAGCGCTATCCAGAAATGGACCATATCTTCAGGCAACCCGTCTATATTATTGAAATCTATTGTTTGATTTCTTTCTTTAATAAATGATGCAAAATCTTGAATGTGTTCAGCAGTAAATTCATGTTTAGGTTGCATGTTGGACAAACATTCAGCCCAATCATTACTATGTAAGTGAAAACTGCATATTCTATTGTTTTTTGGTATATAAAAATTAAAATCAATAAATAACTTCACCCTGAGCCATGTAGGAATAGTCAGTCTCTGTGGAGAGTCACAATCTGGGCAAAAACAATGTGCTTGTGTATCGGGTGTTCTTGTATAGTTCGGTAAGTTGATTAAATTTATTGGCTCTGGTACATCGTTAAATGACGAAATGTAGGTATAATCAACAATAAAAAATATGCTTACGGTTTGTGGAGCGGTCCACTGACGTATTACTGAAAGTACTTCAATCAGCTCTAGATTGCGTCTCCTGCGTTGCAAAAGATCGACGCCACAATTGATGCATCGCATATGTTCCTCATTCTCACTCGAGGGAATGAGATTCGGAGGAGAGTCCAAGTTGATGCCTAGGTTGTCATTTGTAGCAGATTCAGAGTCCAAAATAGCGCCAGGGTCAACGTCAGAAGCAGGCAAGGGTAAAGCCGGATATTCATTTCGAGTGAAATCGGAGTCCATTATAAAAGCAAGTCGGTTTTACAGAAAAAGAGAGTCGAAAGTAGCGTTCACAGTACACGAAGGAAAAGCGAATACTTTTTTTTAGAAGTGTCATACATCAACGTTGACAGGTTATGGTGTTGTCATATAAAAAAAAACAGAAATTAAATCGATCAGGAATAATCGTGTTTTTTATATTTGTAATATAAAGAATTTTCACTAAAACATCGTGTTTTGCAAGTTTTAGTCTAATTAAAGGTTAAATATTAATGAATTTTTAAAAGATTACTTGATACCATGTCTTGGCGGAATATATTTTTTTTTTATAATAGGTCATTCCTAATCGATTTCTTATTAGCGATTAAAGATTTTTATAGCATAATTAATGCTAAAACAACACAGGATGCAGTGGTGTCTTTTTCCTTCTAAAAATACTATTAAAATTATTACAAATGTATATTTACTTCCCGGCAAAGAGAGTTAAGTAAAAATATTTTTTTGGAAACATCTTGTTCACGCGAAGCCGATACGGATTCCCTTTCCTGGACTCCTGTCCCAAAATGTCTTTTACAAAGTGTATTGCGGCTTGCTACAATTGAAAGCAACTACTGAAGCGTAGCAGCGTGCTTGGTATGAGCCTTTTAAAGAATAATTTATTCTTTTGCCACCCACCAATTTAGCTACTACACTATTAAATTGTTCGGCACGATTGTTAGTGAAGTTTTGGAGAAGGCTCCTGGAATTAAATGGTAGCATTGATGCGTTATTTCGTAATTTCAACATTTCAGTTGTTACTAGCGGAACAAGATTTTGTTCTGCTTTTCGTTTCGATGTGCAGTAATAATCTTCAAATTCCGTATAGTCTCCAAAAACATGACTGTACTATTTATTATATATTTCTGCAAATTCAGGATTTTTGTTTCTGTAGAAATATTTTGTTCGTTTCTAAATTTGCTTGCAGAGCGGATGGCAGTACGCAATCTAGTAAGGCGATCTCCGGTTAAAAGTTCACGTATACTAAGGGCAATCATCTTTTTGCAATGCATGTTTTTACCATTGTAGTTCCATAACAAATGGCTGGTATATTCTATTTTTTGTAAAGGTACGTCTGGGTACGGTCTACTTTCGAGAATACTCTTGTAAGTGCTTGAATCTCCATCAGCTATTAACACATTGTATATGAGATTTCTTTCCTCTATTGAACATTTAAAACCTTCGACTAATATAGCTTACTCCATGCTGGTGGATGACCCAAAATGGTTTTTTGTGCAGTCATGAGATTTTGGTGTCAGTTTATATGAGAATGGGCCCGAGCGCAGATAATGCAAGATTTGTTACGGTGTGCAACACTTTTCCAGTATGTTCTCCAATAATTTCTGAACAGCCAGATAAAGCTGAATAATTTTTATAAGAGCGTTTGCTCCAACATGCATCAGCTTCTACTGGTATCATTGCAACTCCAGCGCTATTGTCACCACGAGAAATTGCATCCTCACATTCTTCTTTAGCCGCACCTTGCATATATTTTTCAGCAGTAATTCGCCATATTTCTGCGACATCATTATGTGTAGTGCGATATAAACGAAACGGTATTGACGGTAAGTCCATGGAGGCAGTGAGTTCGTTAAGACTTGATAATGTGGTGAAGTGTAAATCACGTCCTCTAGTTACGTATTGATAACACTTCCCTGATACGATTAGGTATATTAAAAACTAGACTCTCAGAAACAGTAAAATTTTATTTAGAATCTTCTTATGATAGTATTAATCATTTAATTAGTGACATAAAACATTATTTTTTAGCGAAAAAGTGTCCATCATCGATTCAGTTTAAATTATTTAAGTGTAAACAAGGAAGTAGGTCTATAGAACAATTTGGTTTAGAGATCAATAAACTGTTATGTGAATTAACTATTGCTCAGTCGGAAAATGATCAAGAAAAAATAAGAATTTTACTACCGTTAAATGCGGTATTTGCAATAAAATGTTTTGTTGAAGGGTTAAATAGTAGTCGAATGAGTTTAATTTTAAAGTGTAGGCAGCCCACGTTATTAAAAGTACGTTGGAATCTCGCATTCCGCGCTACGGCCAAGTTCAAACGCGCAAAGCGCTAGATAAGCAAAATCGTGCTCAAATCGATGAGGTGTGTTCTTTTAAAGATACTTGTAATACTGAGGTAATGAATTCTATAATTAGTTTTAATGACGAGTGTTATGATTTAAAGTTAGACGATTTTTTTTTTGAAAAAGATCAATGTTGTCAAAATAATTTGCTAAGTAAAAGCAATGGTAACTTAATTAAGTCTAACCAATGTAAGGAAAAGCGAAAAGCTTCTTATAAAACACGGAAGGAAAATATGTTCGCAATTGACGAGATCACAATGTGTAATGATAACTCTAACAAAGAGTTCCCTGCAATTAAAGCAGATTATGTAAAAGCTAGTTCTTATGTTAACGTAATTGTTAAGGATTATTTAAATGACAACATAGACAATAAGAAGTATATGCATTCTAAATATAATTTATGTGTTTATGCACCTTTAAAATGTGAAATGTATGTTAAGTCTGTGTCATTCCTAGAAGAGAAAAGACTAGCGAAAGATGTTGAATTGCTTTGTAAGCATTTACAGATAAAAGGTTTGATAATTAATGAAAAATGGGTTAAAAGTTTTAATAACTTAAGGGAGAAATATAACGTTGTATTACCCATATTAATTGTAAAAAGTGATTTGAAAGATAAAAATGGCAAAATTGTCTTAAAAGAGGTTGTTAATAAATATAATACGAATGAGCCTGAAAGCTCAAGCAATGACAGTATTTTATCTAATATTTATTATACAAATAAGCGTAATAAGAAATATTTTATTAGCAAAATAAATAATTGTTTTCAAGATATGCTATTTAGGAAGAGATACAACTAACGTGATGTTGGAATAGATTAATAAAAATATAATATGTAATATTTTTTTTTTTGTTAAAAATCAACGTAAATAATTGTTTAGTAATTATAGTAAGGATTTGTTTTGATAATAATTTGTATAAAATTTAAGGTATTTTTTAATAAAGTAAATGAAATAATTTAAGTTATGTATATATGAGATTAGTGAATCTCTTAAAAAGGATTTTAACATGTTGTTTTGTATAATATGTTATTAATCGAGTTACATATGATAAACGTAGAAGAAAAGTGTTTAGGGTCTTCCTTTTCAGGGGAGGGACGCCTAACGTTTCAGGGGAGGTGTGGTGAAGTGTAAATCACGTCCTCTAGTTACGTGTTGATAACACTTCCCTGATACGATTAGGTATCTAAGCCTAAGCACGTTGTAAATAGTATATAAGATGTAGGTTAAGTTGATTAAATGTTGATTTCACATTGAACGCTCGTTGTGATTTCTGTTAGTCACCCACACCCCATCACCACATAATCCGACTCCCGTTACAATTGATCCTGATACCGCTTCAGAATAAACATTAAATTTTGGAACATCATCATCGTTTGTTTTTAATTTAAATGCAGAACCACACATACGATATTTTAAATAAAATGTTGACATAATTCCATTTTGTTTTTCATTTGTTATTTTCAAATTACTCAATTTGCAACCAAATGCTTCACCATGATTGGCAATAGCAAACAACTGCTTAAAAAAAACAATTATTCTGCGTCCCCGAACTACATAATCTGTTACTTTTAAACTTTCGTGTTGCATTGTAACTAATCTTATAACTTCGAGTCTAAACGAGACGGTTTAGTATGTAGTAGTATTGATACTACTTACATTCCTCGAAATTTCGATCGTGGTGCTACGTCCGTAGCTACAACATAAAGAATATAACATCTTCTAAATGCTTGTGTTCATACTTACATCCTTAGATTCTGTTTCTGTTGTCCTCGTATCGATCTCCTCAAGTGTTGATATTGGCAGTTCATCTATATTACAGTCTGTGCGGAAAGAGAATGGGCGTGGCGAACAACGGAACTAACATTAAGATTTTTATGTAGCATTTTATGTAGCATCTGTCAAACGTCAAAGTTTTGTATTGATACGGATTTGTTTTTTGTTGTGTTATTTTTGCAGTTTTTTGTATTTAATTATGTCTAAAAGGGGTAAAACCTTACAAATACGGTAGAAAAGCACTACAGCGCCCTCAAATGTGAATCCCATTCTCTTTCTGCACAGACTCTTATTGAATTTTTCGCAGATAATGAACGAAAAAGAACGTCGTGACCGGTAGGTATCTTAAATTAAACCATGACAATTAACCAGTGACTTACAATTGTGGCAGTTACTATATCTATTAATATAAGTATCCAATAAAAAAAAGCTACCGCATTCTCATTCGATGATGCCGGGATATTTTCTTTATCAATCGGAAATAATAATGTTTTCTTGGCAGAGAAGTTATTCATTCTGAAGCAGTTACATTATAAATTATTAGAGCTATAGTTAAATGAGAATGATATTAAGCAAGCAGTGCCCGCGAATTTGTTCGCACAAGCTTTTTGCATCTCTTATACTTTAGCAGGGTTGGTAGAGTTTCACATCAGGTGCACCAGACCTTCATTACAAAATACTCATTGTATCTATATTTGAAGCTCTTACAGTTTGGCTGGGCTGCTATGGTTCCACATTAGGTGTTCCTATCTTCAAAATAATATATATTATAGAGGACGAAAAGCAATACAACAAAAATAAATCATCAATCCTAAAAAATAAGTACCTTGCTTTATATGCATTTCTTAATGTAGATGTATATCATTTTACAATTATACCTAGGGCTTCTTCGACCCATGCTGAAAATAACAAAATATATATTAAGAATAATTCAAGCCACTCAGAAGTCTGCAAGCCGAATTTCAACCACGAATATCTTGTTAGCGGTCATTTGGTTATTTGTGGTCATCGTTGTCATCTATTTTTGCATCAGGAAAATTTGGAACAATATTGTCAACAAGCTAAGAAGAGAACTGAAAGGTGCAATATTCAGAAACACTGTATCTACAGTCGAGCTCTCTAATTCACCATCGTCGACATAAGTTAGGAGGTCACCGTGAAAAAAAACCGCCCATTCTACCACCTACAGTTAACTAGTTGTCCAGGGACTGAATGCTGATGCTTGCCAGGGAGCGAGCCAACATGCCGCAATCGTTGCAATCTGCCACAGAGTTACCCCATCCTCCTGATGTTGGAAGCTGCACGCAATGCACGGTTTGAAGTTTCTTATTCTAAGTTAAGTACATTTTTATAAATTTAATATGTTTTATTTATCAGATTTAAATGAGTTATATTTAACTTATTGTAAGCTTATTTACTATTTACTATTATTAATATTTTCTATTGTAAGCTTTTATACTTAAGGGAATATTTAGTTAAACTTGGCCCTGAAAGGCGTCTTAAAGATTTAGGACTTGCAATATATGACAAAACAACCAATCCAATAACATACAAAAGTGGAGATTTTATATTATTAAAAAATCAAGTTGAAGATAAGTTAAGCTGTATTTATAATGGTCCATTTGAAGTTTTAAATGACATGTCATCAAATGTTGAGATACTTAAAAATAATACAAAATTATATAATAATGTAACACACAAACATTTATACATACATTCAACGTTATTAAATTATTTCCGATAGTCATTACTAGATGACGCTGCCTATCATTTGAATCACGCTTGCCTTTGTCATCGAAAATTGTATTTAGCCTTAGATCAAGAATTTTGTACTAGCAGGGAATAGCATCGAGGTTGCAACAAAGCTATATTGATTCTTTCTCGTCTTGATCTGCTCTTTACTCTTACCAAGTATAGGCACCTGGTTTTGCACCCACGCTGGTGAGTCAGCACTGGGTCCATAGAAATTAAGTAACAGTTTGTTAACTTCGTATTGTGGCTCAATAAAACTGTTCTCCGAGTCCACTGCATTGTTTTTTTGCGGCAAACCTGCACAGCATCCCCATACTTCTCCCATGTATTACAATTGGCGCTCAACGTGAAGCAACGCTCTTTAAACTGGCGAACAAAAGCGAAGCTAACCCTCAACAACAATTTGTGGTGACGAAGTTTAGACAGACAACAACCTACCCGGCTCTTACTTCAACCAAACAGTGCGAGAAGACAAGTCAACATGTCAAATGAGCAATTAAAGGAGCTCATCGCTTCCATCGAAACCCGGCGCAGCACACTCGCTTCCTGTAAAGCAACCGGTACAGGAGAAAAGTCTTCCGAAGCTGTTGAGGCGTTTCTTGCTGCAGTTCGAGTATAAAAAAGGTCGAACAAATATCGGATGCCGAAGCACTTGATGGTCTTCCATTATCACTTCTAGATGAAGCTACTATTTGGTGGCAAGGGGTAAAGGATACGATAGGGACATGGACAGAATTTGAAACACAACTCCGATGTAAGATTACCCAGTCCCAAAGATTCCCGAGTATCTTATATATAATGAAATAATGAGCGAAAGACATAAAATAGCTATAGGTACGATACGTTCATAGCGAAGAAGAGAATATTGTTCTCACAACTACCCATAGAGAAGCAACTCAAAGAAAAACAACGATATGGATGGACATTATTTATAACCTTTTACATTTGAACATTACAGAGAAGGTACCACGGGAAAGTGTTTCATACTTTGATACACAGCGCTCGCAACCTAGAACAGGTTCTTACAGAAAAAGGTTCCCTGGATACACCAGTTGCCACAATCACAGCGCGCCGACAGGGTAGCAAGGCAAATAGGCCGAAATGCAATTACTGCAAGCTTTTCGGACATGTATTTGAGCAGTGCCGCAAAAGAAAGCCTTCCCTTTGCTTCCAAAGATGGTGTAACGCAAGAAGCTGAAATAAAGAACACGAAACAAGAAGTCACAAATGCGAGAATTACCTGTTATGGTTGCGGTGCTCCTGGCGTCTATCGAAGTAACTGTCCCACTTGTCTTAACAAACCGGCGGCGAAGGTGGAGAAATTTTCGAGTTTTTCTTACTTGATGTCAGCATAGAAACACATGAACGCCCCGCTGTTTTTCTGAAAGTGAATGGACTCGAAGGAGTCGCCTTTCTAGACACATGCGCGAAACAGTCGTATAGCTGGAAAGATGCCACATTCGTTTATTTTTCCAGCTATACGATTCGCTTAAGAAACGTGGACATACGTTTGAAGAGAAACCAGCATACGTAACATTAGCAGATGGAATACCAAGAAGGGAATCCGTACTCTCTACTAATGTGCTCGTGGAGCTGTGTGGCCGCAAGTTCTATAGCAACTTCATAGTTTTACCAAAGTCAGGAGATAATGGAACTCTTCTAAGGGTTGGCTTTTTAAAGCAGGCAGGCATAAATTTGAGTCTGGCACAGTTCACATGGCACTACGTGGAGGACCCTGATAATATACACTAGCTATATTCTGAAAATTTTGTTATTTTCAACCAAAATACTAGCCTCTTGTCCTCGAGGTAGTCGACGTTGCTAGTGTTTCGCCTGCGGCACCCAGAAGCTCTGCTCAATTGGTAAAAGCACTATACGAGGTAAAGATACCAACATCACCAAAAACACAAGCAGAACTACCAGTGGAGGGAGCCTCCTCCAGTTACAAACTGATTCCGCTGGAGTTGCCAACAACCCCACCATTGAATAAACGAAGCAGACCCACTATTATCGATGGCTATTCCCCATTCCTCAAATATATAATGAAGGACGCCATAAGCAGTGTCGATTGTAATGAACCCGGCTTATCACCACATTCGGCTAGTTTGTTTCCTGATTATCTGTCTCATATTGATCTCTGTTCTTGTAATGTTAGTTTCGAAAAGCAAACTGCTCAATTAGGTAGTTTGTTACAAGACTACCAGGATGTCTTTATTTTTAACAAAGAACCTACAACTGAAATAGAACATTGTGTATTAACCTTACCCCATCCACCAATCTCCATGCCACCCTACAGGCAAACAGGCACTGAAAGTCGAGCTAGATGCTTCAGCCTGGGCGGCACCAGTGTTTATGGTTTCGAAACGAGATAACACTACTAGGTTATGTGTAGATTACAGAAGACTAAATGCTATAACCGTACCTGATGTATATTCCATTCCTAGAGTGGATGACCTTTTACACGAAGCCAAGCCAAGCCATTTTATGTCAGCACTAGATTTAAAAGCTGGATATTTGCAAGTTAAAGTAAGTTTTTTCACGTTTTTCTTTTGCCATTGAGGGGTGTGTGTGTACCCTGTACTTTTTCAGGGGACATGTAGAAAGTACCTAGTTCTCTCCCTCCTTGGATGACCTGCTGGGCAGACGTGTTTCGAACTAACAAGTATATAAATATATATTTTAGAAATAATTAAAAATTAAATATAAATTAAATTGCTGTGCGCTACAAGGATCGCAACAATTGTCGATAGTGAAAGCCGTTGGACAAGGACATACCTACATCAGAGTGAGTGTGACAATTTACTGTCGCTCATTTCATCCTTGCACTAAAAGTTTAACGCCGTCAAGGCCACCTGCTACGATTCGCTACGCGAAGTCCCTCCCATTAGCGCATGAGCAAGTTTTTGAGAGGCGTAGCTCACCCGTCCTTGAGCACGCACACGTACAAGATCGCTTCTGCCGACGGAATAAGTAGGCCTACTTTTTGAAGCGTCATTTGGTTTTATTAATTTTTTTAAATGATTCAATCACCTGCGAATAAGCAAGATATTACCTATGGATCCCCTCCTAACCTGAGTGAAGTCCAGGAGGATGATAGTCCGGATAATATAAACACTATTTTTCGGTCAAATAAAAGACGTCGTTGCGAATGCAGTGGCTCAGAAAAAGCAACACTGGACTCTTAAGTCCCTTACGATATGGAAAAAAGATACGGATACAATGCTGTCAAATATTCAGGAGTCCATGTTTGTCATTAAAAAACAAAATGATGAGTTATTAACTTCTAATACTGAGATCGAAAAATCAATCGAATTTTTATCAATAAAATACGACGAGATTCATAACCAACTAATGTGTTTCCAAACAAAAACCAAAGAAAACGAGGAACGTTATTTGCGTGTGGAAGAAAAGGCAGAGGAAATTGAGAGGAACCCGCTCGCTAGCACTTTGGAGATACGTAATATACCTATACCAAAAAATCCGTCTCAAGCTGACCTCGTATAGATAGTGACACCTATCTTTAAATCAATTTCTGTTGAGGTTACACACTCGGACATATTTGATATACGTCACTTTTCTTCAAAAACAGAAAATAAAACCATTTTAGTGACATTGAATTCTGTAATACTGAAAAACAGTATTATTAAGTCTTATCGGGAATATAATAAAACCAACCCCACTAACAGACTAAATACCTCAGTAATGGAATCGGAAGTACCTCACCAACTCGAAAACTATAAATATTGCTGGACCGCACACGGGAAAATTCTTTTACGTAAGCAGGATAATGATAAGTTCATTGTTTTATCGTCAGAATCTCAGTTTAATGTGCTCCAGTCAAAAAACTAATTTATACATACTCACCTAGCATTTTTTGTCTTTTAAAGATAATAGTTTTAAATAAAACAAGTTTTTAACGGGTTAATGCACGAACTTTATTTATTTATTGACGTTTCGCAGCCTTTTCAGGTCTGTATCGTCAGAATAATGTTTTTTTATTTACTTTGTCAAACTACCTTCGAAAGACTTTTATTGTGCGTTCGGATATTTCATTGGAAGATTTTTAAAACTTTATTGTCTATGTATGAATTTATTAGTTAATTTAGTTAATAAAGTACTTTATTTAAAATTCTTTTTTGTAATTTAGAGTTTAAATATTTGACCCGAACTACCGTAAACTACTGCCGGTTCCAAAATTGGGAGACCTTTCTGAGAAGAACCGGCGAAACAAACTCAGAGAGGCTTTTTATCTCCTTCCTATGTTAAATTATGCAAACAAAAAGAACTAATAGTATCTGTTGGTCTTGCAATGTGTGCTCAGGGTTGGGATTTGATCTCCTGTATAATGGGTTCCCAAGCCGGTGGTACACACCAACCATCTTCCCTATTGAAATTTTGATATTTTTAATCTCAATAGCCTCGCGCATCATTCTAGGAACGAATCGCTGCTCAGCTGCAAGGATCTGTGGTTTATCAAATCTAATGTAATGGTTTGGTCCCCCTAATGCATGTTCACACACGGCAGACTTATTTTCGCGCCTATGTTTTATATCTGCGATATGTTCTTTAACCCGAGTCCCTATACTCCTCTTTGTTTGCCCAATGTAGGAGAGCCCACAGTCGCATTCCAGTTTGTAGGCACCAGCAACTTGAAAGGGTATATTGCACTTGACAGGTCGTAGAAACTGGTTGATCTTCTATGGCAGCTTGAAGTAAGTATTGATCGAAGCACGCTTGAAGCATGCACTCTGCCAGTCACTTTTGATATACTGCATTACTTCCTGGAGAGGCGCCTGCAAAACTCACATTCTTATCCTTGAAAGAGCACAAAGAGCTCTGTTGAAAGTGTGCACCTTCAAACCTATACTTTTCCCCACTGATGAGTTATACCAATTTTGTGATGTACTAACTGTTGGAATGTTTCCCAACACTAAATATTGTACACAGCACTAGTTGACCAGCAGAGTCTCTCGCTGACTCTCTCTCCATTACCAGCCACCGTATTGTACGGACGTGCTTCCTATTATATCTAATTTAACTACTTCTGAGTAAGTTCTAGCCATAATACCAAGTTTTTCAGTGTCTGTACTTACAGTGTATTTACTTTCGTGTCTATGTGCATAAATATATACCTTGACCGACGAACCAGTGTTTGTGTTACTACCATTCAACCTAACTACAGTCCGCTACTAACCGAACATGGTCCTGCAATCCGTCTAAAGATCGAGATCAAGAAGAGCACATTGATTACGCTGAAGACAGCACTGCAAAGAAAGCATCCCAGATCATTTCCCATAACATCGCGCGGAATAAGCCCGCCCGCCATTTTGTTTGCCTCCAAGCCGTGAGCAAACCGAGCGGAGCGCGCGAATTAAATAATAAGAACGAGTTTTAACTAAAAAAATGATTTATTTCTACAATTGGGCAGCCTTACACTACTACAATGAATTCAATCTTAATTAACTTAAACATGAGTATATATACTATAATAAATGCTGAGGTGTCTATAACTAACTAGATCATTTAGTATTGCTTATAAAGCGTATTGGCTTGGGGCTGATGGCCCTAACACCTCCCTCCCCTAGTGAGGAATTTTCTACGGGCAACACTGTTGTCCTTTGAAAATTTCTTTTATAATATAAACAAAAAATAATTATAATTACAAAAGATATCGCTATGTAAATACTTATTGTCCATATACTAATTTGGGTGGTTATACCAAACATGTTTTCTACACTATAGTCATTTTCCACATCACTAATTTGGTTCATTACTGCACTAATGTCTCTGAGATCCACGTTACGAAGGTTGACCGGTGTCCATCTTGACAGCTCTTCTTGTGTAGTCATACTTGGCAGTTGTATTTGCGGTGTGTTGGTTATTGCGACCGAAGATGTGTTGGTGAGCGGCGATATTATTGATCCTCCTATTTCAATATCACAGTCGTTATATTGAACGTGACAAAATGTATGTTCCACGTAGTTTTTGTTTGTTTATTTCGTTATGGCACCTCTCAGTTGCTATGGTGTCGACCTTGAAAAACAGCATCCATTGATCTTCGGTGATGGGTTGGATTCTTGTATTCTCTATTTGGACTTCTCGCTGTCGGCAGGCACTGAAATTACTTTTCAGCAGCATTAATTGTTCGATGCAGAGTTCGTCCGTAAATTCGACAATTTCTTGATCACTGCAGAGATATCTGCCTCGTTCTATTTCCTCACAGGGTTTCGCTACGGGAATGTATTTCATTCTCTTCACAATAAGGTATGGGTATTGTGGGATGATGACGTGGGTTATATTATTTGCCTTACACTACTACAATGAATTTAATCTTAATTAACTTAAACATGAGTATATATACTATAATAAATGCTGAGGTGTCTATAACTAACTAGATCATTTAGTATTGCTTATAAAGCGTATTAGCTTGGGGCTGACGGCCCTAAGGCTTAGCACGCACTGCGATTAAACGCGCGCGGTTTAGGAAAAGCTGAAAACGCAAAAACGGGCATCAACACGCACTGCGGCTAGCGTTTTACTTAAATTTATTTCATTTCAACATGGATTTCTGGCGAGCAGCATGTGTTGTAGCTTTGATGTTGAAATTAAAAAATAGAAAGCATAAACAACGCCGCCGCCATAGGTACTGGGTACATCCACTAACTGATCAAAGACATTTGAAAGGATACTTTTGCAAAATGTACAACAACGTGCGTCAACATCCCGATAAGTTTTTTAATTACTACAGAATGTCGATTGGCACTTTTGATAAATTATTACATGACGTGGGCCAGTATCTAAAATTTGAAGACACTTCATTTCGTAATGCAATATCACCTGAAGAGCGACTTTCAGTTACGTTAAGGTAAGAAAACAATTTTAATTTTTTTAAAGTTTTATTTCGCAACAAGTAAGTTAAAATATAATTATGTAACCAATTTTTCTAGTTACTCTTAGGCATAGTCTTGGTCTTCTGACTGGTTTACAAATTTTGTCAAATAATCGGCAGTCTCATTGGCTGGTTTCAAAATTTGTTGGTCGATAATTTGTATCTGATTTTGCGGCATCGTTGGATGTATAGCCGGTGCTTGCTGAATTGTAGTTGATAACTGTGGAGATGGGCTTGGTGGAGGCATTGTTGGTGATGGTGATTGAATGGAATATATTGTATCCATCGATGAGGATTGTGGAGAATACTGATAGTGATAGGAGTTTTGTGGCTGGGTATATGTTTGATGATACAATGGTGAACTAGTTATTTTTGGTCCTCGAAATTGAGCTGGTTGGTTGATAACGTGTTGTCCTAGTGGTTGCGGAGATGGATGAGTACGTGCTTTTTTTAAGACATTAAGGATTTCAATCTTCGCATAATGTTTTTGGTCTTCATTTAATCTACGTAACATGGGAACTAACATAAGCGCGAAGTTTTTTTCTTCGTCCTCTTCTTCCTGTGCTTGTTTGTCTTTTAATATATCAAGTAATTGTTTGTCTATTTCTGTTGAATTGTTGTTGTCTCGAGAACAGTTCTTCTTTCGCAGTGGTGTTCTATTGTTATTAGTTAGTTGTGAATTCTGAGCTGTAGTAGACAATGTTATATCCTGAGTAGAAAAATCCGATGATGTATTTGCATCCTGAGTAGAATTAGGCGACGATAGATTACCGCTCGTTTCTCGTTTCTGCATGGAAGGAATTAGAAAAAGCATTGAATCGAAATGAATATATTTCTTTTTCTTTGAAGGGGCAGCTTGTCCAGATTTACCTTGTTGTGCTGTCAATTCTTTAGCGAAACAATCTTTCATGTTTTTCCATTTTTTTTGTATGGAGTTCCCTGAAACCAAATAAACAAAATGAAAATCTTGTTTACAGATACCTGGCTACGGGAAATAGCATAAAGTCGTTGTATTTTGAATACCTGATTGGCGCTACGACTATCAGTGAAATTATCCATCATACGTGCAAGCAGTTGTGGTTATAATTGTAGTCTACTTATTTGAAAGAAATGACAAAAGAAGACTGGTTAAACATAGCACGAGAGTTTTTCATACAAACACACTTTCCAAATTGTGTTGGCGCGATTGACGGCAAGCACATAAGAATCGAAAGACCTGATTATACCGGCTCAGAGTCATTTAATTACAAGAAGTTTTATTCAATTATTCTGCTTGCTGTTGCCGATGCTAACTATAGCTTCGTAGCTATTGACGTGGGTGCCTACGGATCCAATAGTGACGCCAGCGTATTCCGAAATTCAAATTTTGGTAAAAGACTTTTAACAAACCAATTGGATTTACCACCATGCTCAGTACTACCAAATGATAATGAAGGATCTGAAATGCCATTTGTATTTGTCGGGGATGAAGCTTTTCCACTTTTAAAACATTTGATGAGACCATACCCAAGCAGAAACATATCTATTAAAGAAAAGATTTATAACTACCGACTTTCGTGTGCCAGAAAAACAGTTGAATGTACATTTGGCATTATGGCCAATAAATGGCGAAATTTTCACAGGCCCTTAGATACAAAACTTGAACTTTGCGATTACATAGTCAAAGCGTGCTGCATATTGCACAACTTCGTACGAAAATACGATGGCAGAGTTACCAGAAAAAATTTGGGCCGATGTGACCAATCGGAACTAAGAAGCTTGCACCCAACTCGACTTCGTCCTAGTAGTGACGTCATGCAAACTCGAAATTTATTTGCCGACTACTTTACATCTCAATCTGGTGCCTTAAATTGGCAGTACGATGCTATTAACTAACTTTATATAATAAAATTAAGCACAACACATACCTTTGTTTTTCTTTTCTGCCTCCGACAAGCTAGTCCAATTTCTGCACACATTTTGATACACCTCCTGCCAAAGCCGGGCTTTAATATTTCTGTCTCTGTATTGATTTAACGATTTGTCATATAATGCCGGCCTTTTTTCCACTTCAATAATAATGATTTTTGATAAATTGTCGTAGTCTACATTCGATGTTTCTGAGTCGGACGACATGACTTAACCTCTGTAAAAACGTCTATCCTCCGCACTCGCACAGTCGAGACTGAATAAAAACCGAATGCGTGAAACCGCCGTGCGTGCGCCACAATACTGTTCTTATGGGACACAAAAAAACCGCGCGTTTTCGAACCGCGGTTAAAACGTAACAAGTTGCGTTTTTAAAATCAGTCACTGAAAAAAGTCACTAATGCGTGCGCTTGTATAGAAAGCTACGTGTTACATTTTTTTGCGATTTCAGACCTGCGGTTAAACGCGGGCGTTTAATCGTAGTGCGTGCTAAGCCTAAAGGTCGATTCACACATATCAGTGAACCCACAGTTCCGGCACAGTACCGTTACAGTTCCGTAGCCGTGCAACAGTGGTGCGTCAGTGCTTCAATTCACACATATCAGGCACAGTACAGTTCTCTGCGGGTCTTCGTGCACGACGTTCCCTTCAGACTAGCGTTGACGTCGATTATTTTGATGGCACTCTTCAATAACACAGAATTAGCTATGATAGCCATTGCTTTAGACGAAGAAGAAGAAGAAAATCGAGGAAAAAAAAGAAAATGGGTACATGAAGCATGGAAGTTAAGAGAATCTGAAGGAGAATTCGTGACATTATACAAAGAATTAATTAAAGACGAAAGAAAGTATTTTGAATATTTTAAAATGTCGGAAAGCTGTTTTAATATTCTCCTTCAGAAGCTGGGAAATAAATTAGTAAAGAAAGATACTCGATGGAGGAAGGCTATATCTCCTAGACAGCGGCTCGCAATTTGTCTAAGGTAGGTAAACCGGATGTTATTAACTTTATTTTTACCTTTTTGGAGGTAGAAACAGTCGATAACATATCAGTGAACACATTTTTTGCAGTGCAGATGTATCCACTAACAGGAATGTTTAAGGATAACCTTTTAATTAAAATTCTGAAAATATGTATTTAAATCAGTTTTTATTACTTCGTATGTGGCACATAAACACATTATACTTTTAACACTTTGTTAAGTTCTAGAGCATTATCATTCGTTAAATGTAGAGTTCATAACAAATTGCTGCACATCACTATGTTGTGTGGGATCTACTATATTAGCCAATCCAGTAGAGTCAAGAATAGATTGCGATGTGAGATTTATATTTGTTGGTTCAGTTGCAATATCTCTTGGATATGATACTACTATATTAGCCAATCCAGTAGAGTCAAGAATAGATTGCGATGTGAGATTTATATTTGTTGGTTCAGTTGCAATATCTCTTGGATATGATACTACTATATTAGCCAATCCAGTAGAGTCAAGAATAGATTGCGATGTGAGATTTATATTTTTTGGTTCAGTTGCAATATCTCTTGGATATAATGGTACATTTTGCTCTGTCATCATCTTCATCTCATATTTTTGCACAGTTGTAAATATTTCAGTCTTTGCCAAATTTAAGTAATATTGATTCAAATTCTTCAGTGTGGGTGCAATACCATTTAAAAAAGCATCAACTGGATGCTCGACGCGTTCGGCTTTTTCTTGATTTTTTTGAAGAACATATTCCATTAATGAAGATGCTGAGGATGGTTTTGGTGTGCATTTTGTCGAACCTTTTCTCTTTCTTAAAGAAGATGTAGTAGATAGAGACGCCAGTGATGGTGGTGATGGAGTGGATACATGGCTTGGTGATGGTGTGGGTGTGCGGACGTACAATGGTGATGCAGTAGACACATGGCTTGGTGATGGTGTGGGAGTGCGGACGCACTGTGGTGATGGAGTGGATACGTAGCTTGGTGATGGAATGGATGCTTCGTGACTAGCGACAATGGGTATATCAGGTGAAATGGATACGGTATTTCGAGGCTCGTTGGTTTCGGAGTCAGAATTTTCTTTTTCTGGTTCTACACTTTGTACTGTCGGTCGTTCATTGAAATATTTTTTCAAAAAATGTAATTGTTCATAGTATTTGTATAATTTAACATTGGTCTTCTTTTGTCCACTTTTAGTTTCCGTTTTCTCCAACGATTTTCGATAGTTGTCTCTTATGTTATTCCACCGTGTTTTGCATGTTGAACCTGTAATGAAAATAATATTATATATAGATTTACTTGTTTCAAGTATCTAACAACAGGGGATTCTCTGAAGACAATTTCATTTAGTTACCGCTTGGGCCACAGCACAGCATATTCCATAGTTATGGAAACATGCAAGATAATAAAGGAAACTCTGATGAGTGAAATGCTACCTTTGCCTACAGAAGATAAATGGAAAACTATTTCCAATGACTTTAAATTGTTGTGGAATTTCCCTAACTGTGTTGGAGCACTGGATGGTAAGCACATAACAATTCAGGCTCCCTCGAAAAGTGGATCTCTATATTTTAATTACAAGAAAACATTTTCAATTGTTTTGATGGCCCTTGTGGACGCGAACTATAATTTTATTGCCGTTGATGTGGGGTCTTATGGCAAAAACAGTGATGGTGGCATTTTTGCAAATTCCAACCTAGGAAAAAGACTACAGCAAGGAACTTTAGGTATACCTGGAAATTCTCCGTTGCCAGGAACATCAATAGAAACACCACACGTGATTGTGGGAGATGAAGCATTTCCTCTCAAAACATATTTAATGCGACCTTATCCAGGGCAAAATTTGAATGACGACAAGCGCATTTTTAATTATCGTTTATCAAGAGCAAGAAGAATTGTTGAAAATACTTCCGGTATATTAACACAAAAGTTTAGAATATACAATAGACGGATCCAAGCTAACCCAGAAAATGTAGATAATATAGTACTTGCTACTTGTATTTTACATAACTTCATCAAATATTTTAATCCAAATACAACACATGCATCAGATTATGAGGGTAATCAACCTCATACAAGTAGTTTACTGGAAACTGTGCAACCTCAAGGCGGAAACGCCACAGCGGGCGCATTTCACGTTAGAGAAGTATTCAAAAATTATTTTATTTCTGAGGCAGGATCAGTACCCTGGCAAGAAGATAAAATATGATTTGTACTTTATCTATTAAAATAAAGCAACTTACATTTTGTTATTTTATTTTAAAACTAGCGGCCCATCTCGACTTTCACTAACGATTACTCACTACCCTATCCCTATTACGAGCTGTCAGAATTATCATCTATATATACAAATTAAAGTAGATTTTAAGTTCAAACACATAGACAAAAATGTAATAATTCCTCTTTACAATAGCACTGTAGATAAATAAATTTTGACTTACCGTCTACATTCATTTGTGTTCCTATTTTGTTCCACAAATTGTTTTTGTATTTTGTATCCATATACTTTGCATGAGATAAATCATACAAAACAGGATTCTCACGAACTAATTCAATCAACACCTCGTCTTCCATTTTGTTTTCGATGCAGCGGCGTCAGTGATCCGTGATAAAATATCGTCTTCGCCGATCACGTCCGTGATGGCCGGTGCCGGCACTGACACTGACGGTACTGAGACGACACTGACACTGACAAGTGCGAATACATCCATAGAGAATGTTTGAAAGAATAATTATCACTGATGCGGTACTGTGCCGGAACTGTGGGTTCACTGATATGTGTGAATCGACCTTAAAGCCGGCTACACACGCTAGGTTTTGCCTGTCAGTTTTGCATGTGCAAGCAAAACCGACAGGCTCGACCGAGTTTCATAGGGCACACACACGTAACAACAAACCTGCACAAGCTCTCAGTCAGCATCATGGCACCGGCAGCGGTGGTTGACGTCGACGCAATAGCGCTTATAGGATTATTTTTTGTAATTTGGAAAAAAAAGCTAAACAACGAACCCGTACAGAGTGGTGTAAAAAGTGGTTACAGAAGAGGAGAAAATACAGCCATGTCAACATAATAAAGGAATTGACATTTTATCCGAAAGATTACCGTAATTATTTACGAATGGACGAAAAAACTTATCTTACGCTGTTATCAAAGGTCACTCCATTAATTAAAAAGCAGGACACCATTATGAGAACCGCTATATTACCACACGAGAGGTTAACTGTGACATTGAGATTCCTTGCTACAGGACGGACATATGAATGCTTAAAATATTCGGCCTTGATATCGCCTCAAGCTCTAAGCAAAATTATTCCCGAAACTTGCGCTGCAATTTATAAAGTTTTACAAAAGGATTATCTAAAGGTAAGTGTAAATAAAAATATCATTTGATAAGTATAGATAAGTTTTTATTTAGTTAAAACAAACAAGAAAATATTAGAAAACTACACTGCTAATTAAATTCAAAATTTGAGTAATAAGTTGATGCTGTAACAGCATTTTCTGCAATTGTACATTGTACATTGGTAGAATTATTCATTGAGTCAGTGTTTTCTGGAATTGATAACTGTACATCGACAGGAGGATTATTAATTGTAGAAGGAAGCTGTATGAGCAAAGGGTTCTGAGAAGTGTTCGAATTAAATTGAGAATATTGAAATTGTTGCATCAATGACGGACTTGGGCTTCGTGTACTCGTATGATGTGGGCTAGAACTTGAGATGGATGTCGAATTAGGAGAATGTATGTATTGGCCTCTATGATAGTGTGGAATATTCCTGTTCTGGTAACTTTCTGTGCTTAGATTTCCCATCTCTCCTTCAAACAAAGTGTCATTTATAAGTTTTTCAGCTATAAGCCGCTGGCGTTTTTCCATTGCCCTTAATTTCAAAGCTATGGATTTACCTAGTAAATCGTACCGGTCTTCTTGCGGTGGCGGTGAAGCTGCAGGTCGTTTGAAATGATCCCTAATTGAATTTAATACGTCGTTTGTTAATTTATCTTGCTCGTTGTTTTTTTTTACCGGGTCTTGATGCTCTTGGTTGTTTCTCGGCTGGCTGCTGCTGCTGTTCTTGAGATACAGAGTTTTGTGTTGTATTGTCTGGAGCTACTTCTGTATCCAAAGTTGTGTTTTCATTAGTATCCGTGATATCAGCAATATCCTAAAACAATAATTTTTGTTACAGTTTCCTAATTCATCTGAAAAATGGAGAAATATAGAGCAACAATTTGAAGATAGGTGGAATTTCCCTCATTGCTTAGGTGCGATTGATGGTAAGCACATTGACATAATTCCACCTGCTGACAACGGATCGTATTACTATAATTACAAAAAACGACACAGTATGGTGCTTATGACAATAGTAGATGCTAATTACGAATTTCTACTAGTTGATTTTGGAACTAATGGCAGAATTTCTGATGGAGGCGTCTTACAGAATACCAAGTTTTTTGAAATGCTCCAGGATAACAAACTTGAATTTCCCAACGCTGAAGTTATCAAAAACAGCTCAACAAATCTCCCATATGTATTTGTTGCTGATGACGCATTCCCGTTAAGAACTGATATGCTAAAACCATTTCGACAAGCTGACTTGCATTCACGCGAAAGAAAGATATTTAATTATAGATTGTCTCGCGCGAGACATATTGTTGAGAATGCTTTCGGTATTCTAGCATCACGGTTTCGAATATACCATACTGCAATAAATCTAGAGCCAATGAATATAGAAAAAATTGTGATGGCAACATGCGTATTGCATAATTATTTAATTAAACACGTAGGAGGTTCTTATGCGCCCCGGGAATGTTTTTATGAAGAAAATACCGCAAATGGTACTATTATCACGGAAGGCTATAATACTACCGATTCGAATATGGAAAACTTGCACCGAACCCAAGGAAATATTTTAAATTATGCAAAACAGGTGCGAGCTAAATTTACTAATTACTTCGTAAATGAAGGCAAAGTATCGTGGCAAGATAACTTCGTTGTGACTTAAGTTTACCGTAGGTATGTAATCAGGTTTAAAGTGATTGTATCTAATAAAAATTATAACATTACTAATAAATTAAGATTTTTTTTCCCAACTCGGCGTGATTAATATGTATAGCCATGCCAAATTACAGCTTTCTAGTACTAAAGGTTTCTGCGTGAAGCCGCGGACAGACAGACGGACATGGCGAAACTATAAGGGTACCTTAGTTTCCTACTTTCTCGTATGATGTAACAAATATAACTGACTTTTATTCCTTAAAACAGAACGTACAGAAAACAAAACGCAGGTAAAAAGGATCACAATCAGTTGTTCCTGGTATTGCAGATGCACGTGTTCGGCGGCAAAGTAGTTTTACTATCGGTAATTAACAAACAATAGGCCAGGTACTCTTATATCTTAAGTGGCAAATGGACAATTCCTAGTGAACGAACCATACACCTATTAACTTTTTTAATCACCAGCTGATTATCTATATGAAAAAATAACACTACATTTTTTAAATTACCACACACACGCACACGCACACACATACGACCCACCACGCCACATTTGTATAAAAAATATATATTTCTTACCTCAATTTCATCGGCGTCAACTATATTGGACTGTGAAGGACGAGGAGTGTCCTGATCTCTGAGGAACTCGAACATGTCATAGTACCACAACGAAGGTTTATAAATTTCATCAGCCGACGCTCCCGATTTAGTTGATTCATCAATCTTTCTTTTTTCCCTTCGTACATTACTTCGTAACGCATTAATTTTTTTGACAACATCTTCTTTTGTCGCATTTGTCTCTAGTTCTCTTAATTTAGTTAGAAGTTTTTCATAAGCTGCCGCTCTTTTATTACGGTCATGATACGCTTTATCCTTCACTCGCCAAATACAGGGCTCCGATTTATATATTAAAATAAATTCTTCCAAAATTGCATTTCATTTGCGAGACGTCATTATTGCGTATTGACGTACGATGCCCAAACGACGACCTATCCTCTCTGCACTTGCTGGATGACTGAACTCCGCCTGCCACACACGTTCAGTTATGCTTGCGCAGTTCGCCTGCGCAAGCATAACCGAGCGGTAAAAATATAAATTTCTATATTTTTGATTTTGCTTGCGCAGGCAAGAAATTGTGTCATACACACGTTCAGTTATGCTTGCACAGTTGAACTGTGCAAGCATAACCATCGGTTATAACCTAGCGTGTGTAGCCGCCTTTACACGAGGACTGCGACGCCACGCCGGACGAGGTTACGAGGTCACCGTAGTGCCTACGCGCATCAGGCCACGCCGCGCCACTTCGCATCTTTTCTCTTCGGTTTACGCACGCGCGCTATTTATTTACTAGTGTCGTTTTGTTTAACTTTCTTGTGTGTAACTTAAATAGTAAAGATGGATTTGAAGGAATTGATTGCCACACGGGGGCAAAATAAAGGTGCCATCACGCGGCTTTTTAACTTCGTAAATTCAGAAGACCTAAGTGTTGTGTCTAAAGAATTATTAATAGCAAAAAAAGCTTGACTAGTGGAACAATTCCAAAAATATGAGTCGATATGCATTAAAATTCAATTGTTAGAACCCGATAATATGGAAAAAATCGATGAAGTCGAAGAAAAATATCTTTTTGTTTTGTCTAAACTCAATGAGTGCGTAAATAATACAAACTCGAAACTTCAAATTCCTTCAACTCCAGTTTCGTGTAAAATCTCGCTTCCAGCAATAGACATACCTACTTTCAATGGTAAGTTCAGTGAATTTATGCCTTTTATTAATTTATTCAGATCGCTTATCGATCAAAACGGTAGCTTGGATAACACACAAAAACTTTATTATTTAAGATGTTATCTCAAAGATGAGCCTCTTAACCTAATTAAGAATTTACTTACCACTAAAAGCTATGAAGATGCCCTTAATATTTTAAATAGTAGGTATAATACTAAGTATCGCATTGTTAACGAGCACATAACGGCCTTATTAGATTTAAAACCTATTGTAAAATCTACGGCAAGTAATTTACGTGAATTTATTTGTAATGTAAAACAAATTTTAGCCGAACTTGCTAACCTTGAACCTAACGTTATATACTGGGATGTTATTTTATTAAGTATAATTGGTCGTAAATTAGATCAATACACTACTCGAGCTTACCAGCTCGAGAGGGACACGGAGGAGGAGCCTACTATCAATGCCTTCCTGGCCTATGTGGAGAAGCGTGCGCTGGCGCTTGAGAATGCTGCCGGTAAGTTCTCCGGGCAGCAACGTCAGCAGCACAAGGAGCCGGGGCTAGTCGCCTACACTGCTGCGAAACTGCCGCCGTGCCTATTATGTAAGTCTGAACACAGATTATACTTATGTAATAAATTTAAATTATGCCGGTCTCTAAACGAGTCGAATTTATAAAAGATAATAATAGCCTTTGTTGCATATGTCTAGGTAAACATCAAAATAAATGCAGATTTCACTTCCGCTGTGCGGAGTGCAAAAAGGCGCATAACACACTGTTGCATAATAATCACAGTACTCCACTATCGCAAATGAATACCGATAGTGTCGCCGCTTCATCTGCTGCTACTGCCTCTATGTCAGCAAATAATAATAGCACTAATGATGTTCTTTTACCTACAGCAAAGGTGAAAGTACGAGCTAGAGACGGCACCGAAATCCATTTGAGAGCCTTACTTGACAGTGGGTCCCAGCTGTCTTTTATAACGGAAAGGGCCACAAAGCTGCTAAATCTAACACCCAAGCAAACAAATGTCAATGTAGTTGGTATAACAAATGCAAAAACTAAGATAAAATATTGTTTACCCTTGGTAGTACATTCATTAGTACCTTTTAATATTTCTGTCACATGTCATGTCGTTGAACACATCACATGCAATCTACCCCAGACCACAATTAATTACAGAGATATTTATATCCCTCAAAACATAAAGTTGGCAGACGAGCAATTTTATGCACCAGCTGTGATTGACATTCTAATGGGGGCTGATGTGGTATTCCAGGCGCTGCTTCCATCGGAGTCGCAGAACAGCGAGCTGGTCACGCCGGCTAGCCTGCATCATCGTGCTCCCTCTTGCAGCACGCAGCTCCCACGTCTTCTTAACACACAATTTGGGTACATCGTCGGAGGTACTCTGCCAAGCTCTTCAGCATCAAAGGTCTGCAATAAGGTAGCTTTAAAATGTTTACAATATGACACACAATTAGACAAAAATTTACCAACTTCTGGAAGACTGAAGAAGTCCCTGAAGTTTTCAATGAAAAATCATCAGAGCAGGAGCTCTGCGAATACATTTTTACAAGCACTGTCCAGTTGAAGGAAAACCGTTTTGAGGTGGCATTGCCCTTGAAACTACCTCTTAGTGAAATAAATAATGCCTTAGGCTATTCATTCCACCTTGCTTTAAAAAGGTTTTTAAATTTAGAAAAAAGGTTACAAAAGGGGTCCTTTTGTAACCTTTTGCAGAATACCGTAAATTCATTCATGATTATTTAAATTTAAATCATGGTCATTACGTGGATATTGAACTCTATCAATTAAATAAAAATGCTGTGTATTTTTTACCTCATCATGCGGTTTTGAAACCTGATAGCAAAACCACAAAGTTACATGCGGCCTGATCGCCTAAGTCAAAGCGAGAGCATTACGAAAGTAATCAATCTGTCAATCTGAAAGTAATCAATCAAATCTGTCTGCGATAAAATCGAAACGCCTAAAATTCACGACGTGTGGTATTGCTTATGGTTATCAAATGCTTACGATTCAATTGCGTTATGTTTACAAAATTCTTTTCATTTTATAGTTGACTGAAATACATTAATATTTAATTTACATATGTATATTATCATAAAGTGGCATAAATAGCAATATTTATTAATTATTCTTATTAAATTATTCTTAAATCAAAGACAAAATAAAATTTTAAATGGGTACTATAAATTGCACAAACAAAACGCTATGTCTGTTACATCTGACTACGTTCTAAACTTATGCTCTGGGTGCATGTTTTTTATCCTGATGTTTCAATTTTGACATAAAATGTATTAAATAAAACAAGTAACAGCGGGTTCGATGCACTGATTTTATTTATTAACAAACCTAAGAAAAAAATACATAAAAAGTATGTCAAAATATACATAGTTTGCACCTAAAGCAAAGGTTTTAAACGTAGGCTTAACTGATATAAAAAAACGTTTGATTTTGGCGAAAAAAAGCGCGGGAACGTTTGGCGAGCTTGGCGGTCTTTTTTAAAGAATAAAACTAAATTTATTAATTTTGTATATATTTATTGTGAATAGTGTTTTGAATAGTCTTTAATAATAAGTGTGTACATAGTGTATTAAAAAAATGAGGAATAGGAAGAGTAGAAAAAGGAAAAAACAATTAGATGAACAAGGCGGCGTAGATGGAGATGGCTCTGAAGATTCTAACTTTAGCGACGTCTCCTCCATACAGTCTCTAGAAGAGAAAAAAGAAAGCTTAAACAAATATAAAGATTTCCGAATCCCTAATTACGTTCGATTTTACCCAGAACAAGGCGGAAGTTTCGAATATGTGGTATTCATTGAGAGTACAAAATCTGATCAGCCTATTGGTAATCGAGACATGATGGGATTAGCAAACTGCTTGAAGCGATATAACAAAGGTGTAAAACAGTTGCGAAGAGTGAATAAATATAAAATCGGTGTGGTATTTGAACGTCCTGGTCTGGCTAACGCGGCATTACAGAATAGAAAATTCTTGGAAGCATACAACCTGTCGGCATCTATTCCGGCAGCAGCTAGCGAAGTCACAGGTGTCATCACTCACGTGCCCACAGAATTATCGAATGAACAAATATACTCTGCATTGACTTCTACAAAAAATATCGTAAGCATTCGACGTTTTATGAGAAGAATAAGGACTGATAATGGTGAAAATAAATTGGAGCCGACAAAGACAGTTTCTATCACATTTTCATGCCCAGTATTGACTGAGAGTGTCGACCTCAACAGCTGGCGTTTCGAATTACGACCCTACATACCCCCAGTCAAGCAGTGTCTTAAGTGCCTGAGGTATGGACATATTGCCAAATTTTGTAAGAATGCAGAACGATGCTCCATATGTGGTGAGTCACATAACTTTAAACTCTGTACAAAATCAAGTCAGGATGCTGTATGTTGTCATTGCAAGGGGAACCATGTGGCTATTTCGTCACAGTGCCCTGTAAAAAAAGAAAAAATATTATTAAATAGAGAAAAGGCTCAGAATAAAACATACTCTGCTGTAATTAATGAGAAATCATTCCCTCCCTTGAAACAAAGCCCCACTGATATGCTAGCATTGCTATTAAACTCTGATTTTATTTTGAATATGGTTGTAGAGTCAATTGTCAAATTAATAACAATGAACAAAAACAATGAAACAGCTATTTCCACACAGAGTATAAAAGATACTCTCTTGGAAACAATAAATAAAAATAAGAAACAAAACACTTAATCTTTTTTTTTTTTTATGGATTTTTTAAATATAATGCAATGGAATGCTCAGAGTTTACCTGCACACAGATACTTATTAACAAATTTTCTACAAGAGAATCAGATTCATGTAGCTTTGATTTCTGAGACATGGTTAAAACCACACATTCAGTTTACTCTCAAAAGTTATGATATAATTAGACTAGATTCAGGTAACCGCCATAATGGCGTTGCCATTTTTATTCATAATAGTTTGCAATTCCATAAGATAGATACATCATTTGATGATTCAATTCAAAATATAGCTGTAAGATTGTATTATGGAAATCAAGAAATTTCTCTTGTGTCTTTATATAGTCCAGGTAACTGTAACCCTTCATTTTCTAAATCAAAACTTGATTATTTAATCAGCAGTATCCCTGGGCCTTTGCTGATTGCTGGCGATTTTAACGCCCGGCATACAGCATGGGGCTGTAGCTCTATTGATTCACGTGGGCGCGATATTATTGAAAGCATCAATGACAACAACTTAGTACTCCTAAATGATGGTCAGCTGACAACTGTTGGCTCTAGTGTATGGCAAAGGAATGCTTTGGATTTAACACTAGTATCACCCTCTTTGGCTTTGAGATGTGAATGGTCTGTTTCTGATGACCCTTTAGGCAGCTACCATTTACCTGTAATTACAAAATTAGAAATTAGTAATAATAAAGACTCATTTGAAAATTTACTTGCACTCCCTACATATTTTAATTTCCGTCTAGTAGACTGGCAAAAATATAGTGAAAATGTAGATTTCTTATTAAATAACAATTTACAATTTGACCAGTCTAATCCATTAAAATGTTATTCAGATATGGTAATATTATTAAATCTAGCGCTGCAGCAGTCTGTTACTCACACTAGTAGACAGTTTGTTCAACCACAAATATCAGCTCTGAAAGCTTTTAAGAAACGTGTTTCATTGCCTTGGTGGAATAACAACTGCAAAACAGCTGTAGATAATTGTAGGAAAGCTTATACCGAATTTAAGCATAACCTCTCAGAGGAAAGTTACCTTAAGTTTAAAAAGTTACAAGCTTTGAAAAAGCTCATTTTAAAAAAGGAAAGGAACTTAAGTTGGATGTCATTGTGTGAATCACTTAATCGATGTACTCCTATTTCAAAGCTCTGGAGGATTGTCAGGAGGTTTAATGGTATCTCTGTTCCATCTAAAAATGTATATAGTGAATGGGTACCAGAATTTCTCAAAAAATATACACCAGATACCGTAGAGGTCCCTTTGACATTTGTAAATAGGAATCCTGTACATAATTGTAAATACTTAGAAATGCCATTTAACATACAAGAATTTAAAACTGCAGTTTCTACTCGTAGGGATACAGCTCATGGCCTCGATGGTATTCCTTATAAAATGCTAAAATATACTACAGATAAAACAAAGAATATCATCTTAAAAGTTTATAATTTGTTATGGTCTTGCTGTGTTATACCTATTGACTGGAAAAAAGATTGTTTGGTCCCCATTTTGAAACCAAATAAAGATAAGACTAAAGCAAATTCATACCGGCCAATAGCATTGACATCATGTATGGGAAAAGTATTTGAACAGCTACTCAAACAAAGAGTTGAATTTTTCATTGAAAGCAATAATCTATTACCTTCCAATCAATTTGGTTTTCGCAGGGGCCGATCCTCTAGAGAGAGTATAGCACATCTTCAACTAGACATTTTTGATGCAATTAAGCAAGATGAAGTCCTTATTGGTGTGTTCTTTGATGTTGTTGGTGCTTTCAATAATTTAAATCCTCATATTTTAGCACGTGAACTTTTTTCTCTTGGTTTTCCTGAAAAAGTAGTTATGTGGATTTTTAATTTTTTGCATGGTCGTGAGGTTTATGTCAAGTCTAATAATCAATTAATAGGACCACGCTATTCATATAAAGGTGTCTGTCAAGGAGGAATTCTATCTCCATTGTTTTACATTCTTTATGTACACAAACTAAACATCATTTTAGGATCACAAGTAAAAAACTTGCAATTTGCTGATGACTTGGTCATTTACCATTCAGGTTCTGATATTCAACAGGTAACCTCTACTATAAATAGAGCACTTTTAAAATTAAATGAATATTTCAGTTATTTAAATTTAGATATTAGCCCTGACAAATCTAAAACAGTTGTATTTGGTGATTGTGATACAAATGTTGATATTGTATATAATAATGTCATTGTCCCTGTAGAGAGTGAAGTAAAATTTTTGGGTTTTATTTTCACCAATAATCTTTCATGGAAAAAATATGTAGAATATCTTTTGGGGAAAGCTTACAAAGCCTACAATGTCATAAAATGTTTATCAAAAATTGACCCTAAAATATTATTGATGTTATACAAGTCAATTGTTAGAAGTCACTTTGAATATGGATTTTTATGTTTTGGATCTGATTCTCAATTAGTAAGAAAATTAGAAGTCTTGCAGAATCATAATCTTAGATGCATAACGGGTGCTATGAAAACCTCTCCTATCAACTCTCTGGAAGTAGAATGCAATACACCTCCACTTCAATTAAGATTTAAATTTTTAAAATCAAAGTTTTTGATTAAATTACTGTCATTTCATTCCCATCCATTAATTAAAAAAATTAACTTTCTATATGGAATATACTCTCCAACTAATATGTCTAGGATCCCTTATTTGCTTCATGACTTCTCAGAATATATTAATTACAACCAGCAGTACAACATTAATAAAACTGAGCATAATTGGATATGTTACAAAGAAACTTATGATATGCATTTCTGTGACATAAGCATCCATATATCGCCCGACTTGAAATTTAAAGAAGAAGTTTACAAAAAGATTGATAAGTTTTCCAATCATAAACATATTTATACAGACGGTTCCAAGAATGATGATAATGTTTCAATGGCGATTTACATACCTCATTTGAAAACGGGTCTAGGGTACAAACTTCCAAGCCAGATGAGCATATTTTCTGCGGAGTATCTTGCAATTCTTTCTGCATTGGAGTTTATAGAGGAAAATATTCAGGAGTGCACTCAATGGTTGGTGTTAACAGACAGCATGAGTTGTTTACAAGCTTTGCGAAACAATAGATTTGACTCTGGAAGTAATTTTATTTTACATGATATTAAAAAAATGTACCACAAACTTAAAGTCCTCAATGTACAAATAGTTTTAATGTGGGTTCCATCGCACATAGGAGTCATCGGAAATGAGAAAGCTGATACGTTAGCCAGAACCATTTTAAATCGAAGCAATGATGACGTTGACTTTAAAAATGTTGCCATACCTTTTTCAGATTTATTACCCAAACTAAAACTTTTGTTAAAACAAGATTGGTTGATTAATTGGCATCAAACGCTAGTAATAAAAGGAAAATGGTATCATAAAATTAATAATGTAATTGGTCAACATCCATGGTTTACAAAATCTAAAGAATACCATAGTCGGAAATTTTATACGACCATCACACGCTTGAGAATTGGACATGGACGTTTTAATTCACATTTATATAGAATGAATATAATTACATCTCCGTTATGCACAAACTGTAATTTAAATAAAGATCAAACACTAAACCATATATTTTTTGAATGTACAGCATATAATATACAAAGACTTGTTTTAGCTGACAATTTAATTAAATTATATAAAACTAATAATGAAATCCCGCGCGACATTCAAGACATTGTTATGAATCCAAAATCATACAAATATCTATATATTTTTTTAGTTTCCATAGATATGGAACTTTAAAAAATTTCATGACTTTTTGGCATATTATCTCTTGACTTATATTGTTGCCACTTTACCTAAGTTAGGGTCTGGTGCGAATGTCAAATAAAAGCTGCTATATAAATCACTGACTGTTTATTCACTTCACAATGTTCATCTAAATTCCTCTGACTCCAAATTATACTGTCTATTTTCTAACTGTTATGCGTACTATTACAATGACTTGAGAATGAACCTGACGGGATCGGTGGTAATGTGCGACTGGCTCGCGTCACCGCGGACCGCGCGTCGACGCTTATATCAAGTCAGCATTCTTGGAATCCAGTCGCCACATCACACCCTCCCTTTTTTCAAAAAAATGTAAAATTTTTAAACACATTCATAAAAAATATATCTACTGAACCTTCATAATTATACAACTCTAACTTGTCATTTAGCTGTTCTGCAAAACAAAGTATTACAACAGAGCTCGCTAATAATGCAACGTTTCAACTTTCGATACAATGTTTATGATAACAATACCTACGATACGGACTTCATAACATGACGCATACCAACGCTTAAGGCATGGCATACATGTAATTCTATTTTTAGAACGGATTTATATTAAGGCGAAGCTCTATACGTTACTACACAAATTAATTCTATTAAACTTTTTACAAAAACAATCTTGCATTTTTTATTTCTCTTTCCTTACTATTGTACTATTTAAAACAATAATTTTGACAAAATCTCTAAATTTCCTTTCATACTCACATTTCACAATACACATTCTATATAACTTTAATACATAGATTTAATACAATTTTGCGAACATCTGCTTTCAGGTTCGTCTTTAAAATGTTTCAGGAGAAACATAAACAAAAAACATGTCCTAGGTAGTCACTACAAGGGCTATGCTCTGCAATACATAATAACAGCTTTAGGCTCGACAGCACTCCTTTTCGTGACGCCACGCACGAATTTACACAGCATTACAAAAACATTACATTAACAACATCACTTGCGTGGAAATACACAATTTTACACAACATATTTCATTTTATACTCAGCAATTAATATATATAAAAAAATTACTTTATTTTCACTTCCTAAGCTACACTTGGTCTTCCGCTTGCAACATTTGTAGCGGTTCTAGGTAAATGGATTACTTCTGGAATTACCTTTACAGCTTCTTTCTTTATTAATTTCTTTAGTCCGTTAACACATCTGTGACGTATGGCGTATAGTAATCCCATGCTCACTAATATTATCATCACTATCAACATGATACTGAACATATTTACTTGACTTTGCAGTTTCTCAGCACTTGCAATTTGTGCCTGAGTACTTATTACAACATCTTTATTCTGGTAATTTCCCATCTTTAAATAATAATTTACTTCCTGAAGAGTGTACTACACAAAAGTAATTTCTTAAATGTTTAAATTGACACAACTAAAACTTATATTGCATTTTACATGTTTCATTTCAGCAAAAATCGTACTGGTTGCTTAACACTTCTACCACTGCGTGTGACCTTAATTGCAGGTTTCAGTGTACTTTGCTCCTTACATTTTACGTCAGTATTTTCTTTATGCTTATTACATACAATTTTATTACTGTTACTTTCCTTACATATATTTTTGCTGCTTGTCGTACATTCTTTAGTAATATATGAGTTATTATCTAACAAAATTTTATCCTTCAATACATAAGCTGGTTTCAATCTGTCAATAGAAACGTTAGACTGGCGTTCTGCTATCCTTATTACGAATGATTTGGGTGATCTACTAATGACTTGGTATGGACCGCTGTATGTGGGTGTTAACGGCTTCGATACCATGTCATTCCTGAGAAAAACATGACTACAATTTTCCAAATCCTTATGTACAAAAATTTTTCTGTTATCCCTATTCTCTCTAGGCTGTGGACGTAAACTATTTAATACCTGTCTTATTTTACTTACATAACTTGGTTCGTCCTTCACTTTTAAACTTAAACTATTTTCGTAAAAATCTCCTGGTAAACGTAATGTGTGTCCTAATGTCATCTCTGCTGCACTCACGTTGTTATCGCTTTTACAGGCTGCGCGAAGTCCCAACATTACCGTTGGTAATTCGTCTACCCACGATGTACTATTATCTGATAAACGTGTCTTTAATGCTACCTTTAGTGATCTGTGGAACCTTTCTATCATCCCATTGCTTTGCGGATGATAACTTGTAGTACGAATTTTTTTAATACCTAACATTTTCATAAGTGCTGAATACAGCTCACTTTCGAATTGTCTACCTTGATCACTAGTAATTTCCTTCGGACAACCAAATCTGCATATCCAATTTTCGTAAATAGCTTTACTTACTACCTCTGCGGTGATCTCGTTTACTGGAATGGCTTCTGGCCAACGCGTAAATCTATCTATCATAGTGACTAAATATCTATATCCCTCGCTTGAAGTAGGTAAAGGACCAACTATGTCTACGTGAACGTGCTCGAAACGCTCACTGGGTGGAAATGTCCCTAGTTTAGATACTGTATGACGTTGAACTTTGACTTTTTGACACGATATGCATTTCTTACTCCAATTATTAACGTCTCTATTCATGTTAGGCCAAAAATATTTCTGAGTAATCATTTTCCTAGTACTTCTAATTCCTGGGTGGCTAACATTATGTACCCTATCAAAAACTAACTTCCTGAATTGCTCTGGTATGTATGGTCTTACACAATCTTTGTTTATATTACAGTACACAGAACTACTACACAAAGGTGACTGTAATCTTTGTAACTTTTGCTTAGTCTTACTTTCAGCTAACAGGTCACGAAGTTGCTGATCGTGTTCCTGTGCCCTGGCGATTTTGTCGAAATCAATGTTCGTAGGACAAACAATGGACTCTACTGTGCGCGATAGCGCGTCAGCTACCACGTTATCGTTTCCGCTTACATACTGTATGTCGCTCGTAAACTCGCTAATGTACAGTAATTGTCGCGTCCGTCTTGGTGTTTCTTTATCTGAACCTATTTTACTAAACGCGTATGTCAACGGCTTATGATCTGTAAATATTGTTAAATTCCTACCTTCTATTATATTCCTAAAATGTGTTATTCCTAAATAAATTGCTAAAAGTTCTCTATCGTACGTAGTATATTTCTTCTGAGTATTAGTAAGTCCCTTTGAAAAGTAACCTAATGGCTTCCAGTCGTTAGCAACCTTTTGTTGTAATACAGCGCCTACCCCTGTATTCGAAGCGTCACACATTAAGGCTAACTTACTCTGCGGTTCCGGATATGATAACATACTTGCGTTACTTAAACTTTTTTTACATCGTTCAAATGCCTTTAACGATTCCGCATTCCATTCTATCTTTGTTTTATCCCTTTTCTTAGCTTTATGTAAATATTTATTCAATAGACTTTGACTATCTGCTGCATGATCTAAGTGACTTCTATAAAAGTTTATCATTCCTAGGAATCTACGTAGCTGTTCTATATTCTCTGGTTTTGGGAATTCTTGAATGGCCTTAATTTTTTCCTCCATCGGTCTTATACCATCTTTACTGACCTCATATCCTAAAAATTCTACCATTGCCTTACCAAAACTACATTTTTTTAAATTAATCGTTATACCGAATTTTTCGAATCTCTCAAATACCTGCTCTAAGTGTTCCCTATGCAATGTGACGTCATCGCTTGTCGCGATTATTACGTCATCAATATAGCAAAATAACACAGAACACTGATTACTATTTTTACTCTTACTGACTACTTACGTTTCTATTCCCTGTAGAACCGTATTGTTCATCCAACGCTGGAATGTTTGCGCGGCATTACGCAATCCAAAACTCATTTTTACAAATTCAAAAAGACCAAATGGTGTCGTAATCGCTGTTTTCTCGATATCCTCTAGGCTAATACCGATATTATGATACGCTCTATTAATATCTATCTTAGTAAATATGTACTTACCTGCCAGACCAAAAGTGAAGTCTTGCACTCTGGGTATGGGGTACCTGTCCGGTTTGGTTACAGCGTTTAAACGCCTGTAATCGCCACAGGGACGTATCTGCCCATCCTTTTTCGGGACCACATGCAACGGGCTGACCCACGCACTTTTTGAAGGTCTGCAAATGCCTAATTCCATCATGTTTTTAAATTCCTCTTTTACAGCTTGATATCTATGTGGCGGTAATGGTCTTGGTTTCGCAAAAATAGCGGGCCCAACGGTTTCAATGTGGTGGTATGTACCATGACCACCATCCTCTTTGTAATTCACAGGCTTAGTAATGTCTGTGTATTTTTCTAATAACTCATGGAATGGGTTGTCCCTATGAATACTGGAAATTGTCGGCTCGACACTACTTATTACCCTTACATATCTATTTAGGTTAGTCAGGCCGTCAGTCAACTTTCTATTGCCAAGATCTACTATTAAACTAAACGCTTTTAAAAAATCTGCACCAATAATGGGTTGTTTCACATTGCAAATTACAAAATTCCACTTAAAATTTCTCCTTAAACCTAAATCTAACTCTAATGGTATAATTCCGTAAGTCCTTATTTCTGTGCCATTCGCGGCATATAGTTTATATTCACAATTTTTACTGATTTTACTACTACTCACTTTACTCACCGGTATCACTGAAATGTTAGCTCCCGTGTCTATGAGATAACACATACCACTGTTGTAGTCCTTGACGCATAAACGATGGTTTCCTTCGTCGGTGCAGCCGTCCATCTCCGCCAACTGCACCGCCTTCAGTTTCCCGAACTCTGCTGCTGCTGCTGTTGTCGTTGCCAATTACACGGTGATGTGCAGGTCCTCGCTCGCTCTCTGACCCGGTAATGCTCGCGACATAGCCAATCTGGGCTCTCTGGTGTACGCCGGGACAATGATGCATTTTGTCTTCTGTGAGAATTACTACGTTGCCATCTCTGTCCTTCTTGTCTTCGATTCGGGCTGCGTCCTCTTGTTCTTATGGAGTTTATTTCTAACTTCAATTTGTTTATTTCTGCTGTTAGGTCTCGCATGTGCCTAATAATGTCTGGATGTACCTCTGCTTGTGCACTGCTCACTGATGCAATTTCTCCGGACCTCAGGTTCTCCAAAATCTTGTCCGCTATGGCTGCTAAATCTTCCAACCTTGTGTCTCCACTCACTGCTAGAACTGCTCTTACATTCGGTGGCAAACGGTTTATCCATAATTTTTTTAATGGTTCACCTGATATGCCAACGTTTTTTGCTAGTTCCGTCATTCTTCTAAGCAACTGTGAGGGTTTCTGCGTGCCTAAATCCATTTCGCTCACTAGTTTCTGGAATTGCGATTCTGCACTCTCCTCGTATACGGCTATAAGTCTTCTTTTTAAAGCGTTATACTTCTCTGTAGCCGGTGGTGATTGGATCAGGTCGCTCACTTGCCTGAGCGCCTCTTTATTCAATTTTGCAACTGCCATCTCAAACTTAACGTTGTCTCCCTGTTTCTGTGGTGCCATTATCAACTCAAAATGCGCAAACCACATTCTTGGCATTTCCGTCCAGAACTCGGGGATGCGTGACTGTACCGTCACCATGGCTATCTCTTGTCCACTAGTCGATGGTGCGGGTTCCTTTTTCGCAATAATCGGCTCATCCGGTCTGCAAACGGCGTCTTCATACATTTTTACGCAAAATGTATATCTTCAAAACTTTAATTCACTACCCTAACCTCAAATTTCGCCACGTTTTCGTCCGCGTGTCTGTCCGCCGTCAGGTTCCTGAGTCGCACACCGAAAAACGCGTGGTCACCACTTTGGCATATGGTTATCGATTGACTTATATTGTTGCCACTTTACCTAAGTTAGGGTCTGGTGCGAATGTCAAATAAAAGCTGCTATATAAATCACTGACTGTTTATTCACTTCACAATGTTCATCTAAATTCCTCTGACTCCAAATTATACTGTCTATTTTCTAACTGTTATGCGTACTATTACAATGACTTGAGAATGAACCTGACGGGATCGGTGGTAATGTGCGACTGGCTCGCGTCACCGCGGACCGCGCGTCGACGCTTATATCAAGTCAGCATTCTTGGAATCCAGTCGCCACAACTTTAAACAAATAAGATTGAAAGAAAGAAGATTCAAATTGAAAGAAGATTCAAAATCGGATTTGAAAATTTGGGGGAAACAATAAGTACCTAAACTGAAAATGGATTAGAAAGACTATTTAGGACAAATATCTTATGATTAAAGAAGTGGCTTCGGCCTTATAGAAAAAAGAAACAAAAAAAAATCCTTTAAATGAAGACTATGGCTGCATGGCTCTGCCTTTGCCTTTCCCAAGATGGGAAAAAAGATATGAAAAAAAAAATTGATTTTGGCGCAATTTAATGTTGTGCTGCAAACGTACGGAGTTACATGTTTTCTTATAAAGTTTTTAAACCTAAATATATAAAGTAAAGGCTTAAAAAAATTGTGAGTGTTAATTATCGAGAAAAAAGAGAAGGTAAGTAGTGTGTAACCCTGACATTGGCGGAATTGTCCCAGTAGACGAAGTTTAATTAAAATAACATCGAAGAAACTAAGTATGGACTTTTTGAGAAAACAAAACTAATCCAAATAATTAAATAATTTTACTATAACGCAAACATCTAATGTCGTCAAAGATTATGGCAATTTCGTCATTTTAAAATAGTTTATAACATTTTAGAATGCCGGCAACACGTAAAGTCTCCAACGCACAGTTGGAGGCTCTGCTTACTTGGATGGAGGACCACCCATGCTGGCTCGTGGGACCCAAATAGGAGGGGCACAAGCAAAACAGGCTTCTATTAGCCTGTGGGAAAGCTTGGCGTCCCTCCTAAACGCAATGGGTGATGGTGTCAGCAAAACACCAAAGGAGTGGCGGATAGTGAGTGATACTTTACTTTTATATTATATAAATTTGTAAGGCACCTTTTTTATGTATTCTGTATTTCTACTAAAGCATGGAATTCAATTACTAACTTTTACATCTTTTTGGCTAAGCATGGTTTATGATTATTATTGTTCTATAACAATATATTTTTCACACTCAAACTTATATCTATCAGCATTATATATCAAGGTGTGTGCTTTTATTTTATTACTGTGTTGTGCTTTAGTACTGGAGTGACATGAAAAGCAAAGTTAAAAGGAAGGGGTCGGCTTTGCGACAGCATGCAGGTGGCACAGGAGGGGGTCCATGTGCCAGTGACATTTTGTCTCCCATAGAGGAGAGAATGCTTAGCCTCATGGGAATGCAAAATATCATTGGCAATGCCAATGTGAAAATACATGTTGACGTATGTATTTTTTGGTTCTTAAATATTACAAATAAAATATAATAAAAGTTTACATTATCTTTGCATGTTAATTAGTAAAACTACTCATTGATTTTTTTATTTTGATGAAAATGTAATCCTAATATTTATTTATGTTATGCCACAGATGGGGCTGGATGTGAATGTGCCGTCACCGCCCCTTCCAATGGAAGCCATGGACATGGAGCCAAGCGCAGCTGGTATGATATATATTTTTCTGGATTAACTATTAAAAGACTTTTATTACTTTTTAAACTATTATACTTAAAAGGACAAATATGATCATTATTAAAATTTAATTTACTTTAAAACATTGTATTTAATATTACTGTTACAGAAAATGCAGATTCAGCTGAACAGCCCAGCACCTCAGGAAGCTCCCAAAAAAGGCCTTGTGAGTGAAATCTTGCAAATATATCAAATAAATAAATTAATCTTAAAACTTTTTTCAAAAAAACCTTTTTTGATTTCAGCAAAGAGAAGACATGTTGCTCCAGAGGGACAAAACCCAACTGGGCCAAATAGTAAGTTGTTGAATTATTAATGAACAGTTTCAATAATCAAAAGTTGATTGAGTTGATTATTAAAACTGGCCGTTAGTTGATTTAACTGATTCAATTAACCAGTCATCCAACGAAAAAGTAACCAATAAGAGTAAAGTGTAACCTATAAAAACCTTTGGAGGTCTCTATCTTTACCACCAATTGATTTCATGTAACATGTTAGGCCCCACTGACTTATTTGTAAAGAATAATTTATCATATCACATAGTAAGTTGGGAAAACTGGAAGATACAAACAGTTATTATTTATATATCCCTGTTAATTTTGTCAGCTGCAGCACCGCGTTGGGTTTTGGAGATAGAGAACCGCCGGCTCCGCGAGGACCAACTGCGCCGGGAGTTCGAAGAGCGTCGGCTGGAGGATGAACGGGAATGGCGGAGGGAAGTGCTTGGAGCACTAAGAGATATTGCTCACGCTCTTCTCTCTCACCCGCCACCACCGCCACCCCCCCCAGTTCGAATAGTTTTATTATATTTTATGTTCAAATATTAAGTTTCAACGTTATAGATGCACTGATTTATATAAATTAATTTACCTTTTAATAAGTTTAAACTGTCTATCAAAACTTGTCTTCTTAAGAAGGATTAGTAATCCTGTTAAAGATTTCCACCTTGACCTTAATTTAATCTAAAAAACTAAGCTAATTTGGTTGAAAATTGTTTAATTGGCACTTCTAAATTTAATTATAATAGCTTTAACTTATTGTTAACTCATAATACCTATAATTGTGATGAAAGTTGACATCAACACATCTCAGGCTTTGATTTTATCTTTCAATTGAAGACACTGTATGAAACAAAACAGGGAGAAAAAATTGCCCTTGTTGAAATTAAATTGAATTTTATGTTGGTTTTATAAGAATGTAACCGGTAAATGTGAAATCTGTTACTAGCATTTGTATCCGAAGTTGATGTTGGTCTTTTTACTAAAATATAACAGTATTTCCACTGAATGTTTTATTTACCCAATATTATTATTGTATGATCCACCCCCCAATTTCCTCACCATGTGACTTTTTCCTCAACCGTGGTGCCACTGCAGTTATGTTTGTTAAATATAAAAGAAGGATAAAATCTATTTCAATAGATTACACATAACAACAGATAGGTCTTATTAAAGTCAGTGGGTCTTTGGAGAAGGCTTTGTATTCAATTCAGAGATTTTTTTGGAGGATAGAGAGACCTTGTATTCCAAGACCCACTTGCCTGGTTTCTGAAGACAGGGCCGGTAATAGCGGTGGGACCACAGTTAAAAGGTCTACCATGCTCTTCAACAATAGGGTAGTCAGGAAATTAAGCTTCACGTTTAAAGTTAGCACCCATTCAAAAGTTGGATTTAAATAAAACAATTTTGAAATGAAATCATATTTTAATCAAATTTACTTAATGAGAGCTCTCTAATTGTCCTAATTTTTTTTCCTACTACCCATTCAGGACATCTTTTAGCTGATGAGAAGAATGGGCGCAAGAAACTCATCAGCATTTAACAGAAGTAGCAACATTTACATAAAATCATGTAGCTACCAATACATACAGTAAAATATAAAATAAATTAAAATCCATTTAAAATAATGTAGGTATTATCAATTATTTACAACATTATTTAATTATCATAAATTCAATTTGTACTTAATTAGTAACACAATAATAGAAAGTAATTTAGCATATTTGAACACTAACATAAGAAATAAATTTTATTGTTATGAATATTTAACAACAACTTCTATATTTTATAACAGTGACATAAATCAAATTAAACTAGAGTATGATACAGAAGTAGCAACATTTACATAAAATCATGTAGCTACCAATACATACAGTAAAATATAAAATAAATTAAAATCCATTTAAAATAATGTAGGTATTATCAATTATTTACAACATTATTTAATTATCATAAATTCAATTTGTACTTAATTAGTAACACAATAATAGAAAGTAATTTAGCATATTTGAACACTAACATAAGAAATAAATTTTATTGTTATGAATATTTAACAACAACTTCTATATTTTATAACAGTAACATAAATCAAATTAAACTAGAGTATGATTAATAACTGCTAACTTAATAATTATCAAATGACATGTTAAATTTAGACAAAAAACTTAAAATTAATAATTAATTAGTATAATATAAATAAAATACAATAAATTGTAAAATTAACTTAAGATACCTATTTTATCTTGTATGGTGGTGCCTCTGCTCATGGTTCCTTCTTCACACATGTTTCTGTAAACAGTTTCAAATGTTTGTGTTTTTTAGTTTACTATGACTCATCATAAACATACTAGGTAATTGTGAAAATAAATACCTCTTTATTGTGGTTATGACTACTCCAGTCTATTGACAACTGCCAGGAGGCCTACTCTATTTCAACGAAAAACGAAATAGGGAAGATGCATACATAATATTTATGAAAATTTTATGATTAAAATGTTAAAAAAATATAAAAGAAATGCCACTGCAACGTTTTTATTTTACATAATGTTGTTTTTTAACAATTATTACGAATTAAAAATACTTGAAACGGAATGTATTTTAGAACATCAATCAGCGTTTAGTGACGTCACTCCTGTTATGACAACTTCTTTGAGGTTATGGTTGTTAAAGTAAATATTATTTTATGGGAATATTTAATGCGTTTTTTTACATTTAATAAAAATGGAAGTTGCGTTTATCAAAGCAGACTCCAGGAATTTACCAAGAGTTAGCGTTGACATGGTTATAACTTTTTTTGTCCAAAGTGCAGAGTTTTTAAGTGTAGAATTGAGAGGGACTAAATTACTACGGTATGTAAAAATCGTAGTTGTTAAACTTTGTATTTTATTCAGCGGCTTCTACAAATCTTACGGCGATAATGCAATCGGCTATGTCCAAATTAAAAGAGATGGAGAATTATGTACAGTAAAAGGTCGAGTTCTCCGGAGCATAAAGTACATAAAGAAGGTTATCGTGTTACAGTTATTTTAAATGAAACGCAAAGCTTGGTTCAGTCCTGCCAATGTGAAGATTGTGCCACACATTTTAAACTTTATCTAATTTTCGACGTCATTCTCCAACTGTAAAATTAAAAATATATTATAGACAGGTTTTGTAAGTATTAGGTAGGTTACTAATGCGTTTTTACGTACAAGCAGATTAATTAAGCATATAACAAGTATATTCGCCGACTTACGTCAAAGTGATCTTCTCAGCATCGAATAATGGTCTTTGGAGAATAATTGTCATTTCTCTTCGCAGCTTGAAACCACTTTTTTTTCAGTTTTGGGTCAGAAGTTCCAGTCAAAAACAATTTATTTGGGAACTTTGTTGAAGTAGATTGGCACAAAACATGAGTCAACACGGCTTTTTTTCGGAATATTAGTGGTATTGTTATGATCACATGATGTTGATGGATTTTTCTTAATTTTTTTTTAATTTTTCAAAAAAATATTTCGAAAGTCGAAAAAATATGCAAAAGTATGAAAATTTAAAGCCAGCAGAGAACAAGTACGACCAGTGACAGACAGGAGTGACGTCATCGCAACCATAGGTTCGTTTTGCGCGAAAATTTAAATTGTCAATTTAAAACCGCATTTTTTCCGATAAATCACAATGTTTTAATTTTTTAATATATCTGTGGTTTATTCTACATGGATTTCTTTAAAATGAAAACAAAAATAAAAATATTGCATCTTCCCTATTTCGATCAAATTTCGCACGTTTCTTACTCTAATTCTTGTTCGTTTCAAATATTCGTTCGCTCGAAATTGTTTGACATTTAAATGTTCTAAACCTACTCTAATTCACAAATGATCCGAACGAAAATTTGAATTTGACAATTCCTTGTTCGATATTTTAACCTCAAATTGACGAAATCAATAGTGCTACCTTTTCATTTTCGTAGTGAGATTTAAATTGTGTTTTTAATAAAAAATGGCATCGCGATTTTTTTTAATCACCGCCGCTTCTCGCGAAGAATGCTTAGAGCGCAGAAGGACCCGACGCCGTCTGCGCAATCAGTTAAATATTCCAATAATTCCCGACTTGGAATTTATAAGAAATTATAGGTTAAGTCCGGAATTATTTGAGGAGATTTGCCGAGAACTAGTCCCTCTATTGCCCCGAAAGGCTAAACGTCACGCAATAGATCCCACAATTAAGGTACTCGTAAGTGACAATTTTATTTGTTAATAATAGTAATTTTACTGTGCCTAATTCTCTTGTATATATTTTGCAGATCCTTACAGCATTAAATGTTTATGCTCGAGGGAGCTATCAAGGTTCTGTTGGGCTGAATTTGGATGGCCCTATGGCACAACAGACTGTTTCTCGGTGCTTGCAGGAGGTGACCAATGCCCTAAATAACACCGATATATTAAAAAAATATATTAGATTCCCACAAAATGGTACGGAAAGGAACCATATTAAGCGAAGGCGAGTGTCCAATATCAGACCGAAATAAATGTTATTAAAACTATTATTACAACAATTTATATACGAAATATTTCAGATTTTATGAAAAATATGGTCTTCCGGGTGTGATTGGGTGCATTGATTGCACTCATGTCGCAATAATAAGACCAGCCCAACATGAAGAGCAATTGAAAGATATGATTATTATTTAACTTTTTTGCTGTTATCAATATTTAAAACATCTGTAACCTACCTTTTGCCACTGCTGAACCGTCTTTGTACAACCACCCATTGCATTAAGGGAATTGCACAATTCCTCCCATAATCATTTTGCCTGAACTTTTGCCTCAATGCTCCTCAGTCTCCCGCGAGCAAGATCCTTGTGCTCGTCCAAGAAACTGAGAAGTGCTTCGATCTGTTCAGGCGTTGCTGGTCCTGTATGTGGAGCCATGGTAAAACTATAAAAAAATAGAAATGATGAATCCAAGTATTTTTTTAAAGATGTACTTAATTTTTCAATAGAAGTATTGTTATCAGTATTGATGGAAAAAGGAAGGAGTAATCTTTAATTAATTTTGAGTACCTACGTAACGCTTACTACATAATAATGCAGTTTAAAACAAATTGAATAATATAATTACACATATTAATAAAAAATTTACTTACGTAATAATTCATAAAAACAGAATCCAGAAAAGTCAAACGTCTCACTTGCTGTTTCCCGCGCTTATTCTTTCAAATCTTACTAAACTAAAGTAGGGGACAATGCGGCTAATTTTTATCGTCATGCATTCGTAAGGCACTGATTTCTTGTATTCTTTGTCCAGAATTCAGTCGGTTAGCATTATCAACAAAATCGTTCTTTACAATGTCTTCGCATTTCATTCTTTATTTATGTCTTATTAGTCGTAAAATGGATTTAAATCATTATTTTTTTATTTTTTGCTATAAATAACAAGAGGTTTTCTTTTTGTAACATAAAATGTCATGTTTTATAGAAAAAGAAAATGAAATGATAAAATAACCTTAAGTTGCGGTAAAAATCGTTTTTTGATTAGGTAGACATAGAAAAGAACTCACAAAACACAACTCATTCCATTCGTTCACGAAAATTGTCTATGAATCCGAACATCTTGTGCGTGTCCGAAAATGAAATAGAGTAGAGTCACTTGCGAAATTTCGTTTAAAATTCGTTCGTTACCGAAATTTCGTTTCGGAGAAAGAGAGTAGAGCTCCTGTTTATCAGGACAGATGCCACACATAGGCCTGTCTCCGGACTGTTCAATTGTGGTTATGACTACTCCAGAGTCTATTAACAACTGCCTGTCTTGCAGGACAGATGCCTCGGACAGGCCTGTCTCCAGCTGTGGCAAGCATGACACCCTGTGGTTGGCGGTCACGATCAGAGCGCATGACATCCTCATCAATCTCGATACGCGAGTCGCAAATAAGGTTGTGTAAAACAACACAAGCATTTACGATTTTCCCTGCTTTCTCGGACGTGTAATGCATAGTACGATGCGCCAAAAGACAACGGAATCGGGTCTTCAAGACGCCAAAGCATCTTTCTATGACATTCCTAGTCCGCACATGTGAATTTGTGTAGTGATCCTCTGGACTCCCTGGGTCAGCATGAAGGATTGGTGTCATCATCCATGGCCGTTAACACTAAAAAATCCTAACATACAAAAACACTTATTTTGTATGAAAATATTCAAACAAAATGGTAACAAATGATTTTGAATACACATACCCAAGAACCAGTAAATCTGTCCAATATCATGGAGTCTTTCCATTCCATTTTTCACTGGACAACAATTCCAAACATGGGAGTCATGACTTGCACCACCAAATGATGCATCCACATGCAAAATACGTAAGTCTGCATCACATATCTGTAACAAGAGTGTAATATTAAGGCATAAACAAATGTTTTATTTCATATGAGTACCACATTCCAAGGAATTATTATATTTCAAAAGTTATGGTATAAATGGCTGCTATGGTACACTACTAGCTACCTACCTTTGTGTCAAGTATTATTTTATTAAACTAAATTTTATTTGTATGAAGTGCTTCTAAATATAATTCATTTGAATTAAGAAAATTTAACACAAAATTTGTTAAGAGACAATTGGTTAGAAAAATAAGTTGCTTCATATATTTACTGTTTTATAAATAAATGTAGAGTATTTGTTTATAATAAGGTTTTATTATAATTATATATTTAAATAATATGTGATTTTGTAATCATGTAAGCATTTGGAAGAGATTTAGGAAGCAGTTTTGATGTAATTATTACTTACCGCAAGCACATTCAGGGAGTGGTACATTTTCCTGTTAAAATATGCTTCTTCATAGTCTTGAGGGCGTATGATTGCAACGTGAGTGCCATCAATACACCCTAAGACTCCAGGGAATCCAAATTGGTCACTGAACCTACAACCAGAGTTCTATGTCAGTGTTTTAAAATAAAAATGAATAAGCCAAAGTAAATAATTTTAAGTAAGTACCTTCTTGCCACTGCATTGCGCTCACTAGCTGTTTTTGGAAAATTGATATATTTCCTCAAAATTTGTGGTTGGTTTAGGGCATTGGTAACCTCTGCCAGAGATTCACTTATTGAGGTCTGTGATAGACCTAAATTAAAATCATTGCCTACGTTCTTTTGGTAGGAACCACTGGCATAAAACTGTAATGCAGCTAGGATCTGTAAGAACAATAATAATTATCACTTTGTTTTATACAAATTACTTCATAAACAATAAGTTTGAGCGATAAATACCTTAATCTCTGGCTTGATACCTGTCGTTCTTTGCGTCGGATGCAAAAACGGCATCAAGTCGTCGCAAAGAGTAAGGAAATTATCCTTACTCAGGCGGAACGTTTGGACAAACGTTCGCTCCGGCAGCAGCATAGGCATGCTGTCCTCCCGCAACTGTCTTCTTCGCAAGGTCAGCATTGTCCTCTGCCTCTCCTCCTCAGCTGCCACCAACAGGAACATTCGCGCCATTTCTCACTAAAACAGAAAGAAAAAACTACAAGCGTACACAATCTAGGTCAAAAAACACAAAAGTAGCAATATTTTATATTTAGAAAGCAAAATTAAATTGAATTATAAATATCGTATGAAAGAAATTCGAGAATGTTGTTTCTAATATCAAACAAAACATCAATCCCTTTTCAAATGATTTAGACAAAAGTTTGTTGTATAATATTTCAACAGGTCAAGCAATACAAGCGAACATTGAACAATTTTTGCTCGATGTAGAGAACCTTGGAAATGACTTGCGAGAACAATTTATAAAAGAATGTTCTGAAGATGCAGAAAGATTTGAAAAGGCGATAAAAAGAAACAAAATTTTGACCTTCGTGGATGCAGTACCGAAGAAAAAATTAGCCATTTCTGGAAAATTAATAGAAATTCGCATGCAACGCGACTTATTTGCACAGTTGCTTTTAATTTCTCTGGAGCAAACGTTAAACATTGATAAAGTTTTGTCGTATCCACTAACACCAGTTCCCTTAACTATGTGCCATGCAGATGGGATAATTTGTAAAACGGATAAATCAGTTTTACTAAAAATACTGGAAAAAGAGACTGATAACAACACACCACAAAGATGCGACGTACTTATTTATGATGGTTTTTTTATGCTCCATGCATTGAAAGACGTTCCATCTACATTTGGGAATATTTCAAAGAAACTGATACAAATGTTCACGAAAAATAATGCGCGCATGATTATAGTTGCATTCGATCGTTATTTTTCGCCATCGATTAAAGATATCGAGCATTTGTTAAGAGGCCGGGTGAGAGGTCAACAGTACCGTATAAATGGGCCCGATCAAGTACGCCCAGCTAATTTTGCGAACGAATTGAAAAATGTATATTTCAAAGCAGCCTTAGTGGAATTTCTTTGCGACGACTGGGAAAATAATTATATGGCGAGCTACATAGGCAATAAGACGATTTATATCAACTACGAGTTTTGTTATAAATATGAAGTACAGAATAATGAAGTTCTACGAACCGTCGATCACAATTTATCTTGTCCGGCTCACGAAGAAGCTGATACGAAAATTGTATTTCACGTTTGTGCGTTAGATTTCGGTGCTCACGTTACGATAAGATGCTCAGACACGGATATTTTCATAATAATGCTCGGCAATATGAATGCGATTGCCAACGATATGAAAATAACTATGCACATTGGTTCCGGAAATTCCCAAAGATTCGTTAATATCACGAAATTATATGAAAATTTGGGAACCGGTTTGTGCTCTGCGTTGCCAGGTTTCCATGCCCTCACAGGCTGTGATTTCAATCCTGCATTTTACAGGAAAGGAAAAATAAAAGCCTTTACAATTGTTGCGAAAATCACAGGCATATATGCGAGCGTTGGGGAATATCGCAAATATTCCGAGTCGGGAATTAGACGAGGTCTTCACAACGATTGAAGAATTTGTTTGTCACTTGTACGGATTTAAAGTGATAAACGATGTCAACGCTACACGAGTTGCTACGTTCGCGAAAAATTATCAAATCAATGATAAAACCGATGTGCTCAGGTGGAAAAACCGTATCGACGGGCGATCTTCCCTCCATGTAAATCCGAGCTACGCCAGCATTTACTGCGCACGTCATACATAGCGCACCTTTGGAGCCATGCTCACCTTCAAGACCCTTCTCAATTATCTCCCACGGACTGGGGATGGGAAGAAAACGACGACAAATATGTCTTTAAATGGTTCGAAGGAGATCAAGTACCCCTATCAGTCACCAGTATAACGGATAGCATCGAAAATATTGGCGGTATGGAATTTTTGTCGGTGACACTTTCTTTCAGCTTTCTAGTAGCCTAATTTTGATCATTCACATGCTCATTTACAGATGACGGTGAAGAACATCGAGGTCGAGAACTTGATGAAGACGAAGAAAACGATTTCCTGCAGAACAGTTCGGCCGATGATTCGTCAGAGAACGACGACGATAGCGATACCATCGACGATGAATAACTTTCGCGATCTTTTTATTCCTATATTTCGATTTTTTCATATTAACTTTTAATATATTTTGGGTTCTTTTCATTTTGCCCTCGATTTTCTTTTATTTAGTTAAAATAAAACGAAACGAATTATATATCGAGAAAGATTCTGTCCATTGCTAGAATAATCTTTACCTTTACTGCGTCAGCTGACGGTCTTTCCACCGCTATATACGCAGCTGATTGTTATTTTCGTACTTATGATTATTTAAAGAATCACATAGTTCAATTTCATCCGACGTATTATAACTTTATTTTACGTTATTTTTTACAAATTCATGCGGCCAGCTGACGCATAATCCCCCCTTCACGATGCAGCTGACGATTTTTTTCAGCTCAGTATGATGTCAACTATTCGTGAAAAAAGTTTGAGCTGGCGTACTATTGCTTAATTTTTTATTTTTTTTACCACTTCCGCAACCTCCCAATTCCACACCCACCGCGGGTGCGCCAGCTGACGCTTGGTTCAGTTATAAGTAGTTCGCGATAAATAGTAAAGGAAGGCAAACAGTCGGCGTAAAATCACTGCCAAAAATGCAACGCTACCTCCCGGACTATTATGTGACAGCTTTAACGCTTACTCGCCATCTTGAAATCGCCTTCACTTTTTTTAGGCGTTTCGATTTCCTGTCAAAATAGAAGCGAGAAATTGAACGAAATCATTCAAAATTGTTAATGGCTGTCATCGGCCGCAAAGTAGATGTGAAAGCGTTATGGCTTTCATAGGCGTTTCCAAATGACAGTGTGACGTCATAAACTTTAGCATTTTTAAAGCAACGCGAGTTAGGCGATCAGGCCCCTGTTCTATAAATAGATCTAGCGATTGGTTGCCCTTATGATGTAGCATTTGTTCTAAGTAACAAGATGCTTGTACCCTGGTGTCTTGATACTTCTCTAACAGAGCGTCCCATATTATCTGGTAATTGTCTGCCGTGGGAGGTATCCCTGAGCAAACTACGAGAGCTTTGAATGAATGAATGAATGAATGAATGAATGAATGAATGAATGAATGATCACTTTATTGTACACCATGATTTTTTAAATTACAATTAATTAAAACTGTTACATAATAGTACAAACGGCGGCCTTATCGCTTAGAAGCAATTTCTTCCAGGCAACCGTATGTTAACTGGACTGTTACATAAAGAGTGGGAAGTAGATGGTGTCATTCAAAGTGCAACTACCATTAATAACACTTATAAATAATTATGTACAACAAAAAATAAAATAAAATACAAATACATAAACATAATACATCTATTTATAAAGACACTAACACTTCAATCATATTTTGGATGATGTGACGACCTGCTAAAATGTCAAGTAATGTTCTTTTAACATTCTTTTAAAACAAGCTAATGTTTTAGCACCTCCGATTGCTTCTGGCAAGGCATTCCACAAACGAGCAGCCTGAACTACAAATGACTTGTCCATAAATTTCGTGGAGTGCATTTGCATCTCGAGCTTTGCCTGATAGTTTCCCTATTAGAAACTGAGCCTTCTCCGCCGTGGCAAGGCGGGGGTTCTCATGGACTAGACTTTTGAAGTTTTCGTAAAATAGTGACCATTTACCCGGTGTACCATCAAAAGATACTAATTGTAGCGGAGGGAGTTTATGACTGAATAATTCAAAGGAATGAGTTTTATCTGTGTTCTGTGCGTTGAGGACGGTTTCAGTTTGTTTAATGTGGCAGTACAGTTCATCGAAGGCATTTAAAGGCGAATAATTTGGCTTTGTATTTGGATCCTGCTCCAATAAAGCAATAGTTAAATTGTCAAGTGTCGTGATGAAATCAGTTCTAGTTTTATCTATCGACTGAACGCGAGCTAAGAACTTAAACTTAACAGAGGAATCGGAAACCTTTAGGCTTAGGTCGTACAAATCCTGACAAATTTGAAATAAACTTTCTTTCTTTGCTTCATGGAGTAAAATTTTAATATTATCTGATTCTTTACCTTCTTCAGATACTGCACGAACATTCTTTTTGCTAGTCATTTTAAACTAGTAAACAAACTAATTGTGCGTGCGTGAAAGAGTGAAAGTAATTTAATAATTATCTAGTAATAAATTAAGAAATCGTTATGAGCAAACACGAGTAAATAAGTAGGTATGTCGCGAACCGGGCGAAGCGCAGCGACCGGTTTATGTACCTATACTAAGAGCTAAGTCGGGTAGGTTAGGTACAAAATAATTTTTAATCTATTTATAGTATATAAGTTATCTAAATAAGAGTTTGCGGTTTAATTTACTATTATATATTTATATATATATATTAAACAAAGTATATATGTGATATCTTAATATATATAAATCTCGTGTCACAATGTTTGTCCTCAATGGACTCCTAAACCACTGAACCGATTATAATAAAATTCGCATACAACTTGAGAGATAGGATATTTTAAATCTCAAATTATAGTCGCAATTTTAATTTATTGCAAATTATTACTTTTGGGCGGTACGAAGTTCGCCGAGTCAGCTAGTAAAAGTATATAATAATATAATAAAATTAAAAATGAGTTTTAGTTTGGTGAGTAATAGCGAATAAAAACGTGTTTTGTAGGGTGGATATTATAATTTTATTATGAGTAATTTGCGTGAAATTATGTGAAATATTGAGTATTTTGTATTTAAATAGGTATAGTTATGTGATCCGACTCGATAGGAACAAACTCTTGTAGGTGAAAGGAATAGAAATAAGGAATACCTGGTACGTTCCTTGGGCGCTTCTCGTCACAGGCACTACGTCTTCCGTAAACACTTTCACCTTGAGTCCAAGGACAATCAGGGAGTCTTTCACCACCACTTTCAGGATTCAAAGTCACGATGGTGCACGATTTCTTATTTATATACTAATGTTAAGGTAGATCGCACTTTTGGAGCGCGTGCGACCGCGCGACAGATAGGTTAGGTTTGATCTTGGAGAGGGCGTGTGGGCAACTGAACGAGTTTTGAAATATAATGGCTTTCAGGTGATGGATCGAGTCGAATGATTGAGTTATTGAATGATGTGTGTGTTGCGTTATGTATAAGTGTGCGTGTGAGTTAATTTAGATAAATATATTAATATTGGCGCAACCACTAGTGTCAAAAAGTATAAGGCCAAATCATGCCACGGACAATTTGCATCAATGCTGTGAAGCAACTCCTCTCCCTTTTTTATACAGCAAAAGAAATCAAGGTACATATTACTTACAAGTTACGCTATAATTGATTGTTCATTTAATAGTAGCTTTTTGAGATGTTTTCTAAAAGTGTTGTTATGTTTTAGATCGCGCACTGGAGGAAGGAGAACGTTCCAACACTGTGAAGCTGCAAACCTAAAGGATCCGCGGAATGCAGCAGTACGATGCTTTGGTGTCACGAAAACGTACGAGCATGATCTGTTGGGATACCTGTTAACATCTCTAGCCCAAATAAATTTCTCATATAGGTATTTAGGGCATTTGGTTTTGATAATTCCAAAGAGTAACACTGAAAGGTGAAGTTTCCTACGTGCTTCCATTTTAAGAATGTTAGAATTTATCAGGACAGGAGTCACATGTGAACGTGGAGGGACATGAAAACAAAATCGCGCACAAGCATTCTGTACCCGCAGTATAAGTTTTGAAGTTTTAGACATTATTAAACAGGGGCCATAAACAGGGTCACAATAATTGAGCCTAGACAAAACCAATGTGTCACATAACTCGCAACTTTTCACACAGGTAAGACCTAATTTTATATAATAATTTGAGTCTATAAAAACAAGATCTAACACACTTCGCTATATGGCTCTCAAAATTCGGGTGGCAATCGAGAGTGAGTCCCAAACTCTTGGCTTCATGAATCTGTTGTATAGGTTCTCCATTTAGTGTGATATTTAACTGTACGTTATCAAGCTTCTTAATTTTATTTTTGGAACCTATCAACATGGACTTTGTCTTTTTTGGGTTAAGAACAAGACAGTTTAAACTACACCAAGTACTTATCTCTGCCAAGTCGTCATTTATTTTAGACACAGCACTAGCCCATTCATGATGTGGGATAGACAGATATAGCTGTATATCATCAGCATAAAGATGGTATTTGCAGTGTTTGATATTTTTTACTATGTCTGCACTATACAGTATGTAGAGAGTCAGTGGCGGCGTAGCATAGGTTGGCACCCGGGGCGACTTTCTATCGAGCACCCTCAAAATAAAACGACAAATATTAAACGTGTTTACGTGACTTTATTTTGCTAAAATACTCAATGACATTATCAAAATTTACTTTCCTCTCCTTTTCAATGGACAATATGGATAGACTGGAAAGTCGTGTTTGGCTCATTGTAGATCTTAAGTAAGATTTTATTAACTTTAATTTTGAGAAACTTCTTTCACAAGTAGCCACCGAAACACAAATAGTTAAAAAAAATCTTAGACATAGAGCTAGACTTGGAACAGACTCAGAATAGTCCCATTTTACAATAAATTTCAGAAGCTCCAAGGAAGTCCATTGGATCGCTTCTTGAAGAGAAATGCTGGCGGCTTCCAAGTGGCGCCTCAGTCGTAAAATCTCCAAAATAATGTCCTCTGCAGAAAATTCATCATAGATTTTTGTAAGATTTGGAACTTTATCACGAAGTTCTTCTTCTGTTGACGTAAGTAGAGTTTCAGACTGAACAACACCAAATGTTATGAGAATATCATCCATTGCTTTGTAGCGATGCTCTAGTTCTTCGTAAAATCTATCAAGACATTCTAACATAGCTCTATGCAACTCTTCTGGCAATGTTAGTCCAACATCTTGGGACATTTCTCCTGGCATTCGTTTTCGGAATCTCCTCCTTCCTCTTCTTTCAACGGAGATATCCAAGTCCTCACATTTCTCAGTTGCGTAGGAAATAGCTCTTTCCACTATTTGTATACGTTGAGTTTGAAGAAAAATTTTTAGGGCTTTAATTTTTATAACACACTTTTCCAGCGATAGTCCAGATGTTTGGATATACTTTTGTGTCTGATTAACTTCTTCTAGGATTTCACACCAAAAAGAGAGGTAGCATAAAAAACTGAAGTCACATAAAGCTGGTAAGAGTGTGGATGCTGCTTCTCTTGTATCGACGTTTTCTCTGCTGCTTCTGGGATCACACATCTCTTCGAGTGTTGATACAAGTTTCTCAAAATTATTCTTCAATGACTTAACAGCATCGTGATGAGCACTCCATCTTGTCTCTACTAGTCTTTTGACCGATACGCCTACACTTTTCATTAGAATTTCCCATCTATGTGTGGATGACGAAAAGAACGTGTAAACTCTTTCTACTGTTCCAAAAAATGTTACACTTGAACTAACACTCATAAAAGAGTGCACCCCACATAGATTTAGCGAATGATTAGCACAAGGCATAAACAAAGCTTTAGGATTGTGTTCCTTAATGATAGATTGCACACCACCATGAACTCCTGCCATGGTTGCAGCGTTATCATATCCTTGAGCCCGACATAGATGAATGTCCAAGTTATCACTCTTTAACTGCGTAAGGATATTTTCCGTAAGTTCGATTGCAGTCTTTCCAGCTATAGGGAAGAAACCTAGAAATGATTCCTTTATTTCAACTTGATCGCCTTCAATATGAACATATCTGATTACATAACTAATCTGATCAACATGTGATATGTCTGGTGTACTATCGAAAATAATTCCAAAATATTTAGCTTTCTTTATGTCGTCCAAAATGTTATTCTTCACTTCTCTCCCCAAAAGACTGATGAACTCATTTTGAATGTCTTTAGACAAATAAGAATCTACCCGTTTACTTTTTGTACAGGCGATAGCATGTTCAATTCTAATTTTGTGCTCTTTTAGCACTGGATCATATTTTGACAATAGATTAACTAATTCTAAAAAGTTCCCTCTATTGTCTGATGAAATCCCTTCTCTATGTCCTCTAAGAGGAAGATTTTGGCGTGCTAGGAAAAGAATGATAACCAAAAGGCGACTCAAAATGTCACGCCACTTCTTTTTTTCTTGGTCTAAGACCATATTTTGATGTTCATAGTCGATAGTTTTTTGCAGCCTCAACCCATTCTCCAAGATTTTCCTTTTCTCAAACAGGAGAGATGGCCCTCAGAATTCTCGTGTTCAGACACTTTAGGATTTAGTTTCCACCATGAATTAAAACCGTTAACGAAACTCTGTTTTGTTTCATGGTGCGTGAATAGTTTGCAGCAAAAACAGTATAAGCTTTTTTTATTGGAGAGTATACCATCCATTTTCTGAGTACTTTTTCTCCATTTGGTAACGCTTTATAAAACCATTCTGAATGAAAATGTCGGCTCTTTCCTTTTATTTTATCTCCAGATCTTTGGACAGTGTCTACAAATGGACCATCTCTGTTTTGATAGGGTTCACTTCCCGCTTTAACGATTTCAACTCTCAGATCATCAGGCATTGGTGTTGGCCAAGTAGCAACATCGAAATGAGTAGTTTCATGCACCTTTTCTTCATCGTTTTCAATTTGCTGGGATTTTTCTTCATTGTCGCTATTTCGCCCTTTTTCTTGGTCATATTCTTCTTGGTGCTGATCTTCGCCTTGTCTTTCATCTTGTGTATCAAAATTGTCAGGCTCTCTTCCCAGCGTCCCTTCATCTAATGCATCTTGGCTCCGTGTTTCTTCATCATCTGTTACATCAAGAAGGTCACTTTCAACACTTTGCTTTGATGTATTTGGTACCAGAGAAGCCGAAGGTGCTACAAATTTCAAAATTGATCCAGATAACGATTCACGTGCAAGTTCTTTTGATTTTTTTATTTTTCTTTGCTGAAATCCACTAGGTCTATTTCTCTTCATAATAAAGTTATATTCTGTAAAGATCGATAAAGGAATACTTGTTAATTTTGTCAGTTTTTTCTCGCTCATTATCATATTATACCATAGTAGAAGTAAGACAAGCAGTATATCGGCAGTGTATTTTTCTTTTCTTTAAATAATAATAATAGTGCAAATTATGTTGGATGAATTTGAATTCTTAGTTCAACTATAAAAATATTAAACAAAACCATTTTTAAATCATGTTTAAAAAATACTTATTTTTTCTTTTTTTTTTATACACAATTGGACATAACGTTATACCTACAAATTGAAGTCCGTACGTACTGTACGATTATTTTACGATAGCCGCTCTGAAGTAGGCTTTCCGAACTTAGCGCATTTACTGTACACTCAAAACAAATTTAAAAACTAATCGTATAATATTGATCGGTTATAGGATTGAAAATTAAAAAATTAAGGAATCAATTAGTTTTGTTACAAGTGAAAGTAAATGCGCTAAGTGCGGAAAGCCTGATTTCAGAGCGGCCATCATAAAATAATCGTGCTGTGGCTAATACGCAGCTAAAGAGAGAGAAATACCGAGGAACTATATAGGCGGCGGCCTATTATGGCGGGTTTCGGCCATTTGTATGCATGAATTAAATATAACGTTATACTGCTCATTTTACATCGTCGTGATAAATTAATTATACGTACAATTTATACTGTCAACAGAATGTTAAATTCAGATCGGCCGAAACCTATAATTTAACTAGATACATATATAATTAATGTGGGAAAAAATAGGTGTATAGTTCAAATAAAATTCACCTTTTAAACTCTGTGTACTATCCGCCAATACACTCACTCCTTTATTACACAATATTTAGTATTTATTGACTTTCGTTTGAATTAATGTGACGCAACGCGACGCGACGGTTATAAACAATAACACTGACTGACCAACTGTCGTCAACTAATTGTCATTGTTTCGCGACCGGCATCCGTTGCCGGCAACGGACACGGGTGGGGGAGGGAGGGACCGAAATAAGTTGCCCCTTCCGCCCGCGATGCGCCAGCGGCTACTATCTGCGTGACAGAGTTGGTATTTCTTTGTCACCGTGTTGTCACCCCTTGATGCTTGGCACCCGGGGCGGACCGCCCCCACCGCCCCCCCTTTACGCCGCCACTGTAGAGAGTTGGACCAAGGATAGATCCCTGCGGAACTCCTCGCTGGACTGGGAGGAGAGCAGACCGTGTCCTAACTCCACTGGGACTCAAAAGTTCCACGTACTGTTGCCTGTCTGATAAATAACTGTTAAACCAGCGAACAGTGGTAGAATCAGCACCATAATATGACAGCTTGGACAGAAGAAGTGAAGCATTTAATGTTTCGAAGGCACGGGAGAAGTCCAACAAAACCAGAACGCTAACATTACCCTGATCCTTAGCAGTCAGAAGATCATCAACAACATCCATCAGTGCAGTTGCCGTGCTATGTCCCTTACGGAATCCAGACTGTGAAACTGGGAGAATACTGTTGTCCTCAAGGTATTTTGTGAACTGGTCACAAACCACTCGTTCCAAAATCTTGGAGGCACATGGCAATACACTAATTGGACGCAGGTCATGCAAAGCGGAGGGCAAACTAGTCTTAGGCAGAGGCTTAATTATGGCAACCTTCCAGGCCTCAGGAAAGATACCCTCTGAGATAGAGTTGTTTACAATCTGAGTTATGGCATGCAAAGTAAATGGCAAGGTCAGTTGCAACATCTCAAGAGAAATACAATCGGAACCCAAAGCATTAGATTTGAGTTTTCTTATTATTGCAGCAATTGTGTCCTCATTAACAGGTTGCAATGAGAAAGTGGTAGAGCTATGTCTGTGATGTTCCAAAAAAGTGAGCTGACTTAAGCGGATACTGTTGTCTCCAGGTGCATCTAGGAAGAATGCATTCAAAGTATCTGGGTTATCAACCCACTGAGGAAGACTATTACTGTCCCTTGTGTTTGGTAGCACAGTGCTTTTTAAATTATTCTTTAATTTCTTAGTATTACTCAAATTACTATACGGGAGTACAAATAAGTTTCCGCCGTTTTTTAACACAAATTAAATATTTATTATAGAAGAACGGTTATATAAATTTAATTAAAATATTGCCCATCACTTGCAACCACTTTTTCCCATCTCTCAGGCAGCATTCGAATCCCACGTCTGAAGAACTCCTTGTCTTTTGAGGCTATCTACGAATCAACCCAATTTTTGGTATCCTCATAAGATGTGAACCGCTGCGCCGTCAGAGCATGTGCCATGGACCGGAACAGGTGATAATCGGACGGTGCAATGTCTGGTGAATACAGCGGGTGGGGTAACACTTCCCAATCAAGTGTTTCCAAGTACTTTTTCACGGGAGCCGCAACATGTGGACGAGCATTGTCATGCAGAAGAATAATTTTTTCATGTCTAGAATAGTATTGAGGGCGTTTTTCCTTCAGAGCTCGGCTCAATCTCATCAATTGTGTTCGATAGAGGGCTCCAGTAATTGTTTCGCTCGGATTAAGCAACTCATAATACACTACACCTAGCTGATCCCACCAAATACACAGCATAAGTTTTTTCCGTGAATATTCGGTTTTACTGTTGATGTTGACGCGTGGCCAGGTAATCCCCATGATTTTCTTCTTTTTGGATTGTCATAATGTATCCACTTCTCATCACCAGTTACGATACGATGTAAAAAACCCTTTTTCCTTGTTTATGAATCATTCCTAATGATTTTAAACGATGTGAGACTGCTTGCTGAGTGACTTCTAATGTTAGAGCAAGTTCTTTTTGTGTTTGAGATGAATCTTCCTCCAATAATTCCTCCAATTCTGCATCCTCGTAAATTTATGGCCTTCCACTGCGATTTTTGTCTTCTACGTCGAAATCACCGTTTTTAAACTTTTGAAACCACTCTCGACACGTTCTCTGACTCAAAGCACCCTCACCATATGCTTCCACGAGCAATTGATGCGCCTCAGCAGCAGATTTCTTTAAATTAAAGAAGTAAACTAATATTTCCCGCAAATGACGCTTACTTGGCTCAAATTTTGACATTTTCAACCTGTAAAAATTATATTTTATCAATACAAAATCAATAATATTAATAGGTTATGTTGTTCTTGAATGTCCAAACTATTTGAAAGCCGGTTATCATCTGCGAAAGCTAACCGAAACTCCGTGCCGCTCCATCGACAATAAAACGGCGGAAACTTATTTGTACTAATATTAATGTGGCAGTCATAGTAACATTTTTTTTCATTTTCTATGGCCACAACCACTAGTCGCTTCATTGTAAGGTAACAGGCATGAAGTGACTCTGTTTTATTCATTTAGGGTTCTTTTTTATAGAAAATAAATCCATGAATATTTGAGATTGATGGGACCTAATGTAGGTCCTGTCTATGACAAATGTAGGTAGGGCCCACTATTAGGTATTACAGTTTTCTGCAGTACTACTATCCACTGGAAAGTCCGCGGCAACCAAAGCGGCCACTCCGCCAACAGTCCAAGCGGCGCGAAGCGAAGCGTAAAATGTCGGTCATTCCGGACTTTTAGTTAGAAATGCCATTTTCTCGCTAAATAATGAAGCTAGGACCAAACAAAAAATACTACCGTAAAGCTGATTAAATAAAGAATCCATTACAGAATATTTGGGTCTCTGTAACTCAAAAATCAATTAACTATAGCGGGTAAAACTGACAAAAACGTCAATTAAAAATAAACTTTTAAAATTAAACGCTTTTTTCATAATGTTCATTTGGAAAAAGTTAAATTTCGTTGTACTCAAAGGATAGGAAATTTAACTACCTTTTTAATGGTACCAAAATCTTTTTTTTATTCAATCTGTATCACTTTCAGTAAAGCAAAATCTAACACCCTGTCGACTCCTCACCCACCACGGCTTCGGCCATTTCGGGCGACGGAAATATTCACAAGATGGCCGCCGTTCCTAAGGCTCAATACGGACTTTAATGCGTAGCAGCCGAGTTGGTTACTTCTAAATAAAACTAATTCAATATTTTATATTTTTTTTATTTTTAATAAATATACCTACTATATATATGTATATTATTTATGTATATATATATCTAATATATAGAATTCTCGTGTCACGGTGTGCGTAATTGAACTACTCCGAAACGGCTCGACCGATTTTCGTGAAATTGATATGCATATTTAGTAGATCTGAGAATCGGACAACATCTATTTTTCATCCCCCTAAATGTTAAGGGTGGTCCACCCTTATTTTTTTTTGGACCAATTATTTTGTTTTTATTTTTTTATGATACATCATACAAAAATACATATAAACATAAATGTTCACCCTTTTACCAACAACTCCTATATTTTTATGGCGGTACGAAGTTCGCTGGGACATATATATATATATATATATATATATATATACTAGCTAATATATAATATATTTTGTCTTCATGCAGATGGTCAGGATGTTGGTTGCTTTCTCCTTATTGGGCCGGCCTGTCGCAACTATCATTAGGTGCAAAATCTGAAATACAGTTATATATTTACTAAAATTAGAAATGCAAGAAAAAATCGCGCCCACACAGAAAAAATGATGAGCGAACAAACCACCTCTTATAAGCAAATGAGTCAAAGTAGACCACAAAACATAGTTAAGAGTAAAAAAAGGTTGTTTTTAAGTTTTTTTATTTTTAGTTATCGATGGACATAATCAAGAACTTCAAAAACCCCACATATCTAGCTAGTTTTTTTTATTTGATACCCATATTATAGGAAAGCATAAAAAACTTAGCAGTATAAAAAAGCGGTATTGAATTAAGTTAACGTCACTTTATTTATCGAGTTATTCTCAGCAAGCCCTTTCATTTGATACCCATATTGTAGCAAAACATAAAAAAACTTTGTCCGCCATATTGGATTTAAAGTGACGTCACTTTATTTATCGAGTTATTCTCAGCAAGCCCTTTCATTTGATACCCATATTGTAGCAAAACATAAAACTTTGTCCGCCACATTGGATTTAAAGTGACGTCACTTTATTTATCGTGTTATTCTCAGCAAGCCCTTTCATTTGATACCCATATTGTAGCAAAACATAAAAAAACTTTGTCCGCCATATTGGATTTAAAGTGACGTCACTTTATTTTTTGAGTTATTCTCACCGAGCCCTTTCATTTGATACCCATATTGTAGGAGTGCATCGAAAATAACCAGTCCGCCATCTTGTATGTTCCGCCATATTGCATGTAGAATGACGTCACATAGCTCACCATGCATTATCATCCAAACTAAACGTGTGTACAAAATTTCAGCTCAATCGAATGAAGACAACTGCTTCAAAATTGAGTTGCAGGATTCCAACCGAACAAACATACATACCATCACACATAGCAATTAAAAAAAATTTCAATATATTTTCCAAAAAGCACTTTTGGTAATAATTTTCGTTCCCAATCTAAAAATTTACAAACGAACAAACAAACTACCACATAATTATAAGCACACACTCCAGATAAAAAAAAAACAATTTAAAATTGTATCTGTACCGACCCTTATTTACTAACAGTACATAGTAGCTATTACGTCATCGGTGATTAATTGGTAAACAATGAACAATACCCGTCACAAAATACATGAATCTCGTGCTAACTTACATGTTTACTTGATTTTAACTATTGAAATGGGTTATTTAATTAATAACGCAACGTAATTTATCAATAATCAATAACAATTTATTATTTAACTATTAATTATTCGCCATTGAAATCCGCCGAATGTTTATTTTTTTCTATCAACAAATCTTCAGGTTAAGTTTATAATTTTCAGATCATTTTGCTCGTGATAATCTTTTGAAAATATGAAAGCCTGTATTATCACAATTATCTGGATATATAAAATAGCAAAGATAAATAGGTACTTACGGCATTATTTAAGATTAAAAACTCCAATATTTCACATAAATTCCGGCTAAACGTCACGGAAAAAAGATGACAGTTTAATATTTTTTTAATTTTTTTCCAAATCAGATTAAGCGGGTCTCTCACTACTAGGAGGTCACAGATTAAATAATCTGTCCAAATAAAGCATCCATGAGCAAGGCAAAGGTCTTTTTAGGCGTAAATTAAAAACAAAACAGCGAGCGGCGCGGGAAATTGATATTGGCTACTAGAGCTGCCATGGACTGTTGAGGTCTTTCTGCGACCGGCAGCTCTAGTAGCCATGGACTGTTGAGAGGCTATGAATGACGCATTGCGTAATATTTAGTTAGACAATTGTTTATATTACCAACTCAAATATACATATAAACACACAGCACATTGTAGGTAGTCGCAACCAAATTATCGCGCTTCCTTTCCCACCACAACAACGCTTCAAATGGGCGCTCGGCTAAACTCGGCTTACGATCGGTTTGCGCTCGGCCAAGCTCTCTGCGCTGTTGCTTTACTCATTCCAAATTGTAACTTTAAGTAGAGAGGTCCCCGTTATCGTAGCTTCCTTGTCGTGCTCGTGTAGTCAATAAGTAAGATAGGTACAAACGTAAATAACGAGATTTTTTGGAAGACAAAAGTTTTTAGACTAATATAGAAAATGACATGCATGAAATAATTTCAATCATATATTTATCGCTTATTGACATTTTGAATTAACTATGTTAAATTTGTTAAAGTGACATTGCAATAATTAATGTTTTATAGAAATATTATATTGCATGCCGATAAGGCAGAATATGGCTGTACTGTATTAAAATGTATCTATGTAACAACTTTGCAACCTGTATTCGCAATAAAGATGATTTGAATTTGATTTATTTTATAATGTTAGTATTTATAATAGTGTTGTTGTTTGTAATAGTGTTGTAGTATTTTTGAAGTGTTAGAGAAAAAATATTTTTTTTTTCAGAAACATGTTCAAAATCGTTTCGACACGTAAAAAAGGCCGGGTTGAATTATCGACAGTGCCCGCTTCTTGGGAGAACAAAGGAAAGTTATACTTTCCAAAAAAAAATGGCGAGCTACTTTGCAAGAACCCTGCAATCCTACCACAGCCGGACTGGAATACCTACAACTGTACATTAAAACGCAATCATTTCAAAACTTTTGAAGAAGCTGAGGAAGAATTATCTCAAATGTTGAATAGAACTGATACGGATGATACGGATTACGAACAACAACATGATCGACGCGTTAATACATCTTCTCGTATTTCACAAAATAAAGATTTTAATTCGATGGCAAAAAATTTGGTAAGTAGCATATATTTATTCAAAATGTATCTGTTTATATAGTACAATTTTAATAACGACCGTCCGCGGCTCCACTCCAGTCGCATAGGTAGTTTCCGCTTTTCCCGTGGGAGCAAGTCATTTTAAGTGAGTACCGGTTGCTTGCCTTTCTATAATTATTTATACCTTAATGTATTTATTTTACAGATTGATTCCACAGCAAGTATAAGTCCAGCAGCAGAACATGTAGTCATTGAAGCTCAAGGTATGGACGGTGAAATTTATACAGTGATTCAAAATTCACAGGGTACAGCAAATACACAACAACTTTCTACGGCGCAAGTATCATATGTCAATGATCAAACTACTATATCAAATGAGTTGCTTCTTGTAGTTTTGCAAAATCAAGATAAAATAATGAAAAAACTTGGCGAAATTTCAGTCCAATTGGAGGAAATAAAGGAAAATAAGAAAACATTTGTAACCACACTTGGGGAAGCTACAGGAACACAAAAAGAAAAAATTATATTAGAACCTGTTTTGTATCGCCTTTACTTATTAGGAGTATATATTCAAACAGCTTGTTTATAATCACCTTTCTTTAATATTATTCTCACATTGTACATTAACAATCAGTCGCCATCTTATTCTAAAAGTATCAATAGACTAACCAATCATAGGTAGATGACACACAGGCCATAGAGTATACAAACATTACAAACTAATATTACTACATCTACCCCTTTTAAATCAATATAAAAAAAAATTATCATACCCTAATTTTAACTAATTGAATAATAAACATAATTATGTTAAATAAGCTCTAACCCCATTTATGACATGTCATAATCCTGAAATCTTTTGGGAAATTTAATTACCCTCTTTTCCTTTATTATAGGAGAGCGAACCTCGCTCTCTGTTTCAGTAGGCTGAACCTCCTTTTGATCCCTATCCCTTATATGTATTTCATTTCTTCTATATTCACCACTCATATCTCCTTTTAACAAATAGGAGTCCGGATAATTTGTTTTCTCAACAATAGTACCTGGTTCATAATATAAATTCTAAAATGAGATTTTCTTCTTGCTGATTTATCATAGTTATTTTTAACTTTAATTTTTTCTTTAACAATCTTTTCTCTATCTGTGGTATATGTAATTTTTGGTACAATAGTATTAAAATGACATGGAACATTTGTTCTTAGATTTCTAGCCATTAAGTTGGCTGATGGTGAATGTATACCAGCACTCCTTGGGCTAGCCCGATGATTTAGTAACCCCAGATAAGGATCCTGACCAGAATCTACTGATTTTTTAAAAATTGTACAGTCTTAACCGCACTCTCAGCCAGACCGTTTGACTGAGGGTAGTGTGGGCTATACATAATATGAATGAAACCCCACTCTTTAGCAAACCGCTTGAATAATTCGGAATCAAAGTATAAAGCACCATCTGTGTACAATATCATGGGAACACCATGTCTCGCAAACAAACTTTTAATTTTATCTATAACAGTAGCAGATCGTATGTTAGGTAAATGTACTACTTCTATATAATTTGACAAAGCATCAACTAAAACTAAATAATATTTAGCAGCATATTCAAATACATCACAACCGGTTTCCATCCAGGGTAACAATGGTGTATTCTTATGTCTTAGAGCTAATTTTGCTTTATTATTTTGGAATTTTTGACATGTTAGGCAAGACTTTACATATTTTTTAATATCTTGATTGATACCTAACCAGTACAATGATATTTCAGCTCTAGACATCATCCTACTAATACCTGGATGTCCAGTATGTAGTTTTATCAACATCTCATTTTTAAGACTATTAGGTATTAAAATCCTATCTCCCCTAAATAATAATCCTTTGACACAAGATAACTGATCCCGTAGTTCATAATATAATTTAGCTCCTTTACTTAAGTCTTTATAATGAGGCCAACTGTCCATAACATAATTTCTTATTTCTTTTAACACATCATTTTTCTCGAGATGCAATGTAATTAGGTTCCAAATTTCTTGTGTAACAGGCAAATTATCTACCAATAATGCAACTTGAAAGTCCACATCATCAAAATTTGTATTCAAGTTACAACTATTACTACTGAAATCCCGTGATAATGTATCAGCTAAGTATAAAATTTTTCCTGAAATGTGTGATAATGCTATTATGTATGGTTGTAATCTCATCATCATTCTTTGAAGCCGTGATGGTATTTTATGTAGAGGCTTTTTAAATACTCCTAACAATGGCTTATGATCTGATTATACTTTAATTATCTCCCTGCCAAATAAGTACTCTCTGAATTTCTCTACCCCAAAGCAAACAGCTAGCAGCTCTTTTAGTCACTTCTTTAATGCCCTAGGATCTAAGCAGATTATTAATGATCCATCCTTTTTTTTTTTACTACAACCATTTGGCTAACCCATTCTGTCGGTTCCTCAACTGGCCTAATAATCCCTAACTTAGTCATCTGATCAAGTTCAACTTTTACCTTTTGCTGCAAAGCAAAACGTGTAGTTTGTGGGGGAACTGTAGGCGACGTGTCATCAACGGCCTGCGTGTCCAATACAATAACGCGTTCAGGATGCTGTTGGGGCTACCGCGATATTGTAGTGCATCAACGATGTTTGCTGACGCCCATGTTGACGATTACTACGCTATTATGCGCAAGAGAGTAGCGTCACTGATGCGCAGAGTCAGGGGTAGCTCTAATATTAATTAGAACTTGAAGCGATTTGCACGATTTTTCGGCGCGGGAGGAAAAACTTATTCGTTGCGGTAGCTAGCTCGGTTCGCGAGACAGTGTCTTGTAGAAGTTTTATTTAAAGTTATTCCTTTTTCTAAACATGGGCAACGAAGTTTCAGTACACCAAAACATCTCTCCACTGTGTTTCTTGTAGAAATGTGGCTTTTATTATATGTTTGCTCTGCCCTACTTCGAGGGTACAAAAATGGGGTGAGCAAATAATTCTTGTTAAAATATCCACTGTCTCCTAATAAATAATATGGGCTATATTTCCCTCTTTCAAAATCTGCACATAAATGTGAATTGTTAAATATTGTTGCATCATGTACTGATCCAGGCCATCTAACAATCAAATCTCTTATTTTTAGAGAGGCATCGCACACAGCTTGAACATTAATGGAAAAATATTCTTTCCTGCAACGTTGGGTTCGGCTAATGATCCTCCTCGGCTAATTATTTTAATATGGATACAATCAAGAGCTCCTGCTACCCGTGGAAAACTAGCAATCTCGTAAAATCTTTCCGCGACTATTCTCAGTTCTTGCCTATCTGGGAGTTTAATGTATACTGGGCTCAAATATGCCAACTTGCGTGTCACTTTTTGCACTATTCGACATACTGTTGATTTATGGATATTAACTAACTAAATCCCCTAGTACCTGCTGAAAGGATCCAGTGGCGAAGAACCTTAGACAGATCAATAATTGTGTTTTACCATCTATGGCTTTAACGAGTTGAATTTCAGATTCCAAATCTAATAGTTCTAAAATTTGAAGAGCTGTTTCTTTAGAAACACGATATCTAACGCGGAAAGACGAATCATTTTTAATGGCTATGGGTGTAGTAACATTTAGCCAAAGACTGATCGAAGTTGTTTATATAACATAAAAACAAATCTATTTTGTAAAGATCGATACAATAAATCATTTTTTTTATTACACTGTGGTATTAATATCCACAACTGTATTATCATTTCCACTAGATGCAAATGTGCTCAGACAATTATTATAGATGGTAGGCGACATCATAAAGTCTATTGCCATACATTTTTGGCCAAACACCTCCATAAACACATTATAATCTGTATATATGTTAGACTTTAAGGTATCTATAGGCCTACGTTCCCTGACTATATTAATAAATAAATAAAATTATAAGGTGTATACACTAAAAATCTAAAATATGGTTATCTTAAAAACATAACAAAAATAATGAAGCTACTGAATATATGGCTATACAACCTAAATCTCTCTAATCTGTGGCTCATTCACAATCATCACACAGTTTCTGTCACAGAGTACCTTATTGTAACCGGAAATGACACCTGATTTTAAAAGTTACTCTTAAGCATTAACTTTAAAAACAGGCAATTTGAAATTGCTCTGATTCCATTCATGTTTGGCCTAAAGACCAATAATCATGAAAAATTGTTTCCTAGATTCGAAATTATATATAAATTACTGTAGAAATGAATATTATTGACGGACACCCCTGAGAACTTTTGTAAACCATATACACTGAATGATTTTGAGGTTATGTTTGCAAATAGGTGCATTGGTATTAAAATAATAAAAAACAAATTATTTATATAGTAAACTAGGGAAATCAAGCCAAGTACCGAAAATACGTATTAGAGCAGGTAGATTAACAGACAGTTGCCTGTTTATAAAGTTAATGCTCAAGAGTAACTTTTAACATCAGGTATCATCTATGCATTTCCGGTTATAATAAGATACTGTGTGACAGAAACTGTGATGATTGTGAATGAGTCACAGATTAGAGAGAATTTTTAAACTCTCGTAAATTTTTAGTATATCACACCTTATAATGTGTTATGGAAGTGTTTGGCGAAAAATGTATGGCAATAGACTTTATGATGTCGCCTACCATCTATAATAATTGTCTTAGCACATTTGCATGTAGTGAAAATGATAATATAGTTGTGGATATAAATACCACAGTGTAATAAAAAAAAAGTTTTGTTTTATTGATCTTTACAAAATATGTTTGTTTTGATGTTATATATGTTGAGTTGTAAAATAATCTGTGACATTTATTATCTATGTTTTTGGTAGTCTGTGGTTTGATGAGAAGCTGAAAATAGAACATGGAAGAAGGATGCAATAAATAAAACCAGTGTATTAAATAAAATAGTTTAGTAAATTAACGAGTTACAATATCATAAAAAGGCGTTTGAGTTACCCTGGTGTGCCCCGTAGCAACCTGAAATTCTACAGGTTATGGGCCCAGGCCGCGAAAAATCATAAAATAAAACCAAGAAAAATCAAAGTCGGAAAAGCACGTGTTGCTACCGAAGGAAAAAACAGAAATAGAAACCAGAAAATAAAAATAAAAAATGAGTGACGAAGTGAAAATTTAAAGACGGCGAAAGATTTTGGCTGTGGAAATTCGAGTTGGGTATTTATTTGAAAGCACAAGAAATTAAGTGCGGTTATGATACCAAAACAAGATCAGTCGACTACAGTAATATCCGATTTCCAAACAAAAGATTCCAAAGTACAATCTCTCATTAATAATACAATCGACAGAAAATTAAAGGGACATATTTTAGGTTGCTCAAAACTGTGCAATATATTTGAAGGCCGCGAAGAAAGAAATAAGTTTTCATTATTACAAGAATTCTTTACTTTCAAATTAGAAAACAGAACTCTGACACAATTAATATCAGACATTGAGAATTTAAAGTTTAGATTGAATCAAATTGGGCAAAACATAAATGAAGAAATGGTCATGTCAAAAATATTAACTTGTTTACCTAATAACCTGAGTTATTTTATTACTGCATGGGAATCTACACCGGATGATAAAAAGAATTTAACTAACTTAACTAACAGATTACTAAATAAAGAAAATAGATTTGTAGCAATTAAATTTAATAACGTTAAAAACTTAGCAATATAATTCTTAAATATTAAGTCGTAGAAATATTATTATTTATTCAGCGCCATCTATCATCATGCATATAAATTATTCAATATCGAAATCCACTTTGAAAAGCAAAGGACAAGTACAATATATGTGTGAACCTAGTAGTTGCATTTGGAATGTAAGTTAGAGGGAGCTAGTGTGTAATTTTTTTAATGAGATGCGGAAATGGATGTGACGTCACATTAATGTTCTGGAAACATTGAAAGGCGGAGTCAGCAAAACCGGTCCGTGTGCTTCCTCATACCAAATATGGTGATATGAGAGAAATTTGCAATGACGCTGTCACGTGTTGTAGTAGCCTATAAATAGCAGTGCACAAACAGATTCGCTCTCTTTTGGCTGATAGAACCTTGAAGACCATACTTAGAAAATAGCATTAAGACTAGCAGTGGTAGTCAGTGCATTATATACTTAATATTTCTCCCCGGATTAACGGGTCCATTAATTTGGCTAATTAATAACAGTAATAATCACAATTACTTGATCTTGATTGGAATCTCCTTGGAAAAATATATATATGAGCCTGTGAAGCTTTCTTGAGCAAAAAAGTGACGTGTTCACGTGATGACAGCAAGTCCTGCTTCATCCCTGAGGACATTTGAGTGATCCTGATGCTCCCATGATCTTGCCAAGCTAAGTAAAACTTATAACTTCTTGATATTTAACCAGTGCATACTCCGGAGAACAATTTCTGTTTAACGTGATAAAGGATTTCTATTGGTAAACTGTAAAGCCATTATAAGTACATAACAAATTTTTATTGTTAAATTTTTAAAACTTAGTATTTTATAACTTGTTTAATAATTTGTTTATATAAGAAACTTAAATTGAGTATTACTGTATTAGCACATGATCTTGAATGTTTGAATAGCTTTAAATCAAAAGAAAAATCTTTGAAGAAATATAACTATGTATTTTTAACTTGAATGTGACTAGTATTAAGTTTTAACCATGATGAGATAAGATCTGAATCTTTTTAACAATATAATATCTTGTTCACTGCGGTTTTAGACATTTTCATTTATCTCCCTCAAATCACAGTATCACGGCGCCCTGATTTTAAATTAAATAAGTTTCGAGTCTCATGTAAGCCCTGAAATAGTCGGTGGTAACTAAAATTGTTACAAAATGGCGCCCAACGTGGGGCCGAGCAATAAAATACTGTATTTGAGGGAAATACTGGTGTGCTGGTATGATGATAAAAAGGTTGGCGGAAAAATAAATGCTTAAATCCCCAATCAGTCTGAACGGCACACTAGAATTTAACATCTAATCAAAAAAAAAAAAAATTAACTTAAAAATCTTTAATATTTAGAATTTGTACTAATGTGTTAATATGATGATAAAAAGATTGGTGGAAAAATTTAATGCTTAAAATCCCCAATCAGTCTGAATAGCACATTAGAAGTAAATTACTTAATAACTTAAAAAACTTTAATAAACAATACTTTTGGAATACTAGTGTGTCTAAATGATGATAAAAAAGGTAGGTGGAAACATAGATGCTTAAATCCCCAACCAGTCTGAAAAACACACTAGCATTAATTAACTTAGCACATTAGAATTAATCAACTTATACTACAATAACACTTTCGTATTGATTGGATGCGTAAAAAATTGACCTTGAACAGTGAACAAGATAGTCTTTAAGAATTGAAACTTGTAATAATAAAAGTACCCTCCTAAAAAAAAAAAAAATTTTATAAATTCCTTTGTATTTAACTTTCTTAGATTAAATAACTTGAATAAGCAGCTTGATTTAAAAACTTGATTAAACGTAATTTAATAATTAACTTAATAATTAACTTAGTAACAGAAATAACTGACTTTAACTTGAAAAAATCTGAGAAAATGCTCTCTATACAAAAATATGTAAACTACTTAAGAAAGGATGAAATCATATATGAATTGGATATTCTTGGCATTTCCACAGCTCCTGACACATCGGTGGATGCACTGAGAAAGCAGCTTCGCCAAATTTTTAAGCTGAAGAGACGTGGCAGCATCAAGTGTGCTCCAGTGATCACACCACTCCCGGCAAGCGAGCTCAAGGCATGTACGCCGAAAATTGCTGAGCACGAGGATCTGCTGTCATCAGGTGACCTCGGAAAGGACAGTAATCTCCACTTACGTGTGTCAGTTAGGGCTAATTATCTAATCGATAGACTTGCTCGATTGGAAGTTGACAATGCTTCTCTTGTGGATTTGCGCCACAGGCTCATACGTATCTTAGCTCAGGTAGAACAGGAAGATGAAAGTAGTTCAGACGAATTAAGTGATAAGGAAGGTACTCCCAAGTGTAGTAAAACCGGCATGAAGGATGTGAGGGAACAAGAGACGGATGAATATGTGTTGCCTATCTCGAAAGCAATGATGAATGAAAAGAATGGAAGTGAGGAATTAATCGTCATTAAAGAAAAACCAATTAACTTAAATTCACTCAATTTAAAATATAATGGTTCGGGTTGCGTTAGAAGTTTTATTGAGAGGTTAGAGGAACTTAGACAGGCCCGCGAGATTCCGCAATCTCGTATGCTGACAGCATTTTCCGATCTCTTAGAAGATTCTGCATTGGCGTGGTTTAGAAGTAACAAAGCAAACTTTAACTCATATTCTGATCTATTGTTACACTTAAGAGAGGATTTTGATATTCCGGATTTAGATTATCGACTTAAAAACGAAATTAGACAACGCACACAAGCTAGACAAGAGTCAATTGTGAGCTATATCTCCACGATGCAAGGAATGTTTGCGAGATTGTCTATTCCCATGTCATTAGAAGATCAGCTAGAAATTTTAATGCATAATATTCGTCCGGAATATATGAAAGAGTTGGCTCTTCATAACGTTGATTCTATTCTCACGTTAAAACAATTAGGAAAGCGCTTGGAATTGGCTCAAGTCCGTGCAGAGAAATTTACGGAACCCAATTTGAATAAATTATTTATTTCAAATGACCTTCAGTCACGAAGAATAAAAAATAATTTCAAACCAACCCGTCAGATCTCAACCGTAACTTTACCTCAAAATGTCTCAAATGATAGGAGGTGTATGAGATGTCAGAGTCGAGAGCATTTCACTAGAGAGTGTGTAAATTCGAGAGAAATTCTTTGTTTTAAGTGTGGTAAAAAGGGCGTAAGACGACCTGAGTGCCCACAATGTAATCCAAGTAATAATTCAAAAAACTAAAAAGTGGGAACTTCACATATAATTACGGTAAAAAAAGGTCACACATTAACTTAAATAACCGTGAAGTTCTCTTCCATAAGAAAAAGTTTGACAATAGACCTTATTTGCAATTTAAAATATTAAATGTAGATGCGTTAGGACTTGCTGATTCTGGAGCGTCATGCTCGATACTCGGCAAAAACTCGCACCTCATCTTTCTGAATTTAGGCTTTAAACTTAACATTTTAGATAAAGAGCGTATTGTAAAAACCGCTAATAGCACTGAATTGCATTGCGTAGGGTACATGTCTCTGCCCATTGAATATAACTCAATACTTAAGGTAATTACATTTTATGTTGTTCCGGAAATTACTACACCAATCATATTAGGTATTGATTTTTGGCACCATTTTGGTTTGACAAAAAACTTGATGTCATCCAACTTTAGTAATATCACTTTAAACTCAGAAAATCCTATTAACTCAATATCATTAAAAAACGGGTTAGAAGATTACAATAACTTAACGACGGCGCAAAAGCGAATAATTAATAAAATAATTGATAAATTTGACTTAATTAACACAGAAAAGGTTGGTCTTGGTAGAACTTCATTGGAACACCATAAAATAGATACTGGTAACCATAGTCCGATTAAACAGCGTTATTATCCCTTATCACCTATCAAGCAACTAGCACTCGAGAAGGAATTAGATAAAATGTTAGCCCTGGGGGTAGTTTCTCCTTCCCAATCGGCTTGGAATTCTCCAGTAGTAATGGTAGAAAAACCCAATGGTGAAACCAGATTATGCCTAGACTCTCGAAAACTTAATTACGTCACAAAACCAGACGCTTATCCCTTGCCTTATATTAACCAAATATTAGATCATCTTAACAACGCTAAATATTTAACCTCAATTGACCTTAGTGCCGCATATTGGCAGATTCCTTATGACTCTGCAGCATCTGCTGAAAAGACAGCTTTCACAGTTCCTCGTAGAGGCTTATTTCAATTTAATGTGATGTGTTTTGGGTTAGTAGGGGCGTCAGCAACCATGCAACGCTTAATGGATAAATTATTTGGCCCAGAATTCGATAATAAGGTATTTGCTTTTCAAGATGATATAATTTGCATTAGTAACACTTTCTCAGAACATATTGAGCTCCTAGAGAAAATATATCAGCGCCTGAAAGAAGCAGGCCTGACAATAAATAAAAAAAAATCACAGTTTTGTCGCAAAGAGCTCAAATATTTAGGGTATTACATTGATAAACATGGTTTAAGAACGGACCCTGGTAAAGTAGATATAATCCTTAACTATCCTACACCCTCGAACCCCAAGGAGGTAAAAAGATTCCTTGGAATGGCAGGTTGGTACAGAAGATTTGTGAATAATTTCTCTGAAATCAGCAAACCGTTATGTAAACTCACCCGTAAGAATGTGGATTTTGAATGGAACTCTGAGGCACAGAAATCCTTTAATTTGCTTAAAACTGCCCTTGTTTCTGCCCCTATTTTAAAAATGCCAGATTATTCGCGCCCTTTCCGTATTTTGACTGACGCATCTGCATACTCAGCGGCGGCCGTTCTCACCCAGTCTTATGACGGAATGGAACACCCTATTGCCTACTGTAGCCGCTCACTTAATAAAAATGAAATTAATTATAGTACAACAGAGAGAGAATTATTAGCTGTTATTTATGCATTAGAACAATTTAGACAATATGTTGAAGGTCAGGAATGTACCATAGTCACAGACCATGCTTCACTGTTGTGGTTTTATAAATTAAAAAACCCCACAGGTCGTTTAGCACGATGGAGCATGCGTCTTAGTCAATTTAACTTTAAAATAGAACACCGGAAGGGTCGGGATCATATCCTCCCGGATACTTTGTCACGTATTAAATTAGACTCAATAGAAATAGATTTATCAAAAGATAGTTGGTACTCTTATATGTTAAATGCAGTAAAGAATAACCCACGTAAATTTCCTAACTTCATGGAAAAAGATGGAAACTTATATAGATATTCGAAAAATAAATATGATCTTACTAGCGAATTTGATTGGAAACTGGTAGTTCCTGAAGAAAATAGATCGGCAATTCTTAGGAAATATCACGATGACCCTACTAGTGCACATTTAGGTGTCATGAAGACACATAGGAGGATCGCCTTACATTATTACTGGCCCCACCTATACGAATGTGTGAAAAAGTATGTAAGTGAATGTGAGACGTGTAAGCAATACAAACCTGTGAACACGGCACGTCCCGGTCTTATGGGAAGTCCTAAGAAAGTGACCAAGCCATTTGAAGCCATTAGTTGTGATCTATTGGGACCCTTTCCAAACTCAAGGAATAGAAATACTTATTTAATAGTTGTTTCAGATTACTTTAGTAAATATGTCATGTTGCACCCTATACGGTCAGCAACAGGCATGGCTGTAGCAAACTTTATAGAAAAATATGTATTTTTAGTCCATGGCGTTTGTAAAACCATCTTTATAGATAACGGTCCACAATATGTTAGCTCCCATTTTAGACAGCTGTTAACTAAATATAATGTACCAAACATATATTACAATCCTAAGTATCATCCCCAAACGAACCAAGCTGAGCGGGCAAATAGAAACATAGTTCATGCGATAGCCTGTTATGTAAAATCCGAACATAGAAGGTGGGATGAACACTTAATAGAATTGCAATGTGCTTTAAACACGGCTGTGAATGAAGCAACTAAATTTTCACCCTATTTCCTAGTCCATGGTAGAGAGTATATAATAGATGGTAATTTATATTTAAATTCCTTCCCTCCATGTCCGTTAGATCAAATTACCTCAGACAGTACATTGGAGTATGGGAAAAAGTTGCTTGAACTTAATAATATCTTCCAAAAGGTGAGGAAATATTTGATTGTTGCCCACCAACGGAACGAAAAACAATATAACCTCAGAAAAAGACACATTGAATTAAGAGTTGGCCAGATAGTGTATAAACGTACTCATTATTTATCCAATAAGGCAAAGAATTTTTCTTCCAAATTAGCACCAAAATTTATTAAATGTGTAGTGACGGCTAAATTATCACCTTTAGTTTATACTTTAACCGATTTAAATGGTAAATATTTAGGTAATTATCATATTAAGGATATACTAAAATATTCTGAACAACAGAACTAACAAATCTTTGAATTCCACATAGGATGCTTATTTTAGTCACTTTCAGTATTAAACGGTTGGTTAAGAAGAGTTATGGTATAGGAAGAGTGCATATGGAAATCTGTGGGCTACGGTTCGAAACCTGCCTGAAAATTAAATTGTTTTTCTCTTTTAACTAAATAAATATTTATTTACTACTTTTTTTTAACCTATATGGTCACTTTTAAAAAAAAATATGCTTAAATGAAATTTCGAGGAATTTTAATATTTTAACACAAAAAAATATTTTTTGATAAAATTATTTTCGTCAAGTTGTGTTTACTGATATGCATATGAGTATGAGAGTAGTATGAAATGCGTGACGTATGAAAAGTTTTTTTTTCCAAAATAAGCACGTGCAATTTATTTTAATACTTAATAGAAAAATAGATCTTGATGTAAGAAAGGCATAAGCATTAGGAAGTGGACATATACTTTAGACTTGATAATTAAAGATAGGAAGATTGTTGGAAAATAATCTTAATCTTTTGAGTTAGAAAACATACAAACTTCTTTAATCTTGAGTTGTTTTCTTAACTACCTTAAGTTCATAAGATGAAAAAAAGGCCATGTTATACCACTGGATATTAGATCCAAGAAAGGTATTTACATGAAACTAAAAGAAAAATCATTAAACAGCAAATATTTAATTGTTGCTATTGACTCAGAGTTTAGAACATTACGTGGAGTAAATAAATGGATACTCACGTATATAAGTTTAAATTTTTTATCTTGGCTAATACTTAGTATTGTTGATTTGTCTGTAAGTCAGTTGCAGGTTAATTAATTAAAAAAAAAATTTTTTTGGGAAAAATTTTTTGAGATAAGGGGGATGTTGTGTAGCAATTAAATTTAATAACGTTAAAAACTTAGCAATATAATTCTTAAATATTAAGTCGTAGAAATATTATTATTTATTCAGCGCCATCTATCATCATGCATATAAATTATTCAATATCGAAATCCACTTTGAAAAGCAAAGGACAAGTACAATATATGTGTGAACCTAGTAGTTGCATTTGGAATGTAAGTTAGAGGGAGCTAGTGTGTAATTTTTTTAATGAGATGCGGAAATGGATGTGACGTCACATTAATGTTCTGGAAACATTGAAAGGCGGAGTCAGCAAAACCGGTCCGTGTGCTTCCTCATACCAAATATGGTGATATGAGAGAAATTTGCAATGACGCTGTCACGTGTTGTAGTAGCCTATAAATAGCAGTGCACAAACAGATTCGCTCTCTTTTGGCTGATAGAACCTTGAAGACCATACTTAGAAAATAGCATTAAGACTAGCAGTGGTAGTCAGTGCATTATATATTTGATATTTCTCCCCGGATTAACGGGTCCATTAATTTGGCTAATTAATAACAGTAATAATCACAATTACTTGATCCTGATTGGAATCTCCTTGGAAAAATATATATATGAGCCTGTGAAGCTTTCTTGAGCAAAAAAGTGACGTGTTCACGTGATGACAGCAAGTCCTGCTTCATCCCTGAGGACATTTGAGTGATCCTGATGCTCCCATGATCTTGCCAAGCTAAGTAAAACTTATAACTTCTTGATATTTAACCAGTGCATACTCCGGAGAACAATTTCTGTTTAACGTGATAAAGGATTTCTATTGGTAAACTGTAAAGCCATTATAAGTACATAACAAATTTTTATTGTTAAATTTTTAAAACTTAGTATTTTATAACTTGTTTAATAATTTGTTTATATAAGAAACTTAAATTGAGTATTACTGTATTAGCACATGATCTTGAATGTTTGAATAGCTTTAAATCAAAAGAAAAATCTTTGAAGAAATATAACTATGTATTTTTAACTTGAATGTGACTAGTATTAAGTTTTAACCATGATGAGATAAGATCTGAATCTTTTTAACAATATAATATCTTGTTCACTGCGGTTTTAGACATTTTCATTTATCTCCCTCAAATCACAGTATCACGGCGCCCTGATTTTAAATTAAATAAGTTTCGAGTCTCATGTAAGCCCTGAAATAGTCGGTGGTAACTAAAATTGTTACAGATTAAATGAAAATAAGAGCGAAAATAACCAACTAGCATTCAAGGCCATAAGAAAGGAAAATATTATAAAATGTTATAAATGTCATAAAACATGACATATGAAGAAAGAAAACCATGAAGAAAAAGATTGTAAGTGCAAAGCAAAACAGTGTTCTATATGTAAGAAGATGAACCATAAAGAAGAAAATTGTTTTTACAAAAATAAGTCAATAAATAAAAATAGATCAGAAGTGGCACTTTTTACTACAACAGGAAGTAATGATTCCAAGAGATTAAATTTCATTGTCGACTCAGGATGTACTCAATTCTTATTTCAATATCATTTGTATATGTGTTATATACAAATGATATTGAAATAAGAATTGAGTTAGAAGAGAAATATTCTACAGTTTTAACTGCAAATAATGAGCCTTTACAAGTTCAAGGCCTAGGTATTATACATGGAGATGGTTGTTATTTACAAAAAACATTATATCGACGGTTCCCGGGCTATTTGTATTAAGCGACATTTTGTAAACTTTTCACCAGAGCTGTTTAATGTTTTGATTTTTGATAAAAAAAATCTCTCCATCGTTAATAAAATATTTAAACGTATTTTCTCTTGAAGATAAGTCTTTCGATCTTTTTCTTTTAATTTCCATCTTTGATGCCATTCCTACCAACCAATCCTTTTTTTCTTTCAGCGGACATCGACCAAAAGTGGTCAAATATTTGTTTTCTTCTAAGCCGAGATAGCTGACGAAGCTATCTCGGCACAATTATTCCCACATTTTTTTTCCAACGCAAGGGTTTTCTTGTAGTTGTTTTTCTTTAGTGATTGATCCATCTTTTTTTGTATATTGTTGACCGGACTGTTTAAATTCTGTATTGCGTTTTTTTTTTGTTCTGTCTCTTTTTTTTATGCAATCCTCACCAACTCTTGTCTCTTTTAATCGTTTCTTATCTTTCTTCTTTCTTTTCATTAGGCTAAGATCAATTTCACCCGAAGATTCATCACCAGTCTCTTTCCACGATGAGGAATCCCATTCGAAATCCTCTTGATCAGATAAAAAATCCACATAACTTTTCTTCATTTTCAGGAAAACTTGGTAAATCTTCATCTTGAGCATTTTCTTCCACTAATGATTTTCTAATAATATCCATATCTTTATCAGGAAATATTTCCAATATTGTAGGTGTGAGATGTTCACTATTTTCTGAAGATTCTTTTTTTTTCTATTTCTGTTTCTTGACTAGAATCTCTCTGTTATATTGTTTTTGTTATTTGTTCACAGCTGACTAAATTAGTTCCTGCAACATTTTTTGGTTTGTCTTTATTTTCTGTACTATTCATTTCCAGGTTTCCTGAACTATTTGCAGAAATGTCTTGTTGATAGTGGGCTTCTTCAGGTTCCAAAAGACTCTGATCAATATTTCTGTAAATCATGTCAATTTCCGGGTTGGCAGTAGTATATTCATCAATTAGTTCATCTTCATTATTTTTTGTATTCTGAAACGTTAAATATTTTTTGAATTATGCAGAACTAGCGTCTTCAACTGTGTGGACTTCATTTTTTTTTGCATTATAAATTATAGCTTATGTGTTATTCTAATATATAAACTATGTTACTGTAAAGTTTTATCAAAATCCGTTTAGTAGTTTTTGCGTGAAAGAGTAACATCCAACCTCACAAACTTTCTTATTTATAATATTAGTAGGATTAGTTAATTTACTTGATTTATAATAATAATGATTAAATACTCGCATCATTTTCTTTGTTTGATCCTGGTGCTTTTTTCGGAGTTTTGTTATTAATAGTTTGATAATCATTGGGTTCATTTTGCTACCATTCTTCATCTTTAGTTTTCAGGTCATTTTCTACAGTCTGGGATACATTTTTTAAATCTAATGGTTGCAGAATAAGCAGATCTTTGTTTTGTTCCATGTAAGACTGATTACCCAAAACTGTTACCGTTTCAGGCATCAGATTCACAACTTTTTTTGAAAGGTCTTGCACTTCATTTTCCTTAGTTGTTTTCTTTCTTTTTTCTGGTGTTTCAGGCCCCAAGAAATATTGGATTTTCTTTTTGAACACTTTTCTCCTTTCCGGTTCCATTATTGGATATCGAACTGCAAAACAAGAAGAATATTAAATGATACATAAAATTAGGCAGGTAACCAGGTTTTAAACAAATGTTACAATGGTGGCACCATCATTTTTTTATGGATTAGTTAATTATTTCGGTAAGTGGGACAACATCATGTAAGTGCATTGCTCTGATGCCAGATGCCAGTAAGTAGCCACAGCACTTGTGTTATGAAAATCCTATAGTACCACAAGACCCAGACCCAATTCAATATAGGATAACTAGTTCCAATATTGATCCGATCGAGAATCGATCCCTGGACACCGGTAATATTATCTATACACTGATTTGTTATTCAAACATAAACATGTTTTTAGGGTTCCGTAGCCAAATGGAAAAAAACGGAAACCTTATATATTCGTCATGTCTGTCTGTCTGTCTGTCCGTCCGTCCGTATGTCACAGCCACTTTTTTCCGAAAGTATATGAACTATGCTGTTGGAACTTTGTTAGTAGATGCAGTCTGTGAACCGCATTAAGATTTTTACAAAAAAATAGAAAAATAATAATAAATTTTGGGGGCTCCCCATACTTAGAACTGAAACTCAAAAAATTTTTTTTTCCTCATACCCTTACGTGTGGGGTATCAATAGATAGGTCTTTAAAAATAATATTGAGGTTTCTAATATCATTTTTTTCTAAACAGAATAGTTTGCGCGAGAGACGCTTCCAAAGTGGTAAAATGTGTCCCCTAAATAAAATCTAAAAAAAATATGTGATGTACATTACCATGTAAACTACCAGCGAAAATTGGTTTGAACCAGTTCAAGTACACACTTACACGTTACACTGAGTGATTTGGTAAATTGCGTATCCATCACTGAAAAAAATCTATTGAAATACTGCCCAATAGATTAATACCAGTAAATTTATCAATTAGATTAGCTATTTATTGAGGTTATAGACGAACTTATAAAACACGTACCAAAATAACCTCAAAATATGATTGTTGATAAACATTTTTTTTTGATGTTGATAAACATCTTTATTGATTGAACATTGATGTAAACGTTATAAAGTTCAGTTTTACCGATAAAGCTATTCTTGCAGTAGTTTTAGGAAAAATTGCCATCTTTCACAAATCAAAATGATTCCTAAGTTCATTGCAATCTCTAAAAGTCTGCCTATCTGTTTATTTCGTATAAATTTAATTATTTTGTGCCTACTAACCTAACCTAACCAAACTTTTTTTAGGTACACATCTTCATGTATTCCCAAATCCTGAAAAGGATTGGGATCGCTTCAATACATGGATATTATCGATTGGTGGTGATATTGTCAATCTATCAAATGATTTCATCTATAAATATAGACGTGTTTGCCATGCACATTTTGAGGACAAGTATCATTGTCATTCAAATAGATTAAGTAATGCAGCAGTACCATCACTAAATGTACCAGGTAAAAAAATAAATATTTCTATGTTATATATGATTTATAAATTGTAGTACTACTAAGCTTAATCATATTCATTGCAATGATCATGGTATACTCCAATCTCAGACCAAATAAAAAGTAAAGACGGAGTCTGCCGAACCAAAAAGTGAAGCCGGTTTTTTATGTATGTAGTGCATTAGCCAGTGTTACCATAGTCATATAAAACACCCCAATATTAGAAAAATGTAATAACGTTATTTCATAACGTTATTACATTATTAATAACGTTTAAAATATTAGAAAAAAATATCGTAAGCTTATTCTCTAAACCTCTCGTGAGCCAAAGGTCATGCGCCGTTCTCACCTACAAGTGATTGCATTGTTCTGCAGATTTCTCTGTTATTTTGTAAAAATACCCTTCACAAACGTATATTTGGATTCTCCATAAAATTTTCAATAAAACAGTGTGTACACAATGCGTCATGTCTATAATTTATTTTAATTACATTATGGTAAACTCAGAAAAGATAAAAAAAGTCGTTTAAATAGGTAAAATGAGGTGTATTTTCAAAATTTGTAAATTATAAATCCAGGTTTTTGTACATATAGAATGTACTATATATGAATGAATGTATATAATCACTTACCAAATACAATTATAAAATATAACACGCAACAGAAAAAAAAGGGTCGTGTTGCAAGTGTTGTTAAAAACAAATGCGAGATCCAAGTGCCTTGATTTATGTGTTGACGTTTAATTATGTTGGATTGATTATTTTAGTTTAGTTACAATTCTCGGATGGAATAGGTTTGTTCATTTTATAGTTTCAAGCACTCGCAAAAAGGCACTTGAAATCGCTTACAAATCAGTCATCTCAACTTTATGTCGATAAAACGAAAAGCATATACAAATGTTGATAAACAGTTTCTTTTATTAAAATGTACATGAAATTTTCTATAGAATACACAGAACTGTACTAGTTCCTATACAAGAACATAATAAAATAAATCCACAAACATCCCGAATTTTGGGTCAAAAAGGCCATTAAAAAGTACAATACAAATAAAATTACAAATATATTATTATTTTACAAATCGTCGCTCTGAAAATGAGTCGAACAAACCACGCTGCGGGAAGCTGGTTGCCACAATGGTGCATTTCTACTCTTACGAATGACTGCAATCCACTTCTCTTTTAGATCTTGATCTCGATTAGGAAATCTTAAAAAGAACGTATATTAAATAATGTGTATTACATCCCAAAAAATTTATACGAATACATAAAGAAAAAAGATGTTTCGTGTAATTGTTTATCCATGCATTACAATATTCGAATAATATAAAAGTATGCCACACAATGTATATAATAAAATAACGTTACGTTATATTTCACGCTACCCAACAAAAGGGTAAAACTGTAACGAATAATCATGGCAACATTTCGTTCAGGTTTTGTTTACAAAGCGACAACCTCAAATTTGATTTTGATTAATTGAAAATAGCAGTTAATCAACTTTACTTACGTATGAAATGTGATTCCATCCTGTTTTTTATTCTTGGAAGATTGGTTTTTACACGTTTTCACTACACAATTCGGCATTTTCTCTAATAAATATTGTTATTTATTAATACGTCACACTCCGCGCGTCGGGATAGCTCGACTGAGAAGCCAAGGCGTAGTTTCGTTGCATGTGTGTGCGTGTAACTGTGTATGTACACGGCGAGGCGTAGTTTTATCGGCTTCACTTTTTGGTTCGGCAGACTCCGTCTATACTTTTTATTTGGTCTGAGACTCCAATATATAAGATTCTCGTGTCAAAGTGTTTGGAACAAAACTCCTATGAAACAGCTTGACTGATTTTTGTGTGTTTATATTCAGTACGTCTGAGAATAAGACAAACTATTTTTCATATCCCTAAGAGATAAGGGTTAGCCAACCCAACACTTAGCCATTTTTTATATGATTCAGTATTACCATTAACCCTTATTAAAAGGCGGTAAAAAGTTCTCTGGGTCAGTTAGTCATTTTATAATGTAACTTTTAACTGCATCTCACTATTCACAATAAAGAAAACTGAAATTTTATCTTCTAATTAATGATTGTGAACTGTTTATTATTTTACAGGTCTTGTCAATTCCTAAATATTCCTTGGTTGGACCACCGCTAAGACAAAGACAGAATTTACCAGAAAATGTGACATCTAGCTCAAAGGGTAACTTACTCTGTTCAAATAAGTTAAATTTTTAATCTCTTCTTATTTTGAAACTTTTAGCTAAACCAACTTGAAATCTTACAGATTGTACAGAACAAATTACTGAGGTGTCTTTGTTTGAAGAAGTTCAAAATTTGATTGGAAATATACCATCTACGTCTAAAGGTAATAAAAATACTATCACACCTATGCTGATGTTGTAATTCCTGAAATAATAATCAATTTTATTATTTTTAGGTTATATTCAAGAGATGACAACATTGTGTACTCCCGCTGACAACCAGGATTTAATGAAAGAAAATATTGGTAAGATGTTAATTTATACTTTTTTTTGTAGAACTCATAATTTTTGAGTTATTTATGAAAAACCACATAAAACATGTATTTTTATCATGCAAATTCACAATCTTTGATCTTTAATAACTCAGAAAGTATTGATTTACTCCGAAAACTTAATATAACAACTTTTGCTTAGAATTTGTCTTTCTTTTGATTCATGGAGTTATTTTTATTAAAATAATTTCCACCCCCGAGAAGGGATGTATCTACCCTCAGGGAAAAAGCGCAAGTTGGCACTATGTCACTTTTGTTTCCTAAAGTATCCCCCACCTACTCACCAATTTTCATGACAATCGATGGAGGTTCAACGAAATCGGAGGTTGTAGGTGAATTTTGCCTTTATTACTGTACTATTATGAAAACAAAGATTAAACTATTTTCTTTGATACTGTTACATGTGTTGTGTACGAACTCATTTAGATGCGATTTTATGGTAATTTAATGTCTGACTGACATGGAACCTACTCTTAAAGTGCCAACAGTTAGGGAGTTTACCCTATATTGTAATGTTTTCTTGTCTTGTAACTATTAATTTTATTCAAAATGATTAAATGAAATTGGAACGATATAGCCCACGGTTGTACTGATACAATTGTCATTGTTTAAAATTTTTGTTGATTTATTTATTGTCTATAATATGATTTTATTTTATAAATAAAAGGTTTTTTCTTGCCCAAAATTATGTAAAATTGTCTTTGGGTGGGAGTGCTGGCAGCTGTGTCACAGTTTTTACTATTACAGCTGTCAATGATTTCCTCTTAATATTAGAAAATCAATGAATGCATCCACTGATTGTTTCGAGGGAACAATTGTAATTTAGAGTGAAAATAAATAATTTTATTATATATTATCAGCTAACTCAACATCATAAGGTACAATTAATGTTATTTTACTTACCTTATAGTTTTGGACTAAGGCTATCATTTAATTTTGTTTCAGATCCTGCTGGAAACTCTTCAAGATATATTGATTTAATGGCAACTTCTACACAAAGAGTGCCACAAAAAAAAAGCTAAACAAATAATGAAAACACTTACAGAGCAAAATTTATATAAAAATATTTTAAAATTGAGGGTAAGGTTGTCAAAATATAATAACAAAATTAAGAAACAAACAGCTTCAGTTAAAATGGCGAAAAAAATTGTTTCAAATCCAGAATTCATTAAGTCATTAGAAGACTTTCCCACTGCTGCTAGAATTTTGACAGCAATGCAAATTCGGGAATATAAGAAAAAAGATAAGGGCCGGCGATTCACACTTGATGATAAACTATTAGCTTTATCTATTTTTAAACAGAGCCCAAAAGCATACAGGTTTTTGCGAAGAATTTTAATATTACCAGCACCTCAAACATTGCAAAAATTACTTCAGAAAGCAAATTTGTCACCAGGAATCAATAAAAATATTTTTAACCAATTGGAAAGAAGAGTTAAAAATATGTCTCAACAAGAGCGTCTTTGTATTTTGCTGTTTGACGAAATGGCATTATCAGCAAATATTGCATATAATGAAAGGAAAGACAAAGTTATAGGTTTCGTTGATAATGGGGAACACATAAAACCAGAATATGCTGACCATGCACAAGTGTTCATGATAAGAGGCCTTACAAAAAATTATAAGCAGCCAATATCATATAGTTTTTCTGCTGCGGCTACGAATGGACCAGAATTGTGTAAGCAAATTAAATCGATTGTTCAGGAGTTGCAGAGAACAGGGCTTATAGTGGTGGCAACAGTTTGTGACCAGAGCACGAATAATAGACAGGCAATAAAATTGCTTGTTAATGAGTACCATTCTGCCTGTCTAAGAAAAGGAACGGAGGCTAAAAATAATGTTTTTACAATTAACGATCAAATTATTGTTCCCCTATATGATACTCCTCATATGTTGAAATGTGTGAGAAACAATTTGCTTACCAAAAATTTAGTTTACAAAGAAAAAGAAAATAAAACTGCCAAATGGGAACACTTAGAGCTTTTACTCAAAGAAAACCCAGGCTACCGAGGAATGAGATTAATTCCCAAATTAACCGATTGTCATATTGTACCACAGCGCATACCAAAAATGAAGGTAAAATATGCTAGCCAAGTGTTCAGCCAAACTGTAGCTAATAACATGGGATACCTTGCAGGTAATTAAATTATAAATATATTACACACATCAAAAGTGTCTAGGGATCAAGCATTTTTATGCGGATTTCTTGAGATTGAGATGTGGCTTTGTAATAAATTTATGATTTTATAAATTTATATGGATCCTTTTTGGTGCATTTCATAATTTGAATCAGGAACTGTGAATCAAATTCGAGTAAAAGATGAAAATCAGCTTTCAATATTTTCCCTATAAAAACATACAACGCATTGAAGACATTATTAGTGCTACTGTTTCCCTACTACTGATTAAAACCAACGTTATTATGGAGCGGCGACGTCATTTAAGCAGGGAAGAAATGCTCAGAGCCGTGGGAATGATAGAAGCTGGTTCCCGGCAACGTACTGTGGCTTTAGCTCTGAATACAAGTCAGAGTGTTATCAGTCGACTTTGGACACGATACCGAAGCACTGGTACCGTGGCTGAGCGCCATGGAGGACGGTATCGCTGCACCACACGGAGACAAGACCGATACATTCAAATCTTAACTCGAAGAGCTCCAACAATAACCGCCATGATGTTAGCCGTGAGGCTTCATCACTCTTCAGGGAACTTAATTAGCGACCAAACAGTCAGAAACCGCTTGCATGAAGTGAACCTTCATTCCCGAAGACCGCTACGGGTACCACCTATAGCAATGCACAATCGTAGGATTCGATATCAATGGGCTCTTGAACACAGAAATTGGGCAGAAGAACAATGGCGTTTCGTGTGCTTTTCTGATGAGTCTCGTTTTGGTATGAGACCGGATACAAGACGTATACGACACTGGAGAACCCCTGGACGCCAACAGCGATTAAAATCCTGCCAGGAAGTCCATCCTTATAGTGGTGGAACCATCATGGTATGGGCGGGTATTTGGATCGGCGGAAGAACTGAGTTGATTTGGATCAGAGGCAACATCAACGCTCAAATTTATGCTGAGACGATTGTATCAGACGTCATCGTTCCTCTACAAGTGCAAATCGGTCCCTTATTTCAGTTAATGCATGATAATGCACGACCGCACACCGCAAGAGTTGTAAGACAGACTCTCGCCGCAGCTAACATCAATGTCCTGCCCTGGCCTGCTCAGTCGCCAGACTTGAACCCGATTGAGCATGCATGGGATATGCTACAGAGAAGAGCTCTGCCGAATATGGAGGGTATCCAGTCGCAATAAGACCTTTTTTTGTTGTTGCAACGAACATGGGCGGCCATTCCACAGCGTGATTTGGATGAACTCATTTTGAGTATGCCAAACCGATGTTCTTGTGTTGTTAGTGTTCGCGGTAGAAATACGGATTATTAATTGTTTAAGTTACCCAATAAAATTTGTGTTAGAACTTTTGTGTTAGTGGTTCAAATGTCAAAAATCCCTTTATTAGGAAAATGGCAAATTTCTTTATTAATGCAAAGGTGACTTGGTTTATCGTTACTGTGACAAACGAAAACACTTTATTTGATGAATCCTTAAAGAAAATTTTAATTAATATCAATCAGGAGAAAAGTTATTGCAAAAATATATGTTGATCCCTAGACACTTTTGATGTGTGTACTTATAACTAGCTTACATAAACAACAACTTATGCCTGTCCATGGTTGGTGACCAAATCTTCTCGTCACAAGCTCCTCCGTACTTCTGAAGGCACATTAATCCGTTGGTCTTGGCTGCATTTGCATACTGGGCCTGCGTGGAGAGTCATAGTCCGTTCTCTCTATTCCATCCATAGGAATAGGAAAGGTCTGTGTGGTGTGTGCCCAGTAGTGGAGATATCTATAGGTGGGGTAGAATAGGATGATGATGAAATGTATTCTTCATCCTGTTCTGAATCTTTGATTAAACGTATATTGTATTAATTTCAGATAAAGGCATCCTTCCCGAGGCATGTCGCGATACAGCTGATTTATTACTGTTTTTCGACAAATTATTCGACTCAGTAAATGGAAGCTACAAAAAAAACATTCATTCAAAACCATTGCTTGGACCAGTGAAGGAGAAATCCATACATCACAAAGTATGGAATGATGCAAGAAGCATAATAAAAACGATGAAATTTGTTAATAAGGATACAGGAAAAGTGGAATCAGTTCCTACTCTAACTAATTGGGTATGGACACTGGATAACATACAAGTTTTGTTAACAAAACTAAAATCTGATTATGGCGTGACGTCAGTCTGGATGCGGCACCTGAACCAGGATCCTATTGAAAATTATTTTGGGGCAGTTAGAAGCCATGGGTGCCGCAATATAAATCCCACTGCGGAAAAATTTGAATCTGCTTTTACCACTTTGTTATTAAATAACATGTCCAGTGTCCATGCCTTGGGAGCTAACTGTGAAAAGGACTATTGTGATAATTTACATGCACTCATCATCACCAATTCTGATAAGACGATGACTACTTGTGATCTCACTAATATTCCAGACATAGACCTACTAGATCTAGAAGAAAAAAAGGACCCCCGTATTTTAGGGCCCTTGCAATATGTAAGTGGCTATTTTATAAAACAGTCCAAAGCAAAAATTTTCAGGAATTGTGAAAAATGATTTATGTACCAACAATAATATAGATTATATTAAACATAGAGAGTTCACAGGTAATCGTTGGCTAAACTATCCAAGTGAAAGATTAATTTTATTAATTTCTAATATACAGGATGTAATTTATAAAATATTAAAAGAAAATCTAAATAAGTTATTATTAAAAGAATTTATTAAAACATGTCTTTTAATACATATTGATTTTGATTTTATACGCTGCGAATCACACAGAGAAAAATTAATAGAATATTTGATTAATTTAATCTGTCGTTTTTTTATATACAACCAATGTAAAAATATAAATAAAATTTTATGTGGCAAAAGAGACTGTGGTGATGATGAGGACAGTTTTGCTGTAAATGCAAAAAAAGTATTTTTTAAATGTAAAAAAAGGAAGAAATAAGTTATCAAAGTTTAAATCTAAAGAAAAATTTCTTAGAAAAAAATCCACGCGTACCTGGCAGCCGTCGGGACCTAAAATGAATAGAGATGGCGCTGCCTTGCAGCTTTAGAAAGGCTAGAGAAAATTCGACACGGCCATCAGGGCTGCGGTAGCATAATGGTCACTGCATTCGTCAGGTCAGCTCTCTGGTCCGCGTGGATTTTTTCTTAGTAAAATTTCTTTAGATTTTAACATCTAGCAGTTACATGCTTAAAAATAACAAATATAATCAAAGTATTTTAGTACTCTTAGTTTCAATGATAGTTGGAGAGAAAGATGCATATATAGTTTATGGGTATTGACGGAACTATGGGATTTTTTCTGGAGGCGGCCGCCTTGTTGAATTAACATTCTTTCTGAAATAAATTTTTATAGTGTACAGTAATTTTTCAACACTAAAAAAGATAAACCTCTAAATGAACTCTGATTTGAAATTTAAATTTATAATTTTAGCGGTTTGATTTTCATTTTGTTTTTTATCTTTAAAATCTCACTCTCACTTTTCTTTAAATTTTGCTCTTTGATGTAAAAATACGACAATGAAACCTTTATTTTTATGCAAAGTACCTAGTTTTTTAGAATCAGTGTCACGCCTATTTCTCTTGATTGCATTGAAACACAGATTGTTCTTGCCTTATCCAAAATTATATTTAAATGTTCTTGTATTTATTCAAGGCACCTATTATTTTACTTTTTGCAGTGAATTTTTTTTTCCATGAAAAATTTTGTTAGTATAATGTGTAATGTATTATGTTAATATTATATTGTTTAAAGAACTTTGGTGCAAGTAGAGCCAAGATGTTTGCTAAATGCGCGTTCTTTTATTGTTATTTTCATAGAACAAATAGAGAAACGATGAAACAATTTGGCTACCTTGTTTCTTCCTTTTTATGTGGTCTTTATTTCATTCTTTAAACTTGTTTTGTTATAATTCACTTGTACATATATACGGATTTTTACATATATACACATTAATGATATCTAGGGATCAAGTAAGTAAGCAATGCCCGTAGGTAATTCAAGCCTATCCCAAAATTAAGAAATAGGTACTACAATTTTTCTTTATACTTACAGAATGTAGATACCACTTAAATCCAATCGTGAATAATATAATTTGTAAATATGGAGTGTATAATTGATCCCTAGAAACTGTTGATGGCCTATTCCTTTTATCTTCCATTGAAGTTGTATATACTGGTATTGAATTGTGACATTTCAATTATGTAGAAAAATTAAAACCCCAACTTTCTTTCAGTATAAATAACTAGGTATGGATAGATGGATTGATGTTTATACTTAAACCCCCTTTTTAATAAATAAGGAATAGGCTAAGACTAGTTAAGCCGTGTTTTGTTCATGTCACACAAATGCATTTGTCATTGAATAAGGGAGTAACTAATCCAAGAGTACCTAGTCTCCGTTTATTAATAAGGGGGAAAGTGTTTTACAGTACACATAGACTCTCATGTATAATATTAAATTCTGTTTTGTTTGGTCCATCCTTGTTAATTGATACAAAATGCTTAACTAAAATATTTGTCATTTAGACTGACCTAGAAATGGTTAGCTGTTTAGTCATTATTATTTTCATAATATATACACAAAAACTACCTCACGTGCGATAAAACCGCCTGGCCGTAATTATTACCTTTAGCAAATTTTCGAAGTTATATTAAACTTGTCTTCTCAAAAGGAGTATTGAAATGAACCTTGGACATTGTGTCTTTTATATACTTGATCATTTATGTTGTAAATTGTTTACTGGATATTTCGTGGCTTTTGTATATGTATTGTTTCCTATTTTACATTATGTTATGGAAGTTGACCTCAATAAATGTGTATAATTTTGATGTCAGCTTTCAATTTAACGACACTGTATGAAATAAGTCAGGGAGATAAAAAAGCAGCCTATGTTTCTTGCCGGTTCTTCTCAGTATACAAGGTCCCCCGCCGTAGATTTGCGAACCGACGGCATAGCTTTCGACTTTCATATGTGCTTGTAAAAGCCTAAACGGAATACTTTGCGCGAATAAATGAATATTGATAGAGAAACAAAGTCAAATTGCCCATTGTAAAATTTTTAGTTAACATTATAATAAAATAAATAATCATGTCAAAATAATAAACAATTAATAATGTCATATCATTCCAAGAAATTAAAAAGATTAATGGCAACTAAGTACAATTAATGTCAAATATAATCTAATCTAATTAATAAATAATGTCATACCAATTTGATAAATAAATTGTCAAATTCAGAATTAGTCAATGAGCTATCTTCTCGAAAAACTCAAGTGCAGCCGCTACTAGCTTTGTTAAACCATCAGCGATCATATACGAGTATATGCCATATCATCATAATATATCATCGATATGCCCTTGAGTTACTCTTAGTTTAATATTGTAATAACGATTTATTAAAGTTAATAAACACCAGCCTTTATCATGTGTCTACATGCAGACGAATAACGAAAAGGTTTGTGAAATTTACTAAGCCATTTCTAATTGCTGTCCTTGTATTTAATAACAGTGATAGAATTTAATTTACGTTGAATAAAAGTATCTCCAATTGTTTCCGAAATTCAAATAGATTCTTCTCTCCCTTCAACCCTTTTCTGTAGTATATATATGTGACCCTATATGCTTTGACCACAGCAAATAAAACATAACGTCGATAAAAAGCATCGACTAAAGATATCCTACGTCCGCTGTTGCTCTCCGATTTGTTTATATAGGTAAACACGCGAAGTACATGCTTGTGTCAGTTCCATAATATTCCTTTTTCAGAGGTTGCGAGCGACTAGCATTTATTTTATTTGACATGTTATTGTTTTCAAGTAGCTAAATCAAACGTAGATGATTAAAAAATATTCATTCAGTATCTATATCCAATAGAGTAGAATAAATAGAATAATTCTTTATAGCAAAACTGTTACATTTAGTGATACTGCTAGATGTTAGTGCACACAATTGAAATAAACAGTAATTTTTACCAACACTATTAAAATATTCATTTAGATTATAAAATGCATTATATATTAACCATTGCTTCAGGGACCTTACAAACTTATATTCAGGAAGTGGCCGCAGATAAGGCGGTAAATTATTGTATATTCGTATGGCAGACATATAAGAAGTTTTTTCAAAAATTGCTGAATTTGATCGAGGTAAATGAAATTTGTCTTCACGTTCACAGACGAATAAGAGAACAAGTCAAAGGATAGAAATATGTCTGATATATATCGTGTTGTAATTGTGACATTCATTCTGCTGAGCAATAATGAAGATGGATATGGACATTCGTAATTATTTTGGAAGTATTTTTCTGTTATTATTTTTAACAGATTTATTCGTAAAAGGAAGCAACGTTGGTCGGACCAATATCTGATATCTGGTTTTATTAAATTTCGTTTTTGTTCATCTATCTGTTTAATGATAATCTGTTTCACTCTTTTATGTAGTTTAAATGAAGATTATTTTGATTATGAAACATCTTCAATTCAAATGCATTTCGTTTATTGTTATTTGGGTAATTAAAGGGATTGTGGACAAAAATACAAGATTCACAAATATGATCGATTTATTGATTTTGAAGAAAATCGCTAAGATTTCGCTTCGATTTGAATTCGAATCGTTTTACATTGGTACATAAGTAAAGATCGAAAAAAACTCTTTTTTTTAGGTCAGTTAAAAGTAGTTATCAGTGAGATTATCAAAACAAATGTATTATTGATTAAGCTAGCTTTCGTTGACCAGGCTACAACCACATGATTTTTTAGCGTTAATACTTTATTTTTACAGCGACAAAACCAAAGAAGAGGAAAATAACGAGTAATGACAATGAAGATAATTCCAGTGTGCGTAAATCTAGTGAGGGAGATCCAGCACCAGCATTTGAACGTACATACACTATAGAAGATGGAGATAGTTGTCATTAAAATGATATCGGGCGATGGGTTGGACGATCTTTCGTAATGACTACTGAGAAGCGATGCTGGGCATCTCCAGAAAACTATGATTATGCTGGTGATGCCGCGCATTTGATACGAAAATTTAATCACTGTTAGTTAGAAATGTACAAACCTTGGCTTGTTTACTCAAAGTTATCGAAAGGCGTTTTTTTTGTTTCTTTCGCGTTTTACTTCCACCGAAACTTGTACGTGGTATACAGGGATCTCTAATTGTCCGACCCTACATTAAATTTAAAGATATACACAATTATTGTAAGGCACATGTAGATAGTCAATGGCATAGAGAATTAAGTGCAATCGCCAATTCTTTTGGCAACGCAAAAACAAATGTACACGTTGCTTTGCAAACAGGCCACGCAAAACTTATTGAAGAGAACAGAAATACGTTACAACTTATAGTTAAAACATTTTTTTGCGGTACTCACGATTTGCCATTCAGTGGAAAACAAAACAATGAATGCGGTTTTCGAAAATTGGCGAAACTGAAATTGATTCTGGTGATGAAATTTTGCGAAAACAGAAAAACGCCATAAAATAATCAATATACGTCCTCAATAATACAAATTGATATTTTAAATATATGTGGCTGCAAGTGCCTACAGCATTTTGGCTGATGAAACAGCCGATATTGCAGGAAAGGAACAACTATCAATAGGTCTAAGATATAACGATCAAAAGAAAAAAATATTAAGGATGAATTTATCGGTTTTGTCGAAGTACAAAAAATTGATCCTCAAACAATAGCTACTGAAATTAATGGATTTATCAATGCCTTATGGCTAGTTTACACAGTGCGTGCTAGCGCACGAGTCAGCCTGCCGAGTAACTGCACTGCAATAACTCGCACTGTTTGGTCGTAACTTACGAGTAACTCGTACATGCGAGTTGGACAGTAGCTCGCATCCGAGTTCCTTGAACATTTTTGTTTTCACTCGCCTGCTCGCCCGCCAGAAACTCGCACATGACAGCAGCTCGGCCGTCACTCGTATCGTTTAGATAAGTTCGGCAGTGGCTCGCCGTGAGCGGAGCCTGTGTTTTTTGTGTGCTACGCCTACGTACGAGTGTTTATCGTATTCAAAATGGCTGCGGATAGATTGTCTTCTGATAATAATATTTCATTCATGAAACTCTACAGAGAACAGGAAAACATATGGAATTGTTTCGATAAAAAATACCGAAATAGAGACATGAGAAAAGCATCTTTGGAACATATCGCAAAAGAAATTCATTTAGGTGACATCAGCGAGGTAACTAAGAAATAAAATCGTTCGATATAATGGATTATATAATGAAAACAATTGATTTAAAAGAAAAGAAAACTATAACGAATCTGGTGAGTTCTTTATTCGACTGATATAGTTGGTTACATTTAAATATTATTAATCATAAAATTTTGCCAGGAGACCGCACCCTCATTAAAGAAGTAATTTTTATATTTTTCCCTCAATTTTTCGGCAACAGCTTTTGATCTATTATTTGGGTGATTCCTGGGACCAACGTTCTTCGCATCAGATCCGTGGTTTTTATTTTATTTCATTATTAGAAAAAACAAAAATTATATGGCTAAAGAGGGCTGAAAAACAAGTCATTCTGTAGATGAGGCACACACGTAGACCTTATAGATTCTTGAAAAAAAAAAGAAAATGTTTTGGCTCGCCACGGATCTAACAAAGTATATGAATCAAGTAATGACGTCGCGTTAGAATCGCCTGTTAGAATGCTGCAATAAAGAAAATTATAAATAAAACATCATTATAGCAGAAGTAATCAGAAGTTTTATTTTTTTGTATTTTTTTACATCCATTACATATAAAAAATCAATAAATAAACTACTTTGGTATTTCTTTAAATTCTTACGTTTAAACATCAGTTTTTACTGGGTAGGTACTGTAACGTCCGTTACGTTACAGCCTCCTTGTTTAGGTAAACTCTTTGCTCTTGCCATGCCTACGGTTGGCAGTTTTATTAAAAAGTTAATGTCATGATTTTAAGATTTGAAATAAGGAATCGTCTGTCTTTTGATAGAAGGTTCCATACAAGAGACGATCTTCAGGCACCAACCCTTGTGTAGCTTAGATAAAAATAATTATATTCGCCTGGAATCTAATATAAAATAATAACCATCGTCAAGTTGTTTCAATAAATTCCTACGCCCCTGAGATCTATCCACTCTGGCTAGAACTCCTCATGGTGGACGAGCCGCGTAGATTCAAGTACCGCGTGTGAAGAATTTTTTTAAATCAAGAAAGAAGTAGTTTTTATGAAGATGGAGACCAGGACCACATTCGACGGAAAAGGTGATGTAACCGATTTCTTTCGTCAGTTTAATATCATCGCCGCCATCAATAATTTCAACGATAATACAAAAAGAATTGTGTTGTCGGCATATTTAAGTTGTTATTTTATAAAAAAATTAATGAGTCTTGTGAGAATTTTCAGATTTTAGAAAAGAAAATACGTGAGGAATTTCCATCATCGATAAATGCGTTGGAAAAATTTTTCTCACGAAGACAAGGCTTGTCAGAAGAGCCATTGAGCCTTTTTTCATGTATTGGATGAGCTGGCCACAAAAGCGGGAGCTGTCATCAATGACAAATGCTTTATTAGACAGTTCTTGAAAAATGCGAATTTAAATACGAAAAATCTTTTCGCATTTCAGTTATATAGTGATAAAACAAACACACTTAAAAAATGTTTTACGACAAGCGCAGGATATTTTCGGGGACGAATGCGTCGAAATTAGTTGTAATCTGCCGATCCAACCATCGTTTGCTCACTTTGAAACGTCGAAAATTTCATGCATAACGAGGAATGAAGAAGAACCGGAGAAGGAAATCAACGTTATTTCCTCCCAAAGTATCCCTTCTCATTCCATTGTCCTTCCCGAACATATGATTCCCCGCACTTTTTGTTCCAGTAACATGAACAAAAAGAAAAAACTAAAGAAGAAGTATCCAAAGAAATTTTTTTATGAAGAAAATTTAATGACGATGGCTGATGAAGAAGTTCAATATTCACAGCCGTTACAAAACAGTAATCAGCATACAAGTGAATCCAAACCATTAATTAATATAACGTGTCGTGATAAGGAGTTTGTAGGGCTCATTGATAGTGGTTCTGTAGTGTCTGTGGTGTCAAAAGACACAGTCAGTCGAATTCATCAACAAATTGATGAAAGCGATACGAAGTTGAAAGCCGTCGACGGTAAAGAATTGTCAGTTATAGGGAAAGTTAACCTTAAATTATTGATAGACAATGCGTTATTCATTCATGATTTTCTTGTGGTAGAGAATATTAGGCATAACCTCATCTTAGGACAGGATTTCTTTCTTCGAAATAATGCGATAATAGATTTTTGTAACGAACAATTAATAATCAAACATGTTAAGTGCAAATTTAAAAGACAATATATGCAAATGAATAACGAAAGTGATATTGATAATTCGGTGTATGATGAAAATTTATATTATGTCGAATAGATTGATAGTATTATAATATTGTGTTACTAATGAGATTTTATTTTAGTTTATTGTTTATATGAATATTTTAAAGCAATGGTGGTATGTAAATAAGGTTCAATACAATAGTCATTTTAGAATTTTATTTCAAAAGCATATTAAATATAACTTTGTCATTTTATTAGAAATTTTTTTCAATATACATATTATAAGGAACTTTTACACATTTTGTTCATGACAGATTAATAGTTAGTTTCATTAAAGTATTTTCAATTATTTTAATTGTTAGCTTTAGGGTCTGTTTCACAATCAGTAAGTAAAGGTATAAGTAGCTACTCAACGAGTAAATTACTTAGAGGTTTAATCCTCTCGTTAGCTTTCTTTGCGTTTCACAATCATCCGATGAGTAAATTAAAGTGAAGATTAACTAATTAATACTTGCAAATGAGTGTGCTGGCAACTTTAGAATTTAACGTTTCGTTTCAAGTTAAGAGTAATTTATGTGTTTCTATAAAGTATAGTAATTACAGAATTATCATTAAAAATATTTTTTGTTATGATTATCAAGTATAATAAAGATAAATTTATATAAAAAAAAATAGTTCTATGTAATATAAAAGAGATTTTACCTTTTCTAAAGTCGATGTTTCTGTAAGAATGGAACGCAATGAGGTGCCATTAAAATGTCTATGTCAATTGTCAAACGTCATTCAATCGCCGGCGTTGGTTTTGTTTGAATATCACTGAAGAAATCGAATCTAATCTTTTGTTTAAACTTAATTTAATTTTACGAACATTGTCTTATTTTAAAATGACTACAAAACGGGAAAGAGGTATTAATTTTACGCGAGAAGAATGTGACACGCTAATTCAGCTCGTTAATGAAAATAAGCACGTGTTGGAAAATAAAAAAAGTGATGCCGTTACTTGGGCGGAAAAAGAACAATGTTGGCAAAGAATTGAAACTAAATTTAACAGTTTAAGCAGTGTTCGATTTCGAAGTGCTAAAGCTTTAAAAATCAAATACGATGGCATTAAGAGGGATACGAGGAAGAAATCCGCGGCAATCCGGGCAGAAATGTATCGAACAGGGGGCGGTCCAAGCACTGCTCCAATATTAACACCGAGCGAGGAAAAAGTAAAAGACATGATTTTACTTTCAGTTGAGGGAATGAACAGTTTATTTGACTCTGACCAAATACCAGCAATAGGTAAAAAACAAACATTATTCTACTACTGCAAATACATATTTACATAGCGAGGCTAAGTTCAACATTGCTCATGTGTTTACCTTTAATCTGGAAATTGCATTTAAAATTAATATATTTTACAGAATCTTCTGAGCTCAAGATGATCCCCGTCGTACATCATGATTCAATAATTCTTGAAGACACACCAATAATTGTTGAAGCTAATGAAAAGCCCGATGAAACACTTGTGGTACACAAAGAACCCAAAAAAGTGATGTCATCAAATACCTTCATATCAAATGTTTCTAGTGAGTATATTCAATATCCATTAACTACCCGTATTACCTCTGTACACATTATTAAAGTGACATAATATTTAAATCCTTTTTTTTATTCAGGTGATAATGAACCAAAGAGGAAAATCAGCAAAGTAATTCATTCGGAAGATGCTGATACTGCAGAGTGGTTACAATGGAAACCAACTTCTTTACGTGCAAAGAAGCATCCTGCTTTATGTAAGTTTTTTGTAATTAATTACATATATTTTATCCAAATGTAAGGTTTGTTTTCACATGGAAGTGAGGTGAGGTGCTTTTTTTGAGGACCTCCATGGCGGAGTGGTTTGGTCCCAAGGTTTAATGATGACACCGACTCGAGAGGAGGAGATGTGCATTTGTACCCTTGTCGTGGATGTTTAATATAAATTTCTATATAAATATATTTATATATGTACAGTAATGTATTCTATCCTTTACCCTAGCATCCCATAATACAAGCCTTACAGTGCTTACTTTGGGTCTAGGCTAATTGGTGTGTTGGAAATATTTATTATTATTTTAATTAATTTACTTCTCTTTCCAGGTAAACAAAAACCAAAGAGGCCCTTTGAAAAGCTTGCAGAAAGCAAGTTAGAAATTGCTGCCATTCAAAAACAAATACTAGAAGAAGAATTGCAAAATAAACGAAAACAATGGTTGTTTGAAAAAGAAGAACGGGAGCACAAAAGAGTAATGTGGGCTTTAGAGAAGCAGCAGTTACAAAATAAAATGGATAAAAATTTGTAAACATTTTAATTTGAATAATTTTTTTATAAAACTATTTATCTTATTAGTGAAGCAAAATAATCATTTATTATATTGTTGCGTACACTATTATCCTGTGTGATTTGTGTGGTGCTGTGGTCTTGTTCCCTGTCATTAGACTCTTCTTGTATGTAGTCATCATCAAATTGTTGATCCCCCATATCAATAGCAATGTTATGCAATACTGCACATGCCACTATCACAGCCTGAACGCGAGACACATTTAATATTATTTTTTTGGACAAAACTGGGAACCGATTTTTCCAAACACCGAATGTTCTCTCAACAACATTCCTGGTTCTTATCTGGGATTCATTATACAATTGCTCTGCATGTGTTCTTGGATTTGATAGTGGTGTTAAAAGATATGAATTATTTTCATATCCATTATCACCAAGAACTACACCAGAACCAAATTCTCTGTTCATCAATCTCTGCTTAATATATGAGTTATTAAATATAGTTTGATCATGAGTTGCTCCGGGCCATCTAGCCACAATATCAATTAATTTCAATTTTGCAGTTACCATGGCTTGAACATAAAACGAAAAAATGACTTTCTATTTCTAAAATTTTCTGCATTTTCTCCACCTAAAAATAAAAAGATGTTTTAATTATTTTCTTGATTTGATTGATTCAGAGGGACTTACAATTTAATAGGAACAGGTAAGAATAATCCGAAAGACTTATTAGCAGGTATGTACCTTGAAATATAAAAAATTTTAATGTAAATTTGAAATGCACAAAAACTATTTTTTTTTTACCTGGAGACTTGATAGGTATGTATAACCTTGAGCGTAAAAAAAAATATTCACTATAACATAGCAAGAGTCGCGCGTGTGACACGGAAAAATCTAGTGAAATTGCCGCGTTTTTCAGTTTCAAATGGATATTTAATTAAATATTATATTTTATCAATGGGCCTCAACACTATAATAGTTAAGTAAAGTTTGGAGTGATACTTTATTCAAGTTGGTCTATTACTCCAGTTAATATTTCAATGTGACCCTTAAAATCATGGGTCCCAGGAATCACCCATTTATTCGCGAACGGGCGATACTCGGTAACGTATTTTTTTATACCTTCATAATCTACACTACCAGGTGGAGTGTAGGTGTGTGGTGAAGATTTCCGTTACCAGTTGTACAGTACACATGTAGTTCGAATAATTTTCATTATGGTCTCCTCCTGCAACTAGATAGGTTTTCCCAAAACACGGAATCGAGATGCTAAAATACCAAATCCATTTTCTACTATGCGTCTTGCCCTAGAGAATCTGTAATTGTAAATTCTTTCAGCAGTCGTGGTCTCATTAGAAAGCTGAAAAGCATCATCTCCTACTAGTAATCCACCTTGTGGCAATAATGACCCATTTTCCAACAATGGATACAACGAGGATCCTTGGAATACACCATCGTCGGAATTTCGCCCATATGAACCTATGTCCATATATTTAAAGCAGCAGTCATGATCCACGACCGCTAGAAGCACCAAGCTGTTAGTTCCTTTATAGTTGAAGTATTTTGAATCACCACATGTTTGCCATCGATGGCTCCACAACATCCTGGAAAGTTCCACCTGTGGTGAAATCCTACTTGTATGTCTTCCCATTCCTTTCTATTTGTTATCTGAAAAATATATTAATGTTGAATTCTAATTGCAGAAGGAAAACACACCGTCGAGTTTAGCAAATTCTGTTAGTCAAGACATTGATGATAATACTGATGATAAAACCTATGATAAAACTCTTGATAAATCTGATGATAAATCAAACAAGTCCAGTAAAAGCACAAACACAAAGAAAAGAAACACATGTAAAGCTAAAAAATTACATAATATTGCCCAAGAAACGTAAAAGAAAAGAAAATTACATAATTTGCGAAAGAAAGTGGAATTGCAGCAGCTATTAATGAGCTGAAACAACTAAACAGTACTATAGAATCTTCCAGCTGTGCTCAGCAAGATGACGAGTATGATCTTGTTGGAAAACACGTCGCCTATTCAATTGAGACAGCTCCCATTGCTTGATTTTATAGATGCCAAAGATGAAATCCAACAAGTACTTTCACGATACCGAAAAAGAGTTATATATGCTCAGAATGCATCTGCGTTTTCCTCGTGCAGTAATCGTCACCACAGTCCTACATATCGTTATCGTCACGGGGACCCAGTATGCCATTCCCACTATCTTGACGGCTTACAGAAACAGTTTCTGTGCAGCAGCCAGTTCAATCAGTCGTTGAACAATCACCAAATGCTTCTTACGACACTGACAACTTTACAGAAACAGTTTCCGTGCAGCAGTCAGTTCAATCAGTCGTTGAAGAATCGTCAAATGCATCATACGAAGTTATCAACTTCACTGATCCAATAGTCAGAGCGATGATAAATGCTAATATGAATAATATACAATAATGTTTATTTTGTATTAATGTTTGCTTGGTAACTTTATATGGTTCAATTTGTCTTTTTTTAATAAAAGAATGAGTCACACGTCATGTATAATTGAGTTACGTAAACCTTTACAGTGGTGTCGATTCTGGAATGATTTTCTAAACTTAGAACTAAATTTGGCATCAGTCTCTCCTCTTCATTCTGTATAGAGAATGACAAGGAAATACTGTTGTCAAATTTAATTTTAGGTTTAGAGAATAATGCCAGAATCGACACCAATACCCTTCCTTCCTTCCTTCTCATACAGTTTTTATCACACTTCTACTTACTTGAAAATGTTATTTTTAATTTAAAAAGGGTTTATATTTTCACTGCGCCTTCCACAAGCTAAACCTAGTAATTAACGACTTAAATAATGTTCCTGATATCCGAAACTGCATCGGAACTGTACGAGATACTTATTAACAATTACTTTAAAAACCATTTTGTGGAAATTGTGGAAGGTTTGAAAGCTTGGAAATGTCAAAAAAATAATCTTAAAAAAGTAGAAGCGAAGACCATGTAACACAGATCGTACTGAAATGGCCAGAGCTTAAAGGCTTATTTATACTAAGGCAACATCATGTGACAGTGTCGCATGCTATATATTGTGATTTGGGACATCTGGTGGCCATTTGTAGTGTAAATGGGTAAGGCCGTAAATTTTGCCACCTTTGAAACCAAAAAATGTCCCATAATTTGAATGCATATAAAGAAAAAAGTAACTAGTAATTTGTAAATAAAAAACTTTAATTGTGTTTTGTGGCTCTCTAAATCTTATAATTATATTTCAAAGTTAAAATACTTTGTATAGTTTAATAACCACAGTAAGTTTAATTTGACCAGTCCCCCAAATTAAGCAAAACACTCGCTACCTTTTTATGCATCCAAACACTCGAAACTAAAAAAAATGTATTTTTTTCTATTGACGGTCAAATTCACAAGAACTAACTAATAAATATCGTTAAATTAATCAACTAAATCGTATTTTTGATCTTTTAAAATAAGCGGATTTCATGAATTTATTGCAATTTAAATGTTTGTCCCCATATTTTCGCTTCTATGGTACTATTTTGTATGTGTACGAGACGAACGCCTTATCATGAGAAATAAGTACAACACTTACGATGTGCTGTGAGACGTCATAAACAGTCGACAGTTATAAAAATTGTATCTTTATGTGTTATTTCGCATTGTTTGATAAGACATAAGTTTTGTATAGTATATTCACATGTAATTTTGATAGAATAGTTGAGTCAGAAACTCGCATAGACGGTTGCTATGGCAACGGATCATTATGTCTTAGTTCATATTTTTTAATTGGTGGTGGTGGTGGGGGGAGATATAAATATCGCGCACAGCATTTTTTGCCCGCCACGGCTAAATTAATGCGTTTACGGCCGCGCAAACATGCTAAATTAATGCCTATTTGTATTCACTTTATATGTACCAATAATTATGAGCTCGTAATATTATGTATTGTGAATAAATGAAAAATAAAGTAAAGCGGGGGCAAATATAAAAGTCGGACCGAAATCGGGTCCGGCACGTCATTCAGCAACCGGCGCTCCTAATAATAACAAAAGAAAAAAGGAAGCGGTTCTCTCTGGAACAAAAAGACTCCTCAGCAGCAATCCATTATCAGTGTCCATCGACCTTCTTCAACGACGATACCACTACCAATCCACTCCACTACCTTCGATACTCCTGACTCTCAGATGCGTCGGACAAAGGGAGCTGATACTATGAAAAGCCTCCAAGAAGAGATCCGGAAGAAGATGTTCGTTGGTTCGAATGAGGAAGACGCTCTCGCTCGTTTGAGTGAACAGCAGACCTTAAAAGCCATCCATCGATTACGACGCGAGGAATAGGCCGTGGCGTATGCCATTTAACTTTTATATCTATATCCTATCATGAAAACATTTAGAGTCCCAAGCGCCTACGCAATGTACCGTGTATTTCTCGGTCTACTAGAGGCCAAATTAGAGGCCATAAAATCCGATCTGCCCGTTGTACCTCGTCTCGGTGATCACATAAAGCACCCAGGTGTTACCAGCGATATGCTGAGAGTGGCCCAGTCGGTCACCATTGTTCCTGAACCAATCAGGAAAGTAATTAATGCGATTGGCTATCTGAAGTATGAAGACAAGGTCTACGTTCCAGCTGTTGCATCCGACCCAGTCGACAGGCATGGAGCCGTTACCCCCAGACCTGAGAATGTTCTCCTAAGCACTTTGCGGAGAACTGTTGAATACTTAGCCAACCCTGACAGTTCTAACGCCGTTAGAAGGCGATTTCATGAAAACTGTCCATTTCCTGGTGCTATATGGAATAACGATGTGCTTCAAAACCCCGATGATATAATTCCTCAAGATTATAATATGTATGAAGACTTTCGTCGAGAGTCAATGCTAATAGCGCCATACCTCGCCTCTCTACAGAAGCATGTGCCGAAGTTAGTAGGAGGCACTCTTGATTTTAAATCAACCGGCCATAATTCGTTGCTCATAAGCAACGAAATGCAGACATTAAAGGCTATTGATCGGAATGCCAATGAAGATCTGCAGGAGTATTACCGTCGCTGTGTTACCGAAGGAAATGTCCGTAACTATACAGCCCTTGCTAGACTAGCCCCACCACCAAGTGCGGGTCGGTATCTTCTTGCTACTGCAACGGCATGCCGAACAGTATGTTACCCCACTTTCACTATTTTGTATTGACACTGGCAGCACTGAGTGTCTATGCGAGCCTTTGGATTCGAGCAAAGGTGCACGCGTTGTGTTTCTCTGGAGGTTTTTTTTTTGAGAATTTAGGCGGTTTCGAAGATAAATAACAGTTTAATTACACCTATTTTATACAAAAATATCAACGTCGAAGTGTTGCAAGTGTCAGTACATATACATTCGTGTAATTTATAATTAGTTTTTATAGCAACTGAAAAACAAAAATAATATCGGGAAAAGCTAAAAAATGAAATTCCCGTCGAAAATGAAAAGAAGATCGAAAAAAGCAAAAGATGAAAAAAAGCGTCCCTAAATGAACCATCAACATCGCAAGCTTCGAGTAAGCAACAAGATGACGACTCATTAATTTACCATAATATGCAACGCCGCATCGAACACAAGCTGCAACGTTAGAATGCAGACTTGCGGTTACGGATAGATACATTGGGAAAATGATTCAAAAATATTCAGAAAAAAAATAGCAGGCAACAAGAAAAAATGGATATGATGCAAAATATATGTATATATATTTCATTGATATTCATGCATATTTTCAATTTTGGATTTCGCAAATTTTGTTAGTAGGGGTTTTTTGTGGTGGTAAAAATATTACCTATGCCCTGATGGAGCTGTGACAGTATTTATTTCATGTTACAGATTTATATTTTGAAAATGAGTGAAATGGCATTGAATGACTTGGAACTAGCTTGTACATTACAGGAGATTTTTGGTTTACCTGATGACCCCGAAGTGTCTGGTGATAATTTAGAATCCGATGAAGAAGATGTGCAGTATAGTACAGTGAAACTTCAAAGGATTTTAGAGGGCCTTGATGAGCTTCATGATGGAATTGTAGCACCCACACCAGATCCACCTGATAGTCCTATTAATGATATAATTAATAGGTCTGTTGCAAACCAATTTACTCCATCACCCCAACCAATCAATAGTAACCGTTCTAGGCGGGCAAAGATAATTCAAAATTTATCCAGTTCTTCTGAAACTCAACAGACCTCGCGGAGACAGCCACAATCACCAGTAGCCAATACTAGCTCAGATTCGGAAACAACAGATTCAGACGGTAAAGAGGAAACATGGACAAAAACGATATGGACAACTGATAGGCCAAGTCCTAGCGTTTACGATGATATTCCGATGGAACCTGCCATTATGTTAAGCAGCCGTACTAGGCCTGTAACTATATTCAAAAAATTTTATATATCAAACAAACTTATATGCAGGCCACGAGTAGCGGAAAAATATATATCACCGTGTTTTTTTTTGCATTTTGTGAAAAACTACAATAAAAATCTAAAAGTCTAAACCCATCAACAGTTTTACTTTTCCACGCCTAGATGCTTATGCCTTATAAAGGATTAAGGAATCATTATGAGAACAATTTAAAAGTGTAAATAATGCTGAAAAAACCTTTTAAAAATATATTATACAATAATGTCGTAAAATAATACAAACAAAAATCAAATATAAAAACATGCCTGGGATCAAAAAGTTGTATAAAAAGTACAAAAAACTAAAGGTTAAAAGCAGTTTATTAATTTAAAAATTAGATTCTGAATTCCGTGGACCATGAGGTATGTTTTATTCAATACTTTGCATTTAAAACTTGTTTGATCCCAACAAACATTTACGATCTTAATTAATTGATCTTAAAAGAGAAAATATGATATGTTAGGTATATAAATAGGAATACTTACTCATGTAACGATGTTTCATGTTTCGTTTGACGGAACGAGATGTATATGTCATTCCTGTTGGCATACCTTCAATGCCCGCCTGAACCAACCTCAGCCAGAATTGCCAGTTGGTGTTGCAGCAAATAACCATTGTGTTTCGTGTGGATTGTCACTTCGGCGCAGCCGTCGTCATACACATGTACTTAACGACAGTTTAATACGATCACGACGAGACATTGTGGAAGCTCTTCTCAATAACGTCGACCACGAGGTATGTTATACAATAGCTTATTCACTTTATAATTGTCCTTTATATAATTATATTGGCCTGCATTGTCACGAATCAGTAACGGTAAACTTAAAATGCCGCGTTAGAAACTCTTTCTTAATCTTTAAAATATATTTATCGTAGTTTTCAAGATCCGTGATACTTTAGATGACGAACTTATTTGATTAAATAGTGGGGATAACCTGAGCATCGTAATGAAGCAAGCAAGCTAATTAAAATAAATGGTATTTTTTCTTGTTTTACAGATTCCGTTTGATGGCTCCAGATCAATATGTAATTCATGTTGGTATAGACTGGACAAACAAAACCAGGTTGGTGTACCTGCTGCACCCGGAGACATGCTTCGTACTGGCATAATTCAAGCACCCAATACGTCTAGAAGGTATGTTCGATGGCTGTAATAGGATGCAACTGCGCAGGTGGAGTAATGTCATCAGGGTTCAGCTTCTCAGCTATTACCATTTATATGTGCCAAAATTAGCCCGCATTTACGATCATCATTTCTGGCGCCTTTAGAAGATATTCCTCAACATATAACATGCATACATACTGACATCAACTCAGAAGCTTTACTTGATATTTTGAGACTATATACTGAAGCCCTTGAAAAAAATGCTTTCTCAACTTTGAAGATATGACGGAGATAACGAGTGATCTCCGATTTAGGACAGGATTAAGCCATACACAATTTCAGAATTTGATTGGCCAATTACCAAGTCTTCGACAACAATCCCGTACACCTCAACTTGACTTGGAAATTTATTTAAGCAAACCGGCGAACCAAGTACCCGATTGGGAAGTGTCTTTAATATATCAAGGCAAAGTGTTGACAAAAAAGTTCATTTAGTGAGAAATTGCATGTTGAATGATTTTGTTCCGTTGCATCTAGGGCTTGACCATATCACTCGTAGTGAAGTGATTAATTATAACAGAATATTGCCTGATTACATTTTTGGAAACGCAGCTGCTTCCAAGCCAATAATGATATGTGATGGCACTTATCTATACGTTGAAAAAAGTTCAAACTTCGTTTCAGCGGCGTAGCTATAGTCTACATAAATATAAAAACTTGATCAAACCATTTATGAGCATTTGTGTGATGGTCACATTTTAGATATCACTGGGCCCTACGATGCAACAACCACAGATTCAGGCATAATGAAGAAAATATTAAAAAATCATGGCCAACCAATTGAAGACATACGTTGTCTTCAATTGGTTGGCCATGATTATTCCATAATTTTTTTGAACAGGGTGACGTATTTATTTTTGATCAGGGCTTCCGGGACGCGATTCCTGACATGGAATCGCACGGATATAATTCTGCTATGCCTCCAACCAAGAGACAAAATGAAGCGCAGCTCTCAACAGAAGACGCTAATAAATCAAGACTAGTAACAATATGCAGGTGGCCTGTGGAAACCATAAACGGCCGCTTTAAAAGGGATTTTAAAATATTTCGTCACAGAGTTTTTAATCGCGCCATGCCCCCACACGTTTAGCGATTTTAAAGTTGCAGGTGCTTTAATTAATTGTTATCAGCAGCTGTACGAGGACAACCTATACGCAAATCAGTTCATCCAAAGTATAAATCAAAACATACAAAGACCGAATTTATTAGCAGACTACGTTCTGGAACAAAATATGAATCGACAAAGAATGTCGTTTCAGCGACTGGATGGGTAAAATCAATAACTTCAGGATTTCCCAAGATTGTCACTTGAAGATTTAATACTCATTTCAGTTGGCACATATCACGTCAAAATAGCTCGCTCATATTGCAGCGAGCATTTACGGGCCACAGGCGCATACGAAATAGAGAGCTATGGACACCCACAACAAATATTTGACGATCCCAATGACGTATTGCTTCGGTGCCGCATCCAGTCGCGGCACACAAGACGTAGAATACACTACACGTACGTGATATATGACTTCTCACAGCAAGGTAGGAACACAATCAAACAATACTACTGTTCATGTTTGTACGGCCGAAGAACATTAGGGAGCTGTGCCCATGTTGCCCGCGTTTTATATTTTTTAGGTTGGGCCAGACATGAGGATACTTTAAGTCATCCTGCTGCCATGTTGGATAGAGTTCTCATTAAATAATTATAAATAAAATATGTTATGGCTACACTATGGTTTGATTTTGATTTTACTCCTTTATATCCGATAGGCAAGCACTCGAGCGATTAAAAATATAATGCATGGGGTGCTTGCCTATCGACATCTAACTATCTATAATTAATACGATAGCATCCTATTAGCATACTAATCAAAGTATCAGATACTTTGAATAGTATAGATACAAATACTATTCAAAGTATCAAGTGTACTTTTAAAGTGAAACTATCTTTGCAAACACATCCAGTCCATGATTATTGGCACTAAAACTATAAAATGTAGTTATAAATACCCGGATAAATGATGATGATGAGAAATATTACTATTTAACGTACTATCATCGTATTTTGAGGCTTTTAAGTAATAAACAAAAGTATTAATTAAAAAATTTTTTCGGCGCCTGAATAATAAAACAGGCAATATCGATTGTCTCCCAGTAAGGATCACGATCTCGCACGGTTATTATTATATTACTAATTATTACCGATTTTTTGAGATACACCTCATTATGCATGCAACTGGGTTTTTTTTGTACGGAACTGTGGCATTCACCTTTTTAAAAGTCGCATATTTAACTTTTATTACCAGTACAAAAAATACAAAGACTGCATTCATAATTTAAAAGATGATGAGACATGCATATATATAGATTTTTCGGAGACCTTAACTTGTAAATATCACAAAGAAATACAGGCAATGCACTTCGATAAAGAACATATTTCTTTTTTCTATTTCCCCGGAGAACCAACACAACCCTGAAGCAATATGGACACACCTCGATCCCGTCGTACAACATAATTAAATTATACATGCCAACATCTCCACCCAGCACTTCTTCTCTGATGGCCCAACCCCGCAATATCGCCAAAAAAGATTTTTTATTTTTTTAGTCAAAAAATCTAAGAATACGAGTTCAGTCACGGTACCTGTTTATTTTTTGCGGTCGCACACAGAAAGGATGCTGCGGACGGCATATTGCATCATTAAACGAACTTTAGACGCTAAAATTGCTCAGGGAAAAGATACTCGAATGCTGAAACAGCATTCGACGTTCTAAACTCAGAGAATACAAGTATAAAAATATTTTATATTCCATCTATCACTACCTGGGAGAGAAAATTTTAATCCTTAAGTTTTAGTAGCTGACGATGCATTTGCACTAATTACTAACTGCATGAAGCCATATGCTGACCTAATATCTCAATCACCAGAAATAATATTCAATTTTCGACTTTCAAGAGCAAGGAGATTAGTAGAAAATACGTTCGGAATAATGGCTTCTGTTTTTACTTTCATATCTACACTATTTATGTATATATTATTTCAGAAAAGCAGAATTTTACGACCACTTTAGTCGACGACACTTTAACTTAGAAAGTGGAGTTATTGTTAATGGAACTTGGAGACCAATTATTTGCAATGATACCGGCTTAACTGATTTACAAAGAGTTGACGCTAAGCTTGTTCGAGACGAATTAAAGAAATATTTGTTGACACCTCAAGTAAAATTGGAATGGCAGGATATGTATCAGTAAAGGTGTTTATTGTCGGGAAGGAGGAGGAAGGATTCACATACCCTCACACAAGTCTGGCTTCATGTCAGATTCTTTCACTGCGACACGAGATACTTATTTGTGCAAATCACATACAAACATGGGTTTGATGATAAATGCATTATACCAAAGGAAGATAATACCATGTAAGAATTGTCAACATTTTCTCTCTTTGGTTTGTTGTGATGTGAACAACGAAGACTGTGTGCATCGAAACTGTAAAAAATGTCGGAATAAAGTTATCGTATATCAGGAGTTTGATAATTCTATTGAGATAACTTACTGGCTATGGCAAAGTAACCAAATTATACTACATACGAAGGGAAAATAAGAACCGTTGAAAAAATTCAAATAAGACAACAACCTTGGCGCTGGTGTGATATATTTTTTATTTTGTAGGTTATATATTATTTAAGAAGTTAATTCTTTTAGAGTTTTTAGACAATAATTAGTTTTAAGCTTTTCAAATTTAAATATTAATATAAATATAATAAATAAAAAATCTAAAAAGTAATACATTTAACTTTTAAAAAGACAACAACCTAAGAAAAAAAATATTTCGATTCTTTTTAATTTACGAGTTCTTGGTGAATATTTCATTTATTGTGGTAATATTTGCCCAAAAAAGCGTTCATAACCACAAATGAACATTTTCAAGTACATAAATGTATTATTCACGTTGATTTTAGTAAAAAACTTGATTGCATACGTCTTGTGCTATGATGAAATACAGTCCTACTATTTCGGAGGTAGCTGTAAGCAGATGACATTGCATACGTGTGTTATCGATTTTCTGTATAATGTATTGCGACAGCAAGTGCAATATTGTACAGTCCGGTACAGTCAGTACTGGTATGAACTCATATTGTACCTGTCCTCGAATATAAAGGTGAAATAAAACCAAAAATTAGTATATTACATTTCATGTCTGGCTCACAATTCAGTCAATACCGTAATAAGAAAATATTTCATCTGATTTCTTGCTTGCTTACATAATATACCTGAGCACTGTTCAAACTATTACGAAGAATTATAGCGAATCGGGCCACGGAAAAGGAGCACCGGAAGGAGTGGGTGCCGTTATGAACAGAACTGCGGATCCAGCACTCTCCCAAGATTTGTCGAAAATGAGCTCATTCAATTTAAATCCCAATCAAAATCAAGCGACTATCATGACGACATGAATGCTAAAAATTTCATTAAATGGATGACTTCAAAAATCAATCCGAACTTGCCACTTGCTTGCATCGTGGTAATGGATAATGCATCATATCAATTTAAAAGCAGAAATGAAAGAATGGCTATTAAATAATAGTATTCCGTTTGAAGATTACTGGACGAAACCACAGTTTTACGAATTAATAAAAAAAAGCAAAGGAGATCCAGTATATCAAGTCGAATAAATTATTAAATCAACATGGACATGAGGTCGTGCACTTACCTCCATATCACTGCGATTTAAATCCGATAGAAAAAATATGGGCTATAGTCAAAAGACAGAAAAGAAAGATATTGCAGAGAAAAATGTAAGCTGAGCCGCAAGCAAAATATCCTAAATAACTGAAGCAGCATTCAACACTATAACAACGTTGGAATGGATTAACGTGTGTCAATATGTGGAAAAATCAAAGACCAATATTTCGAATCAGATAGACTTATGGATATAGAACTTGACAAAAATTGATCCGATGTGACGATGAAAGCTTAGACTCTTCTGACGACGAAATCAATGAAGACTCAGAAAGAAACATAATGGAAGGCATTGACCCACTGGAGGACCACAATTATACAAAATTTAGAAGTACTGTTAGATATTTAATAAGAGCTTTGGATAAATATTTAATGTTGTCTATTTTTTAATTAAAAACACTTCATAAAAAGCAGATACTACAATATTATATAATTTCCTCGTGATTAATACCTTGCACTGAAGAACTTGCGAACTAAGCCAGAACTTACCATCCTTCGTGCAGATAAAGGAAACGCCACGGTATTGATGGATACGTCAGATTACAACGACAAGATATTACAACTTCTATCGGATGAGAACACATATAAACTTGTGAAGAGTGATCCGACCACCAATATCCTCAAAAAGACAAGTGAACTCATTAAATCACTTTCCGAAACCACCAAAACCAAAACATGTCCCAAACCACCAAAACTGGATGGGTTACCGAAAATACACAAACCGAATGCTCCGCTGCGTCCGATTGTAAGCCAGATTGATTCACCAACATACCGTTTGGCTAAACACGTAGCAAAGTTACTTTCACCGCTTTTTCATACCAATTTGCCAATGAGATTCAAGATCAACATCTCATGGACAATGAAATCATGGTGAGTTTTGATGTTCAGTCCTTATTTACATGCCTACCAGTATGGGACTGCATTGAAATCACTAAGAAGAAGCTACTTGAAAATAATATGCCTGTTGAATATGCAGAATTACTAGAACATTGCCATACATCTGGCTACCTGTTATGGGGGGATGATTTCTATGTACAAGTGGAGGGCGCTGCTCACATTTTAAATGTTAGTGGTGAAACCAAAATTAAACTTTCAAGCCTTTTTTTGAGTAACTTTAAGTAATTTTAGGAAGTTGAGTTATTTTTTTATTAAAACAACATTCAAGACAATTATGTCACAGAAAAAAGACTGCAAAACATACTACGAAAAAAGATAAGAATTTTTGAAACCTCGCTGGCAAAAATCATTAAAAATACACAAAAAAAATATTACTCGAAAACTAAGAAAAATCGCGGAACATACATTATAAGCATCGGCCATTTCTTCAACCAATTAAAAAATATTTCTAATCATGGACCTATGAACTGCGGCCTAGACTGTATTGAAATTATTGGAGAAGGGCAAATCGGATTTTTGTCTAAATTTACATTGAAATGCAAGTTATGTAATATGAAATTTAATATTGAATCTGATGCTCCAGATGATTTACATGTAAATCATGCCGCTGTTGCTGGTGTGATCGCTATTGGCTATGGTCACTGGCAGCTTCTCTCTGCTGCCCTGAATCTTCCTCTCATGTCTGCTAAAACATATCAAAGAAGCCACGCAAAACTTACAAAAGATATAAAAAAATATCAATAGATTCCATGAGTGAAGCTGCGAAAAAAGAAAGAGAAATGGCGATTGGTGAAGGCTGGGTAAATAAAAATGGAATTCCCATAATTGATGTGATTGTCGATGGTTGTTGGTGCAAAAGGACTTACAAAAAAAATACTCTGCTTTGTCCGGGGCAGCAGCCATAATCGGTAAAAGGACGGGTGAGGTGCTGTTTTTGGGTGTGCGCAATAAATATTGTGCTATCTGTGCACAAGCTGAAAAAAAGGAGATCGAGCCTAAAACACATGTGTGTTATAAAAACTATAATGGCCCATCCACTGGGATGGAGTCAGATATTCTATTAGAGGGCTTTAAATGTTCTATTGATATGCATAACCTAATATACGGTAGGATGGTTTCTGATGGCGATTCAAGCACGTATGCGAAATTGTTGAAAAATCTCCCGTATTATAATGTAACTGTGGAGAAAAAATGAATGCAGAAACCATTTGCTCAGAAATTTATGCAATAAAATAGTCCAACTCCAAACAGATACCACATATTTATTAAAATACCGGAAACAACTAACCCAAACAAAAATTATGTTTCTAAGGAGAACAATCCGAAAAATCATAAAACATTATAAAAGTGACTCTGAAACTGAGAGACGATGTAATATCGAACCTTTATATAATGACCTTTTGTTAGCTCATCTGCACACTTTTGGGGACCACAGTCGGTGCAAGGCTAGCTTTTGCACAGTTATGAACAAATCTGATGGAAATCCTGAAACTGTCGATAAACAAAATTTACAAGTACCATTTGGAGTCGGATTTGTTTGATCATGTCAAATGTTGCATCACATGCTCCAAGTTTAATTCATGACGTAGACAACAGTAATTTGGTAGAAACGTTCAACAGCATAGTTGCGAAGCTGGCACGTATTCATCACACAAACATCCACCCCCACCGGGATTCAAACCCAGGACTTCTCGAGTAGGCGATATATTGAAACCCGGCGAACCAATCACTTGGCCATAGAGGTCGTCAAACGAAGAAACCGAATATTCAAAAACTTTATTCATTGACCACTTATCAACCAAAAATATTTGCCTCTTAAACAATATTTTTAGGTTACAATTTAGACCCTAGCAATGGCGATGTTTAGTTGGAGAATCCAATTCGAAGTTGTAATGTAATAATTGATTTCTTTTTGCAGATTACACCACGATCTTCGGTGCCTATTCTAAAGGTAAAAGAACAGAGTGTCACCATGACTATACTGCGTGCTAGTTCCACGCCAGTAGTGAAACGTCAAAAGCTTTCTCGTAAAAACGGCGAAGGTTCGAGCAAAACACGCGAGATCCAAGTCGAACGTCCGCAATGCTTGACCGAAGAAATCAGAAAATGCGTTTCGTCTACACTCAAGGGTATCCTGCCTGGATGCGACCAGAATAAATTCGAAAGTTTGATTGAGGAAATAACCTCTTTTATGTTATCACTATATTCAAAAGGATACTTTGATATTATAAAAACGGAAAATAATACACAGGTAAGCCAATACCATTAAAACCCAAAACATAATTAGTATTTAATATTTTCAATAAAAGCAGTTATCTCATAAAGGGCGTACCACGGCTACCGCACACGGAGGGCAAGTATATTAAATATTGAAGATAGGATATTTTACTGAAAGAAGACATCATTTTATTTTTAATAATAGATAGAACTGCATTCACAGTTTTTTTTAAATCGCCTGCTACAACTGGGAATCAAACTCGTGAAATTTCGAAAAAAAAACACGGGCAATTTTTGATAACCATCGAAAGTAAAAGGACGGGTGAGGTGCTGTTTTTGGATGTGCGCAATAAATATTGTGCTATCTGTGCACAAGCTGAAAACAAGGAGATCGAGCCTTAAACACATGTGTGTTATAAAAATGGTGATGGTGGCGCTGCCGTCACGTAAACAGTAAGCTCCGTATTTATTATCGCAAAAAAATAGTAAATCAACGTCTTTATTTATTAAAGTAGTTTAAAAGTGAAAAGTATCGTGTAAATATAACGTACGAATGTTATCTCCAGTAAATATCAAGAAAATCTAGTGAAATATACAAAAAAACGAACAGTGAAAAGTGATTGTGAAAAAATCATCATAAACCAATAATTACTTACTAGAAAGTGCATCATACCGAAACAAATACTGCTACTCACTCTCTTCACCGAGAAAATACATAAAACATACCATTTTGTGCTTTTGTTTATAATAAACTTAAAACCGACAAGAAACAGACGGTTAATTTTATTCAAATCTGTGACGGTGCTTGACGAATTTGAACTTTGACTACCTAACATTAAAGAAAAATGTTGAGAGATTACGACATCTATCGATGAATACGTATCACATTTTCGTTCTCTCAGTATCGGTCTAGGTGGCTCAGCGGCGAATACGGTGCATAGACAGTGTTAGTTTCAAGAGGTCCGCTGTTCGAACCTCGAAGGAGAATATTTAGTTAATTTACCTTTTGACATCTTTATTGAATAATATTATTATAATGGATGAGAATATTACTTACCGAAACATTAGAAGACGAAGCAGTTCACTTCACAACATTTCATCGCCCTCAAGTATGTTTGATTCCCCAATGACAAGCTTACCCAATACATCAATAAATAATAGCTGCACAGTTCAAGACCTAAATGAAAAAATAAACACAATGACGAACGACCTTCTAACTGCTCATAAAGAAATTGATAAACTTAATAGTGAGGTAACACGGCTCAATTCTGAATTACAAAAATTAATAAAAACCAACAACACTCTTATTTTGGATGAAAGCTGCAATACAAGTACTCCGCGGTCATCATCATCGGGACGTAAGAAAAAACGTAGCAGAACCAAAAACTATATAGATCCCCCCAAACCGAAAACAAAATTGACTACAAGGGATGTACCGGAACGAGCAAACTCATCGCTGTGAAGAATTTATGTACTCCGACCAAAATCAAGTCTGATGGTGCACAATTGACTACGGAAAAACTAATTGAACCTATGAAAAAGATTACAATTATTAGTAGTGATAATAGAAATAAGATACTAAACATATCCAAAGAATGTTTAAACGGATATAAATTCTGTCATTATTTGATACCGAATGGTAGCATAAAACAACTACTAGATAATATTGAATATAAACTGCAAAATTACACTTATAATGACTTCTGTATATTATTAATCGGTGATGCCGATTTCCGTATAACCAAGGATTATTCTCAACTAATTGATTATATTAGAAAACAATTGTTATTAGTCCAGCATACCAATGTGATATTATGTTCTCCAACCTTCAAGTGTAATAATTATAGTAACCTCTTTAATCTACGTATAGAAGCTTTTAACGACAGACTCTATTTAGACAACTTAAAACATGAATATGGTTTTATATTAGACTCAAACAGAAATTTGACGTACTCGAATGATATGTTTAATAATTCTGGCTTAATTAATAACTTAGGAACTAAAACAATATTTCGCGACATTCTGAAACTGATCCATTCGATTGAACAATATAATCAGACATTATCTAATATAAGTTTAACATATAATAATTATTATGATGATGACATTACTATTATTCATGACGAGAATAAGCTTTTTCGAATGTAATTATATGAACGTATTACATGTAAATATTAATGGTTTTCTTAGTAAATCTGACCTTCTGAGCATTCATCTTCAAAACTTAGCCGGTAAGGGAAATTCCATTGACGTACTATGTTTGACTGAGCATAATATGATACAAAGTGACGTGGAATTCAGTAATCTTATTAATTATAATGTAGCATCATGTAGTACGAGACGTAATCGACACGGTGGTTCTTGTATATTAGTACACAATAAGCATAATTTTAAACCAATTTTATCTATAACGAAATATAACATAGAAGGTATCTTTGAATGCTCTGCTATTGAGCTAACACATCACAAGTTCTTTATTATCTGCATATATCGACCGCCTAGATTAAATAAACATTTCATTGACAAGTTTTTTGATACTTTAGATAGCATGCTTAATGAATATGGCTTGAGCAAAAATAAAATAATATTATGCGGTGATTACAATTTAGATATCTTAAATAATAATAACAATACGAGAAGGTTTACCCAAATAATCAACAGTTACAATTTGAAATTTTCGTTTCGAGTACCAACAAGAGCAGCAAGCGGTAAATGTATCGATAACATAATACAAAATGTATATAAACCTAAAAGTAGTCTATTGGAATTTGCGATATCAGACCATATGGCCCAGCTATTGACATTCCCGGTGGCACAATCATTCTCTTTGAACTGCTGGTACAGCAAAAAGAGATGTTATGGTAGCAAAAATTTGAATATATTTTTTTTTTAAACACCTAAACTCACTTAAGTTCAAAGATATTTATAACAATACGTGTGATCCTGAAAAAGCGTATAATGACTTCTTTGATAATTTCAGTCTTCTCTACAAACTATGTTTTCCTATTATAAAAGTTAAACATAATAGTGAAAAAAAATCCAAATGGCTGTCAAGAGGTATCAAAATATGCTCAAAACGGAAACGTACAATGCTCTGGATGTACAGAAAAAACGCACAGACAAACTTAAAAACGATTTCAAAATTTACTCCTCTAGGCTTAACCAAGACTCAAAAATCGCAGAACAACTATTATATATCATCGGCCAAAAATAAATGTAAGGCAGCTTGGTCTATAATTAACGACAAAAAGAAAAATTTACCCCGTAATGACACACCCCAAATAAAAATTGATAATAAAATAATAACAGACATTTTCTTACATCAATCTCAATTATCTATTGACAATAATGTTAGTAATAGCAATAAAATAACTAGTACCTCATCTTGCATGCGTAATGACAAATGAGTTTTTATGAAACCTACTTCTCCTGATGAAATAAAACGTACTATTATGTCGTTAAAAATACAAATAGCACCGGATACGATGAAATCAGCACAAAAGTTCTAAAATATGTAAGCAACTTAATTGCACCTCTACTATGTCATATTATTAACTTATGCATTGAATACGGGATATTTCCAGAAAAAATGAAAATTACTTTAGTAAAACCTCTGTTTAAAAAAAAGGACATCGAGGAATTGGCCTGCTATCGACCCATAGCTCCGATATCAGTTTTTGCTAAGGTATTTGAAAAAATTATATATATTAGGCTCTATGACTTTTTTGAAAAATATATTTTAGTGGACGAACAAATGGGATTCCGTGCTGGTAAATCAACAAATTTAGCTATTTATGAATTTTTATATACTGTCATTAAAAATATTGATAAAAAACATCTAGTAAGTGCTTTATATACGGATCTTACTAAAGCGTTTGACCTTGTCGAACATAATATACTTCTACACAAACTGGAGCAATATGGTGTGAGGGGTAATGTTCTTAAGTTGATAACATCACACCTAACCAACAGAAGACACTCAACACAGATCCCTCGATTGTGTATCAAACGCAAAGAGGAAATAAATTATGTATCTGAAATCCAGTGTGTCGAACGAGGTATATCTCAATACCTCAGGGATCTGTATTGGGACCTCTGTTCTTTTTAGCCTTCATAAATGATCTCCCAAAATCAATAAATGAAAAGCTAATACTATTTGCTGATGATAGTACAGCTATTTTTGTCGGCAATGAAATCAATAGCTTAATACATAACATTAACGACTCGCTTAGTAAAATTATCACTTGGTTAAATTCTAATAAGCTGTGCATGAATATTGACAAAACTAACTATATGACATTTTCTAAAACACATATTTATTCTAATCTTGATTACGACATTAATTACAGAAATACAAAAATCGACAAAGTAGAGACTACGAAATTCTTAGGAATCTATATTGACAATAAGCTAAATTGGAAAAGTCATGTTGATTACGTATGCAGCCGTGTTAATAAATTTTCATATGCACTATACCGTATGAGTAAAATTGTAAACCAAACAACATTGATAATTGCCTACCATTGTCATGTTGAATCCATATTAAGATATGGTATTATATTTTGGGGTCATTCAACAGAGAGATATACTGTGTTTAAATCTCAAAAAAATGTATTAGAGCGATTTGTAAATTAAAATATAGGGACAGTTGTCAGCAACATTTTGCAAATCTCAACATAATGACAGTACCATCTCTGTATATTTATGAGGTGGTAGTCTTTGTGAAAGCAAATATAAACATGTTTCAACATCTTAGAAGTATAAGACATAAAAACGATATTTGCTTTCCCGCCAGTAGGACTGCCCTTTACAATAAAAGTATATTTGGTATGGCACCACGACTACAATAAATTACCAGAATGTTTAAAAAAAATATCCAATATCCAAACATTTAAATTGAGAGTTAAGAAATTACTTGTGGGAAAAGCTTACTATACAGTTGACAAATATATGACGGATTTTTAAAATAATTTGTAATCCATTTGTATTCCTGTTTTGTTATTTTATTTAATTTTATTTAAATGACCTATCTTGTAATTTGACCTATAATTTAATTTGACATTATCTTCATTTTGACATGTATTCTAATTTGACATTAAGGTAAGGTTTTTGTATATATCCATTATTATTATTATTACTTTCAAAATGTGACTTAGACATCTCATTTATCAAATTATAATTTCTTTTTAGATTAATATAAGTACTTAATTGACATTTTTAGAATAATGTAATTAATAGTGAACTAAATGTAATAACATTGCATGTCAACAAGACAGAATATGGCTGAACATAATATAATTTGTATACTTGAACACAACACAATATTACCTGTATTCGCAATAAAAAATATTTGAATTTGAATTTGAATTTGAAAAACTATAATGGCCCATCCACTGGGATGGAGTCAGATATTCTATTAGAGGGCTTTAAATGTTCTATTGATATGCATAACCTAATATACGGTAGGATGGTTTCTGACGGCGATTCAAGCATGTATGCGAAATTGTTGAAAAGTCGCCCGTATGATAATGTAACTGTGGAGAAAATATGAATGCAGAAACCATGTGCTCAGAAATTTATGAAATAAAATAGTCCAACTCCAAACGGATACCACTTATTTACTAAAATACCGGAAACAACTAACCCAAACAAAAATTATGGTTCTAAGGAGAACAATCCGGAAAATCATAAAACATTATAAAAGTGACTCTGAAACTGAGAGACGATGTAATATCGAACCTTTATATAATGACCTTTTGTTAGCTCATCTGCACACTTTTGGGGACCACAGTCGGTGCAAGGCTAGCTTTTGCACAGTTATGAACAAATCTGATGGAAATCCTGAAACTGTCGATAAACAAAATTTACAAGTACCATTTGGAGTCGGATTTGTTTGATCATGTCAAATGTTGCATCACATGCTCCAAGTTTAATTCATGACGTAGACAGTAATTTGATAGAAACCGTTCAACAGCATAGTTGCGAAGCTGGCTCGTATTCATCACACAAACATCCACCCCCACCGGGATTCAAACCCAGGACTTCTCGAGTAGGCGACATCTTGAAACACAAAACCAATCACTTGGCCATAGAGGTCGTCAAACGAAGAAACCGAATATTCAAAAACTTTATTCATTGACCACTTATCAACCAAAAATATTTGCCTCTTAAACAATATTTTTAGGTTACAATTTAGACCCTAGCAATGGCGATGTTTAGTTTGAGAATCCAATTCAAAGTGTTTTGTTTTATGGCGTGAAGTTGTAATGTAATAATTGATTTCTTTTTGCAGATTACACCACGATCCTATTCTAAAGGTAAAAGAACAGAGTGTCAACATGACTATACCGCGTGCTAGTTTCACGCTAGTAGTGAAACGTCAAAAGCTTTCTCATAAAAACGGCGAATGTTCGAGCAAAACACGCGAGATCCAAGTCGACCATCCGCAATGCTTGACCGAAGAAATCAGAAAATGCGTTTCGTCTACACTCAAGGCTATCCTGCCTGGATGCGACCAGAATAAATTCGAAAGTTTGATTGAGGAAATAACCTCTTTTATGTTTTCACTATGTTCAAAAGGATACTTCGATATTATAAAAACGGAAAATAATACACAGGTAGGCCAATACCATTAAAACCCAAAACATAATTAGTATTTAATATTTTCAATCATCATTATCAGCCTATTAATGTCCCCACTGCTGGGGTACAGGCCTTCCCTATGGATGGAATAGGGAGATGGAATATTTTCAATAAAAGCAGTTATTTCATATCAAATATAGGGCGTCCCACGGCTCCCTCACACGGAGGGAAAGTATATTAAATATTGAAGATAGGATATTTAACTGAAAGAAGACATCATTTTATATTTAATAATAACTAGAACTGCATTCACAGATTTTATTACCTCATGTGCATTACTCGATGCAGTTGTAAGTGATCTACTTAGTTGGACAAAAAAGTCCTTGGACAAAAGTAAGTTCCATCACTGGGCAGTTGACATCTAACATTATCAGGTTATTTGATAATTATGAGTAAATGGGGCTTTAAAAATAAATACCGGTAAAAACCAGGTTTTTTTCGGGGCATTTTTTCTGTCTCCTATAACTGTTTATTGATTAGTTTAGCCACGCACGTTTAAATAATACCGATAATAACCGGCTTTTTTGAAGTCTGGTTATGTTTGCTGATCGGCAAATTTATAACAATACCGGTAAAACACCAGTTTTTTAATTCTTTTTTGGTCTCTTTCAACCGTCTATTGATAAGTTGACAAGTAAATTAAATACCTATTTAATAATATGTGAAAGTTATCATGTTCGATGTTTGGTTGGTACTCGATAACTAGATGTCATCCCAGAAAAATGTACGGTGGGATAAAATAATATAAAATCAAGCAGCCGCGGGCGTTCGCTAGTGAACTGATGTAGGTACGTTACAATAGAATTAGAGGCTCATCGTATACCGGTAGTGTAGAGTCATTTTTATTTTAGCTAGTGGTGATTTCAATCGTTCAATTATTATTCACCATATTTATACGTCCAGTAGCGCCCCCCTCCCCCTACTTTGTGCGCGTTAACTTTGGTTTTTTGGGAATCCCAAAAGCACAGGTAGACTATTTTCCGGGATAAAATGTATCGCATGTCGCAATTCCAATCATAAACTAACTAAATTTAATTGTATGTAATACTAATTAAAATTGCTTATCCAAAGCATAAAAATCCAATATAAATAATATTTCCAACACTCACACCAATTAGCCTAGCCCCAAAGTAAGCACTATAAGGCTTGTGTTATGGGATGCTAGGGTAACGGATAGAATACATAAACTGTACATATATAAGTTTATTTATATAGAAATAGATATTAAACATCCATGACTGGAGTACAAATGTTCGTATTCATCACACAAACATCTGCCCCCACCGGGATTCGAACCCTGGACCTCTCGAGTCGGCGACACCATGAAACCCGGCGTACAAACCACTCGGCCACGGAGGTCGTCATTATAAAAAGTAATTTAAAAAAATATATCATATTATAATCAAAATTACACAAACAAAAATTATGAACGGATAATAATTATTATTTTGTTTACACTTGTAAACAAAATAATAATTATTATCCGGTCATAATTTTTTGCGTGGTTGAGTAACGAATAAATTATATCCGCATTTTTTACTAATTTTATAGTTAGAATGCTTTTTTATCGAGTCGTGAAAGCAAATCGCACGAGTATGGCGGGGAGAGCAACGTTAAGCCGGGTCCAGACATGTATCATTTGCCCGATCCGATCACCGTATCCGTATCGTCGACGCGTATCATGATCGCATATGTGGACGGGTAATGATATACGTATCATGATACGGGATCTCGATACGCCGTTATGATACGGCCCATCCCATGTCGTGTCGGTTTTTGTCCGATCATCAAAGGTGATACAGATACGAACGTGGGTCAGTCTGGACGCGTCACTCGCGACGCTAGGTTGGTTGCACGTGCGCGTCATTTTCAGTCCTTGCCGTGAAGTAAAAACAATGAATTGGAACAATGAAAATGTTATTAAATTTATCGAGGCCTATAAAGAAAAGCAAGTATTATGGGACCCCAGCCACAAAAGCTATTACAACAGGAATCTGAAGCAGGAGGCCTGGGATGAACTCTCCGTCGAAATGGACTGTCCAGTTGGCGAATTGAAGAAAAAGATGGATTATTTGTTGGCTGCCCTTCGCCGTGAAAAATCAAAAATCGCTAAAACCAGCACAACAGGAAAAGGTAAGTAGATACTGCTAGTGCGTGCAGAATCTATGCCGGTTTGTGAAGTTCGCACAAGTCGCCCGCCATCCCCTCCCCGGACGGCGAACAGAGTGGCATTATTTTGCACGCACTCTACTCGTACCCGTTCATGAAAACTCAATTGATATTTTATAATTATTATTTTATTATTATTCCTCTTTTAGTACAGTCATTTGGTAAGAAATATAGTCAATAGTTTTGGCGTACGAGCGCCGTAAAGTGTACTCCAATGCGCATTTTGGCCAAAAACTCATTTCCACACCACCTTGAGTTAGAGTAAGTGGCGCGTTTTTTTTAATGTGGTATCCCCAATAGGCCTTATCCACATGCAATTCAATGTGCTAAAATTTAGCGTATTCTCCTTCGCTTTGTTGTTCTCGATGGACCAGGTGTTGCAAATTCATCGTCTGTAGTACCAATCGAAACGTCTCAGACTGGTATTTCATCTACATCATGGGTCTATTATAGTATAATATAATATCTATATTCAGTATAGTTTAGATTTATATTAATTTTATAACTCACAAATATAATGAGTTGAAATTAAATGCCACAGGTTGCATGAATAATGAGTAATGACCAAAGCGCGCGTTGGAGTACACTTTCCGGCGCTCGTACGCCAAAACTACTGACTTTATGAAAAAAAAGCTAGATACATAAATTGTAGGCAATTGTTTCTAGTTTCATTTTGTAATAACTGTTTTTATCGTAAAATGAGTTGGAAAGGAGATATTGTCAAAAAACTGCTTTTAGGCGCCATTTTTCCAATATGGCGGCGCGAGCGGCAAAAATACGAGGTGGCAAGTCTAAATTCGGAAAGAACACCTCAAAAGTTATAAAATTACCAATTTTCAAAACTCCCGGAAAACTTTCCAGGTAAAACTACCAAATGACTGTACTATTTATTTATCTTTAATCTTAGATTAGGCTTTTTACTATATGGATATAAAAGTAAAATACATATTAAATGAAATTACAAAACATAAACACATTATAAAAAAATGTTATTATTATTTTTAATTTAACTACACACTAATACCAGAAAAAGCCAGAAATTAAAAACTTTACTCTGAATGTGATGGGATTAGAATAGTTATACTTATTTCTATATCGTAGTATTAATCGTGGCATAATTTTAAATTATAGGAGCCGATAAAGTATACCAGTCTTCTTGGTTCGCTTTCAAATATTTGCAATTTCTGATGGACAGAAACAAGCCTCGCCCGAGAATTAATACTGTGAGTATCTTCAGCACAACCACATTATTACATTTAACTTTAATTATTTTGATTTAAAAAAAACATTTTTTTATTAGGAGACACCATGTGGTTGCCGCGGCGGCATATGCTACGGCCTTTAAGTCTAATTCATATGATCTTGCCATGATAATTTTCCGACTGTACAGCAATATTTAGCAATTTTATCCCTCATTACCTGGGCCGACAAAGAAGCTCTGCGTGGGGTATTCGTGATAGGCAATAATGAAGTTATATCGTTATTTTTGAGACGCCATCTTCCCATTGTTACTGACGCTTCTACTTCACTATCAATACTACCTGGTGGTGCATAAATTGTTGCAGAATTAGTACTTTTTATTAAGAAGTTGTGAAGATGACATATTGTCATCACAATCAGTTGTGCCGTTTCAGGTTGGAGTAGCATTGGCTTTCGTAGTACTCTAAAAACACTAGCTGAAATGCCAAAAGCATTTTCAACCACTCGTCGAGCTCTTGATAATCGATAATTAAATGTTTTTTTTAATGATCCTTTAGGATGTACACCTGGATATGGCTTCATAATATGGATGCCTAACGGGAAAGCATTGTCTGCTACAAAATAGTATGGTATAATGCTATTCGTTCCTTCTAATAGTTTCGGAGATGGAAGATTTAATGAGTTGTTTGAAATTTTTTCCTTGAGAATGGAATCATTAAATACACCTCCATCGGAAATTCTCCCTTGACACCCTACATCGACAAATATAAATTTATATGAAGCATCAACTAAAGCGAACATAACAATACTAAAAAATTGTTTATAATTATAAAACTCGGATCCGCTATTGAAAGGTGCCTGCAACATGATGTGTTTCCCGTCCATAGCACCAACCACGTGTGGAAGATCCCAACAGTTTTGAAACTCGGAACTAATTTCCTCCCATTCTTGATGCGATGTAGGAATCTGTAACAAATATATTATAATTATTTTATTTTGCTTGCAGGAAGGCCAAGACCGCGCTTTGAAGGATGTAGTGTTTGTTTTTAAACAGAGCGTGACACTGACACACGTAGGACAGCTGTTTTGTCTATGATAGCGAACCGCTTACGTCAGCGTAGCTGTCAAACTTCATTGATTGGGTTGGTAGCCTTGAGGGAAGAGTCGATTTTCCTATTCGACTAAAATATTCGCCTTGAGACTTATAAAAAAAAAAAAAAAAAAAAAAAAAAAAAAAAAGTTATCAGGCGGTGAATCTCTGTGGGGGCGCGTGGATGAATGGATGGAGTTTGACAGTTGTTGAATTTTGAATAGTCTTTCCCAGATCGATTTGAGTCCTCCTTATCGGGTGCTGTTTTTAATCGATTTTGAATTTTACTCGAAATTGAATTTCCTCGCTGATTTGGGTAGGTTCCCTTCCCTTTTCCTCAGCTTACGGCGAGCGTAGGTATATAGTTTTGAGTTTATTCTTCGGTTCGTCTCGAATGCGGCGGCTGTCTGTTTGACTGTGGCCTTTGCCTTCAGTTGAAGTGGGAAACAAATCATAGACACATGTTGGGGAGTAGACGATCCGTCTATCATCTATGAGCAATTGTCAAAACAACTTTAAAAATTTCACAATCTGTTTGTGGTACAGTTAACTTTTTATCTTTTCTTCTGCCCAAAGTATAATAAACGGCATATTATTGTCGTCGAAGTCGTGAGATAGATCCGAAAAGTTTATATCCCGAAGGATATTGGCGGAAAAAGCGCGGAGTCGCTAACCGAACTGAGTTTCGTAGGTGGACGAACACGAACCTTCGTAAGGCGATTGCAATAATAAGGCGGTAACTTGTGATAGGAAACAAAATAGTTACGGATAGTTTCATATTTCGAACGGCTTGTACGTTCCCCTCAAGAAATACTGGAGGACTAACAAGGAGACTTTTGTTCTGTGCACGGACCAGAAGGGGCGCGGGAGTTTATTTGCCAGCCGCTCTCCGGTTTTATGTAACCCGGCCGAACAGCAGACAGATTATACACAGCTTAACCTATCATAATCAAGGTATTTCTCTACTAACCCCGGGTGAACGTGAAAAGGAAACAACAGGCGAGGTTGGACCCCGACTTACCCATTTCCATATATTTACATATATCTATATAGCTGGTTATCTCACTGAGAACTAGAATTAACTAAGTTTGTCACCAATATCGATCAAACGAGCCGTAGAACCTCTGAAATCCACTCAATAGCTTATTCAGTCTAGTCTATGTGGTATTTGTGGATAAAATATATTAGTAAGGATTATATTGTAAGTACATGGTAAAGTGTTATGAATGTTTGATATTCATATAATTATAACCTTTCATGACAACTTGTTGGTTTATATACACATTAACTTTGAACTACTGTATTCAGCTTAGATATTTATAATTAGTGAAACATAGTTATTATATAAATAATAAACATAGTTAGACTTGTTGATTTATATAAGCAATAACTTAAATCTACTGAAGTCCTAGGCTTTGGTATCTAAAGTGGATAAAATATACTTATAACATTATCTTAATTTTTTGGTTTTCTTTTATTGTTCCCCCGGTGCTCTGAATGGGCTAAAGGAGGGCTGTTGAAGAGAATTTAACATCACATGTGGCGCCCGAACAAGTGGAAGCAAGGCTTTGTAGCATTTACTTTGCTCTTTTTTTTGGTCATTTTTGCTCAAAAAAGGTTGATCGATATTGGTGATTTTTTTTAATTTTTCTTTTTTCTCTGAATTATTTGGCTTATATCCAAAGATTTGTTTATCTGGTTATACTGTGTTGTAAACATAATAATTTGTAACATCGGATGATCGATATTGGCTCAAAATTTACAATCAAAAAAGTCATATTTACTTTTTTATACCCTTATTTAAAGGAAAAAAAAAAAACCCTCTTGTGTACTGATTTTTGGTAGGTTAGTTCACCAACCTCACTTTTTTGAACCTAACAAGAAGAAACCTAACATTGAGAAACCTAATCCTTTAGAACCTAACAATTTTCAACCCTCAGGGGTGAAACCACACTTGTTACAACACTACTATTTTAACTGATATATCTTAACAGGTAGGTGATTTTATTATCATATTAATTACACTTTGTTATTGAACATTTCTTTATTTTGCCACACTAGGAGTAATTTTAACTTACAAAATGGAACAGAGGCCGATCACTTTTAACTTGTTACACAAAGATGAGTTGGAATATGAAGTCAGAATTAGGGGTGCGAAGCCTGTGGACGGGGTGCCTGCTTTAAAGGCACAAGTACGTGCTTTAAATAAAGATTTACCTTCTGATGAAATATTAACTTGTGAAGTAGAGATAGAATCAGAGTTGGATATTATTAGGGAGAAATTAGACAGTTTAGATGATCTTACTTCTCAAACTTCTTCTAGAGCTAGTTCCCTTAAAGCACTGAACAGAATACAATCATTAGCACATCACTTGTTTCATAGACTTAGTCGCTTAGATTCTGATAATGATGACAGCATCGCCTCTCAATTGGAGGCGCTGCAAGAACGTCTGGACAAGTTTCTGGTTAAGTTAGATAACATTATGCACCATTTTAAGAGTAGTTTAACTCAGGTGCCTCCGGAAGAGAATAGCAGAGTCCATGCTGCTTCTGAACGCACTGGGAATGCTTCCCATGACTCTGGTGCTGCCGTACATAAACTAAACATACGGTTTAATGGGAAAACCTGTGTAAAGGCATTCTTGCAGCGTTTAGAGGAGTTATGTTTGTCTCGTGGTGTAACAGATGGTAAATTGTTCAATTCTGCAGCTGAATTGTTTACAGATGAGGCTCTTTGTTGGTATCGTGGGGTGCAATCCGAAGTACATAGCTGGTTAGGGTTGAAAACCTTGCTTCTTGATGAATATTTACCATCAGATTATGATCATCGTTTATTACAAGAGATCCGGTCTCGCACTCAGGGTTCCGATGAAAGCATAGTGAATTATCTTAGCATTATGCAGAACTATTTTACTCGGTTGTCAAAGTCGCTCTCAGAGGAAGAGAAATTGAATATTGTTCTTTTTAATATTAGACCTTTTTACACTACACAATTAGCTTTGAATCCCATAGAGTCCTGGACAGATTTGAAACGCAAATGTAGACTTCTGGAAGGTGCCAAGGAGCGTTCCCAACATTTTAGTGAACCACCTAAAATAACCCAGGCTTGCTTAGCTCCAGATCTGAGTTATAAGAATAGCAATAATAGACAACTGCCTAAGGTCTCAGCCGTGCAACTGGTGGGAAATGATAAGTTCTGTGTGCGTTGCCGTGTTGAAGGGCATACGCTGGGAACATGCCGGGAAGCTCATGTTTTGGTTTGTTATCGTTGCGGCCGGAAAGGGGAGACGGCAAGATCGTGTCCCGAGTGCTCCCAGGGGAAAGCTAAGAATTCTTCTCTTCCAAAAAACGGGAAGGTGTGAATCGGCGCTGTTATACATTTTTGTCTAAACACGAATGGGATTCGTGGTTGGAAGTAATTCGACGGTTTTTCGATAGTAATAAACAAAACATTATTAAAAAGTGTCAAAATGAATGTCAACATCTGACAGCGCCGATTCACAACACAAGAGGGGATGCCCGTCCATTTTTAAAAATTACTATTTATGAATTAAAATATATAGGCTTGCTAGACTCTGGTTCTGAAATATCTATTGTAGGTAACAATGCAATAAAACATTTTTCTGGCCTTGGTACTGTACATAAGTCATGGGACTTAACACACATTACTACTGCAAACGGTTCGTCGTCTCCAGTGACGGGCTACATATTTTTGCCAGTCACTGTCGGAGGAAGAACCGCCACTATTAAATTCTACTTAGTACCTGGGGTCGCCACTGAGCTACTTTTTGGGATGAATTTCTGGAAAGAATTTAAGATAGCACCCGACGTTCTATCCTTATTGGAGGGTGGTGAGTATTTGCCGGGGGGTAATCATATTGGTTCGATCACTTGTGACGATAGATTTTTACAAGATTTTGAGTCGCTCTCTGAGTCCGAGCGTAGGCAGGCTCAGGAAGTAATACGATTGTTTGAGGATATATCAGCGGAGAAGAGAGGATTAGGTAGGACTCACTTGGTCACGCACAAAATAGACACGGACGATCATCCACCGATCAAGCAGCGTTACTATATCATGTCTCCGGAAAAGTTGGCCGAAATGAACAAGCAACTAGACCAAATGCTCAAAGATGATGTGGTGGAGCCGAGCAATAGTGCGTGGAACAATCCCGTCACTCTGGCGCAAAAGTCGGATGGATCTTATCGTTTTTGTTTGGACAGTAGGAAACTCAACGCGATTTCAAAGCATGACGCCTATCCTTTGCCGTATATCAGTAGCATCCTGGACCAGCTCCGTGACGCGAAATTCCTGTCTTCAATCGATCTTAAATCGGCATACCATCAAGTATTATTATCACCGGATTCCCGGGAAAAGACCGCATTCACTATTCCCTCCCGCGGGCTATTTCAATTTAAGGTCATGTGTTTCGGTTTGACCTCAGCGCCTGCCACTCAGCAGCGCTTGATGGATAGTTTGTTTGGGCCGGAGTTTAATAAGCTGTTGGGATCCGGGTCACCAGATTTTAACCCGGATAACCATAAAATATTCATTTATTTGGATGATTTAATAATTTTAACTTCCTCGCCTGCCATGTCCGAACATCTTGATATTCTACGTAAAGTCAGAGATAGATTGTTGGAGGCTAATTTAACTATTAATATGGGGAAGTGTCAATTCTTTAGAAGACAGTTGAAGTATTTGGGTCACGTGGTTGATGAATATGGTTTGCGTACCGATCCCGATAAAATAAGAGCTATTGTGGATTTTCCCATACCCGCTAATAGAAAGGAGGTGAAACGTTTTCTGGGAACTGCATCATATTATAGGCGATTTATTAAAAACTTTAGCCATATGGCCGGGCCATTAAATGCTCTCACTTCTACGCGTAAGGGTGCTCCTCCCTTTAAATGGTCGGATGAGGCAGAGCAAGCATTTCTGGACTTGAAGTCGGCTCTTACAAGTGCTCCAGTTTTGGCATGTCCGGACTTCACGAAGGAATTTGCAGTTCATTGCGATGCGTCCAATTTTGGCATTGGAGGTACCCTCACCCAAACCGTAGACGGCCAGGAGCATCCGGTCGCGTATTGTAGTCGCTCACTTACCCACGCCGAACGAAATTACTCGGCTACCGAGCGGGAAGCTTTAGCTGTGGTACATGTAGTCGAGCATTTCCGTCCCTATCTGGAGGGTAGTAGGCCATTTCGTGTTATTACCGATCATGCTAGTCTAAAATGGTTTCTGAAGCTTAAAAATCCGACCGGTCGCTTGGCGCGTTGGGGTTGTAGATTATCACCCTATAATTTTGTAATAGAACATCGCAGTGGCTCACAAAATGTGGTACCTGACGCGTTATCCCGCTCTGTTCCCGTGGCATCTATAGGTATCACTGACGCCACAGCCGACTCGTGGTATAATAATATAATTAAACGTTGTACGGACAAACCTAGAGCTTGTCCAAATTTTCAGATAGTTGATGGTAGGTTATACCGTTTCACAAAAAGTAGTAATAAGCTCAGTGGTGATTACCAGTGGAAACAGGTTATCCCGATTGAGAGTAGGGAATCTATAATTAAACAGAACCACTCTGAACCAATCGCGGCTCATCTTGGTGTGGCAAAAACTTATAAACGTTTAAAATTAAGATATTTTTGGCCGGGTATGTATAAGGATACCGTGGATTTTATTAAGAGTTGCTCGGTTTGCAACGCATACAAACACAGTTCACTGGCAACTCCTGGGTTCATGGGAGAACCTAAAGTTTGCTGTCGGCCATTCCAGTGCATCAGCATCGATTTAGTTGGCCCACTGCCGATGTCCAGACAGCAAAACAACTATTTGCTGGTAGTAGTGTGTTGCTTTACAAAATATTGTTTATTATTTCCTTTACGTCGAGCTACGGGTAGGGTGATTGCTCAGCGACTGGAGGATCATGTCTTTTTGATTCATGGTATACCTCAAACCGTGATCTCCGATAACGGATCGCAATTTGTAAGCCATGAACTTCAATCTTTGTATGCCAAATATAATATACCACAAGTCCATTTGGGTCCCGTGTATTGCCCTCAGGTTAACACTGTCGAACGTTATAACCGTACTGTCATCACTGCGGTGGCCTCGTTCGTTGAAAATGACCATAGATCTTGGGACGTGAATATTCATAAGATCCAGTTCGCTATGAACACCTCTGTGAACGAATCCACGTCATATACTCCGTTTATGTTAGTTCATGGTAGGGAGGCTGTTACCGATGGTAGTATTTATGCCGGTTTCAACGATCTTGACGAGTTAGTGATAGTACCCCGGGATACTCATGCGTCTAATCTGGGTCATTTAGGTGAAATCTTTAAAGAGGTCAAGGACTCACTGCGAAAAGCCCACGATAGGAACGTTAAATATTATAACAGGCGTCGTAGGGATATTTCCTTTAACGTGGGCGATTACATTTGGAAACGGACGTATAAACAAAGCGCGGCTCATAAATACTTTTCAGTCAAACTTGCACCGAAATATGAACGTTGCAAAATAATCCGTAAACTCTCCCCCCTCGTTTACGAGCTCGAAGACGAAAACGGGAAGTATGTAGGCAAATGGCATATAAAAGATTTCAAAAGCGCTGACCCCGAATAGATATTTAGGTAGGGACTTATCGCCGTGGATGTGGCGGCCGACGAATACCCATTCCGCCTTCTGCCCGGCGTGACGTAGAAATCGTCAATGGGTCTTGGTATCACACTGCATCTTAGATACCCATGTGTGTGTTCGTCCCCGATAGTGTGATCTCTTTGTTTGCCACCTAATTAATGCTTAAACACTTAATTGTCTCTTAACTTTTCCAGGAGAAGATTTTGTTAATGTGCTTGTTAGTTTTTTACCTACCAAGGCATTTTATTGAAGTTGCTAATACAAATGAAAACGTATTAACAACAACTTTTATCATAATATCCTATGATGAGCATAGAATATTTATGATATTTTTTTTTTATTTCTCTCGGGAGACAGTAAATGAGACACACGATGGACGAACACACAACATGCAATTTTGTGAGCAAATCGCCTTTGACCAATAACATCTCTTTGGTTAATTTTCTACCATTATGTTTTTCGCGGTATAACTGGTAACATTATAATTATTTTTTTTTATTATATCTATTTTCGGAGCAAAGATGCTTGCGGTACGGCCTTGAGTGGTATACACTTTGTGTTACTATTGTCATTTATTATTATCTATTTTTGTTACAACTTAGAGATTTATCAATGATTTATCGTTCTGTATGTTTATTTTTTCTTAACTTAGCGGTTTATAATATTCTATTATTTTATACAACATAACCTAATCATATCTTAACTAAAGTACGTAAGACATGGGGATATACGAACGAGGGCGTTCGACGAATTCCCTACGTGAATTCTGCCGTGAGTGGGGGGATACTGTAGTGTTTGTTTTTAAACAGAGCGTGACACTGACACACGTAGGACAGCTGTTTGGTCTATGATAGCGAACCGCTTACGTCAGCGTAGCTGTCAAACTTCATTGATTGGGTTGGTAGCCTTGAGGGAAGAGTCGATTTTCCTATTCGACTAAAATATTCGCCTTGAGACTTATAAAAAAAAAAAAAAAAAAAAAAAAAAAAAAAAGTTATCAGGCGGTGAATCTCTGTGGGGGCGCGTGGATGAATGGATGGAGTTTGACAGTTGTTGAATTTTGAATAGTCTTTCCCAGATCGATTTGAGTCCTCCTTATCGGGTGCTGTTTTTAATCGATTTTGAATTTTACTCGAAATTGAATTTCCTCGCTGATTTGGGTAGGTTCCCTTCCCTTTTCCTCAGCTTACGGCGAGCGTAGGTATATAGTTTTGAGTTTATTCTTCGGTTCGTCTCGAATGCGGCGGCTGTCTGTTTGACTGTGGCCTTTGCCTTCAGTTGAAGTGGGAAACAAATCATAGACACATGTTGGGGAGTAGACGATCCGTCTATCATCTATGAGCAATTGTCAAAACAACTTTAAAAATTTCACAATCTGTTTGTGGTACAGTTAACTTTTTATCTTTTCTTCTGCCCAAAGTATAATAAACGGCATATTATTGTCGTCGAAGTCGTGAGATAGATCCGAAAAGTTTATATCCCGAAGGATATTGGCGGAAAAAGCGCGGAGTCGCTAACCGAACTGAGTTTCGTAGGTGGACGAACACGAACCTTCGTAAGGCGATTGCAATAATAAGGCGGTAACTTGTGATAGGAAACAAAATAGTTACGGATAGTTTCATATTTCGAACGGCTTGTACGTTCCCCTCAAGAAATACTGGAGGACTAACAAGGAGACTTTTGTTCTGTGCACGGACCAGAAGGGGCGCGGGAGTTTATTTGCCAGCCGCTCTCCGGTTTTATGTAACCCGGCCGAACAGCAGACAGATTATACACAGCTTAACCTATCATAATCAAGGTATTTCTCTACTAACCCCGGGTGAACGTGAAAAGGAAACAACAGGCGAGGTTGGACCCCGACTTACCCATTTCCATATATTTACATATATCTATATAGCTGGTTATCTCACTGAGAACTAGAATTAACTAAGTTTGTCACCAATATCGATCAAACGAGCCGTAGAACCTCTGAAATCCACTCAATAGCTTATTCAGTCTAGTCTATGTGGTATTTGTGGATAAAATATATTAGTAAGGATTATATTGTAAGTACATGGTAAAGTGTTATGAATGTTTGATATTCATATAATTATAACCTTTCATGACAACTTGTTGGTTTATATACACATTAACTTTGAACTACTGTATTCAGCTTAGATATTTATAATTAGTGAAACATAGTTATTATATAAATAATAAACATAGTTAGACTTGTTGATTTATATAAGCAATAACTTAAATCTACTGAAGTCCTAGGCTTTGGTATCTAAAGTGGATAAAATATACTTATAACATTATCTTAATTTTTTGGTTTTCTTTTATTGTTCCCCCGGTGCTCTGAATGGGCTAAAGGAGGGCTGTTGAAGAGAATTTAACATCACATGTGGCGCCCGAACAAGTGGAAGCAAGGCTTTGTAGCATTTACTTTGCTCTTTTTTTTGGTCATTTTTGCTCAAAAAAGGTTGATCGATATTGGTGATTTTTTTTTAATTTTTCTTTTTCTCTGAATTATTTGGCTTATATCCAGGGATTTGTTTGTCTGGTTATACTGTGTTGTAAACATAATGATTTGTAACATCGGATGATCGATATTGGCTCAAAATTTACAATCAAAAAAGTCATATTTACTTTTTTATACCCTTATTTAAAGGAAAAAAAAAAAACCCTCTTGTGTACTGATTTTTGGTAGGTTGGTTCACCAACCTCACTTTTTTGAACCTAACAAGAAGAAACCTAACATTGAGAAACCTAATCCTTTAGAACCTAACAATTTTCAACCCTCAGGGGTGAAACCACACTTGTTACAACACTACTATTTTAACTGATATATCTTAACAGGTAGGTGATTTTATTGTCATGTTGATTGCACTTTGTTGTTGAACATTTCTTTATTTTGCCACACTAGGAGTAATTTTAACTTACAAAATGGAACAGAGGCCGATCACTTTTAACTTGTTACACAAAGATGAGTTGGAATATGAAGTCAGAATTAGGGGTGCGAAGCCTGTGGACGGGGTGCCTGCTTTAAAGGCACAAGTACGTGCTTTAAATAAAGATTTACCTTCTGATGAAATATTAACTTGTGAAGTAGAGATAGAATCAGAGTTGGATATTATTAGGGAGAAATTAGACAGTTTAGATGATCTTACTTCTCAAACTTCTTCTAGAGCTAGTTCCCTTAAAGCACTGAACAGAATACAATCATTAGCACATCACTTGTTTCATAGACTTAGTCGCTTAGATTCTGATAATGATGACAGCATCGCCTCTCAATTGGAGGCGCTGCAAGAACGTCTGGACAAGTTTCTGGTTAAGTTAGATAACATTATGCACCATTTTAAGAGTAGTTTAACTCAGGTGCCTCCGGAAGAGAATAGCAGAGTCCATGCTGCTTCTGAACGCACTGGGAATGCTTCCCATGACTCTGGTGCTGCCGTACATAAACTAAACATACGGTTTAATGGGAAAACCTGTGTAAAGGCATTCTTGCAGCGTTTAGAGGAGTTATGTTTGTCTCGTGGTGTAACAGATGGTAAATTGTTCAATTCTGCAGCTGAATTGTTTACAGATGAGGCTCTTTGTTGGTATCGTGGGGTGCAATCCGAAGTACATAGCTGGTTAGGGTTGAAAACCTTGCTTCTTGATGAATATTTACCATCAGATTATGATCATCGTTTATTACAAGAGATCCGGTCTCGCACTCAGGGTTCCGATGAAAGCATAGTGAATTATCTTAGCATTATGCAGAACTATTTTACTCGGTTGTCAAAGTCGCTCTCAGAGGAAGAGAAATTGAATATTGTTCTTTTTAATATTAGACCTTTTTACACTACACAATTAGCTTTGAATCCCATAGAGTCCTGGACAGATTTGAAACGCAAATGTAGACTTCTGGAAGGTGCCAAGGAGCGTTCCCAACATTTTAGTGAACCACCTAAAATAACCCAGGCTTGCTTAGCTCCAGATCTGAGTTATAAGAATAGCAATAATAGACAACTGCCTAAGGTCTCAGCCGTGCAACTGGTGGGAAATGATAAGTTCTGTGTGCGTTGCCGTGTTGAAGGGCATACGCTGGGAACATGCCGGGAAGCTCATGTTTTGGTTTGTTATCGTTGCGGCCGGAAAGGGGAGACGGCAAGATCGTGTCCCGAGTGCTCCCAGGGGAAAGCTAAGAATTCTTCTCTTCCAAAAAACGGGAAGGTGTGAATCGGCGCTGTTATACATTTTTGTCTAAACACGAATGGGATTCGTGGTTGGAAGTAATTCGACGGTTTTTCGATAGTAATAAACAAAACATTATTAAAAAGTGTCAAAATGAATGTCAACATCTGACAGCGCCGATTCACAACACAAGAGGGGATGCCCGTCCATTTTTAAAAATTACTATTTATGAATTAAAATATATAGGCTTGCTAGACTCTGGTTCTGAAATATCTATTGTAGGTAACAATGCAATAAAACATTTTTCTGGCCTTGGTACTGTACATAAGTCATGGGACTTAACACACATTACTACTGCAAACGGTTCGTCGTCTCCAGTGACGGGCTACATATTTTTGCCAGTCACTGTCGGAGGAAGAACCGCCACTATTAAATTCTACTTAGTACCTGGGGTCGCCACTGAGCTACTTTTTGGGATGAATTTCTGGAAAGAATTTAAGATAGCACCCGACGTTCTATCCTTATTGGAGGGTGGTGAGTATTTGCCGGGGGGTAATCATATTGGTTCGATCACTTGTGACGATAGATTTTTACAAGATTTTGAGTCGCTCTCTGAGTCCGAGCGTAGGCAGGCTCAGGAAGTAATACGATTGTTTGAGGATATATCAGCGGAGAAGAGAGGATTAGGTAGGACTCACTTGGTCACGCACAAAATAGACACGGACGATCATCCACCGATCAAGCAGCGTTACTATATCATGTCTCCGGAAAAGTTGGCCGAAATGAACAAGCAACTAGACCAAATGCTCAAAGATGATGTGGTGGAGCCGAGCAATAGTGCGTGGAACAATCCCGTCACTCTGGCGCAAAAGTCGGATGGATCTTATCGTTTTTGTTTGGACAGTAGGAAACTCAACGCGATTTCAAAGCATGACGCCTATCCTTTGCCGTATATCAGTAGCATCCTGGACCAGCTCCGTGACGCGAAATTCCTGTCTTCAATCGATCTTAAATCGGCATACCATCAAGTATTATTATCACCGGATTCCCGGGAAAAGACCGCATTCACTATTCCCTCCCGCGGGCTATTTCAATTTAAGGTCATGTGTTTCGGTTTGACCTCAGCGCCTGCCACTCAGCAGCGCTTGATGGATAGTTTGTTTGGGCCGGAGTTTAATAAGCTGTTGGGATCCGGGTCACCAGATTTTAACCCGGATAACCATAAAATATTCATTTATTTGGATGATTTAATAATTTTAACTTCCTCGCCTGCCATGTCCGAACATCTTGATATTCTACGTAAAGTCAGAGATAGATTGTTGGAGGCTAATTTAACTATTAATATGGGGAAGTGTCAATTCTTTAGAAGACAGTTGAAGTATTTGGGTCACGTGGTTGATGAATATGGTTTGCGTACCGATCCCGATAAAATAAGAGCTATTGTGGATTTTCCCATACCCGCTAATAGAAAGGAGGTGAAACGTTTTCTGGGAACTGCATCATATTATAGGCGATTTATTAAAAACTTTAGCCATATGGCCGGGCCATTAAATGCTCTCACTTCTACGCGTAAGGGTGCTCCTCCCTTTAAATGGTCGGATGAGGCAGAGCAAGCATTTCTGGACTTGAAGTCGGCTCTTACAAGTGCTCCAGTTTTGGCATGTCCGGACTTCACGAAGGAATTTGCAGTTCATTGCGATGCGTCCAATTTTGGCATTGGAGGTACCCTCACCCAAACCGTAGACGGCCAGGAGCATCCGGTCGCGTATTGTAGTCGCTCACTTACCCACGCCGAGCGAAATTACTCGGCTACCGAGCGGGAAGCTTTAGCTGTGGTACATGTAGTCGAGCATTTCCGTCCCTATCTGGAGGGTAGTAGGCCATTTCGTGTTATTACCGATCATGCTAGTCTAAAATGGTTTCTGAAGCTTAAAAATCCGACCGGTCGCTTGGCGCGTTGGGGTTGTAGATTATCACCCTATAATTTTGTAATAGAACATCGCAGTGGCTCACAAAATGTGGTACCTGACGCGTTATCCCGCTCTGTTCCCGTGGCATCTATAGGTATCACTGACGCCACAGCCGACTCGTGGTATAATAATATAATTAAACGTTGTACGGACAAACCTAGAGCTTGTCCAAATTTTCAGATAGTTGATGGTAGGTTATACCGTTTCACAAAAAGTAGTAATAAGCTCAGTGGTGATTACCAGTGGAAACAGGTTATCCCGATTGAGAGTAGGGAATCTATAATTAAACAGAACCACTCTGAACCAATCGCGGCTCATCTTGGTGTGGCAAAAACTTATAAACGTTTAAAATTAAGATATTTTTGGCCCGGTATGTATAAGGATACCGTGGATTTTATTAAGAGTTGCTCGGTTTGCAACGCATACAAACACAGTTCACTGGCAACTCCTGGGTTCATGGGAGAACCTAAAGTTTGCTGTCGGCCATTCCAGTGCATCAGCATCGATTTAGTTGGCCCACTGCCGATGTCCAGACAGCAAAACAACTATTTGCTGGTAGTAGTGTGTTGCTTTACAAAATATTGTTTATTATTTCCTTTACGTCGAGCTACGGGTAGGGTGATTGCTCAGCGACTGGAGGATCATGTCTTTTTGATTCATGGTATACCTCAAACCGTGATCTCCGATAACGGATCGCAATTTGTAAGCCATGAACTTCAATCTTTGTATGCCAAATATAATATACCACAAGTCCATTTGGGTCCCTGTGTATTGCCCTCAGGTTAACACTGTCGAACGTTATAACCGTACTGTCATCACTGCGGTGGCCTCGTTCGTTGAAAATGACCATAGATCTTGGGACGTGAATATTCATAAGATCCAGTTCGCTATGAACACCTCTGTGAACGAATCCACGTCATATACTCCGTTTATGTTAGTTCATGGTAGGGAGGCTGTTACCGATGGTAGTATTTATGCCGGTTTCAACGATCTTGACGAGTTAGTGATAGTACCCCGGGATACTCATGCGTCTAATCTGGGTCATTTAGGTGAAATCTTTAAAGAGGTCAAGGACTCACTGCGAAAAGCCCACGATAGGAACGTTAAATATTATAACAGGCGTCGTAGGGATATTTCCTTTAACGTAGGCGATTACATTTGGAAACGGACGTATAAACAAAGCGCGGCTCATAAATACTTTTCAGTCAAACTTGCACCGAAATATGAACGTTGCAAAATAATCCGTAAACTCTCCCCCCTCGTTTACGAGCTCGAAGACGAAAACGGGAAGTATGTAGGCAAATGGCATATAAAAGATTTCAAAAGCGCTGACCCCGAATAGATATTTAGGTAGGGACTTATCGCCGTGGATGTGGCGGCCGACGAATACCCATTCCGCCTTCTGCCCGGCGTGACGTAGAAATCGTCAATGGGTCTTGGTATCACACTGCATCTTAGATACCCATGTGTGTGTTCGTCCCCGATAGTGTGATCTCTTTGTTTGCCACCTAATTAATGCTTAAACACTTAATTGTCTCTTAACTTTTCCAGGAGAAGATTTTGTTAATGTGCTTGTTAGTTTTTTACCTACCAAGGCATTTTATTGAAGTTGCTAATACAAATGAAAACGTATTAACAACAACTTTTATCATAATATCCTATGATGAGCATAGAATATTTATGATATTTTTTTTTATTTCTCTCGGGAGACAGTAAATGAGACACACGATGGACGAACACACAACATGCAATTTTGTGAGCAAATCGCCTTTGACCAATAACATCTCTTTGGTTAATTTTCTACCATTATGTTTTTCTCGGTATAACTGGTAACATTATAATTTTTTTTTTTATTATATCTATTTTCGGAGCAAAGATGCTTGCGGTACGGCCTTGAGTGGTATACACTTTGTGTTACTATTGTCATTTATTATTATCTATTTTTGTTACAACTTAGAGATTTATCAATGATTTATCGTTCTGTATGTTTATTTTTTCTTAACTTAGCGGTTTATAATATTCTATTATTTTATACAACATAACCTAATCATATCTTAACTAAAGTACATAAGACATGGGGATATACGAACGAGGGCGTTCGACGAATTCCCTACGTGAATTCTGCCGTGAGTGGGGGGATACTGTAGTGTTTGTTTTTAAACAGAGCGTGACACTGACACACGTAGGACAGCTGTTTTGTCTATGATAGCGAACCGCTTACGTCAGCGTAGCTGTCAAACTTCATTGATTGGGTTGGTAGCCTTGAGGGAAGAGTCGATTTTCCTATTCGACTAAAATATTCGCCTTGAGACTTATAAAAAAAAAAAAAAAAAAAAAAGTAATCAGGCGGGAATCTCTGTGGGGGCGCGTGGATGAATGGATGGAGTTTGACAGTTGTTGAATTTTGAATAGTCTTTCCCAGATCGATTTGAGTCCTCCTTATCGGGTGCTGTTTTTAATCGATTTTGAATTTTACTCGAAATTGAATTTCCTCGCTGATTTGGGTAGGTATTCCCTTTTCCTCAGCTTACGGCGAGCGTAGGTATATAGTTTTGAGTTTATTCTTCGGTTCGTCTCGAATGCGGCGGCTGTCTGTTTGACTGTGGCCTTTGCCTTCAGTTGAAGTGGGAAACAAATCATAGACACATGTTTGGGAGTAGACGATCCGTCTATCATCTATGAGCAATTGTCAAAACAACTTTTAAAATTTCACAATCTGTTTGTGGTACAGTTAACTTTTCATCTTTTCTTCTGCCCAAAGTATAATAAACGGCATATTATTGTCGTCGAAGTCGTGAGATAGATCCGAAAAGTTTATATCCCGAAGGATATTGGCGGAAAAAGCGCGGAGTCGCTAACCGAACTGAGTTTCGTAGGTGGACGAACACGAACCTTCGTAAGGCGATTGCAATAATAAGGCGGTAACTTGTGATAGGAAACAAAATAGTTACGGATAGTTTCATATTTCGAACGGCTTGTACGTTCCCCTCAAGAAATACTGGAGGACTAACAAGGAGACTTTTGTTCTGTGCACGGACCAGAAGGGGCGCGGGAGTTTATTTGCCAGCCGCTCTCCGGTTTTATGTAACCCGGCCGAACAGCAGACAGATTATACACAGCTTAACCTATCATAATCAAGGTATTTCTCTACTAACCCCGGGTGAACGTGAAAAGGAAACAACAGGCGAGGTTGGACCCCGACTTACCCATTTCCATATATTTACATATATCTATATAGCTGGTTATCTCACTGAGAACTAGAATTAACTAAGTTTGTCACCAATATCGATCAAACGAGCCGTAGAACCTCTGAAATCCACTCAATAGCTTATTCAGTCTAGTCTATGTGGTATTTGTGGATAAAATATATTAGTAAGGATTATATTGTAAGTACATGGTAAAGTGTTATGAATGTTTGATATTCATATAATTATAACCTTTCATGACAACTTGTTGGTTTATATACACATTAACTTTGAACTACTGTATTCAGCTTAGATATTTATAATTAGTGAAACATAGTTATTATATAAATAATAAACATAGTTAGACTTGTTGATTTATATAAGCAATAACTTAAATCTACTGAAGTCCTAGGCTTTGGTATCTAAAGTGGATAAAATATACTTATAACATTATCTTAATTTTTTGGTTTTCTTTTATTGTTCCCCCGGTGCTCTGAATGGGCTAAAGGAGGGCTGTTGAAGAGAATTTAACATCACATGTGGCGCCCGAACAAGTGGAAGCAAGGCTTTGTAGCATTTACTTTGCTCTTTTTTTTGGTCATTTTTGCTCAAAAAAGGTTGATCGATATTGGTGATTTTTTTTTAAATTTTCTTTTTTCTCTGAATTATTTGGCTTATATCCAAAGATTTGTTTATCTGGTTATACTGTGTTGTAAACATAATAATTTGTAACATCGGATGATCGATATTGGCTCAAAATTTACAATCAAAAAAGTCATATTTACTTTTTTATACCCTTATTTAAAGGAAAAAAAAAAACCCTCTTGTGTACTGATTTTTGGTAGGTTAGTTCACCAACCTCACTTTTTTGAACCTAACAAGAAGAAACCTAACATTGAGAAACCTAATCCTTTAGAACCTAACAATTTTCAACCCTCAGGTGTGAAACCACACTTGTTACAACACTACTATTTTAACTGATATATCTTAACAGGTAGGTGATTTTATTATCATATTAATTACACTTTGTTATTGAACATTTCTTTATTTTGCCACACTAGGAGTAATTTTAACTTACAAAATGGAACAGAGGCCGATCACTTTTAACTTGTTACACAAAGATGAGTTGGAATATGAAGTCAGAATTAGGGGTGCGAAGCCTGTGGACGGGGGTGCCTGCTTTAAAGGCACAAGTACGTGCTTTAAATAAAGATTTACCTTCTGATGAAATATTAACTTGTGAAGTAGAGATAGAATCAGAGTTGGATATTATTAGGGAGAAATTAGACAGTTTAGATGATCTTACTTCTCAAACTTCTTCTAGAGCTAGTTCCCTTAAAGCACTGAACAGAATACAATCATTAGCACATCACTTGTTTCATAGACTTAGTCGCTTAGATTCTGATAATGATGACAGCATCGCCTCTCAATTGGAGGCGCTGCAAGAACGTCTGGACAAGTTTCTGGTTAAGTTAGATAACATTATGCACCATTTTAAGAGTAGTTTAACTCAGGTGCCTCCGGAAGAGAATAGCAGAGTCCATGCTGCTTCTGAACGCACTGGGAATGCTTCCCATGACTCTGGTGCTGCCGTACATAAACTAAACATACGGTTTAATGGGAAAACCTGTGTAAAGGCATTCTTGCAGCGTTTAGAGGAGTTATGTTTGTCTCGTGGTGTAACAGATGGTAAATTGTTCAATTCTGCAGCTGAATTGTTTACAGATGAGGCTCTTTGTTGGTATCGTGGGGTGCAATCCGAAGTACATAGCTGGTTAGGGTTGAAAACCTTGCTTCTTGATGAATATTTACCATCAGATTATGATCATCGTTTATTACAAGAGATCCGGTCTCGCACTCAGGGTTCCGATGAAAGCATAGTGAATTATCTTAGCATTATGCAGAACTATTTTACTCGGTTGTCAAAGTCGCTCTCAGAGGAAGAGAAATTGAATATTGTTCTTTTTAATATTAGACCTTTTTACACTACACAATTAGCTTTGAATCCCATAGAGTCCTGGACAGATTTGAAACGCAAATGTAGACTTCTGGAAGGTGCCAAGGAGCGTTCCCAACATTTTAGTGAACCACCTAAAATAACCCAGGCTTGCTTAGCTCCAGATCTGAGTTATAAGAATAGCAATAATAGACAACTGCCTAAGGTCTCAGCCGTGCAACTGGTGGGAAATGATAAGTTCTGTGTGCGTTGCCGTGTTGAAGGGCATACGCTGGGAACATGCCGGGAAGCTCATGTTTTGGTTTGTTATCGTTGCGGCCGGAAAAGGGGAGACGGCAAGATCGTGTCCCGAGTGCTCCCAGGGGAAAGCTAAGAATTCTTCTCTTCCAAAAAACGGGAAGGTGTGAATCGGCGCTGTTATACATTTTTGTCTAAACACGAATGGGATTCGTGGTTGGAAGTAATTCGACGGTTTTTCGATAGTAATAAACAAAACATTATTAAAAAGTGTCAAAATGAATGTCAACATCTGACAGCGCCGATTCACAACACAAGAGGGGATGCCCGTCCATTTTTAAAAATTACTATTTATGAATTAAAATATATAGGCTTGCTAGACTCTGGTTCTGAAATATCTATTGTAGGTAACAATGCAATAAAACATTTTTCTGGCCTTGGTACTGTACATAAGTCATGGGACTTAACACACATTACTACTGCAAACGGTTCGTCGTCTCCAGTGACGGGCTACATATTTTTGCCAGTCACTGTCGGAGGAAGAACCGCCACTATTAAATTCTACTTAGTACCTGGGGTCGCCACTGAGCTACTTTTTGGGATGAATTTCTGGAAAGAATTTAAGATAGCACCCGACGTTCTATCCTTATTGGAGGGTGGTGAGTATTTGCCGGGGGGTAATCATATTGGTTCGATCACTTGTGACGATAGATTTTTACAAGATTTTGAGTCGCTCTCTGAGTCCGAGCGTAGGCAGGCTCAGGAAGTAATACGATTGTTTGAGGATATATCAGCGGAGAAGAGAGGATTAGGTAGGACTCACTTGGTCACGCACAAAATAGACACGGACGATCATCCACCGATCAAGCAGCGTTACTATATCATGTCTCCGGAAAAGTTGGCCGAAATGAACAAGCAACTAGACCAAATGCTCAAAGATGATGTGGTGGAGCCGAGCAATAGTGCGTGGAACAATCCCGTCACTCTGGCGCAAAAGTCGGATGGATCTTATCGTTTTTGTTTGGACAGTAGGAAACTCAACGCGATTTCAAAGCATGACGCCTATCCTTTGCCGTATATCAGTAGCATCCTGGACCAGCTCCGTGACGCGAAATTCCTGTCTTCAATCGATCTTAAATCGGCATACCATCAAGTATTATTATCACCGGATTCCCGGGAAAAGACCGCATTCACTATTCCCTCCCGCGGGCTATTTCAATTTAAGGTCATGTGTTTCGGTTTGACCTCAGCGCCTGCCACTCAGCAGCGCTTGATGGATAGTTTGTTTGGGCCGGAGTTTAATAAGCTGTTGGGATCCGGGTCACCAGATTTTAACCCGGATAACCATAAAATATTCATTTATTTGGATGATTTAATAATTTTAACTTCCTCGCCTGCTATGTCCGAACATCTTGATATTCTACGTAAAGTCAGAGATAGATTGTTGGAGGCTAATTTAACTATTAATATGGGGAAGTGTCAATTCTTTAGAAGACAGTTGAAGTATTTGGGTCACGTGGTTGATGAATATGGTTTGCGTACCGATCCCGATAAAATAAGAGCTATTGTGGATTTTCCCATACCCGCTAATAGAAAGGAGGTGAAACGTTTTCTGGGAACTGCATCATATTATAGGCGATTTATTAAAAACTTTAGCCATATGGCCGGGCCATTAAATGCTCTCACTTCTACGCGTAAGGGTGCTCCTCCCTTTAAATGGTCGGATGAGGCAGAGCAAGCATTTCTGGACTTGAAGTCGGCTCTTACAAGTGCTCCAGTTTTGGCATGTCCGGACTTCACGAAGGAATTTGCAGTTCATTGCGATGCGTCCAATTTTGGCATTGGAGGTACCCTCACCCAAACCGTAGACGGCCAGGAGCATCCGGTCGCGTATTGTAGTCGCTCACTTACCCACGCCGAGCGAAATTACTCGGCTACCGAGCGGGAAGCTTTAGCTGTGGTACATGTAGTCGAGCATTTCCGTCCCTATCTGGAGGGTAGTAGGCCATTTCGTGTTATTACCGATCATGCTAGTCTAAAATGGTTTCTGAAGCTTAAAAATCCGACCGGTCGCTTGGCGCGTTGGGGTTGTAGATTATCACCCTATAATTTTGTAATAGAACATCGCAGTGGCTCACAAAATGTGGTACCTGACGCGTTATCCCGCTCTGTTCCCGTGGCATCTATAGGTATCACTGACGCCACAGCCGACTCGTGGTATAATAATATAATTAAACGTTGTACGGACAAACCTAGAGCTTGTCCAAATTTTCAGATAGTTGATGGTAGGTTATACCGTTTCACAAAAAGTAGTAATAAGCTCAGTGGTGATTACCAGTGGAAACAGGTTATCCCGATTGAGAGTAGGGAATCTATAATTAAACAGAACCACTCTGAACCAATCGCGGCTCATCTTGGTGTGGCAAAAACTTATAAACGTTTAAAATTAAGATATTTTTTTTTTTTTATGTATAAGGATACCGTGGATTTTATTAAGAGTTGCTCGGTTTGCAACGCATACAAACACAGTTCACTGGCAACTCCTGGGTTCATGGGAGAACCTAAAGTTTGCTGTCGGCCATTCCAGTGCATCAGCATCGATTTAGTTGGCCCACTGCCGATGTCCAGACAGCAAAACAACTATTTGCTGGTAGTAGTGTGTTGCTTTACAAAATATTGTTTATTATTTCCTTTACGTCGAGCTACGGGTAGGGTGATTGCTCAGCGACTGGAGGATCATGTCTTTTTGATTCATGGTATACCTCAAACCGTGATCTCCGATAACGGATCGCAATTTGTAAGCCATGAACTTCAATCTTTGTATGCCAAATATAATATACCACAAGTCCATTTGGGTCCTGTGTATTGCCCTCAGGTTAACACTGTCGAACGTTATAACCGTACTGTCATCACTGCGGTGGCCTCGTTCGTTGAAAATGACCATAGATCTTGGGACGTGAATATTCATAAGATCCAGTTCGCTATGAACACCTCTGTGAACGAATCCACGTCATATACTCCGTTTATGTTAGTTCATGGTAGGGAGGCTGTTACCGATGGTAGTATTTATGCCGGTTTCAACGATCTTGACGAGTTAGTGATAGTACCCCGGGATACTCATGCGTCTAATCTGGGTCATTTAGGTGAAATCTTTAAAGAGGTCAAGGACTCACTGCGAAAAGCCCACGATAGGAACGTTAAATATTATAACAGGCGTCGTAGGGATATTTCCTTTAACGTGGGCGATTACATTTGGAAACGGACGTATAAACAAAGCGCGGCTCATAAATACTTTTCAGTCAAACTTGCACCGAAATATGAACGTTGCAAAATAATCCGTAAACTCTCCCCCCTCGTTTACGAGCTCGAAGACGAAAACGGGAAGTATGTAGGCAAATGGCATATAAAAGATTTCAAAAGCGCTGACCCCGAATAGATATTTAGGTAGGGACTTATCGCCGTGGATGTGGCGGCCGACGAATACCCATTCCGCCTTCTGCCCGGCGTGACGTAGAAATCGTCAATGGGTCTTGGTATCACACTGCATCTTAGATACCCATGTGTGTGTTCGTCCCCGATAGTGTGATCTCTTTGTTTGCCACCTAATTAATGCTTAAACACTTAATTGTCTCTTAACTTTTCCAGGAGAAGATTTTGTTAATGTGCTTGTTAGTTTTTTACCTACCAAGGCATTTTATTGAAGTTGCTAATACAAATGAAAACGTATTAACAACAACTTTTATCATAATATCCTATGATGAGCATAGAATATTTATGATATTTTTTTTTATTTCTCTCGGGAGACAGTAAATGAGACACACGATGGACGAACACACAACATGCAATTTTGTGAGCAAATCACCTTTGACCAATAACATCTCTTTGGTTAATTTTCTACCATTATGTTTTTCTCGGTATAACTGGTAACATTATAATTTTTTTTTTTTTTTTTTTCTATTTTCGGAGCAAAGATGCTTGCGGTACGGCCTTGAGTGGTATACACTTTGTGTTACTATTGTCATTTATTATTATCTATTTTTGTTACAACTTAGAGATTTATCAATGATTTATCGTTCTGTATGTTTATTTTTTCTTAACTTAGCGGTTTATAATATTCTATTATTTTATACAACATAACCTAATCATATCTTAACTAAAGTACATAAGACATGGGGATATACGAACGAGGGCGTTCGACGAATTCCCTACGTGAATTCTGCCGTGGGTGGGGGGATACTGTAGTGTTTGTTTTTAAACAGAGCGTGACACTGACACACGTAGGACAGCTGTTTTGTCTATGATAGCGAACCGCTTACGTCAGCGTAGCTGTCAAACTTCATTGATTGGGTTGGTAGCCTTGAGGGAAGAGTCGATTTTCCTATTCGACTAAAATATTCGCCTTGAGACTTATAAAAAAAAAAAAAAGTTATCAGGCGGTGAATCTCTGTGGGGGCGCGTGGATGAATGTATGGAGTTTGACAGTTGTTGAATTTTGAATAGTCTTTCCCAGATCGATTTGAGTCCTCCTTATCGGGTGCTGTTTTTAATCGATTTTGAATTTTACTCGAAATTGAATTTCCTCGCTGATTTGGGTAGGTTCCCTTCCCTTTTCCTCAGCTTACGGCGAGCGTAGGTATATAGTTTTGAGTTTATTCTTCGGTTCGTCTCGAATGCGGCGGCTGTCTGTTTGACTGTGGCCTTTGCCTTCAGTTGAAGTGGGAAACAAATCATAGACACATGTTGGGGAGTAGACGATCCGTCTATCATCTATGAGCAATTGTCAAAACAACTTTAAAAATTTCACAATCTGTTTGTGGTACAGTTAACTTTTTATCTTTTCTTCTGCCCAAAGTATAATAAACGGCATATTATTGTCGTCGAAGTCGTGAGATAGATCCGAAAAGTTTATATCCCGAAGGATATTGGCGGAAAAAGCGCGGAGTCGCTAACCGAACTGAGTTTCGTAGGTGGACGAACACGAACCTTCGTAAGGCGATTGCAATAATAAGGCGGTAACTTGTGATAGGAAACAAAATAGTTACGGATAGTTTCATATTTCGAACGGCTTGTACGTTCCCCTCAAGAAATACTGGAGGACTAACAAGGAGACTTTTGTTCTGTGCACGGACCAGAAGGGGCGCGGGAGTTTATTTGCCAGCCGCTCTCCGGTTTTATGTAACCCGGCCGAACAGCAGACAGATTATACACAGCTTAACCTATCATAATCAAGGTATTTCTCTACTAACCCCGGGTGAACGTGAAAAGGAAACAACAGGCGAGGTTGGACCCCGACTTACCCATTTCCATATATTTACATATATCTATATAGCTGGTTATCTCACTGAGAACTAGAATTAACTAAGTTTGTCACCAATATCGATCAAACGAGCCGTAGAACCTCTGAAATCCACTCAATAGCTTATTCAGTCTAGTCTATGTGGTATTTGTGGATAAAATATATTAGTAAGGATTATATTGTAAGTACATGGTAAAGTGTTATGAATGTTTGATATTCATATAATTATAACCTTTCATGACAACTTGTTGGTTTATATACACATTAACTTTGAACTACTGTATTCAGCTTAGATATTTATAATTAGTGAAACATAGTTATTATATAAATAATAAACATAGTTAGACTTGTTGATTTATATAAGCAATAACTTAAATCTACTGAAGTCCTAGGCTTTGGTATCTAAAGTGGATAAAATATACTTATAACATTATCTTAATTTTTTGGTTTTCTTTTATTGTTCCCCCGGTGCTCTGAATGGGCTAAAGGAGGGCTGTTGAAGAGAATTTAACATCACAAGGATAATACATCTGTAAATGAGGAAAACGACGACATAGGTGAAGATCATGATCAGTCACAAGATAAACAACCCTGTTCCACCGCGAGCACTGAATCGGACAAAACAACAGATAATGCAAAGAATTCATCAAAATCGCAATTCAAATCTCCACTTCCAAAAAAGAGGAAATACGTCGCGAACCAGAACCCAATGTTGCAATCGGCATTTGATTTGCTGACATCATCAGCTTCGGCTGCTAAAGCGGTAGCTACTGCTTCGACTGCACCTGCTACTGGATTAGACCAGTATCAGCTATACGCCAATTATTTGGCAGGCAAATTTAGGGGTTATTCCAAGCAAACCTACATGACTGTGGAACATCAAATAAACAACATCCTATATAACGCTGATTGTGGACAATATGAATATCAGCGCGGGTACTCCACTCCGGCATCTACATATCCCATGGCAGAGACTACAACTCCACAAATGTCTGTAAATTCTTCTTATTCAAACAGAGCACAAAGTTTATCCCCGTACATGACTGAAAATCAAGCACATTCTCCAGTGACTCGAGTGGATGATTCGTCGATGGATTCCGAAGATTCTTTTCGTGATTTGATCCATGACATCAATTATTAATAATAAACAATATTTTTTTATAAACTTATAAATAATTGATGACATGGATCAATAATTAGTTCTATAATAAAAAATATTCTACCTTGATGTTGTCTTTTAATGCCTCCACGATAGCTTGACAGGTCTCTGGCACTATAACACTTATCGATTGTTTCGAAACTCTGAATAAATATTGTAAGCTTGTATAGGAATCTCCGCTGGCTATAAATCTCAAAGTGATACTTAATCTTTCTTCAACAGAAATTGCGTTCCTGTATGTAGTATCCGTTTTTTTAATTTTGTGGCCAATCATATTTATCAAATATTCGAAGTCACTAGGTGCCATACGGGTGAAGTTTTTGTATTTACCACTTATGTGTTGAAAGCTTAGGTCTCTCATCAAAGCTCTTCCTCCAAGTCTGTTTCTGTTTCTAAATAGTTCCGTTTGCCACCATCGTCTCTGTTTTGGTTTTGAGGTTAGAATGTTGTGAATGACAATAAAACAGGCACATGAAATTGCTAAATTCTCGTACATTCCAACCAACTGCGACGACATGTTTGATCGAGAGCAGAAACTGAACTGGGCAATTTGCGCGATCATGACTATTGTGAAGATACGGATACGGAGTAAATCGGAGGCGTCCACAACTTGATACGGAGCTTGATACAATACGCAGATACGGATACGGTGATCGGATACGGTGATAGGATCGGTCAAATGATCATGTCTGGACCCGCCTTTAGGCCACGCCCGAGCAACCAAGGTCATTCGCGGCTGTACTCGCCTTAATGAGAATCTTTATTCTGTTCCATAGTCTAAGAGCCAGTGTTCCGCAGACTTACGGTATAGTAGTAGCAAACTCCACATTAATGCTAGTTATACTGATTCACCTGCCGTAGATCAAATGGGGGTTCACTATTCCCATAGAGGGTTCCTTTAGGCGTGTCTTGAAGTCGAAAAGCTTGAAAATCGACTTTCAAAACGTGAGCGCAGCATGTCTGCCGTTTTGTTAACTTAAAATATATTTTTTTTTTCTCTAGAAAAATTTAATGGCTGACACTTGCTCCGTTTCCTACTATATTTTATATAATATCATAGTTTCATCAAAGCTAAAAATTATGTATGTTATTTATATTATGATTAAAAACATATATTTACAAAACAGACCCATAGGTCGGTACTGGCATGCGAGCAGACCACACGATACTTTCCTAGTTGTGCTATTGAAGTTGCATGATTTTGATTTTCTCACTCTTCATTTCGCAGGGAATTAGTGTTTCAGCAAAGCTACAATTTATGTATGTTTTTACATCTTTATCATACATGTATATCTAAAAAACCAGACAGATAGGTCGGTTCTAAACTGCAGGCAGACTACATAATAGTTTCGCAGTCATGCTAATGGAGATACACGATATTGACTTTCTCACTCATATATACATGTGAACAGTGTTTTTTAAAATTTATAACTGTTATTTTCAATCATGAACATATAAGTTTTTATAAAGAAATCAAAACAATTTTTTCACTTATAATTATAATGATTTTACTATTAATTTATTTTGTTCTAGCTGTAGAGTATCAAGACAACCTTATGTATGTGTAGCTATTCTATGATCAGCTCATATAATCTATGGTACAGTAGTCTGTGTGCAATGTTAATGGCGTAATCTAATTGTAATGAATAGATGTGAAATTAATAGTGGAATTAAACCGGTGATTATTATTGAATGGTTGTTATTAATCAAGGAACCCGACGATTTTATGGCGACGAGCAAAAAATCGGAAAGGTAAAATGTCATTAGCAGACGTGAATAGTTATGAATATTCGGGAACAAGATTCGATCCGCATGCGGACCCGCAAAACTGCAACGAAAAGTGGCGAATATTGGTAGTGATGGGCAGATTGGGCTGGCTCCTAAACAAAAATTAGCACGGTTGTTAGATCAGGCAGGGCCAGAAGTGCAAGAAATTTATGAAATTGTCAAAGATTGCGTCGAAGGCGGCGGCGATGTTTATGAAAATGCATTGTAGAGTCTCAATAAATACTTTATTCCAAAATCGAACATATCCTACGAGCGGATGTCATTCAGATTGGAAGAAATGAGCGGTACAGAGACTGTAGACCAGTACGTGTTAAGACTGCGCAAGAAGATTAAATATTGTGGTTATAAAGACCAAGAGGAAAGAATTCGGGATCAATTAATCGAAAAATGTGTGTATCCGGACTTAAAACGTAAATACCTACGAAAAGGGGGCGACCTTACGCTTACTGGACCAAGCCTTAGAGATGGCTAGACTATATGAATTGGAGAGAAATTTAGGCAAACTTACCATGGTAATTATTAAAGGAAAGGAGAAACAGTGCAAGAAAACTATTAAAGAGACAGTAAAGACTACAAAAATATCTCTTGTACAATTGTTTCACTCTAACTTACCAGTATATATGCAGCACTTGGCTAATTTGATTCACCAGATTAGATCTATTCAAAATCTTAAAGAACAATTGTCTCCTTCAGAGGGTTTATTACACATAGATTTTTCAGAAAACTATAATTGCAAATACAGTGCTGAAGTACAATCTGCTCACTTCGGTGGTTCGAAGCCCCAGTTATCTCTGCACACATGCGTATACTAACAAACACCTACAGTCTCCAGACAGCAGTTTTAAGACGACATCAATGTGCACTATATCAGAAAATTTGCAACATGATCCAGTTATGATATGTGCTCATTTAAGACCTGTCCTCCATAGAATCCAAGAAATAAGTCCCAATTTAACAGATTTACACATACTGAGTGACGGCCCAACCGCACAGTATAGAAACAAGTCTATGTTTCACTTGATTGCAAATATTTTGGGTCAAGAATTGAATAATCTTGATAATATTATTTGGCACTATAGTGAAAAAGGTCATGGCAAAGGTGCTCCTGGTGGCGTCGGTGGCTGTGTAAAGAGGCTGTGTGATAATTCAGTTGCAATGGGTAAAGACGTGTCCAATTATGAAAGTCTCATAACGTGCTTAAAGGAGACTTGTAAAGGTATAGAGATTTATGGAATTGGTGACTCCAATATTCAAGACATTCAGGAACTTATCGATTTGAGTACAATAGAAGCATTTAAAGGGACATTGAAGATACATCAACTTTCTTGGAGTCGAAACGAGCCAAACTTTTTACACGCTAGACGATTAACTTGTCTGTCTTGCTCAGCAAAAACGATTTGTCCTCATTTTGAGATTGGGCAGATAACAGTTTTTTTTTTTTTTTTATATTACTAGGTAGGCAAATGACTCTACCCCACCTGATGTTAAGTGGTGATAAAGTCCAAACGCGAAGATAGCTGGAACAGCAGTTATTAACTGCTACACCAACCATCCTCACCTTGCCGGCCCGCAAAAATGCTTCTTCACGCCTCTCTTAAAGGACCCCAGATTATAGGAAGGAGGGAACACGTGCGCGGGTAAAGAATTCCACTTACGAATAGTACGACAAAGAAATGAGTCGCCAAATTTCTTTGTTCGTGTAGGAATAGTGGCCACAGTAAGTCGATGGCAACGTAGGCCAGCGCGCGTGGTCCTCTGAAGAAAAGGTGATGGAGGGATAAGCAAGAATAGCTCCTCAGAACACTCGCCGTGGTATATTCGGTAGAATGCGCTTAATGATGCCACATCACGGCGTAATTGTAGAGACTCGAGTTTCTTAGTTGCCTCTTCATCGCCAATGATGCGGGCAGCGCGCCGCTGCAACCTATCCAAGGCATCGAGTAAGTACTTTGCGGAGCCATCCCAGAGGTGCGAGCAATATTCCACGCAGGACCGCACTTGTGTTTTGTACAACAAGCACAGTTGATCGGGCGTGAAAAAACGCCGCACCTTGTTCAGGACTCCGAGTTTGCGTGAAGCTGTTTTGATCAACGTTTCGATGTAGTCCTTTGGATTCAGGTCTGAGCGAACTTCCATACCGAGCATGGTAATATTGCTCTGTAGCGCCAGTGTTGTGCCCTGAAGAGAGGGAAGGGGAAGGAATGGCGATGTTTTTGCCGTGAAAGCGCAAGCCTGAGTTTTCTTGGCATTGAACTCAACCAAGTTCCTAGTACCCCATTCGGAAATGTGGTCTAAAGCCCGATTGAGCTCAACGACAAGATTCTCCCGTTTCTACCTGTCCAGCCGCCGCGTGTCAAAAGTATCTCGCATGCACTGTGCTATCGTCTGCATAGCAATGAATATTCGCAAGTGGAATCAAATCATTGATATGCAGCAGAAAGAGTGTGGGGGATAGAACGGAACCCTGAGGAACACCGGCATTCACTGACATGAACTGCGAACTACATCCGTCCGTAAGGACGCGAATTCTACGCTCATGCAGGAAGTCAGCTACCCAGGCACAGAGCTGAGCAGGCAGACCGTATGCAGGAAGCTTGGCCTTGGCATCCTTACTAATATTATAAAGGCGAAAGTTTGTTTGGATGGATGTATGGATGGATGTTTGTTCCTCTTTCACGCAAAAACTACTAAACGGATTTTAATGAAACTTTACAGTAATGTAGCTTATAGATCAGAATAACACATAGGCTATAATTTATAAAGATATTGTGTGAATTGTCCAAAATATAACGATAAATGTCATTTAAGTCTGAAAAAATTCTGCAATCTGCGAGCTATTCAGGCGTGTGCTGCAAAAACAGTTAGTGCTACATGTATATAATGTATGGTGAAAATATTTATCTTAAATAGTCCTACAAAAAATTCTGCGACACCATATATATCTATCTTTTATGAGTAAGCCATTATTGTCAAAATAGTGAACCATAAATACAATAAAAATTGATAATTTATTTCTAATGCACATTTGGTAGTAATAAATGGATCCTTATCAAAATGAATACTTTTATCGCTTTTGGTATTTAAAGGAGATAAATTTTGTCCTTCACAATACATCATTTGGACAAATATTTTAATAGTTACGACGATGACAAACCGAACGCGCGATACTATGGTATGTTACGGTCCGACGGGCGGCGCGGCGGGCGAATGGAGCGGGGTCGGTCGCGGTGAGGTGGGAGGAGAAGTCGCTCATTGCTGAGTGCGCGACCCGAACGCGGGCAGACGTCGTTGACGGTTGTGTTCGTTTTGCGAATTTTGAAGGCACTAGCGATTTGCATTTATAGTAATTAAGTAAGGATAATGTGTATATAGTAATAGAATAATATTAGAATTATTTTTTGCCTGTCTATTAATTAGTAAGTAGCTATAATTTTAATTGAATAAGCAGATATTGCATTTTTCACAGATGTTTTTATTTTAATTAGGTACATAGGTTGGTAATTGTTTTTTCTTGGCGTCCATTAATATTTATAGTATATATTGTATATAGGTATAAGTAATAATAATATAGGCATAAATAATAATAATACAACGAAAGCTTGATTTTGTTTTTCAATCAGCAAATTACAATTATTTTTTATACTATTATTAGTATGTAGCTATAATTTTGATTTAATAGGCAGGTTTTGCATTTTTCAAGTATAAAAATAAAAATATCGTAGAAAAAGTACCTCCTAAGAAATAATTATGCCGCGAAAGCGTAAGTCTAATCTTTCCCAAAGCTCTAATAAAGCTCGATCTATGAAAGTAGCTAGACTTAACGAGACGTTTCCACAAGCCGAACTGCGAAGGCTTGAACAGGCGGAGCGTGAGGTAGCTCACAGAGCTGCTCAGACACCAGAGCAGTCCCAGGATCGGCGTCGACAGCACGCTGAGTATCTAGCATCTCGACGGGCTGCCGAGACACCAGAACAGTCCCAAAACCGCCTTCGGCAGCATGCTGAGTATCTAGCATCTCAACGGGCTGCTGAGACACCTGAACAGTCCCAAGCTCGACGTCAACAGAACGCTGAATATCTGGCATCTCAACGAGCTGATGAGACACCAGAACAGTCTCAAAACCGCCTTCGACAGCATGCTGAGTATCTAGCATCTCAACGGGCTGCTGAGACACCTGAACAGTCCCAAGCTCGACGTCAACACCACGCTGAATATTTGGCATCTCAACGGGCTGCTGAGACACCTGAACAGTCCCACGCTCGGCTTCTTCAGCAGGCAACTTACATAGCGTCACAAAGAGCTACAGAAACCATTGAAGAAGCTGAATCTCGCAGACGCGCTGTTGCTGAAAGGGCACAACAGCGACGTCTAATATTCAGAAGAAACACGTGGGGGGTATTCGACAAAGCTGCATTTGAGTACGACGAGACACTTGATTACGGAAGCCACAATCTTATAAAAATAGAACCTATGAACAAAGAATGTAGATTTTGCGGTGCTCTTAAGTGGAAAGAAGAAGCTGCGGGCATGTGTTGTTCAAGAGGAAAAGTAGCTCTTGCTTCAATAGATGAGCCAGTTGAGCCGCTTAAAGAACTTTTCTCTCATGAAACAGATGAGTCTCGCCGTTTCCTAAAAAACATAAGAAAATACAACACGTGCTTCCACATGACATCTTTTGGGGCGGATAATATTGTTTCTATGCCAGGATTTTGTCCGACTTTTACAATACAAGGGCAAGTATACCACACAATTGGATCTTTGCTTCCTGCTACCAATACGCAACCAAAATTTTTGCAAGTTTATTTCATGGGCGATGAGGAAGCACAAGTTAATAGGCGTTCTGAGTACGTGCAAGGTTTGGATAGAAACACGGTTCAAAAAATACAACAAGTTCTACATAATCACAACATTTTAGTACATGAATTTAAAATGGCTAAAGATAGAGTGACTAGCGATAATTACAAGGTTGTAATACACCCAGATCGTGTACCACGTGGTGAACATGAAAGAAGATTCAATGCCCCGACCACAAATGAAATAGCTGCCTTAGTAGTTAGTAGTGAACAAACTGCTTCTCGGGATATCGTTATTCAGGCGCATGATGACCGGCTCACTAGAGTTCCGGATATTGCGCGCAGATTTATAGAGACGCCAGTTCTCCTCCGACCTGCTGCGCTTAAAGGTTCGGAACGCACGGTCCCTCCGAGTCATGGCCATACGGATACCTCTATTAATCCACGGGGCAGGTGGTCGCTTAACTCTTACCGCCCTCACTGGAGCATGAGTATCGTACAGTTGGAGTAAACGATTATTAAAATGAGAGACTTTCTCATCAACTGACGACGACTCCAAAACACAGGAAAAGTCGATCCGAGCAGCATCCTCCCTCAACCTGTCAAGGTCAAGTCTAGAGAAATTACGCATATGGAGTACAGTAGATTTCTGCTTCGGGGGTTTCAACTTATATTTTAAGAAGATGAGGTCATGTTTAGAAAACCCGGGGGCCGGTAGTTGACCATGACCGATCACATCATCAGGAGAGGTTATTATTAAATCAAGCCATGTATCATAAGAAGAGGGGTTATGATGCGTAGGCTCAGAAGGCAGAATAGAGAGATTGATGGACTTGACAATATTAGACAATTTAAGACTGCGGCGTATTACGCATAAGATCGGTATTAAAATCACCCATGATTATGAGATGCCTGTAATCTGTACAAAGAGGTTCGAGGATAGACTCAAGTTGAGTGAAATAGTCTACAGTAGGCGGACAGTACACAACTGCAAGAACGGCCCTAGCTCCTCCTACAGAGATCTCCAAGAAAATATACTCAGCAGAACCAGAGTAAACAGACGGTGAAGATGCCAAAATTTTGTGGGAAATGTCATTGCGTAGATAAATAGCGACACCCCCACCACGCTTACCAATGCGGTCATTGCGGATCAAAGTATACCCAGAGAGTGACACAGAAGAGGAGGAAAGATTTGGCTTAAGCCAGCTTTCTGATACTAAAATGGCGTGAATAGCTGATGAAGAGAATGAATCTAGAAAATCTGTGTAATGAGAGGGTATACTCTGTGCATTTATATGGCATGCATTGAAAGTATGGAGAGCACCGTCGAATATTTTACCCAGATCATCACCCAACGTCTCGGGCTCAGTCTGCGAGTGAAAGCTGGTGGGAGAAGAATAGCTCGCGTCAAAATCTGGTTGAAAAGAATCATCATCGGACATTACAAATAAATATATAATATGAATAAATATATAAAAGCTCTATATAAATTAATGAATAAAAACACATAAAATAATCAAAATCTCACAACTAGTGAATTAATCCGTCCTGCCGGTTGACAAGTAGAGGGATAAGCGATGGGATCCAGGGCGAAAATAGTACCAACAATAAGAAAAAAAAAAAAAGTAAAGCTGTATGCACTTAGTATTGTTTGCCTTCAAAGACAGACAAAACAAGAACAAATGAAATGACATTTGACAACTGAAATGACGTGATACTAACGTTAGATTATTATTGTAAATAAAGTAGGTAGTGCATTAATAAAAGGAGAAATAAAAGCAATAAAGTGGTTGTTACCTAAAAAGAAAATACAAGATGGTAGGAGAACAAATTGGCAAAAAAACTAGTTACATGCATAATGACAAAACGGAAACTAATCATGCCATACTACATACCAAAAGCTGACACAATATAATATGAGTTACTTTTTCGCCCTGGCTGTCCGCTTAGCTTTAGTTGGGGTGGCCGATATTGTCGCCTGCACCGGCGCCGCGGAACTCGTCGTCTGGACCGGAACAGCAGGGGCCGCCGCTAGCGTTGACGCAGCCGGGATTGCCGTCCGCGTCCGCACCGGCGCAGCAGCCTGATGAGGCTCATCCTCCGCCGTGACAATTGCCGCAAGGTCTGCAACGGTGAATAACCGCCGCCTGGAGCCGTCCTTCAGCTTCACTATGACATTCCCGTCCATTGTCCAGCACCTTCTTATACCAAAGCGTTTCCGTGCATTGACGAAAACTGTCTGACGCTGGCGAGTAAGGAACTCCGAGATGGTGTGCGGTGTTCCTTTAAGAGCCGTTTTCTTGCTCCATACAGCAGTTCACAGCGAATGATCACAGAAGCGCACCAACGCTGGCCGACATCTTCCTTCATTGACATTGCCAAGACGGTGACAAACTGAGAGCTCATCTGCTTTTATAGCCAGACCCATCTTGCTATTAAACAAGCTAACAATAAACTCTGGGAGCCCATCAGTATAGTCCTCCGGAATACCACCAACCAACAGATACTTCCTTCGATGCCGCATTTCGATGTCATCCACGGATCGACTGAGTCCATATATCTGGTCACGGAGGAGTTGAAGAACATTTAATGTTTCCAGTTTGAATGCCCGAAACTCCTCCTGCACAATCGTGAACGAGGTCACAGCCTCTGGAGAAGAAGCATTCCAACGTGCTTCCAGTTCGTTCATCTTCTTGAAGAGTCGTGATTCCAGAGCATGCTGTGTCTCCATAATTGCAGCAATGTTCGCCATAAGTGAAAACTTCCAATTGTGTAGAAAAAAAAAAGTGGCCGACAGGACAGATTATTTAAACACTATTCAAAAGTGCATAGACAGTGTAGATAACACTATCAAGTGATATTTGTGTTACAAACTAATTAAAACTGTATTAAATTATAATAAACAGCGATAGTAAGTATTTTTAATTTAATTTTGTAATCAGAGGTCGAACTATAGTGTTTTACACCTACCGCCCAAAAAAAAAAAAAAAAAATCGAAGATCTTGCTCATCTCATGAGAGATAATATTCACATTATTAAATCTACCATTTCATCTTTTAATAATTCTATTTCTAAAGTTAATTTAAACGAAAAACAACTCTTGAGTAATATTGAGAGTATTCATAAAGTCCTAGAGACTGTGTCGAATTCAAACGACAAATTATTATAGACTAATTCTTTGTCCGAGGTAGCTGCCAGCTCTTCGGTCTCCTGTGATGTCGACTAACCTTTTTGCTATTGTAATAAAAACAATACATTTTAAAATTGATGATTATTGAATAGAAATTTCTCATATCATTTTCGATTTTTATGTTTAAATTTATTATTATATATTAAGGCCGATTTCTTGACTTCATCCTCACCATGATACGTAATTTTTCCGTTAATATTCTATTAACTGCTCTAGTCCAACTGTACAAAATTACATTTATTGTAACATTTGAAAAGTATTTTTGAAGCTCATCCTTTGTAGGTCTAATTTAAGCACTGTAATTGTGTTCCATTAAGGAAGACAATAACGTGTGCTGTGGGCAAAAATAAATTAGTTACGTCCCTTAAATTGATTGACAATGGTGTCAATTTTGGCATGACTATCTAAACCTTAACTTATATTTGACAACAGTATATCTTTGTCATTCTCTATACAGAATGAAAAGAAGAGCCTGATGTTAAATTTAGTTTTAAGTTTAGTAAAACATGCCAGAACTGACACCAATATGTATATAAAATACAACTTTATTTCGCTGCATGAAAGATTACATACTAAGATTAATAACAGTTTCAACTGTGACTACATACAGTTGAAACTGTTCCTTTTCTGTGATGGCTCATTAGCCCATGCATGAAAGACATTACTTGAATTCGGGCCCTCAAGTAATATTAACACTGGAATACAGGCTGGGGTAACCAAGACAAAAACTATCCGAATATGGGTGTACTCAACTCCTTTTTTTATTTACACTTGATGTTCGCGAGAACACCTTCGATAGCCCACGAGAACAAGTTGGTTTGGTCTGATCCTATCGCTTCTATTGATAAAATTCAGGCACAGGATTCCCCACTATGAAAAAAACCACTCACCTTGACATCGCCAGTATGAGCTCGTGCTGGAAGCGTTACGTGTCTATGTGGTGACCCACTCAGAGTCCTTATAGTGCACCAATTTCAAACACAGCTGTTCCACCAATACAAATATTTGATATTCGATACAACTTGAGCAGTTCACTTGATAACTATTAATGATTATCCACCAAAAACCGATATTCCGAAATATAATTAAGCAACTCTTGTGTGCGCTTGCGCCGCCGTGATAGGTAATGCGGCAGTGACAGCAGCGCCCGTTACCGTCGTGGATTTGCAGTTTACCCACATAATAAGAAATAGTATGCCTGAACACTTGAGTCGTTTACCTGAATTCCAAGTGTAATCGCGCCATAAGAATATATGTGAACAGTTTCATTTGCCACAACAATAATATTCATTTATTACCTGATTTACTAGGAGCAGTAGACAAGTTGTTGACCAGCGTTGGTTAGTTGGTTATCAGTCAGAGAATGACTAGGATTGCTGTGAGTTGTTGGTTCATCTGAAATATAATATACAGTGCTTTATTTAAGAAAAAAGTAATACCAAATAATGCTCTGTAATTTATGACAGGTTTGTATTTCATAAATAATCAAGTAGGTATGTAACTAAACGGATGCAATTATAATATTTGAGTGATGATTATTTATAACTTTCAATTCACTAATATTGATGATATGAAAAAAGTACAAAAGTAAAGAAAGAAAGAAAAACATTTTATTGGCCCTTACAGCATGAAATAAGTGAAACAGAACGGTACATGAAATAAAACATAGACAATAAAAAAAGAAAGAGAACTAAATACTAAGTCGTAGTGCGTGCCGTGCGAATACAACAGGTCGCTGGCTCAGCTATGCTCTTTTCGCGATACCACAGTAGCGCAGATTTTCGCCTTACGGTAAGGGTGATTTGCGAAAGATGGAACAAGCAAAACAATCACTTATGTAACTAATTCTAGACAAATAATTCTATTTCTACTTATAACTACTACACTATACTACTCGTATAACGCCGGCCCTCCACACAGCCACCCGTAAACCGAACGACACTCCCACCCTATCACTCGCCATAACCACTGATAAGGACAGCCTGCCGTCCAATCCGAATGACACATCGCAAGCGAGAGTGACTGTGGGAGTGCTAGCTTATGAAAGGAAAAGCTGTTACCTATTCTTAAAATATTATAATATGCGAATAACATTTATTACTTAATAATAATGGATCATGTCCGACAGCCCCGCCCTGGACGCAACTTTTTATATGCCGTTTCAATTTTAAACTAAAATACATGAAGCATAAGTCAAACTGGCACGTGTCGCACCCGGAGCGCAGTTTCCGAACGCAGCCCCTTGCACTGAACTCTGTGCTGCAAAGTGAACTTATTCATTCCTAGAAATCTGTGATTGTGACCTTTGTGCTATGCCACGTAATGGCTGACTTATTGGTGGGAGTTTTAATTTATATCATTTTTTAATAATATATTTTAGTTATTAGTTATTAATTTTATTTTTTAAGGTTTTTAGTTTTATTGTTCTAGTATTTATATATAGAGTAATTATGTAATTAGATAGAGACTTATTTGTGTACTTATGACATTTCAATATTCTATTTACTTCCCATTTCTATGATAAGATTATGTTGCTCGAAATAAATGAATGTACTTTTTAATATATTTTGTGAGATATTGACATTTTAGTGCTCGTGTTTTTTTGGTGTGATTTATAACTTCAAGATCTCAACAGGAAAAAGAAACAAACCCAAACCGCTAAAATGGACAAGCAACAAAAGATGCATCAGTACCCTTAGTACGAGTTTTACAATTAAAACTATGATAGTTTTCGTGAGCTCGCACTCGTTTATTTTATTGTTTTCGTTTCAATACAAATAAACAGTGTTTAAATTCTATCATTAAATCATTTGCGTCTTCTTAAATTTTAAGTATATTTGGTTACTTTTCACCAAAATGGACATAGTAACATAATTTATAATTACGAAAACCATGATAGTTTTCGTGAGCGCAAACTCGTACTAAGGGTACAGGCACGATTTCAACGTCTATATGTATATGTTATTTACATTCATTCATTATCTCTATTGTGATGGGAAAAGGAACTTACTGTCCAGTTGTGCGATCCAAGTGAAATGGCTATATGGAAAACAATATGATACATTAATTTGTATTTCTTTCAATAAAATTTGTGTACTGCAAACTGAATTGAAGTTTTAGTCATACTTTAATAGCTAATGTCTGTTTATTAGTATATAAATAAAGAAAAACCTGATTGATTTGTAATGGACATTGATGTGTTAGGAATAATTGGAGATCTTTGCTGAATATCTGGTGAGCCTGTAATGTTACAAAGATACCATTTCAGTAGTTTTTTATTTATTTATTTATTTAATAATAATCATCACTTACGTCTATCATTACAGGTATAACCTAATACAATAGAGCAGTTACAATACAATCAATTATTATACAAAACTAAGAAATAAAAAAACACAAACACGACAACAAAAGAAGACATAAAATAAACATATTTATGAGAGTATACAATAAGCGGCCCGTGTGAATTCATTCAATGTGCATTGACTCTCTAACCCGTCTGAAATTTGACATATATTGGTATATCCTCCTGGAATAGGTGGGTTAAACATGATAAGCTTTTAAAAGATAAGATCCGTTGTTACCTTCATACAATTCTGCTCAGTCCTCAAGTATTGTCATGTCAATGTGCACAGACAGACAGCGTGTTGAGCACGCGCACAGCGCTCGTGAGAGGTGCGCAGTGCTGCAGGTTAGTGCGCGCGCGTGGCACACACAACAGGGGGGGCTGCCTCCGTCGCCCCGCGTACTCGTTGGGCACACACAACTAGACTGTGTGAAGAATCACTGGGTTCCTTAGTTTACCACGAATCACTTTGAATAAATAAGTGGCCAGAGACACTTCCCTCCTTATTTAAAATAGCCCGTCATGCCTAGTGTGAACAGAGTAGGGTACAAAAGTGGATAGCCTGTATGCACACCATACTGCTTCAAAAAATAAATCTTACGAATTTGTTCTGGATGCGCTCTAACATTTATTTGTATTATTTTTTTTTTTTATATTACTAGGTAGGCAAATGACTCTACCCCACCTGATGTTAAGTGGTGATAAAGTCCAAACGCGAAGATAGCTGGTACAGCAGTTATTAACTGCTACACCAACCATCCTCACCTTGCCGGCCCGCAAAAATGCTTCTTCACGCCTCTCTTAAAGGACCCCAGATTATAGGAAGGAGGGAACACGTGCGCGGGTAAAGAATTCCACTTACGAATAGTACGACAAAGAAATGAGCCGCCAAATTTCTTTGTTCGTGTAGAAATAGTGGCCACAGTAAGTCGATGGCAACGTAGGCCAGCGCGCGTAGTCCTCTGAAGAAAAGGTGATGGAGGGATAAGCAAGAATAGCTCCTCAGAACACTCGCCGTGGTATATTCGGTAGAATGCGCTTAATGATGCCACATCACGGCGTAATTGTAGAGACTCGAGTTTCTTAGTTGCCTCTTCATCGCCAATGATGCGGGCAGCGCGCCGCTGCAACCTATCCAAGGCATCGAGTAAGTACTTTGCGGAGCCATCCCAGAGGTGCGAGCAATATTCCACGCAGGACCGCACTTGTGTTTTGTACAACAAGCACAGTTGATCGGGCGTGAAAAAACGCCGCACCTTGTTCAGGACTCCGAGTTTGCGTGAAGCTGTTTTGATCAACGTTTCGATGTAGTCCTTTGGATTCAGGTCTGAGCGAACTTCCATACCGAGCATGGTAATATTGCTCTGTAGCGCCAGTGTTGTGCCCTGAAGAGAGGGAAGGGGAAGGAATGGCGATGTTTTTGCCGTGAAAGCGCAAGCCTGAGTTTTCTTGGCATTGAACTCAACCAAGTTCCTAGTACCCCATTCGGAAATGTGGTCTAAAGCGCGATTAAGCTCAACGACAAGATTCTCCCGTTTCTCCATGTTTTCTACCTGTCCAGCCGCCGCGTGTCCAAAGTATCTCGCATGCACTGTGCTATCGTCTGCATAGCAATGAATATTCGCAAGTGGAATCAAATCATTGATATGCAGCAGAAAGAGTGTGGGGGATAGAACGGAACCCTGAGGAACACCGGCATTCACTGACATGAACTGCGAACTACATCCGTCCGTAAGGACGCGAATTCTACGCTCATGCAGGAAGTCAGCTACCCAGGCGCAGAGCTGAGCAGGCAGACCGTATGTAGGAAGCTTGGAGAGAAGGCTCTTGTGCCAGACCCTGTCAAAAGCCTTGGCGATGTCAAGGCTAATAGCCAGAGACTCTCCCCGCTTGTCTATAGCTTCACCCCAGATGTGTGTCACGTACGCTAGAAGGTCACCCGTCGATCGATTCGGCCTAAATCCGTATTGACGATCGTGAATTAGAGAGTAATCTTCTAGGTAGCGGGTCAGATGGTTGTTAAGGACCCTTTCTAAGACTTTACACAACACTGAGGTGACAGCTATCGGCCGATAGTTGGCCGGGTCTGAGCGGTCCCCTTTTTTGGGCACCGTTTGCACATTGGCGTCTCTCCAAGCTTCCGGCACACGCCCCAAAGAGTAAGAGAGTTGGTACAGTCGCGTAAGCACGGGAGACAACTCCGCTGCACAATGTTTTAGAACAACTGCTGGGATGCCATCGGGTCCACTAGCTTTCCGGACGTCGAGTGATTGCAATTCCGCACGAACATCACGCTGCTGTATTTCGCTTCTTGTGGCGACCAGACTAAAGCATTGCATTCTAAATGGCTTTTTACGATGGATTCGTATAAAGCTTTTATTGCACTGAGGTTTCTGAATTCGTTCGCTTGACGTAAAACTAAACCCAAATTCCGGTAAGCTTTATTACAAACTTCTACGATATGCTTTCGAAAATTCACATCGGTAGTGAAGCGCACGCCTAAGTTCTTTCTTCTTCAGATACACGTTTCAGTGGCATGCTGTCCATGTAGTACTGATGGTGACTCGGGCTACGCGCTCGTCTAAACGATAATACGGAACATTTGTCCACGTTGAAAAACAATTTAATTTTAAGATTCCACTCCACTACCCTATACTATCTATATCCTGTTGCAAAGAGTCATGACTGGATCACTTCATTGTACAAACTAATTTTAGGTCATCAGCAAAAACAATGGTGTAGACATCTTGACTACTTTCGGCAAGTCGTTGATTATTAAAATAAATAGCAGAGGCCCTAAATTACTGCCTTGACTTACACCTGATCTTGTAAAATAGGGTTCGGATAGCCTGCCGCTGCAGTCCACGTATTGGCATCTGTCTCGTAGATATCAGGCGAAAAATGATAACGTGTGCGGTTTGCAACGCACGTTAGCCAACTTTGATAGAAGGACATCATTATCAACAGTATCAAAGGCCTTCCTAAAATCAAAGTAGGCAACATCAACTTGGTGACCGGCATTTACCGTTGGTACTATATGTGCCATAAGATTTAACAAGTTCCCTGTTGTCCCCCGCCCAGGATGGAAACTGTGCTGTGCGTCTGACAACAAAGCACTTATTTTCGGATACAGGCTACTATGAATAGTCGACTCGAATACTTTAGCTGGAGTGCATAAAACCGCTACTGGTCTGTAATCACTAGCTGCCGATCCTCCACTACCTTTTGGCACCGGTACTACCCGTATGAGTTTCCAGCGATCAGGACACTGCATTCTTGATATATAAGTTGAATATATATAACAATGGTTCCACTAACACTGCTCTGCAATCTCTAAAAATTAATGCCATCGGGCCCTGCTGAACGTTTAGGGGGCAAGCGCAGGAGTGCGTGTTGCACTTCCGCGGGACTCACGCATGGCAAGTGCGCCCAGGCACCGGTCGCTGCGCCTGCATCAGAACTTGCACTCGCCGCCTCCACACTTTTGGGAGGCTCTGGATTCTATACAGAACGGAAGAACCGAGCAAACTCATGGGCACATTCGTTTTCTTTCCGTCAGTCGAATTCCCTTTCCTCGATCTTATGTATTGCCAAAAAGCTCGCGGGTCCCTCACAAAGTGTTGCTGTACGCGGTCACGGTACTGATCATGAGCTAATGCAGTTTCAGTTTTAACTTTCGCTCTACATTATGAAAACGTTTCATAATCACCGCGCAATTTACTGGACTTATATTTTTTATGCAATCGGTATTTCAGCTTTATATTTTTAATAATTTCAGCGGTGTACCACACCGGCTAAATAAACCTATCTATAGCTATCACATTTGATTGAATGTTTTTTTTTATGAGGAACACATTTGTCAAAAAATTCATATATCTTAGCATAAAATATATTTAAAACTACATCCGGATCTTGTCTATCATACAGAGCACTTCAGTTTGCCTCTGCTAATAAATAATATAATAAGTTAAAATCGGCTTTATTGAAGTTCCATGAATTATGAGTACTCAGGGAATGGGTGTATCGCGGAGGAGTGAACGGTACGGAGTGCACGTGCACGGCCAGCGGGGGGTGATATGCGTCCACGGGTTGCAGGCCCTCATCTGCGGTGCTCACAGACACGCCTCCGCTCGCGCTCAGCACGAGGTCCAATGAGGAATGTTCATAGGTACGTAAAATCACTTGAAACTTTGTCACAGTGAAGCTTTTATATATCCAAATACACTACTTTTTGTTTTATTTAAAAATAACAAGTACTTTTGATTTTACATGCATTCAAAGTTCGCGTAAATTTGTTGCTCCGCTAAAAGTCATTAAACCCCGGATGACGTCATTTTCCAACGCTCCCTGTGCAGTCCACGCCCAGCTGTAGCAGTGAATAGGTCCCGCAGTGTTTTCTACTCCTTCTCCGCTTCTAGCTGTGTGAATCGTTATAACGATGGATGAAGGCTTCAATAAAGGACAATCGGATAACCTACCTAGAATAGATGGACTTATGGTTGCTCATTATTTAGCAGTAAATAATGATTTCTTTGCCGTCGAAATGAGAGGCGTAAAAATGCAAAGGTAAGTTACCCTTCTTTTATCATAACTCCTTCGAAAATTGGTAATATTTGTTCTATATTGTTTTATTTATCTAATATAGGTACTTAACCTAACCTTTTTTTATCGTAATGCTTGCTAGGTATCAAACTGTTTTAGTTTTAGTTTGTACATTGTTATTATAACCTAAAACTCTAAAAACTAGGATAAACTAAGAGGACTAGGATATAGATATATGTTTACTTATTCTAAATCCGGAACAGATGTAGGTACTAAATCTTTTTTTATTCAATGACGAAGAGCTTGGTTCAGTGGTAGTTAACGCTGCCTAGAAATCAAGGGTCGCGGGTACAAACATTTGTGTCCATGAACATGTTTGTATCGGTTTTTTTGTTTATAACTTTTTCAGATCGGCAAGACAAAGCTACGGTGATGACACTATAGGCTATTTACAAGTTAAAAGAGATGGTGATGTGTGTACGATTAAATGTAGAATCACACCGGAACACCGCGTACGTACCAAACCATATCATTGTAGTTTACAATGCAATGAAAAGGATCAAGAGGTGTTAAGTGTAACCTGCGAAGATTGTGCCGCCAGCAGAGGTGGCTGTAAAAGCACATCATAGCCTTTTAACCTTTTTAATGTGGCTTCATCGTCGAAGCGAGGAGCCTTCAACAACTGCTACCAAATGTTATTGGAAAAAGTCTAAGCTCTCGAGTATCGGTACTACACTAAAATTTATTAAGGCTACAGACTTTGGTACAACATGTCATGAATTCCGACAGAACGAAAAAGTTGTTTTTGACAAAATAGCATCAAAACTTAGAGACCATGATATACAGTGCTCACTCTCACATTACGTATGTGAAAAAAAAGATGTTGAAAAGATATCCATGCATTATTTAATTTATCTATTCAAAAAATCCTTTTTGAATCATGACGTTAAGACCTTTATAACATTTTGTTATAACGAAATGACAGAATCAAGATGTCTACAAGTAAATAAGGGTACAATAACTCAATCAGATTCAAATTTGTGGTTTGACATGCGCTACGGCCGTATAACAGCTTCAAAAATACACGAAGCTGCTCATTGTACAATAAAAAATGGCTCTTTAGTTGAAGAAATATTAGGTGCCGTAATATTTAAAGAAACTTCTGCTATCAAAAGAGGAAAATTCTTAGAAAAAGATGTAATTTTAGAAGTCTCACGAGTAAAAAATCTTGCAATAATGGGATCAGGTCTTTTTCTAAATAATAAGTGGCCTATGATTGGTGCCTCGCCTGACGGGCTTACTGACGACTACGTTGTAGAAATAAAGTGTCCCGTGAAGCAAAACACTTTTAATACGTATTATAATAATGGTAAACTAGGTAATAAATATTATGCTCAGATACAAACACAAATGAAAATTACCGGAAAGAGTAAAGCCCTATTTTGTATTGCACACGTTGATTTTGAGACCTCAAAGAATGTTGATGTGCACGAGGTAGTTTATGATGAAAAATATTGTGAAGACCTTTTGAAGACAAGTAATTAAGTTATTGTCCCCTCTTTTTATCGGATTACCCTTCCTATTATTTTTAACTTCTATCCAGTCATGATCATTATTATTATCCAATTGCCCACTTGTCTCAATCTCAAATATATAATCTCAATACACCAGTATACATAGTATAGTACCAGCGGTAATGACGTTATGATTTCGACGCCATGTTGCACTGATGTGCCGTCATATTATGCTGGTGAGAATACTGTGACGTATAATAGCTGGGTGTATACGCTCTGCAGTTAGTGAAGTTCTTTTTTGTATTAAATTGATAATAATGGAATCTCAACAAACAGAAAAAATAGTTTTGATTGATGAAGGGAATAACAAGATTTACACACTAAATGTATCTCCAGAGCAATTAGAAAAAGCAACCACAGGTAAATCTGTTACTATAATAATCAACTCTGCTAGATAACCTTAAATTTGATAACTAAATTCTAATATTTTGCAGATCCAGATTATTGTACATTTTTGTTAGTAGACTACTTAAAAGCAGGCAACCTATCATAAATTAAGTACAAATTAATTACAAAATTAATGCATTGATTATTTTTAATAATAATTGATAAGTTGTCCTGTTCAGATCCAGAGAACCTCGCAGAGGAATGATGAAAATATGCCAGTTAACCACCAAAATGATCAGCCTTTTGGCTTTAAAAATCCTCAACCTGCATTAGTACCTCAAGATCAACCTCTCAATGTAACATGCAATAAATCAATTCCAAATATTATTATTATTAATATTAGGAACATTAAAGGAAGATGTCCATGCTAGAATTATATGATAGATTTTCTATGGTTATGTTATATATAATTATATGAATTTCAGCTGTTGCATATAATTGGCAAAAAGATGAAACTGATCTTTTGATCGCCGAAAACAAGACGCTTCAGCTGTTTTAGAACGATTATTTTAATAAGATTTTATTCGATAAAAAAGGTAAAACTATATCTTATATAAAATGTTGTTCAAGAATAGATAGTTTGAAACGAATTTATCGTGAACAATTGGCTTTGAAGAATACGTCAGGTGGAAGACCATGTACATGACCGTACTTTGAGGTTAATAGTTAAAGAAAGGTTATTCATCTAACTTCATTCATTTTACATATATGTACAAGTTTACATTTTTGTTGTAGAAAATGACATTTTTTTAAAGAAAAATGGATGAAGCCATTGTGTGTTGCTGGAAGTAGTATCTCTGTGGATTTAAGTAATTTGTTTAGTATATTTCAAAACTCGACATTAATTATAATTTACATAATCATCATTTGAATCAAATAGACGTCCAGGTTACAGAACCACGATCAAAGAGAGCAAAACCTCTACCATCAATTTCGGAGGAAATAGCAGTAGACAGACGTTTAAAACAAGAGTCTGATAACATAAAACCGCAAAGAAAATATGTCTCGATTAGACCGTTTCAATGACTGCATGTCTTTAATATCACAGAGCCCGGCTGACATTGCTGCTTCACAGAAAACAAAGTTAGAACGTGGCGATTGTTAAGTATCATTGTATTTAATAAATAGTTTCGTTCATGGCATTTTTTGTAAGATCTTAAACTACCAAAGTTAATATATAGAAATAAGCTGTACTGTTCGAATTAATAACTGTTGTTTAATCATAAAATTGTTACCAGTATTTTAAATATCAAGTTTAACTATATAGTAAGGCTCTGTTTTTATGTTTAAATAAGTTCAATAGATTACATCTTGTTATTTCATTGAGATGTTGAGATATTTGTAAGATTGTTGTCTTATTGTGCGATTAATACTACAAAGATTAGAGTAATTTGATAATAAATGAAACAAGTATTATTTAACAACATGTAAAGCTTTATGGTGAGCTAAAAATACATATGCAAAATGCAGAATTACTTTTTTTTTAATATAACGTCCTAGAGTGGGAAAAGGGCAAGAAGAAGAAGTTTATTTGCAAGTTATTAAATTTCATTTGCCTACTTTGCTAAACATTTTGTTTGTAAGTGGGGTACCTACATTATATCAATTGAATGCCAGAGAAAAAGCTAATGTATGTATCTACCTACATTATTTTTCTTATTTTTGAAGACTATTTAGTACTTATATTACCATTTTATTATTATAAAACAATGGTAGGTATTGTTTAAAATAATAAAATTATGTTTATATGTTTACCTAGTTTCTTATCTGACATACAACAAATCATGGGTATTTTTTATTAATTTGCTACACTAAAGTGACGGTGGTGCTACCACTCAGTTCACAGATAAGTTGGTGGGTCTGTACTAATAGTTAAAGTACAATTTTTATAAACGCCAGTCTTTGAGCTCTAAACTTTTGAGAAATAGTAATTTTGACAGACGGCGTGGATCTAGTCTGTTGCAACTTTCCGTCAAAGTTAATTTGGCAGATGAAAAGAGACGTTCTGATGGCACAGACTGCTTAAAGATGTCCAAACTTTTCTCCTCGTTGACCAATATTTGATGGGATCAGCTTTACGTTCCAGCAAAGGTACTGATAAGTACTGTTTCAAAGCGGAATCTAACGTTCCTTGTGCTTCTGTAATGGACACTGATGGCGACGATTTTGACACCAATTGGCTATGGAACTTCCACAATTCGTTATCATCCATCAAAATGTGCAACTTTTCCATGTTTTTTGAACGTTTCTTAATTTCTTTTAATATTTTAGCTTTGAATACTGTCATTTTCACCTGTGTTTGCCGATTCTATTGATTTAGTCATACAATAAGTCAATGGTATAATAAGGCCACTCGTAACATAATTTTGAACTGATATCCCTTTGGTTACTCTATTGGACGTAATACATATATTATTTCCTTTATTACCGCCATGTTAACAGCCGTAAGCATAGAAGGGCCTTTGGGGGTTTGTAACAACACGGCTCCTACGTGTTCACTTAATTCCACAAAACTGGAACATATAATATTTAGAATTCCAGCGGGTAACAATTTTTTTTTGAATTTTTGCCAGTTCGTCACTTGCGTGCACACTCTGCTTGAAGTTAGTAACAATCTCTTTAACTTTGTTTATAAATACACACATCAAAAGTGTCTAGGGATCAACATATATTTTTGCAATAACTTTTCTCCTGATTGATATTAATTAAAATTTTCTTTAAGGATTCATCAAATAAAGTGTTTTCGTTTGTCACAGTAACGATAAACCAAGTCACCTTTGCATTAATAAAGAAATTTGCCATTTTCCTAATAAAGGGATTTTTGACATTTGAACCACTAACACAAAAGTTCGAAAAAAAGACTGAAATAACAGTTTTCTCTAAAATTTTATTGGGTAACTTAAACAATTAATAATCCGTATTTCTACCGCGAACACTAACAACACAAGAACATCGGTTTGGCATACTCAAAATGAGTTCATCCAAATCACGCTGTGGAATGGCCGCCCATGTTCGTTGCAACAACAAAAAAGGTCTTCTTGCGACTGGATACCCTCCATATTCGGCAAAGCTCTTCTCTGTAGCATATCCCATGCATGCTCAATCGGGTTCAAGTCTGGCGACTGAGCAGGCCAGGGCAGGACATTGATGTTAGCTGCGGCGAGAGTCTGTCTTACAACTCTTGCGGTGTGCGGTCGTGCATTATCATGCATTAACTGAAATAAGGGACCGATTTGCACTTGTAGAGGAACGATGACGTCTGATACAATCGTCTCAGCATAAATTTGAGCGTTGAGGTTGCCTCTGATCCAAATCAACTCAGTTCTTCCGCCGATCCAAATACCCGCCCATACCATGATGGTTCCACCACTATAAGGATGGACTTCCTGGCAGGATTTTAATCGCTGTTGGCGTCCAGGGGTTCTCCAGTGTCGTATACGTCTTGTATCCGGTCTCATACCAAAACGAGACTCATCAGAAAAGCACACGAAACGCCATTGTTCTTCTGCCCAATTTCTGTGTTCAAGAGCCCATTGATATCGAATCCTACGATTGTGCATTGCTATAGGTGGTACCCGTAGCGGTCTTCGGGAATGAAGGTTCACTTCATGCAAGCGGTTTCTGACTGTTTGGTCGCTAATTAAGTTCCCTGAAGAGTGATGAAGCCTCACGGCTAACATCATGGCGGTTATTGTTGGAGCTCTTCGAGTTAAGATTTGAATGTATCGGTCTCCGTGTGGTGCAGCGATACCGTCCTCCATGGCGCTCAGCCACGGTACCAGTGCTTCGGTATCGTGTCCAAAGTCGACTGATAACACTCTGACTTGTATTCAGAGCTAAAGCCACAGTACGTTGCCGGGAACCAGCTTCTATCATTCCCACGGCTCTGAGCATTTCTTCCCTGCTTAAATGACGTCGCCGCTCCATAATAACGTTGGTTTTAATCAGTAGTAGGGAAACAGTAGCACTAATAATGTCTTCAATGCGTTGTATGTTTTTATAGGGAAAATATTGACAGCTGATTTTCATCTTTTACTCGAATTTGATTCACAGTTCCTGATTCAAATTATGAAATGCACCAAAAAGGATCCATATAAATTTATAAAATCATAAATTTATTACAAAGCCACATCTCAATCTCAAGAAATCCGCATAAAAATGCTTGATCCCTAGACACTTTTGATGTGTGTATTTGAAATCCAGCGTTTTTTTTCTATGTCTTTTGCACTACTAAATTTAATGTATGTGCATAATACGGCAAATGCTTTTTTCCACCTAAAAAGTCATTAATGGCTTTAACTATGTTAGCCAGCTATGTTAACAAAATATTAGCTGCAGTAACTGACAAAGGTCAGTTACTGCAGCTAATATTTTGTTTTCGTCAATAAACCACTCCTGATACATATCTTTTATAATACTCGACAAATATTCAGCTGTATGACGGTTATCTAATTCTTGCACTCCAATCATGACAGATATCAATTGATTGTTATATTTTATAATACTCGACAAATATTCAGCTGTATGATGGTTATCTAATTCTTGCACTCCAAGCATGACAGATTTCAATTGATTGTTTTCAAGAAAGTGACATGTCAAACCTAAATAACCCCTCATATTCATTGTGTCGGTCCAGACATCGGTAGTTAAACAAAAACTTTCCACTTTCTTTAATTTTTCCTTGAGTAAAAGAAAATCATATTTCTCGTCTACTAAGTGAGTGACAGACTTTCGGCCAGGTAAATTGTAATGAGGACAAGCCACTTTCATAAGATGACAAAACCCTTTTTTTCTGTAGTATTTAATGGAAGATCATCTACGGCAATACAGTACAATATAGCATTTGTTATTTTATATCCCCTCCTCCACGAAACGATGTAATACCGGAAAACGTGTCGTCAATTTGAGGCTGAACAGACCGTTTCACGGCCCAAATGAATCACCAATATTGTCAACTTTTTCATGCAGCGAGTCATCACCAACAAAACAACTTGGTTAGTTAGATCACTATCACTTGTCTTTGTATGAAAAGAAACATTATATCTGCATTAAACATACAGTATAACCTACTATACGAGTATAACCTGTAACAAATTAACAGTAATATAAACACATTATGACATTATTCCCTTGTAATTATCCCTATTATCCCGTGTAGTATTGATTCCAGTTACATGCTTAAGTAGTATGTACAATTTGGTTCACCAAATTAAAAGTATTTTAAAAAGTTACTTACGGGTTGTGGTTAAATCGAATCAGACATCTCTTTATTCGACTCGTCCGCTGAAAGTGATTGATGATGTCGTTTTAGATGCCTTGAGAGGTTTGTAGTATTGCCTTTTGTTTTTATAACGGCCAAACATATTTTACATTTTCCGCCTCCATTTATTTTTATAAATTGGTTCCATACATTGGTTTTGATCGGAGGGGCCATTGTTTTTCAAAATAAACCACTTTACAAGTTATAATATAAAAGCGACATGTTCGTTCGTCTGGCGCAAATACGAGTACAAACAAACTAGTCAATCCACAGTCACACATTTTATACTTACCCACCCACAACTTTTCTTTATAATAATTTATATAACGGATTCCCCTGCAAAAAATACCGCTAAGTTAAAATTTAAACAAAGATAAAGTTCGTCACAGAAACCTTAGTGAGTACCTACCCAATTTATTGTAAACAAACCGCGTTTTAATTCATGTGATCCAAGCGATCCGATCTTTCAAGTTTTGTAACGATCCAGCAAAAATAGTATGGCCTCGATCCGTTCCGAAAATCTGGATCGTATTATCCCTGGTGTATCGTATTATATGCCGACAAACTATTATAATAGTTTAGCAGATATTTTCATGTATAAACAATGTGTGCACTTAGAAAATCAATAAAAAAAAAATATGATCATATCATCATCCCTGACCGTATATCGTATTTCCCTGCATCCCTAATAGACAATACTTTCTTTTAAAAAAAAAACCTTTAGTGTCACAAATAATCAAGCGGTTTTATACTGCGGATAGACAAAGATAATTGAAATTTAATTTATTATAAATAAATTATATTCAATGTTTTAACTTACAGAAAAAGAACTCCTGGAAGAGCATTTCTTATAGCCCTGGGCAATGAAGACTTGCAAAATTTTGAAATAACAAATCCCATTAGGCCATTGCTGTCGGAACACTTGGCCAATCCAACGAAAAAGGGGTTGGGGAAAAGCCAAGAGACCAAATTTTCAAAAAATATCCAATCCCATCCAATTTCACAGCAACAATTACGCCTATAACGAACCCAGAGATACTGGCATCACTTTCTGAAACGAGTATCAATATAGACAACGCAGTTTATCGCCAAAACATAACTAGCAAAATGATGTCCTGCCTTGGTAAATCATTGACAAATCTTCCACAAGCAAATGTAAACAATAAACAACTATATGAAGAAATAAATGATGCAGCTAAGTTGGCTGCCGATATTTTTTACCAGGATTCTGTTTCCAGAAAGTTTTTGTCTCTTACGGGAAAAACAAAAATTATCAGAGATGCCATAAAAACTGCAAAGACGGATGAATTTGTATTTGGGAAGGATTGCATGGAATGTATTAAGGCTGCCCAGGGATTCAATCAATCATTCTCAGCAACCTAAAAACTCTATAACAAAACAACTATTTGTTTTTTGTCTATTTGCTTGATGTTTTCATTAATAATAATAGAGTAGATTGCAATTTTTGCACATTTATCACACAGGGTGATAAATCATTTTCATAATTAAGCACACGTCCAATTATTGTGGGTGCAGACTGAGAGGAATCTGTGAGTGTGGGGTGCGATGCCGGACCACCTCCTCGTGGTGCACCCCGGACAACCCGGCAAGTTCTACCGCGGGCTGAATGTCTGGCAATTTGCCCTCTATGGGGCCGACTGATGCTAGACGGGCCGCGCTAGTGGCTCGAAGGTTTTGCAGTCCATGGATAGGTCCCCCTTTAAGCAGGGGAAACCTGTTATCAGTGAAGTTTGGGATTTTCCTGGTGGACCGGTCTGTCCGGCTGTGAGAGATTGGTCAGTGCGGTTGCGGCGTTAACTCAGCGTTGCTTCCGGCCAACTCGTAACCCCGTACATGGTGCGGGAACGAGGGCCGCCATCCTTTAGGGTGGGGGTCAAGAGAAGCTTACCCATATAAAAAAAATGATGGAAACGTGTGGGAGCTGGATTGCCTCGCCCGCTAGAGGCAAACAATTATGAATAAAGCATTTGAGAATAAACGTATTCCCCAGATGGGTACCCGCGAATGCGGAGAGGCCCACCCTGATGCCCCGACATCAGGTCAAGAATGAAAGAATCCTGGGGGGGGGGGGGCAGCAAATTGCGATTTGGCCAATGAGACGCCGCGGCAACCAATAAACTGCGTCCCTGGGGGCACCTCCCAGAAAAAATAAATAAAGAAGGAGTTGAGTCGGGTCGGCTCATTGAAGGGGAGGGTTTAAGAGCGGATGTTCCAGATGGAGGTTTGATTATCCCACCACAACAATCGCCAGCTCATAAGGAGCGGCAGGGTAAAAAAGACAGGGAGGGCAGAACTTCGGGAAGCGGTCTAACGCTGAAGATCCTTACTGGTCGCGGCCGTAGTGGTCTTAGAAACAAGGAGGGGGATCCATGGGGGCGGCCATTCCGTATGGTAAGAAATAGGTTGGTTCAGCAATCCATCGCGATGGAGTCATTTGAGCCGGTAGTCCTGGCGAATAACAGACGTAAAGATTCTCTTTTTTAAAATTGGCAATTTTCTTCTGAAAATTGTCAATTTTAAAGATAATAAAATCGAATAAGCATGGAACAGGCTATTTTGATCGAAGATTTGGCAGGACCCCAGGACTTCTTTAAACTACAAGTTATGAAGACGAAAGGATTACCTCTACGAAATAAATACTCAGAATATAAAAAAAAATGCATTAAATTTACATTTTTTATCCCCAAAAGCTTACAAATATGTAAGGCAGAAATATAATACTTGCTTACTTCATACAAGAACATTGTGTAAATGGTATCAGTATGTGAATGTCTTAAAGGTTAATGTGAATGAGATGTCCATACGAAAGTCACTGATTTAGGATCCAAAAACACAAATAAAATTATGATAGGGTTGATTATGGACTGAATATCTCTCTCTCTAGTACTCATGCTGACATGTATAAATGGCTCTTGGAAAATACCCATTGGTTATTTTTAAATAACATCCTTGACGGAGGAGCAAAAAGGTATTATCATTGAGGCTGCTCTCAAACTGTGTGAAGATGTAGGTGTGAAAGTGGTCAGTATAACATGTGATGGCCCTGCAGCAAACTTCATCATGTTTGCATCCATTGACTGTGACGTATTAAAAGACCAGGAAGAGACAAATTTCGAGAGGGGTAATACTCTTATCCATTCTTTTATTGATCTTTGTCATGCACTATAATTGATACTAAGCTACTAAGAAACCTCAATTTATCATTGCATACAAAAAAATATCTGGGTGTTCCGAACGTGTACTATAATTTATACTGATATAAATTATAGTATACGTTCGGAACACCCGGATATTTTTTTGCAATCCACATCATTTTGTACGGTATCCGAAAATCTCAGACACGACCCAACAACGACAGCAAAGATTAAAGAACTGTCACCTAATTTAAAACACTTACATATTCTAAGTGATGATCCCTCAACGCAGTATCTAAATAAAGCGATGTTTAATTTAGTTGCTACCTATTTAAACAAGGAATTTGGGCTGGATACAATATCATGGCATTTCAGTGAAAGAGGCTACAGTAAAGGAGCATCCAATGGTGTAGGTGGGTGCATAAAACGAATTTGTGATAGTCATGTTGCAAGAGGCAACGATGTTTCTAATTTGGAATTATAATATCTTGTTTATCTAAGAACAGTGAAGGCATTGTAGTGTACGTAATCAACGAATTACTTATCCCTGATATAGAAGACATTTTGAACAGAAGTGTTATACAGCATTTTAAAAAGGGACATGAAATTCATCAATTGACGTGGAGTATTAAAGAACCGACAGTAATACATGCAAGACGTTTGAGTTGCCTGATTTGCGCCACACATGTTAAATGTCCACATTATGAACTAGGGACAATAGATGTCAACTGTTAACCTGTCGATAATTCTAAATCTCCAGATATCTCAGAAGCTCCAAATATATTTTTGGAATATTTTTTTAGTTTTATATACTTGTTTTTGTTTTCATTGCATATAATGAAGAAAAAGTAAAGGTACAATTCCGTAATGGGCTGCTGGCGACAATCGCAGGCAACACGGCGGCTGGCGCCTGCGGCTGACCGTGCATTATATGTATTGTGCAGTCGCGGCAAGTTGCCACGTTCGGAATCAATTTCATAGGGATTCATAGAAACTAGTAGTGTCGCCTACAGTCTGCAGATGCGGCCTGTGGTCTGCGGTTCAGTTCGGACTTGTACCTTTAGTCACACTAATTAATATAAAAGAAGTTTTTGATATATTGTTATGTTTAAAATAGAAAAAGTCTATGTTTATTCTTTTCTGTAGATTATTTAATCTATCCTGTAGACGGGAAATTTACTGTTGTTATAATGAATATTGACCTACGCTCATAATTTTTGTAAGACTTATAATAATTACTTTTAAATAAATACCAAAAATGGAATCGATATCTATTATTTTCTTTTATGAGAACCACTTTGGTTAACCGTTTAGTTAACGGTTGGCAAAAAAGTGTAGAAATGGAACTAATTCTTTATTTTACCTGGCAACATTGTCACATCTTTGACATTTGTTAATATTTATTGGATTCTGCGTTAGTGTTTTGATTTTGCTAAATTGTTACCAGTGAGAACGTTTATTTCAACTCATTAGTGATACAATATGAATAAGCCGATTCGCAGTTCCGCAAGAGAAATTATTTATAAAGTTCACCTTCGATGTCTTAAAGAACAACAAGCAAGAACAATTTTGTCGGATCTCGTCAATGTTTACCAAAGAACTGCTGATATGACTGGTTAGTAGGAGTTTATTTTAATGTATTTTAGTCAATCGTATAACTTTCTATGAATATAGAGTCGTTTTTATTTCTTCTACGATTTATTATTTCGTATTTTCCAATTTTACTATCAAGTCTTTAGGTTATGTTTACGTTTGTGTGACAGAATTAGTTTAGAGATTGACTTTCAGGTAAATCTATTAGTACTGTAAGAAGGATTGTTCGTGAAGGAGAACTTAATTAGGGTGTATTCTCCACACCTGGAAAACGTAAACAAGGTCGACCCAAAAAGGAATTAGATAACTTTGATTTATGTGCCATCAGACAAAAAGTTCAGTTCTTCTACTCAGTAAGAAAACAGGTACTGTAATGTTATTTAGTTTAAAATCACAACTTAATGAAGATATAATAATTAACTTTATATGAATTAAAGTACATTTAACTTTTTTATAACATTTCTATAACTACGTACTTACTTTATTTTCGGGTCCCAACATTGCGAAACTTACTTCCAGTGGTTAGGTGTCAGATAAGTTACATCACTAACGCTTTTAACTAATACATCACTAAGGTATGATGTTCAATATATAAAATAAAGATGGCGCAGAGTGCTAGACTTTCTTAGTGTTTTATTTAATCAACCGACATTACATGGCGCTGAGGACAGGATAAAGGAGATAACGAAGATTTAAGAAGAAAATGGATAATTTAAAACCTCCGGCAGCACTGAATTTTACGGGTAATTTGGCTGAAAATTTTCGAGCATGGCGACAGAAATTTGAAATTTATTATGAAGCGAGCGGGGCATCCTCGCCTGATAAATTGACTCCAAATCAAAAGAAAGCATTATTATTGCATTGTCTTGGTGAAGATGCTCTAACAATATACAATAATTTCGACCACAAAGATGACCTAACCTTTGAAGAAATTTTAAGCAAAATGGAGGCACATTGTGCACCACATACGAACGAAACTTATTTGAGACATCAGTTTTTAAACCGTAAAATTAAAGATGGAGAAAATTATGACATGTACATAACTGATCTAAAAAAGTTGGCTAAGCAGTGCAATTTCAAAGAATTGAGAGATGGTTTGGTACGAGATCAAATAATAATTGGGATAAGAGATCATGGCCTGAAAGAGAGGTTATTAAAAGAAGAGGAATTGACATTAGAAAAGTGCATTTTGTTATGCAAGGCGAGTGAAGCAGCAACTAATCAGTTGAAAGAAATGGATACTTCAATGGAAAAGCAAGTAACTGTTATCAAGAAAAAATATAATATTGAAAAAGAAGACAGACAGGATGGAAAAACAGAAAATGAGTATAGAAGAAAATGTGGCAGGTGTGGTCAACTGCATGGCAGGATGTGTCCGGCATTCAAGAGAAAATGTGCTGTGTGTGGTTTCGTGGTAGAAGAAGATGTAATGGATGAAGATGAGTTATTTGTAGGTATATTAAACCTGGGATCGGAGAGAGAATGGTATGTTAATTTAATGGTAAACAAGATAAGAGAAATTAAATTTAAAATAGACACAGGGTCTCAAGCAAACATACTTACATTAAACATTGCGAAACAGTTAGGACTGACTATTTAAAAATGTAAAACTAAATTAAAGAATTTTGATGGATCTGTAATTGAGTACCAAGGAGTGTGTAGAGGAAATATAGCTTCAAATAATAAGGAAATCAAATGCTGTTTTTATGTAGTCAATTTTGACACTGTTTGTATTATTGGGTTAGAGTCAGCTGTGCAACTAGGTCTTATTAATAGTATCAACACTATTAAAAATAATGAAAAATGTGATGTTAATAAGATAGTTAATAAATTTCATGATTTATTTACAGGCTTAGGAAAAATTGATCATACCTATGAGATTAAAATACAAGAAAATGCTATTCCTGTTGCAGAAAGACCAAGAAAGTTACCATTTAGTCTTCAGGATAAAGTTAAACAAGAATTGGATAGACTGGAAAAAATTGGTGTTGTTCGCCGTGTTTGTGAACCGACTCAATGGGTGTCGTCTATGGTAATAGTAAGCCATAGTGAAAATAAGGTACGTGTCTGTTTAGATCCTCAAAATTTGAACAAAGTTATAATTAGGGAACGATATTTGATGCCTACTTTTGAAGAATTAGTTTCTAAAATGCCAAGTGCTAAATTCTTTTCTGTTCTTGATGCTCATAAAGGATTTTATCATATCAGTTTAGCACCAGAGAGCCAACTGCTAACAACATTTAATGCAGGGCATTTAGGACGTTATTGCTACTTAAGATTACCATTTGGTTTAAGTTCGGCACCAGAAGTGTTCAGTAAATGCTTTTCAGACATATTTAAAGATGTAGAAGGTGTGCAACTGTATGTCGATGAATTAATTATTTGGGGGGAAAGTATGGAACAACACAATAGTAGACTTGAGAGAGTGCTGACGAAAGCACAAGAAGCAGGTGTGAAATTTAATAAAGAAAAATGCCAATTTGCAGTGCAGCAAGTAAAATATGTGGGCCATATTTTAACAAGTGATGGTTTAAAACCAGACCCAGAAAAAATTCGAGCTATTTTAGATATGGGAGAGCCAAAAGATAAAAAACAATTACAGAATATATTGGGTATGATCACATATATTACAAAATTTATACCAAATGCTTCGGATATTACTCATTCGTTTCGTGATTTACTTAAAAAAGACTCGGTTTTTATATGGGGTGATAAACAAAAACAAGATTACCAGAAACTTAAAAAATTTCTTACTTCAGAAACAGTTTGAAAGTATTATAATCCAAAATTACCAATAACATTGTCAGTAGATAGCAGTAGTACAGGTTTAGGAGCAGTATTGTTGCAAAACAATATGCCTGTAGCGTATGCATCAAAAGCATTGACTGAAACACAAACTAAATGGGCACAAATTGAGAAGGAAATGTTAGCTATAGTTTATGCCTGTGAAAAATTCCATCAGTATGTTTATGGTAAAAGCATAATAGTTGAGTCGGATCACAAACCATTGGAACATATTTTTCAGAAAAATATGAATGAAACTCCTTTGAGATTACAAAGATTAAGACTTAGGTTACAACCTTATAACTTAGAAATAAAATATAAACCAGGCAAAGAATTGTTAGTTGCCGATGCTTTATCAAGAACCTATGTAAATGATAATATATGTAATAGTGATATTGATAAACAAGTAGATCTACATGTGTGTATGATTATAAACAGTATGAATATTAGCAAAGAAATGTTTGAAAAATTCAAAAAAGAAACGGAAAATGATGATCAGCTTAAATTATTAATGCAATTTTTAAAAAAAGGATGGCCTAACTGTTCGGAAATACCATTCGATCTAAAATTTTACTATTCTATTAAAGACGAATTGTATGTTACTGACAACTTGATATTTAAAAATACAGCCCTACTAGTTCCAAAGAGTTTAAGAAGACAAATGTTAAGATTAATTCACTATAATCATTTAGGATATGAAAAATGTAAAACAAGAGTTAAGAATATTTTGTACTGACCGTTTATTTACAAAGAATTAAAAGATGAAATATCAAATTGTGAAACATGTTTGCGTTTTCAAAAAACACATATGCATGAACCTTTGATGCTAAGAGAGTTTCCAGAAAGACCATGGCAAATAATTGCTGCAGACATGATCTTTTTGCAAAATAAAACATATTTGTTAATTGTTGACTACTTTACTAAATATGTAGAAGTTATTGAACTCAAAGATCAATGTGCCGAAAGTCATGTAAAAGCTCTGAAAACAGTGTTTTCACGGTGGGGTACTCCGGAAAAGCTATGTACGGATGAAGGATCACAGTACAATAGTTTGATTTTTAAAGAATTTGTTAAAAGTTGGAACTTTCTACATATTACATCAAGTCCATATTATCCGAGATCAAATGGAATGGCGGAAAGATATGTTCAAACGGTGAAAAATATATTTAAAAAATGTTTGTATGACAATAAAGATCCTTTCCTAGCCTTGATGGAATACCGAAACACACCAATAGATTATAAGACTCCATCACCAAATCAATTGTTATTAGGAAGACAGGTAAATTCATGTCTGCCTACAAATGAGGTTAAAAACAAACAAAATAATGAAAGCATAAGAGAACATTTATTAGACAAGAGAAATAAGTATAAATTGTATCATGACAAAAAGAACAGAGGAAAGGCAGAAGAATACAAAGTAAATCAGAATGTATTTGTCAGAGAAAGTAAAAATGATAATGTTAAAGGTCAGATCATAGGAACAGATGTTAATCCAAGAACTTATAAAGTGAAATTAGAAAATGGGGAAACTATCAAAAGAAATAGGTATAATATTTATAAGGGGTCTCAGAATACTAACTTTGTAGTTAAGGATAAAAATAAAAGTTATGATTCACAGATTAAAAATAAAAATAATGCTAAACTAAATAGTACCAATCAGATAGTAGAAAATAATTTTGAAAGTTTAAATGAAAGTGTTCAAAGTAATAGTAATGACAATAATTTACAAACAGAGCAGACAACAACAAGATCAGGTAGAATTGTTAAACAACCTACATATTTATATGATTATGAAACTTAATAAATAAGTACTAGATGATAAATATAAATTTAAACTTAAGGCAATGTTATGTTACTAGTAAAATAATTCTGTAAGTTAAGTAAACTTAAAGTTTAACAAAATATTTATAAACTTACAATAATAATAAAAGTTAAGTAAATATAAGAAGGGAGATGTCAGATAAGTTACATCACTAACGCTTTTAACTAATACATCACTAAGGTATGATATTCAATATATAAAATAAAGATGGCGCAGAGTGCTAGACTTTCTTAGTGTTTTATTTAATCAACCGACATTACATTAGGGAAGAATCAAATTTTAATGGTAGTCGTGAACATTTAAGAAAATTTCTCAAATCACTGGGTTTTAAGTACAAAAAATGCCAGTCTGAGAGAACCACTTTAATGGAAAAACCGTATATTGCGGCAAAGTGGAGGGACTATTTAAAAAAAATTGACAATAGAAGCTTGCCTGAGGAACTCAGAAAAGATGTTATTTATTTAGAACAAAAGTTATGTTCATCAATCATATAAATTAAAAAAAATGCTGGCAGTCATTTGATGTGTGCGGTGTTAAACACAATGTGTCCAAAGGGAAACGCTACATTATAATTATACATGATACATACATGCTGGGAGTGAAAGTATTCATTAGGAATACTTTCACTCCCAGCATGTATGTAGTGAATTTATTCCTAATGCGTTATTAATTTTCAGTGGAACTAATAAAAACAATGATTACCATTCTGAAATGAATAAAAATAATTTTAGCAAGTGGGTAAAAGAAAAACTAATACCAAATTTGCCACCTGCATCAATTGTGGTAATGGATAATGCTCCCTACCATTCTGTAGTATTAAATAAAGCACCCACCGCTGCCAATAAAATATCAGAAATAAGAGAGTGGTTAACAGTAAATAATATTTCGTTTCATATGAATTTAATAAAACCTCAATTATTGATGCTTGTTAAGCGCTACAAGGCAGAACCTATATATGAAATAGACGAGCTATTCGGTGAAAATGGGCACACAGTGATAACGCTTCCACCTTATCATTGTTACTTAAATCCCATTGAGCTTATATGGGGCATAGCAAAGCAAAATATTGATATAAAGGTATGAAATGGTTTATTCTAAGAGCAGTTTTAAAATTTACAATTTTCTTCTCATTTAGATAATATGAAAGAAATGAAATGAAAATGAAAGAAGACATCATTTTATTTTTAATAATAAATAAAACTGCATTCACATTTTTATTTTAAAATCGCCTGTTACAACTGGGAATCAAACTCGTGAAATTTTGAAAAAAAAACACGACATATTTTATGATAACCATCGAAAGGGTTAATCATAAGCATTATTTTTTGTTTATTACATAGCATTTTAAATGAAAGAAAAGTAATTAAATTGAACATTTTATTTAAAATTATTTTACACAAACTAACATTCGGATACGCCTCAAAGTAAGTTCAAATGTTGAGTTCATCATCGTTGGCGTTTATCATCCGCTGCTGTGGTTTCTGTAAGCGCATATCAAAACGTCCTAAATTTCAGTATCCACTAACCTTTTAAGCACATATCGAGAAGATACGTCTCCATCAGGATATTTTTTGCGGTACTACCGCAAAGCTAAATATGTCTTTGTGGTTCATAAAGTAAATCCATTTTATTTTGATACGCCATGGTAAGTAAAATAACAAAAAAAAACTGCAAATAAAAGAAAATGAAACTCAGAAAAAAGAACAGACGCTTGAAAATTTATGTGTTCCATTTTCGAATTATTATTTTTATAAATTTCAGCCAATCGCATTGTAACTGTGAGTTCAAAAAGAAAGCATACGTACTTCAGTTTGTATAACACTTTATTATTTTTATCACGTAATAAGACATTCCATTCATTTGAAATGCTATGTTATTTAACAAAAAATAATGCTTATGATTAACCCTTTCGATAGTTATCATAAAATGAGTTGTGTTTTTTTTTTCGAAATTTCATGAGTTTGATTCCCAGTTGTAACAGGCGATTTTAAAAAAATCTGTGAATGCAGATCTGGTTATTATTAAAAATAAAATGATGTCTTCTTTCAGTAAAATATCCTATCTTCAATATTTAATATACTTTCCCTCCGTGTGAGGTTGCCGTGGGACGCCCTGTATAAAAGGAGAAAGTGACTGACTGATTGACATATTAACGCACAGCCTACACGGCTAAAAGTAGGCGCTTGAAATTTGGAAGGGACGTAGCTTAGGTACGGGAATTAGCGGGAAAATCCTTGGCTTTTGTGTGGAAAATTTAAACCGCTTAAGTTAGACGCTTGAAATTTGGCATGCAGGTACCTTAGTAAACTTAAAGCTTAGTTGCAACAGAATATTGCAAAATTTCCACGGGAACGAGAGTTAGCGGGAAAAAACGTTTGTATGAAAAAATCTAAACCGCGTAAGATAGATGTTTTCAATCTAGCATGCATGCATACCTTAGTAAATATAAAGTTTAGTTATGACTGTATTTTGAAAAATGGAAGTTAGCGGAAAAAAATGTTGTATGAAAAAATCTTTCTTTTATAACACGCCACGCGGACGAAGTCGCGGGCTAGTTTTGATATAAAGTATCAAAACAAAAAATCCAACTATGTAAGGATGTCATATAAATGGCTCACAAGCACCTCTATTTTTTCTACATTTTTTTGCCTAGCTGTACTTAAGACCAGTTTACAATATACTTAAATGACAAAAACGATCTAGAACGCATGAGTCCTTTTCGAAAAATGCTATTAACTAGAAAAAGAGTTAACAAGTTTTTACGGGTTAATGCACGAAACTTTTATTTATTTATTGACGTTGAGTTTCGTGCATTAACCCGTAAAAACTAGTTTTATTTAATGAGTGATGTGCGTGAAAACCTAAGAAACAAATAAAGAGTTAACAAAATAAATCACAAAAACAATCCAGAAAGCTTGGATTATTTTTGATAAATGATATTTACTTGAAAATAGTTTACAATATTATATCACAAAAGCGACTCAGAACGCCTGGATCGCCTTTGAAAAATGATGTTTGCTTGAAAAGAGTTCACAAACTAAATAAAAAAAAACAGCCCAGAATGGTTGGCTCATTTTGGATAATTTTACATTTTTTTAAATGTCGTTTCTCTTAAATCACTAAAGGTACTGATTCAAAATCCTAATAGTTTTATTTTAATGCTTTATGCATATTTTTATAGAAAAAAAGTTTATTTTAAAAATCAATATAAATAATTCTTAATCTATCCACCATAAAATACCAAAAATTGTTTTAAAAACTTGCAACACATCCTACTTGTGATCAAGCAAGATTGATTTTGCATTACAGATTGGAAAAATAAAATTTCTGTTTTATATTAAAAGTATTTTATTGGTGAAAGGGTGTTATTTAAGTAAAGATGAAGAGAATAGACCAAATATTTAATGCTTTGGGTGTACCAAACAACAATAACAACGCTCAAGGAGATGGTAAGTTTTTGAGGTTATTTTTGCATATTATGCTGCGCTGCTCAGTTCTCGCGATTAATAATTTACTTGTAGTACTGTTTCGTATTTCACGGTCATTTACACGAATAGATTATAGAAAATAAAATAAAATATACAAATAAGGGTCAAACACAAAAATGAAAAAAAATTGGTTCAGATTACACAAAGTCCAGATGTTTAAGTTTTGAGCGTGTCTGAGCTTTTATTCTTATAAATTACATTAAGTAATTCCGAGATTTGACCTTTTTTTTTATTTTTTAAGAGTTTATAATTATTCTCTCGCTCTAATCATATCGAAATGTCTCCTTCTGTAGACTGTTCGGATACTTAGTAGCTCAATAAATTAGATGTTAAAAAATATTTAAATAATTCCAAAAACAGTTATTTTTTTATACTGACACGTAAAAACGAATCAACTTTTCATAAACGATAGATCGAAAAATTTGCATTCCATTATTATTATTAAAACCATATAAACATGTTGTTCCCATATTGTAGTCTGCTCCTGTGGACACGTTATAATAACAAAATTGAAGCGTTCTGAACGCACCCATAAAAATTAATTCTATGATATTGGCATCACTGCTTCACTTGTCATTCCGTCGCTTGTAATTGTGACAAATGGCGTCTGTGCTGCAAAAAAATATAAATCTGAAAGGATACACAAGAATTTGGTCGTGTTTTGAAGATCTTTTCTGTTCTTCGTGTAAATTGGTAAGTAAAAACTAATAAAATATATAAATCACACACATCTATGTGAGTTAAGGATCAGTTTATAAATGCCAATATGGTTTCACGCTAACCTTGAAATATCGTATGCCATCTGTCGTTTTTTTTTTAAATCTCTTTCCTGTGGACGTCTTTCCTGTAGATGCATGTGTCTACAGGAGATACAGTTGTCAACTGAAGGGATGGGAAATCACATTTTTGGTAATAAAATATTTTTTATGTAAATAAAAAATAAAAATTAAGTTCCTTAATAAATAAATTTAATAAAAATAATTTTTGATTGCTTTTTTTTTACGTCAAGCTTACCTATCTCCCTAACATGGCATTTGGATCTTAAATTGTCTGTCCTAGCCTAAATCGTAAATGACAATGCATAATAACTCATTTTACACGCTTTTTTCATTATCTTTTCTGTAGCCATCTTTTCTGTAGTCATCTTTTCTGCATGTGAATTGGTCTACAGGAAACATTTAACTTTGAAAAAAAAGCTTATATTTTATCGCTTTTGTCTACAGAAGGGATAAAATATAAGGTTTATTATGCTGAACTGATTTGTTTTTATCGTATGGACTGTCGCAATGGTGAAACTATTAATATATTTATTGCATGACACTTAATTACATTGTTACAGTCATAAAATGCCACGCACTAGTAGAAGTAGAATTCAGCTTTCTGATGAAGAGAAAACGAGACGGAGGCGTGAACAAAAAAAACTTAGTATTCGTCGTGCACGAGCTAAAATGGATGAAGCAGCCTTAGAGAAAAGAAGAAAACAGGACCGAGAAAGATATAAACGAAAAAAGGAACAGGGTAAAATTAAAACTATAAAAGACTACACCCCTAGAGAACAACGAAACATCAGAAAAATATGGAGAGAAAAAGCCAAACTAAGACGCCAGAAAGTAAATAATGAGAAAAACGCTTTGCGGTTCGTTGAACAGAATACTCCACCGTCTAGTCTCTCTTTTTCGCGTATTAAAGTCGGCAATGCTAGATTAAAGCGAAATGCGCGAAAATTACGAATGCAAAACAAACGCCTCAAAGTAAGAATACTTGAGCTGGAATCTAAAATGGCAAGATACCGTATGAGGGCTTTAAGATCTAGCAATAGAAAAAACGAAGAAAATACAATTCAAGAAAGAAAATGTAAGAAAGTGCAAGAAACAAAGAAAGCTGTAGAAGATTTTTTACTTCAAGATAGAAATAGCACACTTACATCAGGAAAAAAAGATACAATAACTAGGCAGAAAATGAAGAAACAAGTTAGGTTTTTAAATGACTCTCTCATTAACTTACATAAGGCTTTTTTAAACCAGTCAGGAGTCAATATCTCATATGAAACTTTCCGCAGATACCGACCATTTTGGGTCTTATTTCCTAAAGTCCACTCTAGAAACACTTGTTTATGTATAATTCACGCAAATAATAATTTTATATTACAATCTCTATATGCTGCTAAAATTATTCCTTATAAATCTATAACAGAGCTGCTTAAGTATTTATGCTGTAATAATACCCAGAACTTGACTTGCTTAGAAAATAAATGTTTTGGTTGTAAAGACAAAACTTTGGAATGTCATATAGATAATCCAAATGATACTTTATTATTCGAAAGATGGATCACAAAAAGTTTTCCTGTCGTTATTAAAAATGTGACTAAACAATGTCGCAAAACTGTTAAAGAAAAGGTGCAAACTACAAAAAAAGCTCTATTTGAAAAATTTATTTCGAACTTACCAGTTTTAAAAAAACACGTCGCGTATATGATTCATCAGATAAAAACAATTCAAAATGTTAAACAAAATATGTCCACTACCGAAGGCTTACTGCATATTGATTTTTCGGAGAATTATAATTGCAAATATGGACAAGAGGTCCAGTCAGCGCATTTTGGCGGATCAAAAGCGCAAATTTCGTTACATACGAGCGTATATTATAATACCAACTTAGAGTCTCCTAACAATTTGATAGACAGCACGTCATTCTGCACCGTATCGGAGAACCTGCGACATGACCCAGTGGCTATATGCATACATTTAATTAGTATCATTAAACGAATAAAGGAACTCTCTCCAAATTTGCAAACATTGCACATTTTAAGCGATGGTCCGCTAACGCAATACCGCAATAAGTCTATGTTTTTGAAGTTATACTTCTTTAGCCGCGTTATGAAAAAATTATGAGAGTGAAATTTTCATCACTGTAACACAAAATTTTAACATAATGAAGTTAGCCGCGGGCGCGTTATTTGTAATATTTTATTTTCCAAGTGACCGTGGGGCAGATTTGAATGAAATGAAATGGAATGGAATGGAATGAAATGAAATGGAATGAAATGGAATGAAATGGAATGAAACGAAATGAAATGAAATGAACCACTTAGTGGTTAATAATCCACCATTATTAGACATCTGTTCGAAAGGTACTTTGAACGATCCACGGAGCTCCATAAGATGATCGCGTTGTCAAAAACAATGTTGGCACGCTCGTCGCCTCTGATCACTGTTTTCATATTTATAATATTTATCCACATGTTTCTAGTTTCTATATAGACACAACGTGTTTTAGTTACTTCCAAGTGCTAATTACATATGGACTAATAACTTAAATTCAGTAGTGATTTTAATTGAATATTTTGAATATTTATTTAATTTTTCAAATTAAAACGGAACTTAATTGACTGTGTTAACTATCCTTTTCCAGTCCTCTTATTATTTTATTGTAATTATTTGCATGCAATTAAAAAATATTTTAATGATGCTAAAGAAGTATAACTTCTCACGCGCGTACATAAGTTACACGCATCCATTTTTTTTAATCGCCACGTTAATGAGCAAAGAATTTTCCATTTCTTCAATTATATGGCATTATAGTGAAAGGGGGCATGGAAAGGGTACCCCCGATGGTGTTGGAGGTTGCATAAAGCGCATTTGCGACAGTCATGTCGCAAAGGGCAATGACGTGTCTAACTTGGATGAATTGATGGCATGCCTGTCCGTGCATTGCCAAGGAATTGAAGTATTTAGAATCGATGAATCGAGGTTTCCTGAAATTGACTCGCTTTTGAAGGAGAGTGCTACTCGTCCGTTTAAAGGAACGCTTGAAATACATCAAGTAACATGGCATATACAGAATCCTAATGTTATCCATGCCAGACGATTAAGTTGTTTGGATTGCGCAGCCTATGAAAAATGTTCGCATTATGAAATTGGACAAATTCAAATAAAGTTTAAAGTTCCGAATTTACCTATTGAACCTGCATTATCTGAACATTCTTTCAATGTGAGGCCATCGTCTCCTCAAGCAGGTCCTTCCAATGATCAGAACTGCTTGTTTGAACCGGACTTGCCTGAAAGTGAAAGAACTAGTACTGCGTCAACTGAGCCAATATCACCTGGATTCTCTGATAGATTGACACCTGATAATCCAATCGAAAATGTAGTCTTACAAAGTAATAGACCCATGAAGAGCGTAAGTCGTGGACGAATAAACTTAGACGATTCTGATTCCTCCGTAGAAATTAATACACCTAAGAAGCGCAAAATGCCTTGTATAATATTCGATGACTCTGATGATGAAAATATTTTTTAATTCTTTTCTTTAACATATTTCAAGCCCTATGTTCCTACATTTTGTATTTCTATTATTATTTTAGAAATGTATAAATAAGTTGGAGCTTATGTAGTTTTCAAATTATTTTTTTGATTAGAGATAATATTGGACGACCAACATTTCGTTTATAAATCACTTAATTTTTTTATTTTCAAACTTTATTCATTTTCGAACATTATTTTGACTTCAAGGAGAAGTTAGGTTTATTTCGAGCATGTCTACTTGAGTTTTGGGAACAAATTGTTATAATTTGATTACGGAAATTTGGATTACATTGTTTTGTAGACAATTTGTTTTTTACTGTAAAATTTCTACAGAAAAGGTGCCCAATCTGAGGTCAAATAAGGATTATTAGTTATTTTTAATTTTTTTTAATTTTTTAACACTATTGGGATTTCTTAAAGGAATATTGACGTTTATTTCGAGTATCATTATTTGAATTTTGTAAACTTATTATCATAACTGATCATGTTAATGAATATTCCGTTATTATCTGTAGACAACTGTGTCTTTTCTGTGGAATTTCTACAGAAATGTTGTCCAATCTGTGGACAATTTAGAATTATTTATTATTTTCGAAAATACTATCATATTTTAAATTATTTGACTTTAACAAGATGTGAAATTTATTTAAATCAGTACTGTTTAAGTTCCATAAACATTTTTTAATTTTTTGATAACAGAGGTAAGGACTACGTTATTTCCTGTAGACAAGTTGATCTTTTCTGTTGCCATGAAAATTTTAAAATTGTGATTTTTCGAGAGAATAAGGAAGACTGATCTGTTTCAATATTATTTAATTTAGCTAGATACTACTCTTTAATTAAAGGCTGATTTTCAAAACAATATAGCACTTTTTATTTTATTGAAATTATGAACCATTAATTTTGTGTTTGACCCATAAAGAAATACCTGTTTAAAAACATTTCACCTTTTATTCACCGCGGCACAGCGGCGCGGGCGCCGCACTACTGCACTCCTCCCGCTCATATCCGCCATATTGAGCTCATTATCTGTTTTCGTGCGGTATCGGTAGTTACATGAAAATTTGTTATTTTGCAAATTTGTCTGTTATTTCGGTGTTTTATAGCTTTTTTAGGCTTTAAACATGGGGAAAAAGCGTAAACATCGTCAAGATCGTTTGTTAAAGAAAATCAAAAAATTGGAACAAAAACTTAGAAAACGACGACGTAGATCATCAGATTCGTCAGTGGATTCTATTGGCAGCGAACATACTATAACTGGTAGGTGCTTTTACAATTGTTCATTATTTAAATTATCACTAAAAATAATGGGCAGACTACGCTTATTCTTCCTTTAATCACAGTTATATGAAGTCATATACATATTGTATAGGTGTTGTATAGCGAGTGCTGTTACATTAAAAAAGTATAATTATTTTAAACACCTTCCTACAAATACGATGCGAACAATACATCAGGGATTGTTTCCTTCGAAGCTATTTTGATCATATAATTACGAAAGAGGTACTTACCCATTTACAAAATTGTGTTGCGAAAAGTACAGCTTGGGACTATTACCTACACACTTAATTTTATATAGGTAGCTTATCTTAATGGTGTCAACATTACAACTGCGAACAATACATTGGGATTGTTACCTTCACTTGCTCATATTTATAATAGATAAATACCCATAACACATACTCTTGACACAAAAATTTGTGATGCGAATGATTATAAGGATCATTACCTTCACTATATCTTTCAGATTCTGATAACCAACAATATATAGAAACTGAAGACAACAACAAGGTCTACCAAAATACAAATACATAAAAGGTCTAAAATAACCAGTCGTCTACGTCGGCAGTTGTTGTAAAAAACAACTCAATAAATTTAGAAGATAGTCATTTAGATGATGATATTTGTACCATATTGGGTGATGCTTCCAAAGAGGAAACTCCCGCAGGGAAGGAAATTCATAATGATATAGCTGTACGACTAAAAGAGGTACTTCATAATGGATTGAAAAAAAGAGTTAAAAGATAAAATCCTTAAAGAACATCCTATTCCCGCCAATTGCCAATATTTCAAAGCGCCTATTTTGAATGCTGAAATAAAAGCAGCAGTATCAGATGTTCTGCAAAAGAAAGACACATCATTATCAGCGCGGCAGGGCCAGATTGGATGCGCCCTATCAGCCTTATCAGCCTATCAGTCAGATACCAATCAGACTATACTAAAGCATGTCAGTAATGCAGGCCGCTTGCTATGCGATTCACATTACATACATACAAAAATGCGACGGAATTTTTTGATATTGACATTGTTAATGGAAATAAGACTGGCAAAAAGAACCCGTAAGAGTTTAAGAGAACATACTGTATCGTTAATATTGAAGTTTGTCGAAATATGTTTGTGAACTATATCCAAATCACGCCTAAGAAAATAGATATGTTTAAAAAAGTTTCGCAATGGTGATTGCATCAAAGACCAAAGGGGACAATCGGTGGCCGGTTGGAATAAAACCCGAAAAGAAGATTTTAATTTTGTAAATAACGTGATTGACTCATTGCCTAAATACGAGTCTCATTATAGGTGAGTACAAAACAGTGGGTCTCAATATCCCAAGTTAGGAATGACCATTAAAAAAATATATGAGTTGTATTTAGAAAAATTCAAAGAAGTTTATGAACACCCAAAATCCCCAGTCTCGTTAATATTCTGAGACATATATTTTGTAGCAGCTTTAACTTACGGTGCAAGACATTAAAAAAAGATACTTGCAGTAGGTGTGATGCATTTAATAATAAAATTCGGAATTGTGCAGACCAGAAGCAAGAAAAATTTAAAGAAGAAAAACACTTAAAACGAGCTTAAGATTTAAGACACAATATGAATAAAGTTTTATTACAAGCAAAACATGACGAACATTTTGAATGCATCACGTTTGATTTAGAAAAAACGCTCCATTACCCCGTATTGTATTTTACAAACGCCAACTGTGGCTATACAATTGCGGTGTACATTTGGGTTCAGATGACAGTACTCACTGTTATGTATGGATAGAAGGCGAAGCAGGTCGAGGAGCGCAAGAAGTTGGTTAATGCTTGATTCAATTTATAAAGAATAAACTTCATCCAAAGGTTCAACACTTGGTTTAATAGAGTGATTGCTGTGGTGGGCAAAACCGCAACATAAAAATAGTGCTTATGTTAAAGGCAATTCTTAAAATTCGCACCAGACGTTAAAGACCATTACCATACAATATTTAGAGTCAGGCCATATATTTTTACCTAATGATACCGATTTTTCTAAAATCGAAACACAATTAAAATATCATATGAGGATTTACACAGCAGAAACATATATCACAGTTATCAAAAGTAGTAAGAAGCAAAATCCGATTGAAGTACAAAGAATAAAAAAAGAAGACTTTCTTAGCACAAAAAAAATAGAAAAGAATATAGTCAATAGAAAAGTTTATGTAAATAAGACATTTTAGTTGACGTTTAAATGACAAAACAATAAAAATAAGTATTAATTGTAGACTGTAGTTGTAACAAAAAGTTTAAAGAACCTTAAAAATATAATTTTATTGAAATAAATTTGATGTTTTAATAAATCTCTTAATAATTAACTTCGCTGAATCGTTTTTGATAATTACATCATGAAAATAACACAACATTTACCAAAAAGGATCCACACCCACTTTTTCCATAATAACTCAATAAATATTGGAATGAACTGAATTCAATTTATTTGAATAAAAACAATTTATAAATTATATTTCACAAAAACATAAATACAAAAATATTACATCTTTAAGCAATTACAGGTTAAACTTCAAACGTCAATATCTCAAAAGTGACATTATGTGGGTTGGATCCTTTTTGCTAAACTACGTCCAATTTACCACTCTTGAATTTTAATAATTAATTATTATGTTGTAATAATTTGTTGATCATCATCATAATTAAAGTAGGTATGTTAATTTTACGATACGATTATAAAAGGACATAACAGTAATCCTGAGAATCAGATTTTATTTTGCTAACATTGACATTCGTCAAAAACCTTAATTTGATTAAAACTTTAATTACCAACTAACAATGTTGATTCTTAATGTTTCCTCAAAATTTTATTTGTTTTCCTAAAACTAAACTAGTGTTAACTATGGTAGATATACCTATTCGTTTTTTTGTTGATTTCATTCAAAAGAAACTGGAAAAGAAAACAACAGAAGGTGAAAATAGGAGAAATAAACTAGCTGCTTTAAAGACGAAGACATGGCGTTTGCAAAAGAAAACTGCTGAGCTGTCTAGTGTTATTGAAGAATTAAAAACGCGTTCATCAAACAAATCAACTGCCAAATTTTTGTCTTCAATCAAAAAACCTAATAGGGATTACATGAAAAAGTTTTTGTGCAAAGAAACAAGGCAACGCAAATGTACGCCAGAGTTACGAAAATTTGCCTTAAGTCTTCCTTACATAAGGCCCAAAGCTTACAATTATGTTAGAAAAACGTTTAAAGTTTAAATCTAAAGAAAATATAACTAGAAAAAATTTCACGCGGACCAGGCAGCAGACGGGACTCGAACCCGCACCCTTCGCAATCCGGGCGAATGCACTGACCAATTATGCTACCGCGGCCCTCACGGACCGCGTCGAAATTCTTTCTAGCTATTCTTAAGCTGCAAGGCAGCGCCATCTCTTCGCATTATAGGTAAACCCACAATGTCAAATGAATACTTTTACAAGTATTAAACATTTGAAAGAAGAAATAGCAATTATAGTTATAATTTTTATTATTTTTAAAGCATGTAACTGCTTGATGTTTAAATCTAAAGAAAATATAACTAGAAAAAATTCCACGCGGACCAGGCAGCAGACGGGACTCGAACCCGCACCCTTCGCAATCCGGGCGAATGCACTGACCAATTATGCTACCGCGGCCCTCACGGACCGCGTCGAAATTCTTTCTAGCTATTCTTAAGCTGCAAGGCAGCGCCATCTCTTCGCATTATAGGTAAACCCACAATGTCAAATGAATACTTTTACAAGTATTAAACATTTGAAAGAAGAAATAGCAATTATAGTTATAATTTTTATTATTTTTAAAGCATGTAACTGCTTGATGTTTAAATCTAAAGAAAATATAACTAGAAAAAATTCCACGCGGACCAGGCAGCAGACGGGACTCGAACCCGCACCCTTCGCAATCCGGGCGAATGCACTGACCAATTATGCTACCGCGGCCCTCACGGACCGCGTCGAAATTCTTTCTAGCTATTCTTAAGCTGCAAGGCAGCGCCATCTCTTCGCATTATAGGTAAACAATGCGAAGAGGTAAATAATGCGAAGAGATGGCGCTGCCTTGCAGCTTAAGAATAGCTAGAAAGAATTTCGACGCGGTCCGTGAGGGCCGCGGTAGCATAATTGGTCAGTGCATTCGCCCGGATTGCGAAGGGTGCGGGTTCGAGTCCCGTCTGCTGCCTGGTCCGCGTGGAATTTTTTCTAGTTATATTTTCTTTAGATTTAAACATCAAGCAGTTACATGCTTTAAAAATAATAAAAATTATAACGTTTAAAGTTATTTGCCTCACCCGCGGACGCTCTTACGATGGTATCAGTGCATCGATGGAGAACTTGGGTTTTCCACAGAGTCTATAAAAGCTGTAAAATTATTACATCAATTGACAAAGGAACAAAATACATCACACAAAACTTTGCGCCCTAAAAAAAGGTTTAGATTTTGATGGTAAATATTGCATAGGAATTGTTAATTTCGGCAATAACGTTGATCATGACTAACAAGCTACAGATGCACTAGTCTAATTCATGCTAATTTGTGCAAAAGGATCTTGGAAAATTTCTATGGGATATTTTTAATTTAACTGGATAAGTGCAGAACAAAATGCTAATTCGGTTACTACTTATATTAAATTATTAACCGACGAGTGAGGAATCGATGTTATTTCTCTAACTTTTGACAGGTGTCCTACAAATTATGCAATAGCAAAAGTTTTGGGTTGCATATTAGATAATGAAAATATCGATCCTTGTTTCACCATCGGAAACAAAAAACAAGACAGTTTTATTTCCAGACCCTTCACATACGCTTAAGTTAATAAGGAATACTCTTCGAGAAAAAGGGCCAATCATCGATCCACAGGGTCGAATAGTATCCTAGGAGCATATAAAATCACTTGTTGAGCTCCAGAATAATAAAAGGTTGCATTAAGGTAATAAATGAAATAAATCACACATAAATTTCTGCAAACAGATAATGAAGGTAAAGTTATCCGCTCAAGTTATAAGTGATTTTGTTGCAAATGCGAATGAATTTTGTCATACAGAACTTAATAATGACAGTTAGTAAGAACTGTGCTAGTCCAGTTAATTTTATTCAAAAATTAATAATATCTTCGATACAATGAATACAAGAAATTGAAATGCATACTCTAACAAAAAACCATTCTCAAACAAAATCTTCTCGGAAATAAAACCTTTCTTAGACGAAATGATAACATATCTAAATAAATTAAAATTAGGACACTGTTCATGCAAATTCGCATCCTTAATTTAACGCGCATCACTAGCGCGAGCGCAGCGCAGCGCATTTCCTCTTCCGATAGCAACCACCGTAGCGAGTGATCACGTTGTGTGAGACACAAGGCGCAGTCGCCATATTTAATAGTGATTTAATATTTTTATAATAAGTAATGTAACGTGTAGCACGATTATAATAGATATAGTGTAGTGACCTCAATGTATCAGATTATGTGAAGCACCAATAAAACTGTGAATCGTACTGAAGCCAGTGACTTTAATTTGAGTGACGCACTAGCCACCAACATCGAACCCGCAACGTATAAGAGCATCGTGAAGGCCAGGGCGAGTTGCAGCACCACATCGTGCTGAACGAACCCACCTTCGTGCACATTTTCTGGTGGCCCATGAGGGGACGGTAACAACCGGCGAAGTACGGAGTCGACTCGTCGGGCAACGGTAGTCGAGCGGCATCGACAATATTCAACTCGGCGCGAGATTGATACATTGGGGCATCCACGCGAAGCAGCGAATTATAGAAAATAATCTATTATTGCGAGGCGACATAGAAGAATATTTCCGAGGGGCATCGGCGTGCACGAGCACGTGCATTCATCGGCATTGGAACATCGCCGCGCAGCGGCGGCGAGTGTCATTTGGTTGCTGATCGGCATTCAGCATTTCAACGAGGCGGTATTCCACGCGGAGCGGCGACATTACCTACGAAATATCTACAAATTATTTCGATTTGACTCATCGGCGCGGCGCGGCGGCCGCGTGGGTCACGTGGTCACCATCGCGCGGCAGCGAGCGGCGAGCGGAGGCATCGCTTCATCTTATCCGTGTGACGTAATATCAGTGCGCGTGCGAAAGTCGTCCTTTCGCCTATGACACTATAGTGCATTAATAGTGAATCATATTGGTGAGTGCCTGCGGCAGGTCAAGGAAAGGGTATGGACCTTATATTTATGTAGTAAGTAATATAATTGCATGGCAATATACTTGTTAGGATGTTCGACGCGAACATAGGTTAGGTAAATTGTTATTGTTGAAGGTCGAAGCGACATTAGTTTTTGTATTTTGATAACTGATAAGACATTTTGATTACTGTTTAGAATATACAGTTATTTGTTTGTTTATAAGATTGTTAAGTGTTGTTTGATATGTAATACGGGGTGATATTACATTGTTGTTGTATTTCTGGTGGTTCTATTAATTGATGATTAATTGTTATTAATTTCATATTTACGGGTACGTATAGTTATTGTTGACATAACGTAGGTTAGTAAACACGTAGAGTGTGTAGGTATATCGTAGCGATTAGTATTTTATTCTGGTGGAGTATTTTTATTATTATTAACTAAAATGTCCGAAAGCGTGGCGCGTCATACTTTCAAGGTAACAGCTAGGATGCTCAGGGATTTTTGTGAATCCGTAGAAGGAACCTCATCGTCAATTGCTGTCAGGGTGATAAAGCGACGATTTGACAAATATTATGGCGAGTTTGTAGAGGCTTACAAACAGCTAGTAGCCAGCGAGGCCGAAGATGTGGAGAACCTGGGGCAGGAGTTCTCTGCTATAAATAAATTATTAGTTTCAGTGGAGACTAGGGCTGAGGAATTCGACGCCGGACCCACCCCATCGACCAGTATGGAGACTGCGAGTGGCTTGCAGGCACAGGGGTACAGTGTGGCAGCCAAACTTCCTTTCATTCAACTGGGGGAGTTTGACGGTAATCCCATGGACTGGGTGAGTTTCTATGATCTTTTCCTCTCCCTTGTGCATAATCGTCCCAACCTTCCCGAAGCTGAGAAACATTACTATTTGCGAAGCTGCTTGAAGGGGGAGCCGCTCTCCCTGGTGAAGCACCTACCCGTGGACGCAAAAAATTATGAGGTCGCTTTAGGATTGCTAAGAAACCGCTACCAGAACACCCGGTTCTTGGCCGACAGTTATCTGGAGCAGATAATGTCGCTCCCTTCTATACCTTCCTCTCTGGAGGGACTGAGGAGGAAGCTATATAACCCACTGCTTGAGTCGACGCAGGCTCTCGAAAAGCTAGGGTTGCCAGTTAAGGAGTGGTCTTATTTATTAATTTTTATTATACAGCAGAAGCTGCCCGCCCGGTTGAGAAACCAATTTGAAGAGAGGCACGGATCGTCTGCGGAGCTGCCAACCTTCTCGGAGCTGATGGGGTTGCTGGACGAAGTATGCAGGCGTCAGCTCATCGCCACGCCTCTTCCGGAGCAGGAGAGGAGGGAGCCGACGCGGCTCACGAGATCGCCACCCGCGCAGCGCAGGGCCGGGCGGTCGCCACCACAGAACAAGGTTCGCGGCCAGGTGGCCACCACATTGGGGCAGGTGAGGTGCATATACTGTAAAGTGCTAGGCCACAGAATTCAGGAATGTTATGGGTTCACCAGACTGAGCCGCTCAGCCAAAAAGACTTGGGTGCGAAGCAAGGGGGTATGCTTCGTGTGTCTGGGCGAACACTTCGCACGGGAGTGCGACCGCGGAACTGGGTGTGGATTATGTGGTGCCGCAATCCATCACACGCTGTTGTGTAACGCAGATGGTGGGGCACGGGGACGCGTGACACAGCAGCCCTCCCGCCCAGCATCGCCGCGCACGCCGGCGCGGGTGAGGACGCCTCCCCGCCGCGCCAGCCCCCTGCACCACGTACTGCCGGCGCCGCCACCACGATCCCCCCCGCGAGAGGAACCTCGCCCGTACGACCTGGAGCGAGGCGCGCGGCGAGTGGGTACGAGGTACCAACGGGCGCAGGAACAGTTTCGGGAACTGAGGTATGGCCGGCCAGTTTATGTTCCGGAGCAGGACCGTCCCGAGGGCGAGGACGAATATTGAGGATTCGCTCCTGTCGGTGCGCACGTCTACACCGTGGGGGGCGGTTTCAGAAACTGCCTCAACCCCACCGTGACCTTAGCTATTAAGAATAGCCGCGGCGACTTCGAGGAAGCTCGCGCTCTGTTAGACACCGGGGCCAGTGTCAGCGCTATCAGAGAAGTTTTGGTAGATCGACTTCGATTGCACCGACAGAAGAGCTCCATGGAAATAGTCGGAATAGGAAACACTACGGTGCGGACACCAGCTAGTAAAGTCAAAATTGTTATTAAACCCGTGGATAGGCCTGTGCCAATAATTTCTACTGTCGCAGTAGTCATGCACGAGTTAAGTATAGACTTACCGGTGAGAAGGTCCTCACCTAGGGGAATTTTGAAGCAAGCTCCGCCTACATTGAGACTCGCAGACAAATGTTTTTCGTTACCGCAAGGGGTAGACTTAATACTCGGGGCTGATGTATTGAATTATATTTTAGATGGTACTAAAGTGGATATCGGTACAGATGGCGTGGCAGCCTACGGGACGTGCTTCGGGCACGCCCTCATGGGGCCGGTGAACGGCTCCGAAGAATCGGCGCAGCGGCAGATATCCACCACCACGCTGACGGAGGCCGTCAAGCGATTCTGGACGTCGGAGGAGCCGCCGGCGGAGAAACCGAGGGATCCTCGCAACGACGAGTGCGAGCGGTTGTATGAAACCACGACAGTGAGGCAGACTGACGGAAAATTTATGGTACGCTTACCTTTATTATCTAATAGACCGGAGCTGGGAGATTCTTTGGCTACGGCCACGCGTAGGTTCTACGCTTTAGAGAAAAAACTGGAGAGGCTTCCTCGATTTGCAGCTAAGTATAGGGAATTTATGGAAGATTATGAAAAGCTCGGTCACATGTCGGTATCAAATTTTAAGTTCGACGCTGAACACTATGTGATACCACACCATGGCATATTTAAGAAAGAATCGGATAAGATCCGAGTGGTATTCGATGGCAGTTGTAAGACAACCAATGGAGTCTCGTTGAACCAATGTTTACATAGTGGAGAAGCTCTACAGAATGACATTACTAAAATCTTAATGAATTTCAGGCGTCATCGAGTCGTGTTTACGACGGACGTGAAGCAAATGTTCCGGATGACCTGGATTCACCCTGAGGACAGGAGGTACCAGCTTATACTGTGGAGAAGTGATCCGTCGCAGGAGCTTAAGGTATACGAATTGAATACAAATACTTATGGACTGCGGTCGAGTCCCTACATTGCCATTCGAACATTGCTGGAGCTGGCGACGCAGTGGGAGGAAACCCACCCGAATTCTGTGGCAGCGGAAGTCCTGAGGCATGATGTCTTCGTTGACGACATTATGGGAGGTGCAGAGACGCTGGAGCGAGCACAAGCAATGAAGACAGAGCTTATTGAGCTTATGCGGAGCGCAGGGTACGAGTTACGTAAGTGGTCTACCAATAACCCACAGTTGTTAAAGGATTTGCCCGAGGAGCATTGCGAGCAACCTAAACAATTTGATGCGGCTGATCCCAGGAGCTTTATTAAGGTACTAGGTATACAATGGGAGCCATTGTCAGATACGATGTCGTACCGACTGAACATACCTTCGGAGAAAGAAGTGACGAAGCGGTCAGTATTGAGTACTATAGCGAGGCTCTATGATCCGTGTGGTTACTGCACACCGGTCATAATTAGATTTAAAGGCCTACTTCAGGAATTGTTTATGGTTGGTCTACATTGGGACGAAGCGGTACCCGAGGCGATTGTAGAGAAATGGAGAGAGATGATACGGGATCTCTTCCACCTAGAGCGACTCAAGATACCGAGGTGTATTATTCTACCCAACGCAGTGTCATACTCACTGCATGGGTTCGGGGACGCATCCGAAGCAGGATACGCGGCATGTATATATCTACGCAGCGAGGATGCATTTGGTAATGTTAAGGTTAGTTTGATTATAGCTAAATCAAGGGTGGCACCTATCAAGGCACGACAAACGATCCCGAAGCTGGAGCTCAGCGCAGCGCATTTGGTATGTGACCTGCTTAACCATGTAGCGGATGGTTATGAAAGATCAATTAATATTGACAGTTTGAATGCATGGTCAGATAGCTCTATTGTACTCGCATGGGTGGACACGCAGCCACATTTACTTCAAACGTTTGAATGTAACAGGGTACAACACATTCAAAACTCGCCTAGAAAACTGACGTGGAGACACGTGCAGTCGGATCATAATCCGGCAGATTGCGCGTCACGCGGCGTGACAGCGGACGAATTAATACACCACCCACTATGGTGGAGTCCTCCGTGGCTGGAGAGGCAGGCTTCTGAGTGGCCTCAGACCCACGTGAAGCCGACGGACCTGCCAGGCTTTAAAAGGGTAATAAACACCAACATAGTCCAAGATGAGCCATGGGATACAAAATTATTGGAAAGAGTGAGTAGCTTCACTCGGCTCATTAATATTACGGCATACGTCTTGCGCTACATAAACAGTCTGCGGACAGATAAGTCGACGCGACCACCGAATAAGATATTGACCTTGCAAGAGACGCGGGGCGCTCTCAAATATTGGATCAGACGAGTACAAGGTTTAAGTTATGCAAAGGAAATAGACTTGTTGAAGCAGCATAAGAGGGTCATAACCCCACTTCAGAAGCTTAGTGTGTTCCTGGACGCCGAGGGTGTCATAAGGGTCGGTGGCCGACTCCGGCATTCACAATTAACATATGGTGCGAGGCATCCGGTTTTGTTACCAAAGGATACAACATTTGTACAATTATTAATGCAACATTATCACAGGTCTCATTGTCACATTGGAGCTAATGGTCTAATTGCTATTTTACGCAGGGAATATTGGATAACGTCGATCCGGCGCCAAGCAACCCGGACTGTACGGCGCTGCACGAGGTGCTTCCGGTTTTCTGCCGCAGAACAACCCCCGCGCATGGCGGACCTGCCCGCGGACCGCGTGCGACGCGCGAGACCGTTCGACGGGGTCGCTACAGACTTCGCCGGACCATTTCTGGTAAAAGCTAGCCTGTTACGAAACGCAAAGTCAGTCAAGGCCTACTTCTGCGTGTTTGTGTGTGTGGCCACAAAGGCGGTTCACATCGAATTGGTTTCGAGTTTATCGGTTGAAGCGTTTATAGCTGCATTCACTAGATTCGTGAGTCGACGCGGACTTCCCTCTCTCGTCCGGTCGGATAGAGGGACCAATTTTGTTGGCGCGAACAAGTACCTCAGGGAGGTCAACCGATTCTTGTTGGACAACGAATGCATATTGAAGGAGCAGTTTAGGAAACAAAATATACATTGGGAATTTAACCCGCCTGCTTCGCCTCACATGGGTGGACTGTTCGAAGCCGCGGTTAAGAGCGTTAAGAACCTCTTGAAACGAGAAATCGGTGAGACCATATTGACATTCGAAGAACTCACGACATTACTCTGTAAAATAGAAGCTATTTTAAACTCCAGACCTCTCGTAGCGATGTCTGAGGATCCAGGTGATTTGGAAGTCTTGACGCCAGGACATTTCCTCATTGGTCAGCCACTGGTAGCGGTGCCTGAATATGATTGGTCAGAAACAAATATGTCACGTTTGACTCGTTTTCAGATGCTGCAGAAGCTGCAACAGAACGTGTGGGCACGTTGGCATCTTGAGTATCTTAGCACGTTGCAGCAGCGCACTAAGTGGTATCGTGAGTCAGAAAATTTAAAATTACATGATTTAGTTTTCATCAAGGATGAAAATACTCCACCATTACACTGGAAGCTAGGTAGGGTGTTAGAGCTATATAAAGGTAGAGATAATGTTGTACGATCTGTTAAGTTAAGAACTCAATCTGGCGAGCTTGTTAGGCCAGCTATAAAATTGTGCAAGTTGCCTTTAGAAGGCTAGGTTTTCCAACCCCGTTGTTGCCCCGGGGAGGGAATGTTCATGCAAATTCGCATCCTTAATTTAACGCGCATCACTAGCGCGAGCGCAGCGCAGCGCATTTCCTCTTCCGATAGCAACCACCGTAGCGAGTGATCACGTTGTGTGAGACACAAGGCGCAGTCGCCATATTTAATAGTGATTTAATATTTTTATAATAAGTAATGTAACGTGTAGCACGATTATAATAGATATAGTGTAGTGACCTCAATGTATCAGATTATGTGAAGCACCAATAAAACTGTGAATCGTACTGAAGCCAGTGACTTTAATTTGAGTGATGCACTAGCCACCAACATCGAACCCGCAACGTATAAGAGCATCGTGAAGGCCAGGGCGAGTTGCAGCACCACATCGTGCTGAACGAACCCACCTTCGTGCACAGGACACAAAAACATAATGTTATCTTGTAATGGGTTTTTCCCGGCTACGGATAATTTGAAACAGTCGGCTAGAATTGGAGAAGTTAATAGGGAGCGGGTTTTGTTAAGACCGTGCCTGGAGTACTGTGTGCAAAACTTATTTAAGAGGCGCCATGCACACAGTAGCAAACGATTTCAGATGGAATAAAAATGTCCACACATTAAATGTTCACATCCATTTATTCTATTGTCACATATTTAATGCAGTTTACATAACCAAGAATGTTAATTTAGATTAAGTATATAAGTTAAATTTCTACCCTTAAATGAGCCTACAAAATGGGTTAGTATTACCCGGTTAATCAGTCTGAGCTGTCCATGCGGTATCCACTCATCAACGGGCGGTCTGGTCACACGTGTCACATCCCCTGGATGATGGTATTTGTAAGGCAATGGGCAGCTTCCACACCCCGGGTACACAGGCAATAGTCCTGGCTGGAGTCCACGTGTCTAGGTCCTCGTGGCTCGAAGCATCTTTAGGTTGCTGAGATTGTGGCTTTTAGGTCATCGCGGAGTGAACATTTAAAATAAAAGGCCCTAAGCTAGGCTTAACCTAAAGAACCCTGAAACAAAAGAACCTTGTCAAGCGCACGAAATATTAAAGCAGAATACCGAGTTTCCTCGCCTGAAGTTGCAACTTACCATGCGGTTATCATGGGTTCAAATTTTATGCCCATCCTGTGGATGGGAGTTGTGGCATGTTATGAAGCTCTGCCGGAGCGAAGTGCAACCAGAAAACCTTATTTGTGGCAGAAAATTCCTTCACATCCTTCCTGATCTGAGGCTTATCGTGGAAAGAAAGATGATTTTCCGTGCGGTGACACAACTACTCGCATACCGAATACATCGAGACATAAGTCATCGGTATGCGGAATCGAAACAATCAATTTAATGGAAAAAATACCATTACAAACTAAATGTTAATTGTAGAATTAACATTTTTCCACAAGGAGCGAAACGAATATATTCACTTTATTTTTAGGGATGAATTCCCTGAAAGAAACTATCAAAACTCAAAATTATATATTAATCGATCAGCTATCGATACCAATTAAAACGATCTACAGATTCCGAATTAACAAACATGCCATCCCTATTACATCACAGATGCAAAAACCATTGTTCCTTTCATATAACGCTGGCGAAAGTCAAGACTACTCTGTATTATACAGCTTAAACAATTGATAAATTTATTATTTTTATATTTGTATTGAATAATTGGTTGGCTGTATTAATTTTATGATCAATTTAATGTTAAACAAAAGATTATAAGTCAAAGAAATGAAATTTATTCATAATTAAATAATCATGGACATGCGTTGCGATTCTGTAACTATTTATGTGAAGGAAAGTTTAAAGTTCGGATTTCTGAACGCAATTTAAAGTGACATTGGGGTTGACATTTGAGGTTATCAACCCTTCTGTTTATTATTGTTTACCAATGATTTGATTTTAAACTCAAATTAGCTCATTGATACAAAAAAAAGTGTTACAGTATCGTTTTAGGTGGAAAAGAATTATTTTATTTTAAAATTTTAAATTTTAAAATAAAATAATTCGAGAAAATTGTACCTCGAACTTGAACAAAAGTGAAAGAGAAAGAAAAATTATTTCTTTGGACTAGCTGCCCTAGAACAAAACTAATTCTATGTAGCATTCAGAGAAGATACTATGTAAGATATCCTTACTTACGTTTAAAGTGAATAGTGAAAACCTATGTTGGCCTACAATTGCCTAATGTATTGTTTACAAATAAACTATTGAAACTTAAATTGATTGTGCTTATTTTTGTTAGAGCGACAAATTGCTAGGAGTTTATATTTGCGTGTAATCTCATTGCTGTTATTCGTATGGTTTGTGGTTGTCAGAATTATTTGAATATACTGACTGACATGCACTTCAAGTTTTGGTTGTTACTTGCTTAGATACGTTGTTTGTACTCATGTGTTCTATTTTGTTTGTAAATATATATTAAGTCAATATTAGCTGGCATTCTTTATTTATTATATATGATCGAGGTTATCTAGTCCTCGATCAGGTTATGGGCCGCATATGATAAATATAAGAAGACTTAAAATATGGCTACACAAGGAAATAGTATGAAGGTAAATTCGAGCAGCGATGGATCGGAGAGATCTCAGCCTTCACACGACACAGGTATGAGCATAGAGAAACTCGATGGAAATTCGAATTATAGTACTTGGAAATTTTTGGTAGAATTATATCTAATTCACGATGATTTATGGGAGTACACACAAACAACGCCAGATAAAACTGATGTAGTAGGCTGTAGGAAAGACCAAAAAGCGAGAGCAAAAATATGCTTGATGGTAAAGCCCCACTGTCTGATTCACGTTCGAAACGCTAAGACAGCTAAAGAAGCGTGGGACGCTTTGAGATCGGCTTTTGAAGATAAGGGTCTTAACAACCGTTGCAGACTTTTGACCAAGTTAGTTAGCCTAAAACTTGAACAATTTACATCAGTTAGGAGTTATGTAACAGAAATAATGTTAGTAGCGCAGCAATTACGGGACATCGGTAAAGAAGTTGACGATGAGATGCTAGCTGCTCTCATGTTACAAGGTTTGACCGAAACTTTTCAACCAATGAGGCTTGCGATTGAAAACTCAGGAGTAGAGTTGACCACAGATTACATAAAAACTAAATTACTTCAAATGGAAGATTCGTATAACACTAGTAGTTCAAGCAGTAATGATATAGCATTGCGTGTTGATACACATAACAAGACTAGGAGATTTCCATACAAGAAGTCACAGAAGATAAAATGCTTTATTTGTAATGGACCACATAAAGCGAGAGATTGTCCAGAGAACTCAAAAAATAACTTAACTTCGTTAGCATTGGGACTTGCAACTTCAGGAAAACCAGACGAGTGGATTTTAGATTCTGGGGCATCAAGCCATATGACTAACAGCAAAGAGTATTTAATGGACGTTAGAATGTATGACAAAAAAGTGGAAATCGGATGTGCGAATGGTAGTAAAGTATATGGTATTGGAGAAGGTTCTGTGGTATGTAAGGAGAATGTTGCAGGCGTAAGTGAAGTGATGTATGTACCACACTTAGCAACTAACTTGTTGAGCGTGAGTGCTATTGTAAAGAAGAATGTAGTTGTTGTATTTTCAGCGAAAGGCTATGAACTGTTGAAAGCGGATGGATGTAAGGTTACTGGTGATGTCTTATATACAGGTGTGGAGGATAATGGTGTTTATAAACTTAAGCTCTGTTCACAGGAGAAAGCACTAGCCTCGACTGTCAGTACCATAGACATAGAGTTGTGGCATAGACGTATGGGACATCTTGGTGTACGGAACCTTAAGCTGCTGAGAGACAAATTGGCTACAGGGGTAAGTTTTACTAATAATCCAGTTAACTTACAGTGTAGAGCTTGTTTGATGGGAAAGCAGACCAAACAACCGTTTAAAAAGGGTTTAGCAAACAGAGCTGATGATATTTTAGGTTTGGTTCATACTGATGTATGTGGACCAATGAGTAAAGACTCAATGTCGGGCTGTAAATATTTTCTAACGTTTATTGATGATTTTACAAGAAAAACTTTTGTATATTTTATCAAAAACAAAAGTGAAGTCTTTCAAAAATTTTTAGATTTCAAGACATTTGCTGAGAACCAGTCTGGAAAGAAATTAAAAATTCTTCGATCGGATAATGGCAAGGAGTATGTCAATGAGCAGATGAAGAAATTTTTGAAGCAGTGTGGTATACAACAGCAATTAACGGTTGAGTATACACCCGAGCAGAATGGAGTTGCAGAACGTGCAAACCGCACAATAACAGAAAAAGCTAGAAGTATGCTTCAGGAAGCAGAGCTAGATGAAAAGTTCTGGGCAGAGGCGGTGAACTACGCTGTGTATTTAAAGAATAGATCACCGACCATTGCAGTTAAAGGTAAAACGCCAGAGGAAGCGTGGACTGGAAGGAAGCAAGACTTAAGCATGCTACGAATTTTCGGATGCAAAGCGTTTATTCACGTACCAAAAGTAAAACGGACGAAATGGGACGCTAAATCTAAAGAAATGATTCATGTAGGCATCTGTGAAGAATCGAAAGGCTACCGCTTAATAGACCCAATAACTAATCATTTAAGCAAGGCCAGAGATGTTGTGTTTTTCGAGAACGAGAATATAAACTGTAAGCAAACAGTTGAAAGAGTTGAGAAGTCAGCACCGCTTAGTTTTAAGGATAACGTCACAGAATATGAAGATCACATAGAAGTTCAAGATTTTCAAAGAGATCAAATTGAATCGGAAAATGAACCTGTAAATATTGTAAGTAGTAATGATGATGATATTCTGCATGAGAATTTAGAAACAGAAACAAATGAAGAGAGTTCTGTTACAAGAAGATATCCTTTAAGAGATAGAAAGAAGAAAGCGATACCTGACTGCATTACATATCACACAATAGCTGATTGTGATGATCCGCAGAGTGTGGATGAGGCATTGTCTAGAAGAGACAAACACTTATGGAAAGCTGCGATCGACGAGGAGCTTAATGCACTCAAGAAAAATAAAACATGGAAATTGACGTTACCTCCAGAATCTTGCAACGTCGTTGATTCTAAATGGATATTTAAAATCAAAGAAGAGGCAGGGGGAAATAAGAGATACAAAGCACGCCTAGTTGCAAGAGGTTTCAGCCAGAGGCATGGAATAGATTATTTTGAGACATTTTCTCCAGTTATTAGACATAGCTCTTTGAGGACATTGATTGCATTGGCAGCTCATATGAATCTTAATATAGACCACATGGACGTGAAAACCGCATTCTTGAATGGTAACTTGGACGAGGTGGTTTATATGAAGCAACCAGAGGGTTTCGTTGAAAAGGGAAAGGAGAATTATGTGTGCCAGTTGCAAAGATCATTGTACGGACTTAAACAAGCTCCCAGAGCATGGAATAAAAAACTTCATTTGGAATTGCTGAAACTTAAATTCAAGAGGTCTGAGTATGAACCATGCGTTTATATTAGATCTACAGGAGATAAAGTAATTATTCTTGCCATATATGTAGATGACATTTTATTGTTCTGGAATAATGTTGAGGAATTAAGGAAGGTTAAAACCGATCTCACAAACAAATTTGAGATGAAGGACCTTGGCACAGCGAAGTTGATGTTGGGAATACGAATAGCACAAGATAGTGAAGGGATCAAACTGGATCAGAAGGGATACATAGAGAAGGTTATTCGTACATTTGGAATGGAGAACTGTAAACCAGTTGCTACTCCAGCAGTACCAGGACAAAGGCTAGAGAGGCCACAGCTTGATCAAGAACTTGATGAAAAAGTACCGTATCGCGCATTGATTGGTTCACTGATGTACCTTGCTGTTTGTACGCGCCCTGACATAGCACACACAGTAAGTCAGCTCAGTCAGTTTAACAACAGCTACGGAGACGAGCATTGGATAGCTGCAAAGAGAGTGCTCCGCTATTTGATGGGAACCAAGGATCTAGCATTATTCTATAGAAGGGGAAACCAAAATGAGTTTGTATTAGGTTATGCTGATGCAGATCACGCCGGAGACTTTGATAGAAGATCAAATTCAGGTTGGGTATTTTTATCTCAAGGAGGAGCTATTTCTTGGGAGAGCAAGAAACAACGTACAGTGGCAATATCGTCTGCAGAAGCTGAGTATGTAGCGTTATCAGAGGCTGCAAAAGAGGCAATTTTCATTCGCAGGTTTATTGCAGAATTAAGAGATGGACCCAATCCCGCAATCTCAATTTTCACTGATAGTCAGTCGGCTATGGCAATTGCTAAGAATCCTGTACATCACCAGCGTACGAAGCATGTGGATGTAAGATATCACTTTGTACGTGAGGCGATTGAGAATGGTGACATTCATTTGAGGTACAAGGAAACTAATAGAATGACAGCTGATGTTTTGACAAAGTGTTTGTTGAGAGGTAAATTTGAATGGTGTGTGAAAAGCATGGGTTTGAGTTGTGTGTGAATAAGATGGCTGTTTATATGGTAGGTACACTAACAGGCATGAGATTAAGGAGGAGTGTTAGAGCGACAAATTGCTAGGAGTTTATATTTGCGTGTAATCTCATTGCTGTTATTCGTATGGTTTGTGGTTGTCAGAATTATTTGAATATACTGACTGACATGCACTTCAAGTTTTGGTTGTTACTTGCTTAGATACGTTGTTTGTACTCATGTGTTCTATTTTGTTTGTAAATATATATTAAGTCAATATTAGCTGGCATTCTTTATTTATTATATATGATCGAGGTTATCTAGTCCTCGATCAATTTTGTTTAAATGACACCTTATGAAATAACTTTGAGTTAATTATTAACTTAAGGTATAATCAAAGTTAATACAACTCATATAACTTTAAATGCCTAGGTACTAACATCCTAAGTTTATCAATATTCAATATTCCTAATGTACTTGAAGCACCAGTCTTCAAATATTAAGACTAAATATTAGATAATGCTATGCAATACCCTTTAATAATATGAAACTAAGTTTTATATTGTATGCAAGGTGAGATTGCTAAACTAAATGCAAGTTCAGATCTTATTTGATAAGTATTATTTTAATTAACTAAATAATTTATTTAAAGGATACACTAAACTCACTATCCTATAGTGTGGAGAGAGTGTGTAAATATTAAAGTTTACTCATTAAACAGATAATAATCTATCATTTCCTTTACTAGGGAAAAAGTAATAAAGTAACACTAAAGAGTGCTTTACACTTATGAGTGCATTTGCATTACAACTATACAGTTGCTGTAGGAACACATTAACTATAGTGTACACTACCTATGATACTACAAAAGCTTTTTCCTAGCCGTCGAAGACGCCTTTGCCATGGGCAGACTACGTGCTTGACGTTCACGCCCACTAGGGAATGTGGAAAATGGAATTTGAAATAAATTGGAAATGGAATGGAAGTGAAAATAAAAAGGTTGACTACTAGTCATTTACCCGTGGGCTATGCCAAGATCAGGCCCAACAAAGAGGGAAATACTAACTATAGATATCAAAGTTACCTTTTTAAACTATTTCCTATAACCTATTGTAGTTATATTTATAATTCTTAATAACTTAAATTCGAGATGTATTATAACCAACAGTCATTGAATACAGATTTACCTAATCTATTTGAGAGAACATATTGTCACTCAGTTAATACCTAAAGCTGGCTACACACGACCCTAAAATCACTGGCAATATCGGGACAGTGGTGGGGAGGACCCTAGATCGTATCATAAATAGCCTGGTGTGTAGGCAAATCGTCCCCGATTTTTTTCGTCCCTAAATCGCTACGGGCGAGCTCACGATTCAGGGACGATTATCGGCTCACAGGACGTGTGTAGCGAAATCAGGACTGATTTTTGCGCAGTCTGCGCTCGAGCGCTGCGGCGATACGACGTGCTTGCGGTTACTATTGTCGCCGCGGGCGATACGACTTGCTTACGGCTACAATTTTTTATTTCGAAAATATGGCGAAGGAAAATGAGCGAAAAGCGTGGACAAAAGTCATTGATTTATTTAAAGATTTACCATATTTGTGGGACAAAAAACATAAAGACTATTTCAACCGCGACATGAGACAGGAGGCATTCAAAATGCTAGTGCAAATTTTCAATGAAGAGATCGGCAGAGATACATCGCTGGCTGACTTCAAGAAAAAACTTGAGAATATGCGTACTACGTATGGAAGAGAGCTGAAGAAGGTAAGATCATGTAGAATATTATGAGCCTAAATCCCTCTTTTGGCGGGAAAATGAGAAAAAGACAAATATCTCGTGATGGAGAAGGAATTTTAGTAATAAATGAAAAATTGCTTTTTTTTCGTTTGTTGCTTCATTTAATAATATAAAACTTTGTAAAATGTATTAAAAAATTCTAAGTAAATACAATTACCCAGTCAATGAATAGAACACTTTACTAAAATTCCTTCTCAATCACGAGATATTTGTCTTTTTTCTCATTTTCCCGCCAAAAGAGGGTTATACGCTCTTAAATAGAGCTACCTACTAGCTCACGCTTTTTGGTACATCTCAATTCATGTGTTTCAGGTGAATGTTTCCAAGCAAACAGGATCGGGGTCCAATGACATCTATGTACCAGCGTTATGGTATTACCCCCTCTTCCAATTTCTAGAGGGGACGACGGAGCCATGCCGACCTGGAACGGATACTTTGGATGAGGTAAGAAAAAAATATATGCAATTTATAAACTGATGTTTTATTTGTCAGATACACATACACACTAAATTTATGTAGGAACTACTCTCAACATATCCTCCTGAAAAGAAACTCTGCCGTGTCCATTGAAATAAGTTGTAAATTTATTTCGCACGTTGTTGCCTTCATTATTGCGCTCTTTTTCACTGATTTGCGCTAGAGATACAAGTCCTGGGGTTTCTTCCCGCCAGTCACCATAACGAAAAGTAGAATCATTGATATTTTCAGCATCGACACTGTTTGTGATATAATTTTTTGACTTTGTTTTTAAATAATTATGTAAGGCACAACAAGCGAGCACAATTTTGTCGACATTATCAATTTGCACACTTATTCTTTGACGAAATATCCTAAAACGTGCTGCTAAAATTTCAAACGCGTTTTCAACTACTCTCCTTGCTCGTGATAATCTGTAGTTGAAAATCCTTTTCTCGTGAGTTATGTTCTTAAATGGGTATGGCTTCATAATGTGTCTATTAATACCGAATGCTGAGTCTCCCAAAAACGTGTAGGGCACTGAAATATTTGTGCCCTGTAACGTACACGATGGTGGTAGATGTAACTTATCTGTCATTAATTTATTATACAGTGATGTATGAGTTATGACACCGCCATCAGAGACGCTTCCGTTAATACCAGTATGTATATACATAAACTCATAATTTGCATTTACTACGGCGAACAGAACTGTACTAAAAAAGCCTTTATAGTTATAGAATAACGTGCCACTCCTCGGTGGCTTTTCTATGGATATATGTTTCCCATCTATTGCACCAACACAGTGATCGAATTGCCACTTGTCTTCAAACATTTTAGCATTATCTTTCCATTCACTTTGCGTTGCAGGCATCTGAAACAGAAAGTAAAGGGAACGTTACGTCACCAGATATATCAGCATCGACATCATCGACACAAATTATAAATACAGAAATATGTGATAAAGAGGGGCCCGCGGACTCTGGAAAAAGTTCACAGCCCAAGAAGCAGAAAATGTCCATACAAAGTAAACAAGAAAAACTGCTGGATGCTGCTCAGACACTGATGACTCGACAAGACGATGATTGGGAGATAATAGGAAAGTCAATAGGCGTTCAATTAAAAAACCTGAGTACCCATCAACAAGTGATTGCCCAAAAAATTATCAATGATGCCCTATTTTACGGAAAACTTGGCAAATTGGCAGACGAATCTTGTATCACTTTATCTCCACAACACACAGTATTACATCCTCGCATTCCACATCGCTACTATCATTATTCCTCTGGCTCTTCGGTGACAAAGTCATCACCGCAGCCATGTCAACAATATCTGGCACAACCTTCTCCTCAACCATCTCCACAGCATACAGCACAGCAACCTTCTCCTCAACCACCCCAACATCACATGATGTCACAATTCCCTCAAGCATCTCCAGAGTATAACTCCACTGTACAACCATTTCTACAGTCTATCCCACAATATACATTTGAACAACCATCTTCTGATGACGTAAATCTTACCACTGAATTTCCAAACTGTACAAGTGACACAACAGTTCAAAGAGGAACTGGCTCAGGCATGAAGGACTTTTTGATCTTTAATAAAAAATAAAATAAATAGTATTAAATACCTTGTATGTTTTTGCTTAATATAAATAAATAAAATTAAACTTATAAATGGATGTTTTAATTATTCTATAAGAATTCAGTCTACTTACCTTAATAAAGTGTTTCAAACAATTATAGATAGCACAACATGTCTCTGGAATCATTGTGGACATAAGTTGCGGCGATATTATGGCACTGAATTTCAAATCTTCATAGCTTTGTCCAGTTGCTAGGAAACGTAAAGTAACTGTAAGTCGTTCTCTCGGACTTATGGATTCTCGCATTACGGTATCCTGTTTCTGTATAAATGGTGTCACCATATTGAGGAGCTCTTCAAAACACTCAATATCCATTCTTAAAAAGTTTCTGAAATCATCTGCTTCTAAATGTCTCATGACGTTCATGTGGCTTAATTCATGGCGTTTCATTAACCAGTTTTTAACCCAGATCCTCCTTTTTCGTCTCTGGTTAGGTGACACCGTAGTAAGTGCCAAGACAATTCCTATTTTCTGCTGTTTTGAGAGCGTCGGCGGCATTTCGGAAAAACGAGCAGTCTGTAGCACGGTCGGTTACGTACTGACAGACAAGGACGTGTGTAGAGTAGAGACAATTTTATCGCCGATTCAGCCCCGATTTCACTGTCTCGACATTGCCAGTGATTTTAGGGTCGTGTGTAGCCCACTTTAGAAGAATTAAAGTGTCTACACACGTCCCTTAAATCAGAGGCAATCTCGGGAAAGTGGTGGGGAGCACCCTAAATCGCTCCCTAGATCGCCTCGTGTGTAGGCAAATCGTAATCATCATTATTATTATTACCCCTAACTTAGAAATTGGATCGGGCGAGCTCACGATTTAGGGCCGATTATCATCTAGGAAGCGTTGTCAGTGCGTGTGTAGCGAAATCGGGTCCGATTTCAACGCAGTGCTCGTGCGAGCGTAGAACAAAGAGGACGCGTGTTTTGGTTTTATTTCCTTTTTATTCGTGCGGAGGTATGGCGAAAGAAAAGGAGCGAGAGGCCTGGACGAAAACCATAGATATTTATAAAGAGTTGGCGTATTTATGGGATAAGAAACACAACGATTATCTTAATCGCGACATGAGGCAGGAGGCCTTTAAAATGTTATTACAAGTATATAATGAAGAGGTCGGTAAAGACAATACGATGGCCGATTTTAAGAAGAAACTTGAAAACATGCGTACTACGTATGGAAGAGAGCAGAAGAGGGTGAGATCGCCATTAAAAATTGTTTAAAAATTAAAAATTATTTTCATCTAAACCGAATAATTTTAAACGTGTTTGTTTAATTACATTTAGACTATGCTTAAACTGTAATTAGATTGATAAATATCATATACCAATACCAGCGGCCGCCCGCGACTACGTCCGCATTAACTTTAGTTACAGGAACCCCACAGTTTCCCTAAAATAGAAGTAGGTAGTCTAAGTTACTCCTTATTACATCATGTATCTGCCAGTGAAAGTCCCGGCAAAATCGGTCCAGCCATTCCAGATATTATCCGTAACAAACAGACAGACAGACAAAATAAATAAAAAAATAGTATATTTACCGTATATACATTCATATGCATGTAGTAAAAAGCGGTTATTTTAATATTACAAACAGACACTTCAATTTTATTTATTTGTATTGCATGTATGTAGGGTAAGGGCACCAATGAATGAACCCTTAAGGAATTTAGGAAATTTAAAAATTATAAACACCTATTTCAGGGTGGCTGGACCATGTAAATGCTACTCTTTTATATTAAAAATTATAACCAAGTTTATTTAAGCATGAGCAATTGAGCAATATGACATTAATGGACATAATTTATGAAATAATAGAGATTCAATGCAAAACGACCCAAATCACCAGTGAATGAACACAAAAATCTAATGTATGAACACTTCGTACTCTAGTGAATGAACGTCACAATTATCAGCTGCCCCTAAAATGAGAAGTTTTTCAGGTGAATGCTTCTCAGCAGACAGGATCGGGTTCCAGTGATGTCTATGTGCCATTGCTATGGTATTATCCTCTTTTCAAATTCCTAGAGGGGACGACGGAGCCATGCCGTGCTGGGACTGATACTTTGGATGAGGTAAGTAATAAATTTATAAAATAATGTTTTATTTTTAAAATTTACCAATATTGTAATAACTCAGTTACAAAATTTATGTATGCACTACTCTCAACATATCCTCCTGAAACGAAACTCTGCCTTGTCCATTGAAATAAGTTGTAAATTTATTGCGTACACTAAATCAACTGGTTCTAAATGTCTCATAACGTTCATATGACTGAATTCATGACGTTTCATCAACCACCTCTTAACCCAAGTCTTCCTCTTTAGTTTTTGTTTTGGTCGCACCGTATTAAGTGCCAGAGCGATGTTTATTTTTTGTTGTTTTGAAAGTGTGGGCGGCATCTTGGATCGACGAGCGTTATGTTGCACGGTGGGCTACGTACTGATTGGCAGGGACGTGTGTAGAGTAGTAGCCGATTTCATCCCCACCATCATCCGATATCGCCTCTGATTTAAGGGACGTGTGTAGACACTTTTATACTTATAACTTGTTGGTCGCACGCGGTCTCTGACGCTCGATCGATAATGGCGCGAAACATTGTGAAAAAAATTTACACCTATTTAGATAAAGTAAATTTCATGATAGCATCAAATGAAACAAAGATACATAAAATTGTAGATTATACATATATTTCTGAATGTAAAAAATATTCTATCGTGATACAGTAGAGTTGGCAAAGAAAAAATCAAACTTTCTGACAAAACATCGAAAAAGAGGATTATCTACGAGATACTAAAATAACAATGACTTATGAATCAATCAGGGTTAAATATTCATCATCGTCGGATTGTTGTTGACGTAAACGTCAAATTGATTGTTGGACATCAAAATCAGAAAACGCTGCGGTTGCCATACGACGCTTCGAACCCGCCGTCGGCGCCGAACGAATCGTCATCATATTTGGTGGCCCATCCTGAACAGCGCTCAAGATTGAGTGATCAACAAAAATAAAGCCAGCACGAATATCACGGCTGCGGAATCATAACAGCGATCGGCGTGTGAGAGCTTCAAGGTCACGCGATCGACACGGCACGGCGCGTTTACGTATAATTCATTCATATAAAATCAGTGTGTCAAACGGTCAATTTCAAGTGCTAAAGTGTAATTGTATATTCAATCAATCAACATAAATCAGTGGTGTTCATTAAAATATCGGTCGGTATTCGCAAGAAATACAGCGGCCATATTTTCATAATATATCATTGAGCGGGGAGCAAGCGGCGTTCAAAACCAACACCACAGCCGGTGTTCGGTTCGTTCCGGAGGTACGCAAGAGTAGCTGCATTCACTTCATAGAAGTGTTCATGGACTTAATTTATAGACATCAAGATGACGCAATCGGTGACTTTTGACACTTTGATCAGGCAAACGAAACGTCAATGTTAGTAAGTGAAAACTGACTGTCAGGTACGATCTAATCCAAATTTGTTTTTATCGATCACGATCGTAATCAATAAGTTATAATAGTCAATTATTACAATCATTAAATTGGGTTTCGAAGGGACACCGTAAGCATCATAAGATGCGCGCGTTGAGATATAGGTATTGACGACCTCCGTGGCCGAGTGGTTTGTACGCCGGGTTTCATGGCGTCGCCGACTCTAGAGGGGTTCGAATCCCGGTGGCGGCAGATGTTTGTGTGATGAATACGAGCATTTGTACTCCAGTCATGGATGTTAATATATAAGTATTTCTATATAAATTTACTTATACATGTATCACTATATGTATTCTATCCGTTACCCTAGTATCCCATAACACAAGCCTTACAGTGCTTACTTTGGGGCTAGGCTAATTGGTGTGAGTGTTGGAAATATTTATTTATTATATTATTTTTATAGGTGGATTCGTATAGAGTCAAAAAATGTAAGAATTTTGAGACAGCGGAAAGGTCAGAGCAATTTGTATTTCGCATAGCAACAGTGTAAAAATAGGTGAAGGGATAGGTTTTGGCTATTGTTTTTTTATGATATGTACATATAGGTGGGAAGTTAGGTTAGGTTGGTTGGTTTCACACTACTACTACTACTACTAGGTTATGTTACCCTGGTACACAGAGGTCACACATGATGACCTCACTGTACCAGTTACACAATTTTCACCCTTCGGTACATTTGCACATTATATAATATGTCATTAGTCAACAATACTTTCCAAATAATTTTCAAATGTCGAAAAATAAGCCATTTTAAACAAAGCCGTTAAGCCGTTAATAACGGTTAATAACAGAAAAAAGGTGAAACAACTGCTACCAAGGCGAACAAAGAGAGGGGATCGCGTATAAAAAGGGCACTCGTCGTTCAGTGAGCACAGTACTATTATGAACGTACAAGTCTACGCACTACACATTGTGGTAAACCTTGAATATGGCATCATCGAGCAATACTTCGAAAATGGTGAAGATCGCAATAGTGGACCCACTAGAACGCCACGAAGACGAGGACCTTCCATCGACTATAGAAATCAGCCCAGCAAGTCCTGAAAACAAGGAGGAAGAGTCGGACCAGGAGTGGCTGGAAGAAGCGTACGAGACAGCAGCAGTGGAAGCAGCATCAACACCAGCGGAGACAACGACCCCAACGACGAATGTTACGAAACGCAAAGCGAGAGACGAGATACACCATACGCCTCAGACAACGAAAGTGAAATCTGCCGCACGTCGACTCCAATTGACAACCGACAACAACCAGCAGTCTTCAGACCCGAACTCGACTGCGACCACATCCCTTGCACCCACGACTTCGGCATCGTTAGAGGATCATCAAACAGATCAGAATTCGGGTGTGGCATTACTGAAAAGCGAAAATATAGACTACACGACGCTTGCAGATCTCCTTGGAAAGTCACCAGTAAGCATACAGGAACTACAAGACACCATTATCATATCATCTATATATCAACCAACATAGCGTGGGGACACAATAGTCGATTTGGACAAACAATTAGAAGCGCCAAACATACGACAAAAAAATTACATGTGTCGCTTGTTTACTTGAGTATTTGTCTCCCGATGCTAATCGCCAAACATTACGAAATATTCTCACAGAAAGCCATAAAAACAATTTCAAATGTGTTGCCCATTCGCTGAGGGTTCAGAATCCAACAAGGTATGAAATGGAGACTTCCGATGAAATTAGACATTCCGAAGGGAGAAATAATTTATTTCAACCACAAAGCGCAGCATTGCGTGAAAATGACGGAGGAGTGGTGGAGGAATATAATGAGGCCTATGAAATTTTATCTCAAGAAAGACGGAGACGATTGGAGCTTGAGCAAGGCGGACCTTCGACTTCTTTTCAACCGGGAGACTTTCCAGACCTAGGAATCCCTAACACAGGAAGATTTAAAAAATTTAGTGACAGTAATTACCAAATGGTGTTATACTTATGCCATCACGGAACTTTCGACGAAGGAGAAGCTACGAGAGCTCTATGTCAACAAAATGAAGGGATTGCCGCGCAATTTCAAAAAAATATGTCAGAAAGGATCAGAACAGCAATCTCAATATCCAGAATTGTGGTATTTCAAGAATCAACTGAACAAAGACTGGAGCGATGCAAACAATTGCAACTAAGAATAAAACCGGAACAACTAACTGACGACGCAATAAGCAGCCAAATTGACAAGTTGCATACAATTTGTACTATAAACCTCTATTAAGCCCGTCACAGACGTAGCTATAATATATATTAATATACCAAAATATACACTAATATGCCAAAATATATCTGTCGACATATTTTGGTGACGTCATAGAAATATATATTATAGCTGCGTGTGCGGTCACTCGAAAATTTATATTGAAAATATGTTGTAATATGTCTTGCTATGATTCATATTAATATATATTATAGATACGTCTGTGACGGGCTTGAGTCCCAAGGTATTCGCCACGTTAACAAAACGACATTTCTATGGACAAATTGACAAACAAAACAATCTTTTCTTTGTGGGACCGCCAAGTACCGGAAAAACAATGATCATGGATTCGCTTGTACAATTGCACTTTAACTTTGAACGGCTGACAGGACTTACACCGACATCTCAGTTCAACTTTTCGTCATTAGTACATACGAATGCATGTTTCCTGGACGAATGTCGACTTACTGAGAACCAGTTCGAACAATGGAAGTTACTTGCAGCTGGACAACCGCTACCAACAGATGTAAAATACAAAAATAGACACAAGATAACAAACTGCAGACTGTACACAGCCAGTAACTACAGCATTGAAATGTACGTAACAGCACCAGACGCAGGAAAAGCTATAAAAGAAAGAACAGTAGAATTCAATTTTGAAAAACTACGAGTTTTTATGACAGCGTTTGCATGGGAAAAATTCTGGGAAACATTCGCAGACCACGACGATTACGATATCGAAGACGACGTACACTACGATGATTACTTGGCAAAATAATTATAAGATAGTGTTATAATTAGTGATAAGTATTCAATATTTACCATAATGTGTAGTACATAGAACAAAAAATAATGTACTTTTAGCAATTAATAATCGACTTTATGTTAGCCTTCTGTTACATAAAATGTATTTCGAAAATAGATTTAAAGGGGGAGGGATCACCATATTAACCAATAAAAATAAAGTAACCAACGCAGCTGTATGCTCTTATGGCCCTGAGAGCCATAAGAGCATACAGGTCGGTGTCCCACACCGCAGCGTGCATTATTGCTGGTACTCCACCGTGGGAGATCTCAGCCCACGTTCTGGCGGCTGCCTACCGCGTCCGCACAGACGTACAGCACGATGACCGGCGCCTTGCGCCGAGGGAGAGGGCCTCCGCTTTGGAGGAGGCTACAATTGAGGCGTTCCGCGCGTGGTTTGAGGAGCTCGAAGAGCAAAGGGGTTCGGCCTCGGTCTCTGGCACTTTGTCCAGGACCTTGGAGGCCATGCACCCCTTTCTCACCACGTGGGCGGACCGGGGCCACGGGTCACTTTCTTACCACTTGGTGCAGGTCCTTAGCGGCCACGGTTCTTTCGGCCGCTACCTGCACCGTATCGGTAGGGAGCCGACCCCTCAGTGCCACCACTGTGACGCGGCTGAGGATACGGCACAGCACACATTGGAGGTGTGCACGGGCTTCTCCCAGCGGCGGCAAGAGTTAACCGCCATCATAGGCGAGGATCTAGCCCTCCAAAACGTGGTCTGCGTCATGTTGGAGGGGGAGGACATGTGGGACGCGGTGAACTCCTTCTGTATCGACGTCATGACGCAGAAGGAGGACGCGGAGAGGGCCCGGGAAGAAGACCCAGAGGCCGCTCCTTGCCGCCGCCGAAGGTTAGGGCGGAGGAGGCGGACGTACGCCCGCCTACTTCCTCCTGACGGCAACCTACGGGGTCCAGGCCCGGGAAGCCCGGGCCCTGCATTGCACCGGTTGCCGCCAGTCGCTGATCCCCTGGATGCCCCGGGGGATCACCGGCCCTCCCATTTTGGGGGGGTGAGTGGGGCTCGCCATAGGCGAGCAGACGCCGACGAGGTCGTGGATGTGTTCTCACGAGTTCCCATGACCTTGTCCGGCAGCGACGCGTCCCTCCCCGACGTGTCCACTTCGTCAGACGACGATGAGGATGCGGCGGTGATGAGCGTGCTCGCGCCAAGGCGTATGTGAGGGGCATCGATGGGTTTTAGTCGGTAGGCCGCGGTACTGCACCTTCTGGAGGCATTCTGTCTGCCCCCAGAAGCCGCGGAGAGTCCGACATAACCCCGCGTACCCCAAAGCGCGGGGTATGCGTAATGCATTTCCCATCGTAAAAAAAAAAAAAAAAAAGGTTTGGTTTGTTTAATAAATTTTTTTTTCCTTGTCTAGTATCTTATTCTGGCCGCTAGGCCAGAACCGGCGCGTAGCAAGCGGGCCTCCGCCTGCTAAGAGTCACAAGGGGATAGAAGAACTCGAGCAGAGTACGACAAAAAGAAAATTTTGAAAATCGGAAACGTCTAACAATTTCCAGTCTCTGAAGGGTTCAATGTCAATAATATCAAATAAGGTCACAGTGTTGTAAAGTTCATTTATACGAGAAATAATCATTATCAGTGATAACAGGTGATAACAGTTGTTTGTAAACAACAAATCGTATAGTGTTCATTGTAATATCAACAACCTCGATCGCGATCAATAAAATAGTTGTCAATTGTTAATTATATCAATTATTACGTGTTTAAGTTTAATTTGAATACGTAAATAAATTCAATATGTCGTCACGTCAGGCACAAACGCAATTTAAGGCCAAATAAAGCATACGATTTTGGATTTTGCAGCCACGGTCGACAATACTACCGGCTATTGCGGCGGCCGTAGCTAAGAGACACTTTACTCAATATTATGATAAGTATAGCCTATAAGACACTTCTTGGGTTCACCTCTAGTGAAGTAACAGAGGAGGACATGGCACTGTGTCAACAGTAATATCAACAAGCTGCTTATTAAGCTGGATCAAGCGTCAGAGAGTGGAGGGTCCACATCTGACGTTAAGGTACCTCCTACACAGGTAATGGCTAAGTTACCACTGATTGAACTTCCCAAGTTTTCAGGTAAAATAATGGAATGGATTCCTTTTCATGACTTGTTTCAGTCATTGGTTCACAGTAGGGACATATCAGATGCGGAAAAGCATTATTACCTCAGGGCATCATTAGTGGGTGATTCGTTATCAATTATCAGGCAACTACCTGTGGATGGTGATTACTCGGTAGCATTAAAGTTGCAAGACCGATATCAAAATCATAGATTATTAGTGGATACATATATTAATATTATTATCCATTTACCTGTGATTCAGTCCAGCATGTCACTCAGATCAGAGTTTTATGATCAACTTCGTGAGGCTATCCAAGCATTGTAAAAGCTCAAGGTGCCGGTCAAGGAGTGATCATATTTTATTTTGTTCATGGTTTTGCAGAAGCTTTCGGTGCGCATGAGGTCATTGTTTAAGGAGCGGTATGGGAAGGATGCCCAGACGCTGCCTACAATATTTCAACTTCTGGAGCTGTTAGATCAGCAGTGCCGCGTTCACTCCACGGTCACTCCAACAACAGAGCGGACACCAGTCAAGAGTCCGCGTCAATCCCCCTATGCCGTCAGCCAATGGCAGTATTAACCTATTTGGTGATGAAGAACCAATCCCATCAGTTGCGTCTTTGCTAACAGATGACAATGTGTCCTCTCCAATTTCACAATACTCATCCGGAGAAGTTTCAGTTCCATTAAGTTCCAGGAAAAAACGATTTACAAAATAAAGAGACAGCGGAAGATTGCGAGATTTTTTTTTGTCATGAATGGATAGATTTAAAGAGAAAAAAACTGAAAAATACTGAAAAGTCATACTATAGTCCAAGTGGTAAGATAAGATCTGAAAAAAAAATGGGTGAACCATGTCGAAACATACGTAAATTGAAATGTTTTCAAAAACTAGATGAAGACACAAGAAGTGAAATATTTAACAAGTTCTGGAACGATTTCCCACCATTCTAAACAGTATTGAGCTTTACTTCTTCTATTCTTCTATCAACCTTATTAAAACGAAACATATCTCAAATCTCATAAACTCTGATTCTGATTAGTAATTGTAATATTATTGTAGGATGATCAATGTTGTAATACTTTTAAACTGATAACTTAAGATTTTCATATAAACCTGTGTTTGAACCTTTTTGTCTCTTCATTATAAACCTTTTTATTTAAACCTTCTTTTCTTCCATCGTTAAACCAGCTTCAGTAATACACTTGAAATGTACTATTAAATTTTCGATGCAAATCTATCCAACAAAGTTTGTAACATTTCAAGAATAGAATGATATTTTGTAAATTTAAAATTTATTGGGTGCCCACGTTTGATTCCAACGTAAGCGAGTTTTCATGAAGCAAATTTTTGGGCTTTAGACAAGCATATAAAGCGTATCATCGAATAGCAGGTTGATGAAAAGAACGAGATTGAAAACGAACTCAGGAATTTTCAGCACCGGTGGCGTATCATTGATGAACTTTATCTTTGCGTAGACAGCATTTCAATGGGTCGGAATACGAGTTACGAAGAAGCATCTGCCTATATTGAAGGGAAGTATACTAACATCAAAAGAAAGCTTAAAAGGATGCATCATTCATTCATCGCCATTCCTTCCCCTTCCCTCTCTTCAGGGCACAACACTGGCGCTACAGAGCAACATTACCATGCTCGGTTTGGAAGTTCGCTCAGACCTGAATCCAAAGGACTACATCGAAACCGTGATTAAAACACCTTCACGCAAACTCCGAGTCCTGAACAAGGTGCGGCGTTTTTTCACGCCCGATCAACTGTGCTTGTTGTACAAAACGCAAGTGCGGTCCTGAGTGGAATATTGCTTGCACCTCTGGGATGGCTCCGCCAAGTACTTGCTCGATGCTTTGGATAGGACAGCGGCGCGCGATCCGCATCATAGGCAATGAGACCCCGTCGCGCCCCTTCACTAATACAGGTCTTCACGGGACATTTGGATATCAAATTGAACAAGGGCAGAGGCATTCATACTTTCAAAGATTATATTGCTGCTTTTGTGTATCGTCACTCATGTGTTCAGTGACAATGGTATACAGTTTGTAGGTGCATCCCATATCCTGAAAACAGAGTTCAAAGATATCATAAATTCAATCAAGATTTATTGAAAAAAAAAACGATATCGGAGTCACCTGGCACTTCAACGTGCCTGCCTAGCCTTCAGCTGGTGGTTTGGGGGAGAGAGCAGTAAAAAGCTTGAAATATTACTTGAAAAGAGTAGTAGGGGAACAAAAACTTACCTTCGAGGAACTAGCAACCCTATTACAACAAATTGAAGAAACTATGAACTCCCGTCCGCTATGTTCGCTCACCGAGAATCCTGATAACCTTACTCCTGCTCATTTCTTAGTCGGTTTATTATTCCATTATTATCCAGTTCACAGACCGACCCAGATCAACCATTTTTCAACTCATTGGCAACTTGTGCAAATCTTGGTCACGTCACGGTTGTCACTTCATAAACTCAAAACAAAACTATTAAGAGGCCGATAAACAAACTTATCAATTTACCGGTTCAAGAAACACAGGCAGAAAATAATGACTTATCATTATCAAAAAACAATACGCAAGAAACAAATGAGAAAAAGACTACGCTTTCTGGATGATTCTTTTTGAAGTAATAATGAAGTCATGATAAAATTATTCTCATTCAAAATAGTTAAGAAATTCAAGAATAATTTTATCATGACTTCATTATTACTACTCCTGTATATCATGCCCACGAGTTTGCAATTATCATCGCATATATCACCAATAAACAATACCAATTTGCTTTACTTTGATAAAACTGCTAAAATGCAAATTATCGAGAACAAATGGACTACAATCATATATTATAACATGACAAGTTATCGGCAGAGTGTACAAGGCCTTTACACATATGTAAACAATTATAGCTATTACCGGGATTGTTACCAGTACCTTTGTTTTTTATGAGTCTCCGATATTCCGTTCCGTTTTGTTAATAGCTATAATGTTGTGACCATTAAAGTTTAAAACAATATATGTAAACAATTTAATTTCAATATGCGATGCACCCGTCACCTCAATCATCTACACAATTTATTATACCACAATCCCCTCAAACACCTCCACAGCATACAGCACAGCAACCTTCTCCTCAACCACCCCAACATCACATGATGTCACAATTCCCTCAAGCATCTCCAGAGTATAACTCCACTGTACAACCATTTCTACAGTCTATCCCACAATATACATTTGAACAACCATCTTCTGATGACGTAAATCTTACCACTGAATTTCCAAACTGTACAAGTGACACAACAGTTCAAAGAGGAACTGGCTCAGACATGAAGGACTTTTTGATCTTTAATAAAAAATAAAATAAATAGTATTAAATACCTTGTATGTTTTTGCTTAATATAAATAAATAAAATTAAACTTTTAAATGGATGTTTTAATTATTCTATAAGAATTCAGTCTACTTACCTTAATAAAGTGTTTCAAACAATTATAGATAGCACAACATGTCTCTGGAATCATTGTGGACATAAGTTGCGGCGATATTATGGCACTGAATTTCAAATCTTCATAGCTTTGTCCAGTTGCTAGGAAACGTAAAGTAACTGTAAGTCGTTCTCTCGGACTTATGGATTCTCGCATTACGGTATCCTGTTTCTGTATAAATGGTGTCACCATATTGAGGAGCTCTTCAAAACACTCAATATCCATTCTTAAAAAGTTTCTGAAATCATCTGCTTCTAAATGTCTCATGACGTTCATGTGGCTTAATTCATGGCGTTTCATTAACCAGTTTTTAACCCAGATCCTCCTTTTTCGTCTCTGGTTAGGTGGCACCGTAGTAAGTGCCAAGACAATTCCTATTTTCTGCAGTTTTGAGAGCGTCGGCGGCATTTCGGAAAAACGAGCAGTCTGTAGCACGGTCGGTTACGTACTGACAGGCAAGGACGTGTGTAGAGTAGAGACAATTTTATCGCCGATTCAGCCCCGATTTCACTGTCTCGACATTGCCAGTGATTTTAGGGTCGTGTGTAGCCCACTTAAGCCATAAATCGTTTTTTTTCGCAAGCGGCTCGGAATTCACGCGCAATCTAAGGGCACTTGACGTCAGGGGCCCGTCTGAGTGTGAGCGAGCGAGTGGATATAAAACAAACACTAAGAAGAATTAAAGTGTCTACACACGTCCCTTAAATCAGAGGCAATCTCGGGAAAGTGGTGGGGAGCACCCTAAATCGCTCCCTAGATCGCCTCGTGTGTAGGCAAATCGTAACCATCATTATTATTATTACCCCTAACTTAGAAATTGGATCGGGCGAGCTCACGATTTAGGGCCGATTATCATCTAGGGAGCGTTGTCAGTGCGTGTGTAGCGAAATCGGGTCCGATTTCAACGCAGTGCTCGTGCGAGCGTAGAACAAAGAGGACGCGTGTTGGTTTTATTTCCTTTTTATTCGTGCGGAGGTATGGCGAAAGAAAAGGAGCGAGAGGCCTGGACGAAAACCATAGATATTTATATAGAGTTGGCGTATTTATGGGATAAGAAACACAACGATTATCTTAATCGCGACATGAGGCAGGAGGCCTTTAAGCCGACAAGTCTCTTCGATTTTCGGTGGGCTATGTTTGACGCGGCCCCCATTTGCCCTGTCTCAAGGAGGGAGTCGTTTGTTGGACAAAGTGGTCCTACACGTGGTCCTATCCCAAATGCTTACGAAGCTTTCGTAAGCATTTGGGATAGGCCCATAATGGAACATATTGTCCAACAAACGAACCAGTATGCGCAAGAATATGCCGCTCATCTCCTTGAGACAGGGCAAATGGGGCCAAATAGTAGGATAAATAGGTGGCGCGATACAAATGTGGATGAGATGTACACTTTTTTGGCTATGACAATAGCGATGGGCGTTCTTGTGAAAGGCAAAAGTTTAAGGACGTACCCCAGCTAGCAAAATTTGGTCTTACAGATATCCTAAGACCACTTTTATTTTACTCTTGATTTACACTTTCAAAGATCTGTAAGTGTCGATTTGGGCGCACTTTGTAAGTGTGTTTGCCCTTACTGTTATTGCATTAAGGTCTTGAGGAGAGTATTTTTAATCTTACAATGATCTGCATATTGCTTATTTAGTGCTTTATACTCTTACAAATACCTTACACTGGCAATGTTAAAGGGCAAAAAGTCCTAGTGAAGTCTTACTAATGCCGTTCTAAGAGTGATTTCCCTGATTTAAGTCTTACTAATGCCGTTCTAAGAGTGATTACCCTGATTTGTCTCTTCGTGACGCTCCTTTAAGAGTATTTTTGACCACTACCGAATATTGTTTGTATCGCGACTGTGCGCAACATTTATTCTAATCTTCAAATGTGAATTAAAGTAAGTATTTAAGTTTAATTTAATTTTGACTTGTTGCTGACAATTATATTTGTGCTTTCGTGTTACTATAAGACTATAAGTTGAACTACTTGCGAAGTACATTTATTCGAAGGAATTGTAAAATAAATAACTTTGCATACTCGGGCCATTTCTCATGTGAGTTTTAAATAATAATTTCATTATTGTTTTTTAGTCGAAATATTACAAAATCTCTCAACTTTTCTATAATGGCCGATATCGCAATAGTGTGCTCTTGGTTTAGCGCGAATAAAGCTCGATGTATCTTATATGGCTCTTGTTAAATACGTTGTAAGTTCAATGTTCTTTATACACACTTGCATAAGGAATGTTCGACCGCCATTGTTGGTATGTAATATTTAGGGTTCCTTGGGCCAGATAGAAGGATCCTTTTTTGAATCGCGTGAAATGCTGTATGCCACGGTGGCCGAAACAGCATTCCTGAACACTGAAAATGGAAGAGTCATTAGGAACTTCTAATACTTTATTAAACATTTTTTTTTATTGTTGTTCTAGAGTAGCCTGCAGTATTAGAATGGTTATTATAATGGATGTCGATTGTTTTTTAAATAAGAAAATAATCAGAAAACTCAAGAACAAAAAATGGCCTTGGACCTTAACGCACTTTATACTGTCTAAAAAATGTATCGCTTGTGAATACGCTACATCATACGACAATCCACAGAAACCCCTACATTTTAAGATAAGACATAATGATATAATTAAATTATTGCACTCAAGTTTCTTCTGGTGTCAAAACTGCCAAGAATTTGCAATATACGACCACTACCCAAATGACGAATGTGAAGTATGCAACTAACTAACCGATTATAATAAGCTAAAAATCCTCATAAAAATATAAATACGTAAATAATAATAATTTAGGTAGGTAACAACTATTTATCACTAGGAACACTCAAAAATCGTAGCGCGGCGGGAAGCAAGTGTGAACTGCCGGTGAATCAAAAGGAGTGTTCTTATTGGTTCGTCAGTTGACATATCTGAGAAGCGTTCCCCCACCGCGCCTGTACATCACTTCATTTCACCAACATAAACAAAAGTCACGCGTTCGGCAAGTTCAAGGCTAGAGTTTGTTTAGTTGCGCTGGCGTTATGTTGTGGGTGATATGATACTGCCGCGCCGCATGATTATCATTATTACTTGTCGCTTATCACGAAAGAAATAAATATTGCATTTTATAAGTATCGGTATGTGTTTAAAATTAGTGAAAGTGTTTGTTTTTAGTGTTTTTATAGGTAATATAATGCAGTTTTGTGACTTAAGCAAACTTTACTTTTTTCAGATAAGCCAAAACTATGCCCTACAAAATAGTTCAAACGATAGAAAAAGGAAGGCCTGTATTAACTGCAGTGCCGGACGGGTGGGAAATTAGTGGAACTTTATTTTGGCCAAAAAAGCATGAAAAATTGAGGAGAATTGAACATTCCAAACCGGAGACTAATTGGCGGCCAATAAATTGCATTCTAAAAAGATCAAACTTGTCAAGTTTTTCCCAAGCTGAACAAGAAATTGATAGCATGTCCAACGCCTCCGATACCGAGACTGACAATGATAATGTTAGTCACACAAGAAATCACAATAAAAAGAACATATCCAAATTTCAACAGGCCTTTAACGATATGGCAAGACAATGTTGTGATGTGAGTATTGTAGAAATCATGTAAAAATGTTTTTTTACAGGCAAATTTATTGCATGCTATTATAATTTTTAATCCTTATAATCCTGCCTACTGCGCGGGACTCGCAGATTTGATCCCCGCCAAGAGCAAACATTCATGCTAAGAACATTTGCGTTTGCCCTGTTTCTGGGTGATTGTATACACGTGTATGAATATACCTACAAGTTTATAATGTAGGTACTGGGTTTCTATCTTAAAATAAATAAAATATTTTAGTGCGAAAGGATCAAATATTTAAAAAAATATATATTTTTATTTTCCATTTCTTCTGTAGATGTCGTAAAATGTGACTAATTAATAGGGCGCACTAGGTACCTACCTTTATTTTAGGCGACAGGCTAGCAATCTGTCACTATCGAAGTAGTTCCACCTAGTGCCCAGGTATGCTAAATGTGGTCTCGCTCTGGTACCATTGCCAAGCGAGTTGAAGCGAGGCTCTGCTCACCCTTCACGGGAAATGAGCGTGACTTGTATGTATGTATGTAAATTTTATTATTATTTTATATTTATAAATTAAATTTTAAATTTACTACGTGTTAAAAAAAGAGAACTAAGTAAGTATTTATGTATTATATCCTGTGATTGATTATATCAGCTGTCAAGTACCTACAGTACAAGAGCGAGACCTTTGATTTATCTATGAGTACAAGCTTTGCTTAGTTCAAGACAAGAAAGCGCTGTGTGAAATGTCTCAGATATTATTACATTTATGTGACAAGTGGACCCGTAGCGACTTCGCACCGTACTTACGTATCGGTTAAAATCCATTCTGTAGTTTTTGCATGTTGCGCGTACAAACGGACAGACAAACAGCCAAAACTTTTTTTTTTAAATTCTATTTCACTAATAGAATATTATTCTATTTTAAATATTTTCAATGTACAGACATCGGCGTTTACTATCATACATACATATTATTATACCTATGTATAGAATATAGCTTAACTAGAACATCTAATATTGTTTCATGATTTCAGGAGAGTCAGCCACAACTTGTCAACCAACTCTTGAAACCTAGAAAAGAAAACATGATGTTCATGAATTCAGCTCCCCTTCAGTGTACTATCACAAGTAACGAAACGACGTTCCCTACTAGTCAGAACCATACAAATCCTGCTCCTCTTCAGTATACTATCACAAGTAACGAAACGACGATGCCTACTAGTCAGAACCATACAAATCCTGCTCCTCTTCAGTATGCTATCACAAGTAATGACACGTCAATGCCTACTAGTCTGAATACTGTAACTAAAAACCTAAATCAAGAAACCCCGATTCTTATATCAGAATATCAGAATATTGATAACATGTACTCTGAAGAGCCTACTGGAATACGTGACTTAAATTCGACAGGTCCAATTTATATGGCTGACAATACCATTGCTCCAACCTCACCGGACCGAATTGTTGCTGATGTTATTGGTATTGATGATGCAATGAGTTTAATCTTACAAAAACTTGATTCTTTGAAAGAAGATATCAATAAATTGTCTGAGAATCAAAAGAAGATAATGTTTAAACTAACGGAAACTAACACTCAATTTGAAGAGTTCATAAAAACAAATAATAATCAAACAACACGTCATAATGAAAGTACACCTGTCATTAAACCTGTATGTAACCTAAAGGAATTACAAAATTTAGAAAACATGTTAGCAGATCCGGATTTCAAAGCAAGAATCAAGAACAAAATAGACCTTTTATGCAGTAAGGGTAAAGGCAGAGGAACAAATAATGCATATAATCTTATTGATGTGTTTTTTCAAAGAAACTTTTTATGTCAGTGTTCATGGGCTGGTGGATCTAAATCTGGTAGTTCAAAAATTTGTCTCAAAAGTTTCACCAATGTATTTGATTTATTTTTGTCGACTATTAACGAATCAGACCCCTGCTTTAAAAAACCTGACTGTGAAAAGTTCATAAAGACAGTATTGAAAAATTCTCGTCAACGTCTTGAGAGTAAACAAATAAGATTATCTACAACAAGATGCCGTCAGAAAGTAAAAACAATCACTAAATCTGTAGTAAATGAAACCTCAAAAGGGCCTACTAGCACTTCTGTTCGCGAAAATCATGACATGGATATAGTAACTAATAATCCAGAAATGCTAGCTGGCCCTTCTGTTCGTCAAAATAGTAATGGCGCTTTAGTAACTGAAAACCCAGAAATGCTAGCTAGCACTTCTGTTCGTGAAAATGGTAGCATTGCCATAGTAACTGATGAACCAGAAATGCTAGCTGGCACTTCTGTTCGTGCTAGTCGTAAAATTGTTGTAGCAACTGAAACTACGAAAGTGCCAGCTGGCACTTCTGTTCGTGAAAATGGTAACATCGCTACAGTAAATGATAAACCAGAAATGCTAGCTGGCACTTCTGTTCGTGCTAGTCGTAAAATTGTTGTAGCAACTGAAACTACGAAAGTGCCAGCTGGCACTTCTGTTCGTGAAAATGGTAACATCGCTACAGTAAATGATAAACCAGAAATGCTAGCTGGCACTTCTGTTCGTGCTAGTCGTAAAATTGTTGTAGCAACTGAAACTACGAAAGTGCCAGCTGGCACTTCTGTTCGTGAAAATGGTAACATCGCTACAGTAAATGATAAACCAGAAATGCTAGCTGGCACTTCTGTTCGTGCTAGTCGTAAAATTGTTGTAGCAACTGAAACTACGAAAGTGCCAGCTGGCACTTCTGTTCGTGAAAATGGTAACATCGCTACAGTAAATGATAAACCAGAAATGCTAGCTGGCACTTCTGTTCGTGCTAGTCGTAAAATTGTTGTAGCAACTGAAACTACGAAAGTGCCAGCTGGCACTTCTGTTCGTGAAAATGGTAACATCGCTACAGTAAATGATAAACCAGAAATGCTAGCTGGCGCTTCTGTTTGCGAAACAAGTAATCAGGATGAAGAGTCGTTAACCGACTATTTGTTGTGAGGCCCTTGAAGAAGTTTGTTACTAGGTATTTGTTATCTTTTAGGTATTTGTTACTTTAATTTTCAATTTATCATGAAAAAGATTATTACTTTTCTGAGGGTTTTTATTTTTCTTGTTTTGAGTTTATTATTGTTATTTCCTAATGTAGGACTCGAGGATTAGTGTAGGACCAAGTCATTTACGACTTAAATAATTATTAGTATTCATGGCCCAAAAATGTTACTAAACCTACTTACTCGTATCTAGTTTTGTAAGTGAAACAAGATGTTTTGTATGGCAAATATCACGATAAAGATTGTTACTTTTTTAAGGATTATTATTTTTCTTGTTTTGAGTTTAATATTGTTATTTCCTAATGTAGGACTCGAGTATTATTGTAGGGCCAAGTCATTTACGACTTAAGTAGTTATTCATGGCTCAAAATATTTTTATATTCTTACTTGTTTAGTTTTATAAGTGAAGCAAGATGTTTTGTATGGCAAAGGGTAGGTTTTTTAATATTTCATTTAAACGTTTTTTTCTAAGGATTTTTTAAAGTTTAGTTTTTAATTCTCAGGGCCAAGTCATGTTTAAGATTAAGAGTAAGACTTAATTATTGTGTACATGGCTCAATATATTTTAATTTACTTACTTATCTAGTTTATCAAGTAGAATAAGATTTTTACGAGTAGTATGGTAAAATATTAGCTTCCAAACGCGTAAACTGTTGTTGTTGATTGTGCATTGTTAGTAGTTAATAGTAATTATTATAGGTTTATAAGAAGTTACTTAATTGGTATAAACTATGCACAGGTTGTAAGTGACAGGTTAACAAAATTTTTGTACGCATCAAACTGGGGCCATATTTTTGAACCGTTCGAAATCAAATCGCATACGAAAACTGACTTCGCGCATGTGCAGATCCCAAAAATGTATGGGGCTTCACATGCAAATTGACACTTTCGTATGCGAATTGTTTTCGAATGGTTCAAAAATATGGCCCCTGAAAGCACAAAACTTTGACTTCCTATACTGATTGTCGAGTTGGTATAGAAGGTCAAATTTTTTTGTAAAAGGTGTTCAGTTTGATGATCAAAATGACGATTTAAAATGTTTATCAGTATTACAGCCTGACACTCACACAAAAACTTCTTGTATAAGGGAGTATAAATTTTACCATTCATCTTTCAGAAGTGAATTTGATTTATTATAAGTATAAATAAGTACTTTCAGAAGTGAATTTGATTTATTATAAGTATAAATAAGTACGTGAAATAATAGTTTTGTGATAACAACCGATTACCTCACAAACTGAAGACTACATTTTAAGTAATTTAAGTAGTACTACTAAACAAGTACCATGGTTCATGTGGAACTTATTTTTATTATTTAATAAGTATTTAAATAACCATCTCAGAGTATTTACTAAAGATTAAAGACTGTTTTTGTAAACTGATTAGACTTTATTTTCAAGACATTTGTTATCTAGCTAATTTAAGTGAAGACTCTATAATAATAAATACATACATAACATCACGCACCTTTTCCATTAAACCCTTCCCCTTTTATAGTAGGTCTCTCAATATTAAAAATAACGGCTATTTAATAAATAATCATATAATCAATGCATCTAGTGAAGTATAAGCATACTTGCGCTCGAAAGTTGCTTGTTACTTATCTATCTAAAGTAGATTTAATTTTACTATAGGTACTAAATCTTATTTTTATGGCTAAATAAAGTTCTCAGTTAATGATGATTCGAAATAAAAAAGTAAAAATGATGTGTTATATTTTTAATCTCACAATGTGTGTAGCAAAGGTATAAAAAATAATTCTGAATTGTATTCAATTTTAACTAGTTTACATTTAATTTTAGTAACATCACAAATCACTTCAGTTTTATTGTAATTGTTGAGATCGCATTTATAAATATTCAAAAAAGAGGACTTCAGGGGTTCTTCAAAGACGTCAAAAACGTTGTCAATACGATATCCATGTATTAAAATATCTTTGGAATCATCATCAGTGGTTAAACTCTGTAATTTAATAATTTCGTCATTGTTGCTTAAAAACCATTTGTTTTGATCTTGCGCAGACAGAGAAAACGAATCGAAACAAAGTTGTTTAACAGTTGATCTCCTTTTAGTTTTATTCTTTTTAATAAATGGTTTCCTGTTTTCATTTACACCAATATTTTCAAATTCTATATCAGATCTTTCACTCAATCGTCGAGCAGCTTGCTGAAGAGGCTTATTTCCTTGTCGAATCATTTTTTTAATACCGTACAGCTTATTTTCAAACGGATAAGCGTTAAAAGATTGCAGTACTCCAAATTTTTTCACTTCATCAACAAGATGTGACAAATTGTGTATATTGCTAGAAATGTAGTCTTTTCCATATATATTTTTGTAAATATCAATAAAAATCTGCAGCATTTTTTCAGCAATCGAAAGAAATTTAAAATATTTCTCATTTGAGCAAATCGTAACAGCGCAAAACAGCAGTAAAAAATGATAATATGCCTGACTTGGTAATGTATCTTTAAGTATTACAATACCCAAATAGTAGAAAAATGTGCGGTATTCTGAGCCTTTCCAATGGGCTAACACATCGAGTTTTCTCACGGATCTATGGATTTCTTTAGGCAAACTGCATTTGGTTAAAAAATCGTTAACCTTTTCTATATCTTGGCTGCACCATTTAGTGAGGTATTTACCGAAATTGCCATCTCTCCATCCAGTTAGCAATCGTTTCATAACGCCAAGATCAATCAAGTGAAGCGAGTCACAAACTGGGAAATCTTCTACCATATCGATATTGAGTTTCAGAAGAGGGGAATCTTGCTTATGATGTTCCTCATCGTTTTTTGATCGGAAATCATTGTCATTTCTTTTAGGACAACCATGATTTAGAAACGTAACAGTGCGAGAAACATGAGAATATTCGCCTATTACGGTACATTTTAAACACCCGTGTTTGCCGTTGAAGTTGACAACGCCTTTAATCAGTGCTCTGGCAGGAGAGTCACATATAAAAGCTCTGACTTTCACGGGAATTGTTTTTTCAAGTCCTGTCGATTTGACTGTTACCGTTAAACCATTCGAACTAGTAAGTTCATTTAACTCCATTATAAGAGGACCGAAGAAAGATTCCAAATTTGATGGCTTGCTGCTACCCGTGTATATACCTAAAGACAAACAGAATGTATTATTATTTTGCACATCTAGAAAGGAGCGCATTATCTTAAAATGGTATAACGGATTTTCACTAAATATAGTTAATAATCGTACGTGTGTTCTTGTGTGAGAAGGTACATGTGTGTATAATCAAAAGTGTAATATGTGTGTGAATGTAAGAGAAAAAATGTATTTGTTAACCTAAAGAGATCAGACTTGGGTACCTACCTACTTAATTTTTTTTTATCCAAAAGTGTATTTATGTAGGTAACTTTAAAAAGCTGGGATGAAAATTGTTTACTTATTATCTTTAGTAACTGAATTACGCATAAATTAATAATTTAATCTATACTTACTTATTATCAATGGAGGTAGGCGTGGCATTTCAGAAATATTACACAATATTGGCCAAAACTGTTGTCGAGAACTCTTGTATAGTGGCAAACCATCGATATTGAAATTCAATGAAATATTATCGGGCAAGTCATTAGCACATTCTATAATTTTTTTTAATTGTTTGATTAAGCCATTGTACCAATAATTTCCTGTCCCCGAGGGAATAATCTGTACATCTTGACTCGTTTGAAAAAGCGTTCGAGCATCTTTAGGCAAAATTATATTTCCATTTTTATTTAAAATTAAAGAAAGCTCATTATAAGCTGAATGTGGAATATTGTATTTAATGGCCCACATTTTAATATCTTCGCGCAACTGTAGATTATTTTCATAATTTACAAAGTCAGATTCATGTTCACTGTCATCACTAGAATAATACATTTTTTCCTGCAAGGAACCATCATCACTAGAACAATTTATATCTTCTTGTACGGAACCATCACAAATGTGACTGACTTCAACTTGGTTAGCTCTTTGTACGGATGGTTCACTTGTTAGTTCAACGTATTGTTTATTTACTCTTCTGCGATATCCTCCACTTCTTTTGAAACGTTTCCATTTACTTAAATCCATAATTGTATCCACAGTAGCCAAAAGACAAACGAGAATGTTGTAGACAAAATAAGAAACAGCAATCAACAATATTCTTTGTAAAGCATGCTTATAACGTTTGTAAGTTCAAATAATCTTATAAACATCTTAGCTAAGACGACTCACGCTTATAAGATTTTAGTTATAAAAAAGTTCTATGTCATGCTTTAGTAAGAACAGTACTCTTATATAACACTTATCAGAGACGCTTTAAAGAAGAAACAACCTTAGTCAGAGCCTTAGTAAGTATAAAAATAAATAAAGAGTAAATGGACTTACAGCGTGCTCTTGTATGACCTATATACTTGTAAATGTTTTATAAGGCTGACTTAAATATGCCTATAAGAGTTTCTAATAAGCTTTTATACTCTATAAGTCCAAAATGTCTCTATGCATGCTTTAATACGACGTTTGTTCTTAATCAAGATACTTATAAACTACTTATAATACTATCACTCTTATATGTAACTGAGCCCAAGACAATTTTGCTAGCTGGGACTGGAACCGGTCTGAAGACATATTCACAACCCCCGGGTTTACAGTTTATATGTCTCTCAGGCGGTTCGAGTTACTGTCCAGATGTCTGCACTTTAACAAGAACGGCCAAAATCTGCAGAGCATGACACCACCACAGGCGAAATTATTCAAAATTGCTCCGATCATCGATCACCTCAACGACAAGTTTCAGTCCTTGTACTGCCTGAGCCAAAACGTAGCTTTAGATGAGTCCTTGACTCTATGGAAAGGGTGGCTCGACATCAAGCAGCATATACGCAACAAGGCCGCTCAGGTAGGTATTAAAACGTATGAAGTATGCGATTCCCGCAGTGGTTATTTGTGGCGCTTTGAGGTGCACGCGGGATCCCATACTTATGAGGAAGATGTAATGCCAGGCCAGATACCGAACTTAGTTTTACGATTAGTGCGGGGACTGGAGCATCGCGGCCATACCATCTAGATGGATAATTACTATAATTCTCCATCCCTTGCCCGTGTTCTGAAAACACGTGGTTTCGACTGCGTCGGAACCCTCCGCACTGATCGTCAGTTTGTGCCTGACCGAATCAAAGATTTAAAAAAGTCCGACATGAGGGTAGATGATGTTTACGGGTGTTCCTCCGGGGACGTTGATATCATAGTGTGGCGGGATCAAAACCGTGTAGCTTTGATATCAACGTACCACGGAGCCACAGCTTTTGATAACAAACCTACAGTCATCAAGGACTACAATGTCTGTATGGGGGGGGGGTCGACAAAAAAGACCAAATGCTGGCGGCTTACCCTTTAGAACGTAAGAGGACCCATGTTTGGTATAAAAAGTTTTTCAGGAAACTCCTAAATGTGAGTGTCTTGAATAGTTATATACTATTCAGACACCATACTGCAATCGAACACCTAGATTTTAGGAAGGACCTGGTCCTTCAAATTTTGAACAAGCATTCCCGCGTGAAGCCTGATGCGGGAATGACATTATTCCGTGGTAAAAGAAAGTTTACGGCGGAAGTTATGTCGCACATGCCAAAGACGCTCCCAACGGCTGATAAAATTCACGCCCGGCAGAGGCGCAAATGCGCTGTCTGCAAAGTAAAAAGGACCCATATTCGATGCGATGGCTGTAATGTGAACTTATGTTACGATTTCACAGACACTTGTTGCTTTATGCTATACCATAATTAAAGACGCTTGCGGTACCAGATTTCATCACCAATCCATTTGTATCACGGGCACCATAGCACAAAGACGCTTGCGATACCAAAACTCACCAAAATGGGGCTCATTTGCACCACGGACACCATAACATAAAGACGCTTGCGATACCAAAACTTACTTACCAAACTGGGGTTCATTTGCACCACGGACACCATAGCATAAAGACGCTTGCGATACCAAAACTTACTTACCAAACTGGGGTTCATTTGCACCATGGGCACCATAGCATAAAGACGCTTGCGATACCAAAACTTATATACCAAACCTTAGGGTCCATTTGCATCACCGGCACCATAGCATAAAGACGCTTGCGATACCAAAACTTATATACCAAACCTTAGGGTCCATTTGCATCACCGGCACCATAGCATAAAGACGCTTGCGATACCAAAACTTACTTCTTTAGGGTCATTTCAGTCAGTCATTTGTACCCCACGTTTTTTAGGTCTTTTTTGGTCTACATTATTTGTATTTGTGTTATGGAAAATCGGAAACATCCTTGCTCGGTATTTTGGTCGGTCTAGGGTCATTTCAGTCAGTCATTTGTACCCCGCGTTTTTTAGGTCTTTTTTGGTCTACATTATTTGTATTTGTGTTATGGAAAATCGGAAACATCCTTGCCCGGTATTTTGGTCGGTCTAGGGTCATTTCAGTCAGTCATTTGTACCCCACGTTTTTTAGGTCTTTTTTGGTCTACATTATTTGTATTTGTGTTATGGAAAATCGGAAACATCCTTGCTCGGTATTTTGGTCGGTCTAGGGTCATTTCAGTCAGTCATTTGTACCCCACGTTTTTTAGGTCTTTTTTGGTCTACATTATTTGTATTTGTGTTATGGAAAATCGGAAACATCCTTGCTCGGTATTTTGGTCTAAAGCATTTGCTTGTGTTATGGAAAATCGGATACAACTATGAAACTATTATGGTATTCCTCGTCCTCATCAAATTATAAGCACTTGTGTTAAGTGCTGTAGCTGAAAAATATAACATAGAAAAATCAGTACTATGCCGCCATAAAAACCGAGAAATGAAACCGCATGGTAGACCAACAGCACTAACCAAAGAAGAAGAGCTATATATAGTAGAAAATTTAAATATCTGTGGCGATTGGGGCTACCCCTTAGATACCACAGACCTTAGATATATCATAAAAATGTATCTAGACTCGATGAATATTAAGCACAAAATATTCAAAAATAACATGCCCGGTATAGACTACGTTAATGGGTTTTTGAAGAGACATGCAAATAAAATATCTCAAAGAATTTGTCAAAACATTAAGAGATCTAGGGCGGCGGTGTCTGCAGACACAATAAAAGACTATTTTGGCGAATTGGGCAAGGCTTTGGAGAACGTCCCAACCCAAAATATAATAAACTATGATGAGACCAATATAACAGATGATCCAGGACGCAAAAAAGTGATCGTAAGACGGGGATGCAAGTACCCAGAACGTGTAGTCAATCACTCAAAAGGGTCAATATCTTTGATGATGTCAGCGACAGCAGATGGTGATTTCCTGCCACCTTATGTCGTTTACAAGGCAGCTCATTTATATGATTCATGGACGCTGAGGGGGCCGCATAATGCAAGGTATAATAGGTCTTCATCTGGCTGGTTTGACGGTGATATTTTTCAGAATTGGGTTGAAACAACAGTAATACCTTTTTTTTGAAAAGAAAGAGGACACAATTTGTCGTCACATTTGTCTATTGATGTAATAAAACTATGCCAGGAAAAGAATATCCATTTTATTTTTTTGTCTGCAAATTCTACGCATCTAACACAGCCCTTAGACGTGGCAGTTTTTAGACCCATGAAGATGATTTGGCGTCACTTATTGGACAAATGGAAAAAAAGCGACGATGGGAGAACACAATCATGTGTTCCAAAGGGACGCTTTCCACCGCTATTAAGATTGCTAATGGAAAAGCTAAGTGTGAATGCCGAAAAAAATATTAAATCTGGTTTTAGAAAATGTGGCATTGTCCCATTAGATGCTATCCAAGTTCTAGCAAGGCTTCCTCTGCAAGAAGAGAACGAAGAGGCAAAGTTAACAGATATGAATGATAGTTTTTTGAAATTGTTAAAAGAAATGCGCTATGGATCCATGAATATTAGAGAATCCAAAAAGAAGAGAAAGCTAGAGGTAGTGGCAGGAAGAAGTGTAAGTGCTAAGGAAGTCGAAAGGAATGTAGATCAGGAACCTGTGAAACCAAAAAAGAAAAGAGCATTGAACCAAACAAATGATTCAACTACAAAACTTATGTCTTTAAAAGGTAAGGGTATTGGCAAAAAAACAAAACCTAAAATTGACAAATTACAGATAGGAAAAGACGACGATGAAAACAAAAACTCCGATAAAAAAATATGCGATCAAAGCAAAAAGGTAAATGACAATAATACAATTGAGGTGCCTGTTGTAATTAACGATCCTGATATAGTGATTCCGGAACCTTTTGATTTTTCCATTGAAGCCATGCCAATATTTTTTGCTGAAAATTTTGATTGCGAAGAAATCATTGTGAGAACTGATGACGTGGGCCAAAAGAAACAAAAGAGGATTAAACAACACCATAATAAAGAAAATGAAAATCTTCAAATAAAAAACATACAGAAGCAAGATGATTAGTCATCTTCTAAAATTAAAATTTAAAATTCTCTCTCGCTTAGATGAGACAGTAATAGTGCCTTTAAATAGCACATTCAATTGTCCTTTGAATGATTGGTGCTGGGTCCAAGCAACCTTGCCGATTCGCCATGGTGGTCTTGGAATACGAAAAATTTCAAGTGTAGCACTGCCAGCCTTCCTGTCTTCGGTTTACAGTTCGGTTAACCTCGTTGGTAGCATACTAGGCCCGTCGCTCTGCGGCGTAGAGGTTGTTGCCTGTTTGGCCGAGGCCAGGGATACCTGGCTCAGTGCAACCGGTCCGGACCTACCCCTGAACCTGGCTTCGCAGCGGGAGTGGGATGAGCCACTCTGTATGAAGACCCGAAATCAACTGTTAAGAGTGAGCCAGAGTCAGGATACTGGTTAAATGCCATTCCATCGTTTAGCGTAGGTTCCCTTTTGGAGAGGACTACATTTAGTTTGGCTCACCGCTTACGGCTAGGGGCCCGGACGAACGAACCCCATTGTTGGCGTTGTGGGGTAGACGTCGATCCTATATATATCTATCCACATGCGAGATACAATGTTTTCTCGGAATCCTTCTAATAGTGGCTATGTTGTAGTACCTAGGCGACATATGTACTGGCAAAATTCATCAGATTGCGGAATGTCCATTGTTTATAATGCTATGACGAGAGATAGGTTCAAATTCATAATGACACACTTACATTGTTGTGATAACACGAATTTGAATCCTAAAGATAAAGGAGATTGCTCAGCTTCCATACATGTTTGGCCTAAAGACCAATAATCATGAAAATTTGTTTCTTAGATTCGAAATTATATATAAATTACTGTAGAAACGAATATTATTGACGAAGAACTTCTATAAACCATATACACCGAACATATTAAAATAATAAAAAACAAATAAGTTATATAGTAAACTAGGGAAATCAAGCCAAGTACCGAAATTATGTATTAGATTCAGGTATATAGAGCATGTAGATTAACAGATAGTTGCCTGTTTTTAAAGTTAATGCATAGCAGTAACTTTTAAAATCAGGTGTCATTTCCGGTTAAAATAAGGTACTCTGTGACAGAAACTGTGTGATGATTGTGAATGAGCCACAGATTAGAGAATTTTTAAACTCTCGTTGACCAAAGAAAGCTAAGAGATTTAGGTTCTATAGCCATATATTCAGTAGCTTCATTATTTTTGTTATGTTTTTAACATAACCATATTTTAGATTTTTAGTGTATTACACCTTATAATTTTATTTATTTATTAATTTATAGTCAGGGAACGTAGGCCCAAAGATAGATACCTTAAAGTCTAACATATATACAGATTATAATGCGTTTATGGAGGTGTTTGGCGAAAAATGCATGGCAATAGACTTTATGATGTCGCCTACCATCTATAATAATTGTCTGAGCACATTTATATCTAGTGAAAATGATAATATAGTTGTGGATATTAATACCACAGTGTAATAAAAAAAAAATATTTTATCGATCTTTACAAAAAAGATTTGTTTTTATGTTATATAAACAACTTCGACCAGTCTTTGGCTGAATGTTACTACACCCATAGCCATTAAAAATGTATTGTATGTTTTCCAAACCGGTAAAATTAAAAGTCCTTTTTAAAGTAAATATATTATACAAAGGTGTCCGTTGAAATCTAATGACTGTAAATTAAATAATAAATTAGGCCAAGAATTACCGTGTATGTCAATATTTTTTGTGCATTTAGGCCAATTTGAACAATCTCCTTTGCTAAACTAAGGCCATTATTTGACCTATTGAATAAAAAATTTCAAGAGTATGCGACAATAGAATAAAATCATAGTATTGATGAGGCCATGGTACCATATTACGGCGGCCATCCATGTAAACAGTTCATTCGTGGAAAACCTATTAGATGGGGCTATAAGTTCGGGGTAGGAACTACACGTCTAGGCTATGTGATTTGGTTTGATACATAACAAGGTCAGTCAGCTGAGGCAAATGACAACAAGAAGTTAGGCCTGGGCGCTAGTGTAATTTTACAGTGTTCTTTTTTTTTTACACTGAAGTTCTTCGTAAATTAGATTCGCAAGCGCCTTTCCATCTGTTTTTTGATAATTTCTTCACATCTGTCCCACTCATCGATGAACTACGTCTGAGAGGTTTGAAAGTTACAGGTACTAAGGTAGGGTCGCCTAAGATCGGATGTGCCACAAGACCGGATACATACAATTTCGCACGAAAGAAGCGACATTTTTCACGGCTGGCAACATAGTTTTGTTCGCCATTTTGTTCTGCCCCTCCCTTCATACCGCGATAAGCGTTGCGAGTAGGATGCGTGCAACGGAGCGTGCAAAACAAAACGACATTTTTCTGAAATTTTTGGCGACCCGATCTTTGAGCCAAGAGTTCTTGTTAAAATTATGGTGAGTATTTATCATTTTATTGCTTTTTAAGTAGAATTCTGTGCAGAATTAGCAAGTGCTCTCCAGGATTGTATACTTGGTTTACGCCTAGGACGTCTGTAAACGAAGATCCGGACTTTCCACCCATTGCCAAAGTACGGACTACGATAGTTCGATCTTAAAGCACAAAAAAAAATGCAGTGGTTGTCAAAATTTTTAAATAGACAATTAATTTAAATTATTATCCAATTTATTAAATTAATTCATCATAACAAATTGTTCTTAAATTGTCGTTTTTGGTAGAGCAAAAAGTTACTTACCAATGCATAGTATCTTCTTTTCTTAACACCTATTAAGTATGAAACTTCTTAAAAGGACTATTATTTTTTAATTCAGCTATTATATATTATTATTGTATTGTATGTTTTTGTTACTAACGCAGTTCACTTGAGGCCAATTTTAATATCTATCTATAATAAAAGATAAACTTATCCTGGTAACATATACACATGATTTATTACGTGTTTTTACCACGATAAATAATTGAAATAAGTTACCCGTAATCGTGTGTATATATACGTATAATATTAACCGCAAGCAATGTGAGCAATAAAGAATTTATCTATCTATCTATCAATAACCGCGAATATTTAAAAAAAAAATTTATCCTGGTTACGTCATTCGCTATCATTCATAAGAATGAAGTGAGATTAAGAATTTGTTAATGGTTGCTTACAGATTAAACATGCCTGCAAATTATCAAAGGAGCACTCTTAGAGCGACCGCCTATACCCAAAAGAAGAGAAGCCGTGGAAAAAGTAAGAAGCAAAGAACTGTCAAACTATGCCGCGTCTCAATTGTATGGGATACCGACATCTACTCTCAACGATCGTGTGTTGGCAAAAACGGGTATTAAAAGCCAAACACTAGGAAGAGCCCCAGCTATTCCTCTAGATCAGGAAACTAAGTTGGCTGAATATTTGCGCACGCTTGAAAAATGGGGTTGGGGTTTATCAAAAGAGGAAGTATTAGATTTAGTGGCAGCGTTTGTACGAAGAAATAATTTAAAAACACCGTTCAAAGATGACAGGCCAGGCACCAAGTGGTTCGTGGCTTTTAGAGAGCGACATAAATTATCAGTGAAGAAACCTCAAGCAGTAGAAGCCGTACGAAAACGAATGACGGATCCATTTTTTATTGATGAATATTTTACACTCTTGGAAGAAGTCCTCACAAAGTACAATATTAAAGATCAGCGAAAAATATGGAATCTAGATGAAACCTCCGTCTGTCTAGATCCGAGTAGGACAAAAGTTGTTGGTGCCATTGGTCAATCATGTACAAGAACGACTGCTGGTACAGGTAAAGAAAATATTACTGTCTTAACCACAGTTAACGCTGCAGGTGAGAAAATAAATCCTTTAATTGTATTTAAAGGAAAAAATGTCTACCAAGAATGGATGTTGGACGATAAAGGGACATATGAGTTTGAGCTTGCTTATGCTGCAAGCAAGCGTGGATGGATGGAGACGGATATTTTCTATAATTACATGTCAAATTATGTCATTCCCAATTTAGGCACAGAGAGACCCCATCTGATGGTGTACGACGGCCATGTAACACATGTCGACGAAAAAGTAGTTTCTTTGGCAGCAGAAAATGGTTTGATCATATTAAAACTCCCTGCACACACCTCGCACCTTCTACAGCCCTTGGATATTGCTGTATTCAAATCCTTCAAAAGTATCTGGGACGCACAGCTTGTTACTTGGCAGCGAGAGAATATTGGTGTCAAAGTTCGTAAGCAAGCTTTCGCTCGCATGTTTGCAGAAGCATGGCACAAGACAAAGCCAGAAGTTATAAAAAACGGCTTCAAAAAGGGAGGGATCTATCCATATAATCCGGCCGTCATTCCCAAAGAAAAATTTGAACCTGCTGCTTATAAAAGATGGCTCAAATACAAAGAAGAACAAAACGCTCTCTCTAAGAAGATAAATGTTAATACACTTGCAAAACTTTGCACAGATGTCATAAATAAAGGAATACACATCGAGCTAACTGTGCCCACTGTGGATGACGCTGATGAAAATCCTGACGTAATCAAACAAAATGAGGCAAAGACTTTTGAAGAACTTCTATTGGACAAAATTAAACAACAGCCGCAAAACAAAACGGCTACAAAATTAACTCGCGTAGCCAAAGGATCAGAAGTCATCACACTTACGTATTTAGAAAAGAGGAAAGAATCCGAACAAAAAAGATCGTTTGACAAACCTGTTGATAATGAACAACCCGGGTCATCTGGATTATGCAATAAATAGACGACTTTAAGTAAAAAAGCAGTAAAAGGAAAGGTTGAGGGAAAGAAAACAAGAACTGGAAAAAATAACATCAGTATTACTAAAAATTCGGATCATAACTTAAATATTTCTGACGACTCCGGCTACGAAAAAGCAGAAAAGGAACCAAATTTAGGAAAAACACTACAAGAACCCGCTGATATTGAAAGTACACTTGAAACACTAGCTCGAAAAAATATTTTGTCTAATAAAACAGCAAAAGGAAAGGGTATAGGCAAAAAAACAAAGAGTGCAACGAACAATGTCTGTTCTACTAGTAATCCAGAGCAGGGTAACAGTATTTCTGATAACACAAAACAAAATAAGTTGACAAGCACTATCAAAATGGAAACAGATGTTAACATAATTTCTTACAATAAACTACAAATTAAAACAACCAATAACAAAAGACAATACAATTCTAAGGACAAAACATCAAAGAAAAAACGGGCAAAAAAAGTAAAGAGGTCTCGAAGTATCTCTTCCACATCTGAAGTGCTACAGCGCTAAGTTTACGTAGTGACTCTGAAATAGACGACAATTTCAGTGACATATTTCCTGACAATGATGCATTTGTTAGTGAAACAGTTTTATTTTCAAGAGAAGAACAGATTGAAACATTTGTTAAAGAAATATATGCAGAAACCGAAGAATACAAAAATGAAAACAGTAAAAAAGATAACATGTCCGATATAACTGATAACAATAGAAATGAAAACATTAAAATAAAGGAAACCCCGCAAGAAAATAAACAAGGAGACGAAAAAGAAAACAACATAATAAATAAAACCACGCAAGATAATACACAGGAAGACGAAAAAGAAAACAACATATTAAATGAAACCCTGCAAGAAAATGCCCAAGAAGACGAAAATGAAAACAGCATAAAACTAACATCACATAGCACTTTAATGAATAAAATCAATGTAATTTCATCTATTCCACTGACAACAAAATTTGACTACAAACCGAAAGGTTTGAAAAAAATTGATCTAAATATGTAGTAAGTTAAATTTACAACGAGAACATGGAAGTGGAAGTTTCACTGCTAACATTGAAATTAAAGAAGTTGAAAATGTTGGACAGACATATAATATTGGGGAAACTGTCCTTACGCGATACTTTACAAGAACTTGGAAATATTTTGTGGGTACAATTGAGAAAGTCCATTTTAAAGAAAGAAAGTACACCATATCGTTTTACAAAACGTTTGGTAAAAGCGAGAATGTAATGTTCGTGCTTTCTAAGCGTAAAGATATCGATTGTGTTCCTGAAGAAAACATAGTCAAATTGATTGAATTACTACAGATAAAGGAAAATCCTCCCCAGTTTGTATTAAACGATGACGAAGACGCTCATTACTTCATAAAAGTCTGAATAGTTAATGAGAAGAAAATGCTATTTTTGTACATGTTTATAGAAACTGTGATGTTAAATTCTCCTCCACAGCCCTCTTCTAGCTCACTCAGAGCACCGGGGGAACAATAAAAGAAAACCAAAAAATTAAGATAATGTTATAAGTATATTTTATCCACTTTAGATACCAAAGCATAGGAATTCAGTAGTTTTAAGTTATTGCTTATATAAATCAACAAGTCTAACTATGTTTATTATTTATATAATAACTATGTTTCACTAATTATAAATATCTAAGCTGAATACAGTAGTTCAAAGTTAATGTGTATATAAACCAACAAGTTGTCATGAAAGGTTATAATTATATGAATATCAGACATTCATAACACTTTACCATGTACTTACAATATAATACTTACTAATATATTTTATCCACAAATACCACATAGACTAGACTGAATAAGCTATTTAGTGGATTTCAGAGGTTCTACGGCTCGTTTGATCGATATTGGTGACAAACTTAGTTAATTCTAGTTCTCAGTGAGATAACCAGTTATATAGATATATGTATATATATGGAAATGGGTAAGTCGGGGTCCAACCTCGCCTGGTGGTTCCTCTCCACGTTCACCCGGGGTTAGTAGAGAAATACCTTGATTATGATAGGTTTAGCTGTGTATAATCTGTCTGCTGTTACGGCCGGGTTACATAAAACCGGAGAGCGGCTGGCAAATAAACTCCCGCGTCCCTTCTGGTCCGTGTACAGAAAAAAGTCTCCTTGTTAGTCCTCCAGTATTTCTTGAGGGGAACGTACAAGCCTGAAGTTCACATTGAAAAAAAATGATCAGATATGGGGAAAATACATAGATTACCACATCTGTAGTGGGTGAGGGAGTGAGGGATATTCACGGTCAATGTTTACACTTTAAAATTTGAATCACTACAGGACTGGGGCCCGTCCCACCGGGTTGAAGAAAATCAATTCCACGTTCACTAACTTGACAAGAATGATTAGGTATATTTGCTGACAAGAATCACTATATTGTGCATAATGCAGTTCAATTAGTGCTAGGAGAATAAATATGAGGTCAGATGATAGCTTACCGTTCGAAATATGAAACTATCCGTAAGTATTTTGTTTCCTATCACAAGTTACCGCCTTATTATTGCAATCGCCTTGCGAAGGTTCGTGTTCGTCCACCTACGATACAGAATATCAACAGAAAGGTTATTTTTCACAGCCCAAACTTGCAAATTATGTAGGAAAAAGAGTTACTCCAATATACCTACGAAACTCAGTTCGGTTAGCGACTCCGCGCTTTTTCCGCCAATATCCTTCGGGATATAAACTTTTCGGATCTATCTCACGACTCCGACGACAATAATATGCCTTTTATTATCCTTTGGGCAGAAGAAAAGATGAAAAGTTAACCGTACCACAAACAGATTGTGAAATTTTAAAAGTTGTTTTGACAATTGCTCATAGATGATAGACGGGTCGTCCACTCCCAAACATGTGTCTATGATTTGTTTCCCACTCCAACTGAAGGCAAAGGCCACAGTCAAACAGACAGCCGCCGCATTCGAGACGAACCGAAGAATAAACTCAAAACTATATACCTACGCTCGCCGTAAGCTGAGGAAAAGGGAATACCTACCCAAATCAGCGAGGAAATTCAATTTCGAGTAAAATTCAAAATCGATTAAAAACAGCACCCGATAAGGAGGACTCAAATCGATCTGGGAAAAACTATTCAAAATTCAACAACTGTCAAACTCCATCCATTCATCCACGCGCCCCCACAGAGATTCACGGCCTGATTACTTTTTTTTTTTTTTTTATAAGTCTCAAGTCGAATATTTTAGTCGAATAGAAAAATCGACTCTTCCCTCAAGGCTACCAACCCAATCAATGAAGTTTGACAACTACGCCGACGTAAGCGGTTCGCTATCATAGACAAAACAGCTGTCCTACGTGTGTCAGTGTCACGCTCTGTTTAAAAACAAACACTACAAAACATAGTTAGATTTTTAATGTTTATACGTTTTCCTACCTCAGTTTATATTATTTGATGATAAAGACGCTCATTACTTCATATAAGTCTGAATAGTTAATGAGAAGAAAATGCTATTTTTGTACATGTTTATAGAAACAGTTAGATTTTTAATGTTTATACGTTTTCCTACTTAAGTTTATATTATTTCATGATAAAGATGCTATCTTTATTTCATAAGTCTAAATAATAAAAATATGTCATTTTTGTACTTGTTTATAAAAACATATTTAGATTTTCTATGTTTTGTAAAATTTATTTTCTGTTCGTATTAATTAATGATGAAGACGCGAATCACTTCATGGAAGAAGTCGTAAAAGTCACTAGCTAATAAGAAAAAAATGTGATTTTTGTAGTTTTTAAAGATACAGATTTAGATACCTAGCTAGTTAGTTTTTTTATGTTTCTCAAGTTTTTATTCCTCAGTTCCTATTAATTGATCATGAAGACATATAATAAGTCTGAATAGCTTATAAGGAAATGTGATTTTTGTACTTGTTTAAAAAATAGTCTCTAAAATTATTACACCAAGTGTTTATAGGTTAGTTTCACAGCGAGAAGTACCGTTTTTGTTATTCTTTTACTTATTTTTTATTGACGTGAGCTGGGCGCGGAGTGAACGGCGCGGCGTGGCATGTTTAGTTGTAAAATTTTACAGATTTCTGTGCAAATACAAACATGGACGTTGAAAAATTGATTAATTGTGTACGTCAAAACTCAATTCTATACGATTTGAGTAATAAAGATTACAAAAATGTCACTTTAAAAGCGCTGATATGGGAAAGTATTGCAAGCGAACTGAAACAAAATTGTAAGTACCTACAAAATGTTTATTTTTTAAAGTAATTTCTCTCGGATTTGAAAAGCTGCATTAGAGGATCTTTGATTCGTTGGTCTAATAGATTGTAAAGCGGGTGCCGGCGTCGTTGTGGATTATTCTTCGATAAATCTTCCTTCTTTCGTTCTCACGTAGTTATGAAGGCAGCAAGTAGCTTTAACTATGTCGTCTGCAGTGTCAACAGAGCAATCTATGGGCCTATGAAGTACCCGCCATTTTTCTCCCAAAATTCCAAAGGCATTTTCTACGACGCGTCGTGCTCTGCACAGTCTCTTGTTATAATTTCTCTTTCTTTCGTCTTGTAACGCTGCAGCCCTTGGAAAAGGTCGCATTAAGTATGGTTTTAAAGCGAAACCTTCGTCACCGATTAATACGTGTGGAATAGGCTCATTCATGGCTGGTAAAGGTTTTGGTGGTAGTAGAGTTTTTCCAACTATAAACTCTCTATAAAAAGTTGAGTTCTCAAAGATTCCACTATCACTGAAGCGGCCACAGCTTCCTATATCAACAACAATAAATTTATAAAATGGATCGACAATTGCCAGCAGAACAATGAAGAAGAAATTCTTATAACAGAAAAAAATCGATCCACTGTTACGAGGACACTTGATTGCGACGTGCTTGCCGTCTATGCCCCCAGACAGTTAGGGAAATTCCATATTTCTCTGTAGCCAGTTTCCGCTTGTCTCCAAATACTTTCAGTTGGTGTTGGCATATAAATGGGTTGCAGAGAATTCCAAATTTCTGTGCATACATTTTTTACAATTGAGCCCACTGTAGAACGCCCAACGCGAAAAGAAAACGCGATTGTTTGGTAGGAATCTCCAGTAGCCAAGTATCTGTAAAAAAAATTAAAAATATAATGAATGATCCATATACCTACTAAATGTATTATTTTTTAGATTTGTAAAGCAGTAAAATTAAATTCGTGAGCCCTTATGATTATTTTTTTATTTATATTTAAAATATTTTCAGGTGATGCTGTGAAACAAAAATGGAAAACAGTTAGAGATGGATATTATAAAAATAAAAAACAAGTGAAAGGGAGTACTGGTTCAGGTAGAATTGTAACCAATTACGTGTGGAGCGAGCATTTACGTTTTTTAGATGATTTTAATGTGAATCGTAAATCATCTACAACTGTAAGATGTTCATCAGCTACTACTGAAAACCAGCAAACAGACGAGACACACGATAGCAGTGTTGCCAGATCAGGGGATTTCCCCCTAGATTTAGGGGTATTTCGTCGGGCTCAGGGGAGAAACAGGGGGAAAAATTTTTTAGGGGTTTTTCAAAAAAACGCGAATTATTTTTGAGAAAGTTATTCTTTTCGATAATTTGAAAGAATAAAGTCATTTGCATAACGAACCGAACGAATCGTCAGATATTAAGAAGTCGGGTGGTCGCGGTCGCGGGTTAAACTTGATTGAATCACTTGACTGCTGCGCCACGGAGATATGATGAACAAATATTGGCAGAGGGAACCCCCTGTCAATATTGAAACTGTTTTTGTCCACGCGTTTTATCCACAAACCCTAACCTATATTACGAGTAACCTTTTCTATCCGCAATAACCTCAAAACCTCATTCTTTTGTACAGTTTTTAACACACTAATCAGTTATTAGTTTTTTATACACGATATCCGCGAAACTTTTCTTATCTTGAGAGAATTGGCGATAAAACAATGCCGAAAGAGAAAAAAACAAACAAATACGTACAAAAGTACGTGAAGAGTTGGGAAAAAGATCCAGCTTGCGTTGGTAAGTAAATAACACCGATCTGACAAATTCCTCAGGAAAACGAATGTGTCAAATCTAAAATCCTAAAATTCGAGTTCAAGGATGAAGTACGAGCCTCGAATATATCATGCCAACGATTTTTTGAATGTATTGGTACATTTTTTCCCGATCATTTTTTTTTTTTCGAAACTAGGGTGGCTGCAGCCAATTGTTGGCGACGAAACAAAAGCTTTCTGCTCGCATTGTAAGGTCACTTTAGTCGCACACAAGAAGAGTTTGCAGGAACATGCCACATCGAAGAAACACCTGCAGTCTGCCAACAAGGAACGTGAGATTGTCAATTTACCAAAAATTGATCGATTCGCAAAAGTGACTCTCACAGAGAAACGAAAAATTGCCGAGCTCAAAATCGCGACGTACGTGGCGGAGCATTGTTCGATAAAAAGCGTCGATCATCTGTCGATGGTGATTAAAGGTCTCGACGAAGACTCGACAGTTTTGCAGGACATTAAGCTTCACCGCACCAAGAGCTCAGCTTTGGTAAAAAACATTCTGTCGCCATGCATTTTGCAAGAGCTACTCGAAGACTTTTGCGACAGTCACTTTTCGCTTATTATTGACGAATCGACGACAGTGGATACCAAAAAGGTTCTCTGTATTATGATCCGGTATTTCAGCAAAACGAAAAAAAAAATCGTAACAACGTTTTATAGATTAATTGAGATGGAAGCCGGAACATCGGATGCTATTTCACACGCAGTGCTGAATCAATTAAAGATCGATGGCCTTCAGCCAACAAAGTTAATCGGTCTTGGAGTCGACGGTGCAAGCGTAAATGTCGGAAGACACCATTCGGTGTCAACGTTATTACGCGAGGTAAACCCAGAGCTCATTATAATAACATGCATTTGTCACTCACTGCATCTCGCCGCGGAACAAGCCTGCAAGACGTTGCCAAGGCATATGGATTTTTTGGTACCGGAAACCCACCTTTGGTTCACCCATAGTACCAAAAGACAAATTGCATATGCAAAAATTTATCAAACGCTTTCAGATAAATTGCCAAAAAAAATTGTTAAAATGTCCGATACGCGTTGGTTAGTTCGACTTCAGGCTGTTGAAACAATATTGGAGCAATGGGATGCGTTGAAACTTCATTTCCAAATCACTGAAAGTTACGACGAGCGCTGTTATATAGCGTCTCAATTGCACGCAATGTACGCCACACCCGAAAACAAGCTATTTCTAACATTTCTCGCCAATAGCCTGAAAGGTGTTGTAGGACTGAATAAGTTGTTTCAGTCTCAGAACGTTGATCCCGTCAAACTTTTCGAAGACCTTAACAATCTGATGTACAGTCACCTGCAAACCATCGTTGTACCATCTCAACTTCAGAAAGTATCGCGCTATGAACTCGGGACCTTTGATTTTCTTCAACACTTAATGAGCTTGCAATGTGTAAATTTCGGATACGATTTCAACAGTCTTGCTTCGAGCATCAAGCCTGAAACGCTGGTCAATATTAAAGAAAGATGCAGGAATTTTTTAATCACATTGTGCCAACAATTGCAAAAAAGATTGCCCGAGAGTATAAAAATTCTCGAAAAACTGTCGACTTTTTCGCCGAACGTAGCTTCATCTCAAGTTAAAGTCGATATCACTGAGATAGCAACCAAGCTTAAAGCCAGTGTGTGCACTGACATCGACAGTACTGTGAAGGAATGGAATCTTCTTCACACTGCCAAAGTTTTGAACCTCCAAAATACCGAAGATTATTGGGCCGAGATTTTCGATATTAAAAATGCTGGCGGACAAAAACGGTTCGGTAATATTGCGCAGCTCGTACTTGCTCTGTTGTGCTTACCGTTTTCGAACGCTTCGGTCGAACGAGCTTTTTCAATATTAAATATTGTTAAAGACAAACTGCGCAACAGAATGTCAATTGCAATGGTAGAGGCAATAATGCACGTCCGACTCACGCTTGGAGTCGATTGCCGCGATTTCAAGCCTACGGTTCTCATGCTCAAACGTTTCACTTCTGAAAATGTTTATAACAACATCAATGATAGTGACCTCGAAGTCCTTAATATTTTCCCCAGTGATGAATTTTGATACGAATCAGTATCTTCATCGCAAACAGTCATTAAAAGTCGAGAGCATCCATGACTAATTGATATTCTTCTCTATGTATTTTTTTTCCACTTATGATACGAATATATGTGATAATTTCTATAAAAATGTTATTTTGAAAAAATAAAACTAATATTCTCCGTTAAATATATTTTTAATTCATTTTATTTTACTCGTTATTATGTATAATTCTATTTCAAGGCGTATGTTTCGGGATTTAGAATTATATATTTTCGTGATTTGAATTTCGTGCTTCAGAAAGTAGGCGAGCAGGCGAGTAGGGGCATTCAGGGGATTTTTGGGGGGAAACTGAGCGACGCTAGGGGGAAGGCACGGAGACCGTCTGGCAACACTGCACGATAGCCAAGGAACCTCGACTTCACGGGATATTGACGCAGCATCATTGCGATCTCAGCCCTTTTCTAGAAATCCTTCACCTTCGCCACCACCAGCAGATGTTTCCCCAAGACAAGCGCCGGATTTAACTCCAACAACGCAGTCTTCTACAATTTCTTCCTCGTTACCACCTTCTCGAAGTCCACAATTATCTCGACGCAAGAAAAATGAAGATGCCGAAACGAAAGACCTAGACAAAATACTTCACTATCTTAATAATAGAAAAAAAGATAATGCCACAAAAGAACAAGATGGCATAGATCATTTATTTCGAAGTTATGCAGAAACATTTAAAAAATTATCCCCAATAGTAAAAGCTGAACTAAAGGTTGACCTAGCAAAACTATTTGCAGAAGCAGAATTGAAGCAGGTACTGAATACCACCCATTCATCCACTACCGCCCACAGTTATTCTGTTATGGATATGGAATCACCGATCAACATGAGACTCATACACCCAAGTTCGCAAGTACATTACGTTACTTCCCCATCATATTCAGCTATTAGTACAGACTCCACAACCGAACCATTGTGCCTCACCACAACCACAACACAGCAAGTAATTGACATACCAGATATCACGGAAAATGTGATCTTACCAGAAGATGTAGTAGTGATCTTACCACAAACACATCAAGATCTTGACACATAAAGTTTTACATTTATTATTTTATTTTGGTTCTAGTTTATAATTATGTTGATTTTGTTGTTTGAGTTGAAACCCATGAATATAAATAATTGTCACTACACTTAAAAGACTGATTTGCCATTACATAGGGTGATTTTTTATTAGTGACCGATACTTAAACACGTGATTGTATTCATGAATATGAACAACTTTTACTATGGGAACAACCCTGAAATCGCCAAAGAAAAATCAGCTGTTTCATACATTTTGCTTCAGTAGGTATTGAACTTTTATATGGAACAGCTTTTTATTTTTCGCGAATTCAGAGTTGGTCCCATAGTAAAAGTTAGTCATAGTCATGAGTACAATCATGTGTTTAAGTATCGGTCACTAATAACAAATCGCCCTATATGTGATTTAGAATTAACCAGGACCGTTTAATCTCTATGAAAGACGTTGATTTGTGAATTATTTTATTAGGTTTTATTACTTAAGTAATTTACAGAGATCTGTGATTTGTTACTATCTTCTCTATTTGAGATAGGAGTACACAGGGTCATATTACCATGTTTGATTTTAGGTTCTAGAGTTTATAATAATGTTGATTTTGTTGTTTGAGTTGAAACTCATGAATATGAATAATTTTCGCTATGGGGCCAACTCTGGTGAAAAAATACAGTGGCACGGGCGCAAGCCTAGTAGATAGTTCATATTCATTCATGCAACTCTCTCATGGTAACCTGCACTTGAAGACTGATTTGCAATTATCTGTGATTTAGAATTAACCAGGACTGTTTAATCTCTATGAAAGACGTTGATTTGTGAATTATTATATTAAGTATTATTACTTAAGTAATTTAGAGAGATCTATGATTTGTTAGTATTTCCTCTATTTGAGATAGGAGTACACAGGGTATATTACCATGTTTGACTTTAAATATGACCTTCCATCATTAAATTTTTATTACTTAGGTAAAAAGTTCAAACACTGATTACAAAGACTACTTAAATTATTAGAAATGTAAACAAAAAACTTGAAAATAGCTATACTAGTATAGTTATACAAAATTTACAAAGATAAAAGGTTGTGAAAACGCTTGTTAAATAAATAACTACTTACCTTAAGCAAATGGCAAGTCTTTCTCTTGGGCCTATAGCCCGTCTCCAGTTAGTGTCAAGTTTCTCTATTTTTGGCTTCAATATATTATAAAGTTCTTCGAAGCTACTCCGTGACATTCGAAAGTAAGTGTAGAATCTGTCTTCGTGGGACTCCAGCTCTCTACATAACCGGTGGTATTCTCCGTGCTCTTCTCTTCTAGTGTTTATTTCATGTACCCATTTTCTTTTTCTCTGGTTTCTTGATGCAGCAATCAAAAGAAGTAGCTCTTCGACGTCTGATTCGCTCGACATTTTAAGAAAAAGTGACGCTTTCCTGGTTGGCGCGACGCGATGCTGGCGGGGCGCTGGCGCGGCGTTGGCGCAGCGTGGCGTGTTGCCTGGTGTGACTATCGCGCCGCGCTCACGACCCGCCCGCCTCGCGTCGCGCCAGCGTCACGCTACCGCCGCGCTCGCTGTTTGACAAAGCCTTAAGAGAAAATCGTCTGTCCAAATGTCCACTCCCGTCAAATAAAGAAATGAAGAAATTAGATCGTGGAGCCTATAAGCACATGTCTACTAGAACTGAACAAATTTTAATTTACAAATGGAATGACAACAGTGTAGTATCTGTTTCATCGAATTCCGCAAAAGTGCAACCTACAGGAAAAATAAAAAGATTTTCGCAACAACAAAAAAAGTACATATATGTTGATCAACCAGCTCTTATAAAGACCTACAATGAGAACATGGGAGGAGTAGACAGGTGCGATCAAAATATAGGATTGTAAACGAAAGAAATAAAACGGAAAAATAATATAAATAAAAACCAGCTCTGCAGTGACATGAATTGATAGAATGACATTTATTTTCTTTTTAAAAATATATTAACATCAACGAGTAATTGATAGTATACTTTGACCTCCTTTGTCGGTAACACAGCACCCCCCGTGTGGCAACACTGCTATCAGTACCGACAAAGAAGGACCAAGTTCAACAATATTAAAATAAAAATTAAATGAATGAACTAATTACAATGGGAATGGTAAAATTACATGACCGGCAGACGAACAATTTTTCTAACTGGTCTTTTGAAAACCCCAGCTTTTGTGGACACTTCCACTACGCGCACTGTACCATCTGGCCCAGGGTGTAGTGCAGTAATTCGACCTATTGGCCAAAGGCCCCTCGGTAAGGTCTCGTCTACGATAAGGACTACGTCTCCATTTTGAAGGGGTACTTGCGGGGAATTTGTATGTGGTTGACGTCTAGGAATTATTGTGGGCAAATATTCTTTAACCCATCGGTTCCAAAAGTGGTCGGCTAAACGAATTGCCTTTCTCCACTCTGTTCTGCCAGATAAGTCACTATCGGAAAGGTCTGCAGTATTAGGTAATTTTTGCGTCGAGGGAGTGCCTAGTAAAAAGTGAAATGGCGTTAATGCAATTGGTTCATCTAGATCCATGGGAACATGCACGAGTGGTCGGGAGTTGATAATGGCCTCAACTTCTGCGAAAATAGTCTGCAGCGTTTCTTCTTTCGGGGCTCTCTGCTTTAATGTTACGCTCAGCGCTGTTTTGACACTGCGAACCATTCGCTCCCAGCAGCCACCCATGAAAGAAGAAGCGGGTGGAATAAACTCCCATGTGATGCGGTTGTTTGCTGCAAATTGTTCAATTTCGGAGCAAAAGAAGCTTTTCAATTTTTTGTTTGCCCCGACGAAACATGTGCCGTTGTCACTGAGAATTTTAGAAGGACAACCCCGTCGAGCGATGAAGCGCCTCAAAGATAAAATTGCAGAGTCCGCGGAAAGTGATGCCACAATTTCTAGGTGTAGGGCACGGGACGTCATGCATGTGTAGATTGCACCATACCTTTTTTCACGTCGCCGACCAATCGCCACTTCTAATGGGCCAAAGTAGTCCAGTCCAACAAACATAAATGGTCGGCTGTGGTGCGCCAAACGTACAGCGGGCAAATTTCCCAGTCTTGGAATCTCGCTTTTGGCTTTTTTGTTTCTGCAGTATTGACACAGCGATGACATCTTGCGGACCACGCCACGACATTTTAAAATCCAAAATCGCTCCCGAAGCATGTTGACGACGGTTTCACTATTACCATGAGCTGCCTTTATATGAAAATAGTTCACTAGCAGCTGAGTGATGTGGTGCTTTCCATCTAGCAGAATCGGGTTATTACTTAATTGATCCGCCTTTTCTACTAAACCTATTCTTCCGTCAAGTTTCAGCAAACCATCTTGGTAAATTATAGATAAGCGATACAATTTACTATGCTTAGGAATAGGTTTGGACATCAAAAGACAAGAGATTTCTTCTTCGAACGATTCCACTTGCGAACGTCGGAGAAGCATATCCTCAGATTTAATGATATGAGATGCTAATAATGGGGGATGAAGATGAACGGGGGGAGATTGGACACGACGAAGTAATTTATGTTTTTTATTACACAATAAGGACCGGAAAATGTCACAGGCCTGAAATACGGTTGCAGTCGATCGAACAAGCCGTAACCAGGAGCTGTGTCTGGATGGATCCGTAGTAACCGATAGAGGCTCTAAATGCGATGTAGCACCGATAAAAAGAACGGTATCTTTGTAGTTCGATCTAACCTCTTCAAATGTCTTAACATTAATATGAGGCTCTGATGGCCACTCGCTTGGGTTGAGCAAAAGAAAGGGCGGGCCACTTAGCCACTGCTCTAGGGAATTACCAGAACGAGTAGCAGCATCAGCGACGTTTAGACTACCTGGAACGTATCTCCAACTTGAGATTTCGGTTAACTCAGAAATCTCAGCTACTCTGTGCATAACGAAGGGTTTGAATATACGACTGTCATTTCTAAGCCAACTAAGAACCGTAGTAGAATCGGTCCAGAAAAATATGCGATTTGGTTTATTTCTGTGAGCCTCACAAATGGTTTTTGCAAACCGGGAAGCAATTAACGCACCTTGCAACTCTAAACGTGGTATAGTCACGGGCTTGACGGGAGCAACACGAGCTTTGCCGCCTACTAGTGAAAGTTTAACACGACCATCATCATAAATAAAACGCCAATAGGCTACGCAAGCGTAAGCTAATTCGCTGGCGTCACAAAGAACGTGTAGCTCCCGTTCGATGATACTATCATTACCATCACTATACCAACGTGGCACCTTAATTTTTTGAACATCTGTCAACTTGGAAATCCAGGAAATCCACTCGATAGAATGGCTTGAGCTAAGTTCATCGTCCCAATCTATATTGGATTTCCATGTTGACTGAAACAATATTCTTCCTTCAATAGTGTACGGAAGTAAAAAACCTAGTGGGTCGTATACCTTCATCAAGTAAGATAGTACTTTTCTTTTTGTTAGACATGGTTCAATCTCTACTGTCGAATATTTAAAACAAAGTTTGTCACTTTGCGGATGCCAGATTAAGCCTAAGGTCCGAACAAAGGGTTCTGGCCCTAGACCGACATCTGAAATCTGTGGAGCACCATGTAAGTCTTCACTAATGGTCGATAACACAGAAGGGTGGTTGGATACCCAGCCTCGCATTTCGAAACCTGCAGCTTTGTGGATATGAACGATGTCTGCAACGAGCTGCGAGGCTTCTTCCTCGGAATCCACGCTTCCAATGTAATCGTCCATATAATGATCTTTGATGATCTTTTCTACGGCCGATGGAAACTTATCGTGGAACTCTAAAGCGTTTCTGTTTTTAATGTAGAGTGCGGTGCATGGACTACAAGCTGCCCCAAAAATAACAGATGTCATCCTATATTCTATGATTGGAGATTTGGGGTTATCACGCCACAAAAAACGAAGAGCATCGCGGTCCTGCTCCCTGATCCTCACTTGAGGGAACATCTCCCTTATGTCGGCGTTCATAGCTACGCGGCCTTCCCTAAATCGACATAAAATGTCTAATAATGATTGTAATAGGTCGGGACCAGTGAGCAAAAGCGAGTTTAAATTTACTCCCAGACTTTTCGCGGCAGCGTCATGTACGACACGTAATTTCTTCTTTTGTGGGTGTACGACACCGAAATGAGGCAAATACCAATAAATTTTGTTGTCGTTTGGACAGGAAGGTTGTTTTCTAGAGTCATAAGTGTCGAGACATTGCTCGGAATAACCTTTGTCGAGCATTCCCTGAATAAAACTTTTGTACCCAGACATAAACTGAGGATCTTTCTGCATACGTCTCTCTAAAGAAAGAAACCTCGAGAGGGCGTGTGGATAACTATCTGGGACGTTTACTATGTTATCTCGCCATAATAATCCTACTTCAAATCTACCAGAAGGTAAACGCTTCGAAGTTGAGTTTAAAATTACTAAAGCACGCTCATTTAGCTTATTATCTTTGACATCACCCTTAGAAATTCCGATACTGTCAAGTTTAAAATAATCATTGATTAGAATGTCTAAGGGTGTGTCCACACTGTCAAAATGTTGGACGGTTGCGTGATTAATAAAATGTACTGGACGGGTCCAGCTATTCGACTGCCCATGTAGAGTCCATCCTAGAAGAGTGCGTGTAGCAACCGGCTGAGATTTGGAGCCCTCACGCACTTCCCTGGGAATAGTTAAATGCCAATTATCAGCTCCAAGTAGAATTTTCGGAGTAGCATGGTCTAAAATTAAACTTTCTGCTAAGTCCGACAGGTGTGGATATTTGGTTATGTAATCTCTGTTGATATTTTGTGTAAAAAGGGATAAAGATTTTACAGTTTTGGCATTTCGAACATCATAGATTATATTTTCTTTAGCCCCTTTAATAGCGAAATTTACAAGCTGTACTTCGGTGGCGATCGTCATTCCACTAACGCCCTCTAGACGCAACTGACGCATTGGACCCACTGCCCCAATAGTTTGCGCTAAATCAGAATCAACAAGGGTGGCTGTGGATCCATCGTCAAGGAGCACGTAAGTGTTGACGCTTGCCAAAGGACCGGACACTGTTACTGGGACGATACGTAGATAGACACTTTGTAAGCAAGAGTAGGAGTGGTCGTATTCGTTATCGTGACTTTTTCATCAATGGTATTGTCGGATGGTGTAATATTCTGGTCGGATGATTTTGAAGGAACCGTAAAATTTTTGGATGGTGGAGGCTCACACCCATGCAACAACGGATGATGAAAACGAAGGCAGCCGTCAACACCACACCGCTTCGCTTTGCACGTTTTCCATCGGTGTGAACCTCCCCTAAGGCACCGATAACAAAATTTCACCTCATACAACCATGACCATCTTTGTTCTGGGGTAAGTTTTTGAAATTTAGTGCATTTTTTTATAGTATGATTCTGGTTACAAAAAGCACAATTTTCATTTGTACTTTTGATAACAGGTGAATTTGTCGATATTATGTTAACACTTTCACGACGAGTAAAGGAAGAATTTACGAACATTTGCTCAGTAATGCCAAATTTATTGTACTTGTGTGTCTCTAGACTTAAAAAATCGGATAACATAACAAATTTTGGTTTTCCTAGTGAAACATTGGTAAAGGCAAAATCAAGCCATTTATTCCGCAAAAGGGGAGTTAATTTACTTAAGACACTATGCGTAAGCTCTGGAGAGTACAAATATTCGCTTTGGTTTAAAAGATTTAGCACTGAAATGCAATTTTTTAATTTACAGCTAAAGTTGTTAATGTCTCTAAGATCATGTGAGAGTCTAGGTAAACCACGTACCTCCGCAACCTCACGCATGACGATTGCCTCCGGGCGTTCGAAAGTTTGCTCCAGTATACTCATCACTTCGTTGGGGTCGTCGGTGGTCAATAATAACGTGGCTACACAATCACGTGCTTTACCTTGGAGCACATGACGTAGGCGGTTCAGGTTTTCTAAATTGGAAAAATAATCTTTAGAGAAATTGTAATTCTTTTTGAAAATTAGCCATTCTAAATGACCGCCACTAAAAGGAGTCAAGTTCTCTATTTTCTTTGAACTCGCGGCGGATGTAATCGCTTTGGCTAATTTGTTTATATCTGAACACTGATGTTTACATTCGTTTGTGACAATGGATGCCTCAGATGGACATTTTTCCTGCACAAGACCGCCTGGTTTGCCTAATAAAAGTTTATTGGATTGTACCTGGTCGGCTACCCAAGCCTCTGTCCGAGACGTAGACTTTACATTATGAGACTTGAGGCTGGCACCGACTTCCAAGCTTGCTAATTCGGCCGCAAGCTCCAATTCCTCAATGCGCCGTCGCTCGTTTTCCAACTGCACCTGGCGTTCGAACTGTTGCCGTGCGAATTTAGCCTCGGCCGTCGCCCGAAGGGCTCGAACTGTAGCCGACGACGACCTGGAAGCAACGCTGTGAGAAAAAGATTCTACTGGCTGCTGAGAGTTCGGGTTTATAGAACATGGTGCTAGGTTGGGCGCAGCGGCTGCTTCGACGGAAATGTGGCACGAAGCCTGGTCGTGAGCTTCCGCGTTGGGCGCACTAACACCTAAACCAGAATTTTCAGTAGCGAGTGCCTCCGCATGAGCTGATTTCGCCCTGGTAATCATTATTTCCAGCGAGAAGGACCAATTTTGTAAACGAAAGAAATAAAACGGAAAAATAATATAAATAAAAACCAGCTCTGCAGTGACATGAATTGATAGAATGACATTTATTTTCTTTTAAAAAATATATTAACATCAACGAGTAATTGATAGTATACTTTGACCTCCTTTGTCGGTAACAATAGGATTATATAGAATTTCTATACGCGGAAAAAAATGGTATTTTTCGCTCATTTCCCATTGCTTAGATATGACTGCTCACAACGCTTGGCAGTTGTATAGAAAAAATGGTGGCGAATACGACCATCTGCAGTTTAGAAGGAGCATTGCGACAGGTATACTTGAATAATACAAAAAAAAATTTGGCCGCACTTCTCAGAATTTTAGAGAAATTTCGAGGTATGATGACATAGGTCACATAATAAAATATAGGGATAACCAATTAAGATGTGCTATATGTCACAAAAAAGCTAATTTTTTCTGCAAAAAGTGTGAAGTTACTAACTAAAATAATTTAGAAAAACATAAAGAGCATACATTAGAAAATGAACGGAATCGGCCTAATGTAGAGTCTGAAAAAGAAAATAACACAGAAAGTCAAAATAGTAAAGACGCTCAAAGTGACTCAGTTGATATTAATGATTCCGAACAAGTTGAAAAGCGGGTAGAAAAAAGGAAAAGAAATAGGACTCCGGACAGTATTTTAAAAGCACAAAGAAATAAACATCTACATGTTAGCTACATGTTCATGCAAAAAAAAAATGTATTGAAAAGATTATGGAAGAAAAAAGGAAAGATATCTGGAATCAGTCCTGGAGCCTTGATCGTCAACGTCGTCGAGATTTTCTGTCCAGGAACGTGGAAAAAAAACCTACCCTTCAAGTGTGTAGAAATGGAAGTCGAAGACATAATACCCTATTATGGATGATGGAAAATGTCAAAGTTTGTAAGAATTTTTTTTTAGAAACTTTAGGCTACAAAGATTATGAAGTCGTACGGTCAGTATTGTCCAGCAATCACTTGACTAATAACAAACACCCAAAAGTAAGTGCTGCTCCAGATATGAGAGGTAGGAAAAAACCAGCAAATTCATTCCCTCCTGATTATGAATCTGCAATTACGGACTTTATCATGAAATACAAACCAGTTCAGTCACATTATAATTTGCAACACGCTCCAAACAGGATGTATTTACCCCCTGGTGTAAATTTTACTTTAATTTTTAATCAATTTAAAGAACACTGTACTGAAAAGGGACTGAAGGTTTGCAGCTGGACTCACTTTCATTCAAAAATAAAATCCCTTAATTTGTCAACTGCTGAAATGCCCCAAGACATCTGTATCAAATGTAGGCACAATGAAATGGATCACAAAAATCGCCCATTACCTTGCAATTTAGCCAATCATTTGTCAAATAAGCGAAACAGCAGAAAAGACTTGAAGACAGTAGAAGAAAAATGTAAAAATTCCAATGGGAATGAATTCGTTTATACGGTCGACATGCAAAAAGTTATTTGTATGCCTCTGCTTAATTCCAAAGATTATTTCTTTTCAAGGAAGCTCATACTTTTTAATGAGTCTTTTGTTCCACCGGGAAAAGACAAGGACGCTGCTTGTGTCATCTGGCATGAGGGAGAGAGTGGTAGAAAGGTTTATAACATAGCCAGTACTTATGTCTACGTCCTTAGAAAATAAAACAGGGACAACAAAAATGTGTACTTCTTTCTCGACAATTGCAATGCACAGAATAAAAACAAAACACTTATGTCAGCTTTGGTAAGAGCAGTTAATGATAATAAGACTGAAATAGAGAAATTAACCCTTGAATATTTCGAAGTAGGACATACTTACATGGCTGCAGATGCAGTTCATGCTGCTATTGCTAAGAAATTAACTTCCGCTAGGGAGCTTCATGATCTTAATGATTTTGTGGCGACCATAAAATCTTCTAGGAAAAACCTACAAGTTGAGTTAGTCACACATAAAGATATGATATGTTTTGATAATGATTCCAAAGCCACATATCCCAAAGGATATAATTTGTACAAATTAAAAATAATCGAATTCATCCGAGGAAAATTATCTTTGTGTAATTTATGAAGTAGTTACCGAAGAAGATTCAAGTCAAATAATAGGAAATACACTAACACAGCAACCAGCTAGCATTGGGACCCATTACTACGGCATATCGAGAATATTTATGAGGTGCAAAAAGCTATCATGGACAACCAAGAAAAAATTATGAAAAAATTATCAGAATTCTTTGTACTGTTGGAAGTATCACTACGTAATCGAGAGCCATTCGTTACTACGTTGAGTCAATCTCAAGGTATGCAAACAAAACGATTTAAGGCCTGCAACAACTAGATACAGAGCTTTCGACCCCGGAGGTATTTGATAGCCTCCAAGAAAAGTATTCAATCTTATATTCAGTACGAGGCAATGGTATCAACTGTGCCTACAGACTTCTCGATGCTTTGTTTACAAAGGAGTTCTTGTGCAAATGTTCCTGGACAGGAGGAAGTCGTAAAGCTGATGTGAAAATAGGATTTAAGGGGTATAAAAACATAATCATTTTTTTTTGCCATGATTAATAATTGGGTCAATACTTACACAATGGAAAATAACGAAGATTTTTTTAAAACGGTATTCAGAAATGCTTTAAAAAGAAAAGACTCCAAAAATGTTCGCTTATCAGCACCCAAGAAAAGGTTAAGGAAGAATACTTGTAACAAAAATTTAAACGGAAATGAAAATAATGGTAACGAAGACAATGAAAATGAATCTAAGAATGACTTAGAAATGACTAATTACGAAAATAAATCTGACTCTGATAACAACAATGAACATGGTCCTGAAGTCAATGTTTTGGAAAATTCGAAACCGCAAAATCAGAGTGGTGTAAACCGTCGGGCTCGGAAAGAAGAGGAGGAGGTTGAAGAATCTCTTTGTTAGATTAAGTGTTTTATATTGTTTTGTCAGTTGGTATGTTGAATCAGCGAAAGAATATGATTGTGTACCCTATGTGTCTGTTTGTATGGGGCCGTCCATATATTACGTCATTCTAAATTAGGGGGTTGGTCTGCGGATGACGGTAAATGATAGATAGGGGGCGGAAGTGTTTCGAAATTGACGTCATTCTTATTTATTTATTTATAGTTTATTGTTCACGTACAAAAAGATTATTTCTTAAAAGAAATTTCTTCCAGCACACCTAGTAAGTGAGACTGCAAATGTGAGAGGCGGCTAAGGCGCGTACAATACTAAAATAACTCGTAATAAACATACATAATGCAACATAGATGTACACAAATACAGTAATAACTACAGATAAAATCTCTAACAATAATATTACATATAATACTAGCTGCCCGCCCCGGCTTCGCCCGTGGTACTTACATGTATTATACATATAAAGCTTCCTTAAGAATCACTTTATCTATTAAAAAAACCGCATCAAAATCCGTTGCGTAGTTTTGAAGATCTAAGCATTCAGGAGGCGAAGAAATCAATAAAAAAGGAATCTATGAATTAAGAGAAACTAAAAAATAACCAAAAAGCATAAAAAATATAGGAAAAAGAAAAAAGAAGCTTTTCAAGCTTTGGTAGCTACAAATCCTGGAGCAGAATCGATAATAACTATACACGAGTATCCCGGTCGCCCACGGCTGGAAAATGAAGACAATTTAATAAAAACTATTACCGAAAGCGCCATGTATGGAAGTTCAGTGGATAGAAACGTAGAAGCGAGATTATTCGTTCTTGTCGCACGTTGGATGACCTACACAAAAAACTAACTGATGTAGGTTTTGAGATTTCCCGCTCAGCTACATATATAAGACTCATACCCCGCAAATCCAGATCATTGGAGGGCAAAAGACATGTTAAAACAGCTCCAGTGCGTTTGATTCGAGCTCAAGAAGATTATCATAAGTCTCACCCAGATACTGTGTTCTGCGTCGTTTCCATCCGAAGACTGGAATGTCTTGCATCTCTGCTTGGAGATGATTCAGCTTTTATATCTCAGGACGACAAAGCAAGGGTACCAATCGGCCTAACTGCTGCTAACAAGCAAGCACCTTTCATGATGCATATGGACTTCGTTGTCGGACCCGGACACAAGTTGATCCCAAGTGTCTATGCCGGATGCCGGGTTAATGAAACAAAGCCGATTGGCCAGCCTGACGGAGTGTCCTATAGCGGCCCAACATACATAGCAATTAATAGTGGAAAACACTCGTCTTCAACTGCAGCAACACACGCCCAAGACTTCGAGAGATTATTGACTCTTGACAACTTTAAGAGTATTTTGAAAACACCCTCGGGTGTGGTGAAGCCAGTGCTGATTTTCACTTTTGACGGAGGTCCTGACGAAAATCCCCGTTACCAAAAAGTCATTGCCTACGCTGTGCGACATTTTTTGGACCACAATTTGGACTATATTGCAATAGCATGCAATGCACCTGGACGCAGTGCGTTTAACCGTGTTGAAAGGAGAATGGCACCACTCAGTCACCAGCTTGCAGGAATAATAATACCACACGATAAATTTGGTAGTCATCTCGATACCCAGCGGCGCACTACAGACGTCGATTTAGAGAAAAAGAATTTTAAATGTGCTGGGGAAACGCTTGCTAGCGTTTGGAACGAGATGGTCATAGACGGGGAAAGCGTAGTGGCAGAGTATATCTGTCCAGATAAACCAGATCCGGAGATTGGCAGCCATCCTGGACCTGAATGGTACACTAAGCACGTTATGGAGTCTCAATATATGTTACAGATTTCCAAATGCTCAGATCTGGCTTGCTGCACAATGTCACGTAGCAAATTACGCAAGATCCTCCCTGATGGATTTATGCCGCCACCCCTGCTGCTTACATCAAATCTGGAAGCAGCGCCTTTCAGTTAGCACTGAAAGTGGAAGTACCTCTTGGACATTTTAAGAAACTTCCATATGACTTCTACTGTCCTACGTTACAAGGCGAGCTAATAGAAAGATGCTGTTCGAAATGTGGTACTTACTTTGCTTCAAAAACCTCCATGAAGGAGCACAAAAAGAACATGAAAGATTATGTACACGGTTCCCCGGATCAGGTATTGTTTTACATAGGTATAAAAAAGTATTTTTAGCGATAAAGTGCTTATAGTCTTTTTTTTGTTTCCGTGTTTAATGGAACAGGAAACTGGAGGTCCTGCGGCCCCTCGTCGTAGTGCTCGAATCTTGGGACGGCGAGGAATAGAAGTCCTTCAACAGTTGCATGACGGCGTAACGGGACAGGCACTCGACGTTGAGTGGGTTGAAGACGTGGATGAATCGAGCCAAAACGAATATCGGGAGGATACGGAGATATTACCCGTGATCCAGAATTTAAAAGAATGGGTGAAAACTCCGTGGAAGTTATCCAAAGAAAATTAAAAAATAGGGAATAATAATATATAATATTATTATTCCCTATTTTTTACTTTTATATTATATTATATCAATGATTATTGCCAAAGTAAAAATAATAAAAGGTGATTCTATAACCAAGTGTTTTAATAAAATAAATAAATAAATAAATATTTCCAACACTCACACCAATTAGCCTAGCCCCAAAGTAAGCACTGTAAGGCTTGTGTAACGGATAGAATACTTATACGGTACATATATAAGTATATTTATATAGAAATACATATTAAACATCCATGACTGGAGTACAAATGCTCATATTCATCACACAAACATCTGCCCCCACCGGGATTCGAACCCGGGACCTCCTGAGTCGGCGACACCATGAAACCCGGCGTACAAACCACTCGACCACGGAGGTCGTCCTTTTTAATCATATAATACCCTATTTTTCTCAAATCTGCAATGTTTTAATTTTGTCAAACTGGTAATGACGTCAATTTTGGGAGAAGAAGGGGGGGGGGGGGTCATGAAGAAATGACGATAGGATGATTGTAGGGCAGGGGGGGGGGGGGGGTTCTAAAATCTGAAAAAATCGATGACGTAATTTATGGACAGCCCCTATGTTACTGTGCATGTACAAACAAGATTCGTAATTGATCAAAATTATGTCGTAGGTACGTGCGACATCAAAATTATTTCTTTGTTACTTCTTTAATTTTGCTATGCTAGTCACCCTCAGAAAGTATTAGCATTATTGATTTGATTGTAGTTTATTTTAAATATTGGTATATTACACATTTGTTGATTTTCAATTCTGTTGGCTATCCCAGCAGCGTTTGGTGGGTGTGCGCCTTATTTACGCATGTACCTAATATCGACAAAACGAACACCTTAAAGTTGATTTTTCTTTACACTGATTTATTGAAGAAACCCTGTACCTATAGTCCAGTGTGACCATATGGGGCAGGATCCTGCCTTTTCGGCAGGTTTAGCCCTTTACTTTCCTCTCTGGCATATTTGTTTGACGTTTTAGAAATCTGGCAGTATTTGGCAGTTTATCACCTTGGACGCCATGCCGATCACTTTATATTTTTTTCATAGAAATTATCGTCCTGCAGGATAATCTTTAGATTATAATTTTTATTATTTTTAAAGCATGTAACTGCTTGATGTTTAAATCTTAAGAAAATATAACTAGAAAAAATTCCACGCGGACCAGGCAGCAGACGGGACTCGAACCCGCACCCTTCGCAATCCGGGCGAATGCACTGACCAATTATGCTACCGCGGCCCTCACGGACCGCGTCGAAATTCTTTCTAGCTATTCTTAAGCTGCAAGGCAGCGCCATCTCTTCGCATTATAGGTAAACCCACAATGTCAAATGAATACTTTTACAAGTATTAAACATTTGAAAGAAGAAATAGCAATTATAGTTATAATTTTTATTATTTTTAAAGCATGTAACTGCTTGATGTTTAAATCTTAAGAAGGCAATCTTTAGATTGCCTGACGGCGTTCAAGGTGCAATATAAGCTTTTTTTTTATATATTTGGCAATATAAGCAATGCAAGCGCATAGGTGCGTGTACAATTATGTAATTTGACAGTTACACGCGATAAAAATGTGATATAATATTTGTTTCTTAGGTTTTCACGCACATCACTCATTAAATAAAACTAGTTTTTCACGGGTTATTGACTTTAATATGAGTAGAGTGCGGATCGACAAACGAAAAAACAGTAGGTAGGAATTTTAAAATGCCAATGGCAACATTGGCAACGATACCTTTGTTTCGGGGATTTCCCATAACATCTCTAGTTGAATTTGTAGTTCATTTCATTGTGAACCTTAAAACGCGGAGCATAATATTTGTTTCTTAGGTTTTCACGCACATCACTCATTAAATAAAACTAGTTTTTACGGGTTAATGCACGAAATTTTATTTATTTATTGACGTTTCGTAGCCTTTACAGGCTACGTCGTCAGAATAAAACTTTTATTCAATTTGTCGAGCTACCTTCCAAAGACTTTTATTGAGCGTTTGGTTATTTCATTGTTCGATTTTTAAGTTTTATTGTCTATGTATGAATTTATTATTTAATTTACTTAATAAAGTATTTTATTTCAAATTCTTTTTTGTAATTTTGAATTTATTTATTTGACCCTAACTACCCTAAACTACCACCGGTTCCAAAATTGGGAGACCTTTCTGAGAAGAACCGGCGAAACAAACTCAAGAGAGGCTTTCTATCTCCTTCTTATGTTAAATTATGCAAACAATAAGAACTAATAGTATCTGATGGTCTTGCAGTGTGTGCTCGGGGTTGGGATTTTATCTCCTGTATAATAGGTTTGGGAACCTAGCTTGGGAGCTGGTGGTATATACCAACCATCTTCCCTACTGAAATTTGGATATTTTTTAATCTCAATAGTCTCGCGCATCATTCGAGGAACGAACCGCCGCTCAGCTGCCAGGATCTGTGGTCTATCAAATCTAATGTAGTGGTTTGGTCCCCCTAATGCATGTTCACACTTGATTAAATTGAATAAAAATTTTATTCTGACGACGTAGCCTGTAAAGGCTATGAAACGTCAATAAATAAATAAAATTTCGTGCATTAACCCGTAAAAACTAGTTTTATTCGCGGAGCATAATGTTTATATTACCTATATCTTTATTTGTCAGTTGTTTATGTAATTAGTCGGACTAGAAAAACTGTCGGAGACACAGATTTGTTTTGTTTCTGATTTCGTGTGGTGTGTGTGAATGGTTACCATATTACCATGAAACGTAAATATGAAATTCAAATGGTAACTTAAAATACGTAAATATTTCCAATTTTGTAAAATGTTTGTTGTGTTTGCCAATGTCGAATGCTGCTTGTGAAAGAATATTCTCGCAAATCAACCTTATAAAAACAAAAACCCGGAACAGACTTATCAATAAACATGACGCCTCTATTTTGCATGTAAAACAAGGCATTAAAGAATATGGTGACTGCGTTTCATTCCAGCCAACAAATTATAATATGATTAAAAATATAAAGAAATTGATCAAAAAGAATACGAGGCTAATACGAATGTATAACTATTTAAAATAAAAATATAAAAAAATCATGTGACTATTTATTTTAAATTTTAAAATTGTATTGGCATTATTTCGGCATTTTGTGCATAAAAGTTTGGCAGGATTTGTCAGTTTTTTTTCCTAAGCGGGGCAGGATCTATAATTTAAGGTTGGTCACACTGCTATAGTCCTTTGTTGTCGTCTAACACAAGAAAATCGGGACGGCGCAAAACGGGTAATTCGTCAACTCATCCCAAATGCCTACGGCCCATCAAAATAAATTATATTGGATAATTCGTCAACTTGTCCCAAATGCCTATGGCCCATAATATAATGGGTAATTCGTCAACTTGTCCCAAATGCCTATAACCTATAATATAATGGGCAATTCGTCAACTCATCCCAAATGCCTATGGCCCATAATATAATTTATTTTGATGGGCCGTAGGCATTTGGGAGGAGTTGAGGAATTACCTCGCAAAAAAATTGCAAGGAAAATTGTTTCAATATAGCTAAAGCAACGTCTAGCTGACGCTAATGGGATCTGGGGCTCTGGGCCTACATATTGTTGACTTAGAACAAATTGAAATTTTCTATTTTTAGTTAGTAGTAGTTTTTAGTAAGCGGTAGCTTTTTATTTCTTTATGATGTTTTTTTTTTGTTTTTGATTACAGGGTGATTTCTAGGTTTCTGAAGTTCAGGAAGGAGGTGACAGTACTTACAAAACTAAAAACGTTTACTATCTGGAAAAATCAAGTTTCCCAAACGTGCTGGATTACCTAGGTATTAACTTTTACATTGTTTTTGTGGGTACGATCTCCTCATTCCAAAACTGTAACCACTAGAAAATCGTCCTGTATTTTATGGTTGATATTGTGTTAAGTTCTGTAACATAGATCTGTCATGGACATTCACTTTATACTGTTGTCTTTTTGAAAGTTTAACAAATAAAAGAAATTGAGATTATTTTAAACGCTTTTATTTATAATAATTGACTACCTACTATTCTGAAAGTCACTTTTATGGTGTCAAAGTATGCAACAAAGGAATAAAATAAATTTCGTTATTGTATGTGTTACTCACTAATTTCTTTGACTTTAGAAAAATTAACATTAATGTTGCGATTACTCTTCTTCAGAGCACTTGTTTTGAACATATTAAAATAAGTTGTTTTATAGGTTTATCGCATGTTTTAAAGGTATCTTCTATGTTATGCCCCAATATATTTTCAGTTATTTCTATCACTTCTACTATTGCTCCTTCGAAAGTCATAAAGTATTTATCACTACTTTTATGTGAAATTCTGAATTTTCTCTAGAGGTATTCCATAGGGGATGGCATCTCCCCGCGGGGGGAATCTCCTCTCCGTCTGTAGCCTCTAGACCATTCGAACCTGAGGGTCGACTCAACTAGTGGGCGTCTCGCCTGTCTGTGGACTGTGGCGGCGCGCGCCCACCAGCCGTCGCGGTCGACCGCATTGCCGCTGTGGCGCGGCGAAGTGACAGATACGGCGGTGGCGGGCCCCTCCAGTTTAAAGACCTAGGGGTGGATAGTTCAGCTTGTCTGCTCTTTATATTTTTTTCCCTTTCGACACTATCTGTCTCAGATCTGCTCCCGCCTTGGAAACAGATATGATCAATTTTAATTTTTCCTGAAGGTCAGATCCGAAAAGGAGTTGGTCTCGTTTCACCTCTTTAAGTTTGTCCTTGACTTCTTTATTTAGGCTTGCGAGCTTGATATTCTGTCTTGTGACTGTTTCTGAATGGAGCATATAACAAAGCAAACCTAACCTAAGAAGAACATCAGGAGGTCCGCCTGGAGGCTGAGGAGAGCACACGCGTGCACTCGGCTCCAGCGGTTGGCAAGCTCGACCGGTCTACCATTTAGGCCAGTAGAGCGACCCAGCCGGTAGCGCGACCCATCTGGACCGATAGCGCGACCAAGCTCCACCGGTAGCGCGACCTACCCGGTAGCTCGACCGATAGTGCAACCGACCCGGTAGCTCCGACCGGTACTCCGACCTAGCGTGACCCACCTCGACCGGCACCGCGACGTGCCCAACCAAATGAATACTCGACCGGTCGAGCCTAAAAACCATTACGTGCGTGTTTTCCTTTGTGAATGCCACGTATAAATGGAAAGATGAGGTCTTGCCTACGCAAAGAAATGGACATTGCTGTCAAAAAATATATATATTCGAGTGTAACAACATCATCTAGCAATATCCAATGCTTAAAATACTACAAAAAAAAACACACCGCGCCGGTTACGCACCCCCAGAACCCAATATACGACGTGAAAAATCTGATGTAAGTCTAAAATATTCAGCTACTATTGAGCTGAAGTGATAAAAGATGTTTTTTTCGATGAATTTTGAATGTACCAATGGCTTCCAGGTCATACATCGACGGGAGGATGTCGTTCCAGCACCGCGTGGCGGCGAACCTAAAGGATCCACGGAAAGCTCTTGTGCGATGCACCGGTATTTTGAAAATTGGCCTGCAGGCTCTTATTGTATAAGCACTATGATCTTGTGCCCAAGTAAGTTTTTTGTACAGGTATATTGGCTTACCGGATTTGATGATACCAAATAGCAATTTGAGAGATGAAGCCTTCTGCGTGCCTCCATTTTCAGTAAATTATAGTTATTAAGAAATGGTGTGACATGTACTCGTGGAGGTATATAAGAAGCAGAAACGTGCACAGGCATTCTGCACACGCTGTATCAATTTAGCTGTCCTAGCTAGAATACAGGGGCTATACACAGTGTCACAGTAATTTAATTTAGATAGAATAAGTGATTCGCAGAAATTGATACGGAGCTGCTCATGCAAATACGGTCTTATCTTATATAGCAGTTTAAGCCTATAGTAAACAACCACGAACGCATTCTGTGACATGGCTCTCAAATTTAAGCTGGCTATCCATTATCAATCCTAGGTTCCTACTTACATCCACTCGCTCTATAGCTTCATTGTTCACCATAATCTTTAGTGAGACATTTTGGAGTTTATGGACTTTCCTTCTGGTACCCAATACCATGAATTTAGACTTCTTGGGGTTGAGGACAAGGCAATTAGACTTGCACCAAACAGCTAGTTTGGCCAGATCTTCATTAATTTTTGCAACAGCAATGTCATAGTTCTCGGGAGCAAAAGAAATGTAAAACTGCAAGTCATAAGCATACAGGTGAAATTGCAATGAGATATAACATGAATTAGGTCTGCGCTGTAGAGGATATATAGAGTGGGGCCCAGTATGGAGCCTTGCGGGACTCCTCGCTTGACATGGAGTGATGATGAACATGATCTGTTACCGGCTGCATCAACAAGCTCCACATATTGTCTTCTATCCGTCAAATAACTCTGGAACCATTTCACAGTTTCTGTGTCTGCACCGTAAAAGGGTAGTTTTGACAGCAGAAATGCCCTTGCGAATATATTGTTTTAAACTTTCATGGTCACTAACATTATAGGTATTAACGGGATGAAATGAAAATGAAAATTTGTTTATTTCTTTAAATAACATAATAGTACAATTAGTCGATGAATCCTCCTAGTAAGTTTTAAATAAAACCTGTATCAGGAGAACCCGCTCTCTCATCACTGCAGGTAAGTATCTAGATGATGCTATTTATACAATAATCGCCAACACAACTTAATATAACAATTTTGAAATAAACAAAATGCCAACTAAAATATATGTGTGTGTGTGTGTGTGTGTGTGTGTGTGTGTGTGTGTGTGTATGTGTGTGTGTGTGTGTGTGCGTGTGTGTGTGTGTGTGTGCGCGCGCGTGTATTGTGCATTTGTGTAAGTATTGTGCATATTATATTAATCGCTTATGTGAGGAATGCCTCTGTGTCTTCATAATTTAGCGTTTTTATCCAATTCGTAACAATACTTTTGTAATCCCTGTTATTCACATGATCAATAACCAGTAGCTTATGTATACGATTATATAGGAAAGTTGAGAGTGCACAAAATTGACGTTTAGCGAATAAAGTTCTAGTTTTAACAGGTAATACTATATTGTGCAGTCTCCTTCGGGTCTCCGTAATAGGTTTAAAAGTTATTTTTGAACGCAACTTAAGAGTAGATCTTAATATGTAAAGTTGTCTGACGGTTAAAACATCGCTGAGCCCGTATAAGTCGGTGGTAGGAAATAATCGAGGTTTAAGGTACATAACTTTTAGAAGTGAGCGTTGTGCACGTTCTACCTCCAAGAATTTAGTCTTTGTTGCTCCACCCCAAATAGAAATACAGTACTCTAGAACAGATTGCACTAAAGAAATATATATTTGGTTAATTAGCTTATGAGTTGTAATATGTCTCAGGGTCCTAAAAATCCAGATAAGTTTGCGTACTCTCTCATTGACATACTCAATTTGAGGATGCCACGATAGTTTGTGGTATAGTGTAACTCCCAGATATTTTGTGGTAGAAACCTTCTGGAGCTGACTACACATACAGGTGGAATAATTTTGCCCGTCACATTCATGTATTTTCAAGGATAAATCATTTTTAGGTTGGGTTCTGTTATTTATAGAGAAACACATGTAGTTTGTTTTGTTTTTGTTTAAAGTAAGTAGGTTTGCTTTTAGCCATTTAGAAATTTTATTAAGACCGCTTGCTGCTATCTCAAACACAGATTTCCACGAGGATTCAGAAAACACGATCGCAGTATCGCCGGCATAGGAAAATACTTTGCCTCTCTCAATGTTAATATTTGTTAGGTCGTTTATATAAATAAGAAATAGTGTCGGACCGAGGACACTTCCTTGAGGTACACCAGCTGTCATATCCATGTCTCTACTCACGTGGTTTCCTATTTTCACTCTTTGAGTACGGCCTTCAAGATAGTTTATGAGTAATTTTAAACCATTGGGGTTGTTACCATGTACCTTGTTTTTTATGAGTCTCCGATATTTCGGCACTGTTGCAAGCGCCATGATCACGGAGTAACTGAACAAGGTACATGGTAACAATCCCGTTAATTTAAGTTATTTACGGGATTGTTACCATGTACCTTGTTTTTAGCGAGTTTCCGATATTTCGGCACTGTTGCAAGCGCCATGATCACGGAGTAACTGAAGTAATTGCGGGTAGGCTGTTATTGGCAGACATATCGGTCTACCCTCCGACGAAGTCTTTTATTGCGTTCGATACCCGTACCACTGTTCACATTCTCACTATTCACTCGAAACTGTTCTCGACACACAACACTTACAGTATCGGGTCGCAACACGACACTTTTTTGATTATTTCCGGTTTTACACATACACAATCAAGAACAACGATACGCAGAAACCTAGGGGGTAGGAGAGTGTGTCATCTAATCTCTATTTATTGCCCGCCCCGGAGCGGGAGTTCCCCTCATTTCCCGCTCGTCGATCTTTAGAGGTTCATGCGTGACAACCCAGCCCACGCCGACATCTGCATACTCGCGGGGGATTTTGACGCCCATCACTTCTCCTGGAACTGCGATCAGGCGAACGGCAATAGAAGCAACGCGGCGGGTGACAGGCTTTACGAAATCACTCAGTCCTTGGCACTGTTATGCCTCAGCGATAGGGATCAAACGTTTGAACGACTCAGCCGCAACGTCCCAGTGTGCTCCACCATCGACCTCACGTTTGTGGCTGATAGAATCGCGCATAGGGTCTCCGATTGGAATATCAGTAGGCACGTGGTCCCAGCTTCACAACACTTGGCCATACGGTTTAAGCTGCGCCTGGACTCCGCCCTGGACAGTGCCCCCCGTTCGCCGTCGACATTAAGGTATCACACCGGCCAGAAAGCGGACTGGTCTAGGTTCAAGGACGAGCTCTCCACTCGGATGCTGGATATCGGCTGGCATGAGAGCGACGTCGAAAGGGGGCCCCCTCTGAACTGGACCAGTTCATACTGCGCCTTACTGCTGCTATCATTGGTGCGGCTGAGGCGTCCTTCTTTCCTCGCAGAGGCCTGCCGAAGGGCCGCCCCCCATTTTGGAGTAACAAGCTATGTGAGGACAGGAGGACGCTGGCTGACAAGCGTCGCGCCATAATTAGCGCCAAACGCGAAGGGGCCTCTGATGAGATACTCTCTCAACTGGCCTCAGACCTCAGGGAAGGCTGGAGGAACTACAAACAGGACATTCAGGCGGAGTCTAGGAGAAGCTTTAGGGAATTTTGCGAGGCACAAACCCTGGACACCGTTTGGACCGTCACTAACCCTGTCCTCAGAGCGGACGGCCAGGCCAGTAGGGCACCGACCACGGTGGGTGGCGCAACGAGCGCCGAGGAGTCGGCACAATCCCTTATAGAGTACTTCTTCCCGGGAGATCCAGTCGCTCAGGACTCTGAACAATACACAGCCATCCGGGAAAACTTCGATCGGGAGCCGGATACTCCAGAAGATGTCCCCTTCACTATCGAAGAGCTCATTGAGGTTCTGGATGAGATGTCGCCGAAGAAGGCGCCCGGGAATGGCCTTACATCAGACATCTGGAAGGCTGCGCTGAGCTGCTTCACCGAGATTTTTCTAGCCATCTTAAAATCAAAATCATTCCCAAGCCCGGCACAGAGGCAACCGACTCAGTAAAGGCTCACCGCCCGATCGGGCTGATCGCAGTATTCTGAAAAAGTATTTATCAATAGGCTCACCCATCATCTGGCGACCACGGAGAACCTCTCACCGATACAGTTTGGGTTCCGCAGACACAAGTCTACCACCTCTGTCCTCAATATCATCAGGAACGGTAAGAACGAAGGGAAGCTTTGCATTGCGGTCTCCCTGGACATAAAAGCGGCATTTAACAGGGCCTGGTGGCCCTACATTATCCATAGGCTCAGGGAGACCGGGTGCCCGGCCAACCTCCAGACTCGTATATAGTCTTTGACGCACAGGCGATGGTTTCCTTCATCGGTGCAGCCATCTCCACCGACTGCACCGCCTTCAGTTTCGCGAACCCTGCTGCTGCTGCTGCTGTTGTCGTTGCCACACGTTTACACGGTAATGTGCAGGTCCTTGCTCGCTCCCTGAAGTGGGAATGCTCGCGACATTGCTAATCTGCGCTTTCTGGTGTACGCCGGGACAATGATGCATTTTCTCTTCTATAAGAATTACTACGTTGCTATCTCTGTCCTCCGTGCCTGCGATTCAGGCTGCGTCCTCTCTTTCTTATGGAGTTGATTTCTAACTTTCATTTGTTCATTTCTTCTGTTAGGTCTCGCATCTGCCTAATAATGTCTGTATGTACTTCCGCTTATATACTACTTATTGATGCAATCTCCCCAGACCTCAAATTTTTCAAAATCTTGTCTTCTATGGCTGCTAAATCTTCCAATCTCCAGTCTCCACTCACTGCTCGAATTGCTCTGACATTCGGTGGCAAACGGTTTATCCATAATTTTTTTAATGGGTCGCCTGATATACCAACGTTTTTTGCTAGTTCTGTCATTCCTCTAAGCAACTGTGAGGATTACTGCGTGACTAAATCCTTTTCGCGCACTAGCTTCTGGAATTGCGATTCTGCACTCTCTTTGTACACGGCTATAAGTCTGTTTTTCAGAGCGTTATACTTTTATGTAGGTGGTGGCGATTGGATCAGGTCGCTCACTTGCCTGAGCGCCTCTTTATTTAATTTTGCAACTGCCATCTCTAACTTAACGTTGTCACTCTGTTTTTGTGGTGCCATTATTAGCACAAAATGCATGAACCACATTCTTGGCATCTCCGCCCAGAACTCGGGGATGCGTGACTGTACCGTCACCATGGCTATCTCCGTTCCACTACCTTCCTCACTTTACAAGAGATTTGTGTGAGACAGTACTGTTTGCTGATGACACCTCTTCAGTGTTTAAAGCTAGAAGAGGAAACGATTGTTATGACGAAGTAAATTGTGCTCTCTCTGAAATCCTTCACTGGTTTACGGTAAATAATTTAAAACTAAACTCTAGTAAAACAAGATGTGTTAAGTGTACTTTACCTAATGTGCGGCAGGTTAATACTAGTTTAAAAATAAATGACCAGCCTGTAGAGTTAGTGGATTCTACAAAGTTTCTGGGTATTAATTAAGACTCGCATCTGCAATGGGATCCTCATATTGATGCCTTATCAAGTAGACTGAGCTCTGCGGCTTTCGCTATTAAAAAAAAAGACTCCTAACTGATGTAGAAACGGCAAGATTGGTTTACTTTGGTTACTTTCATAGCGTTATGTCATATGGCCTTTTGTTGTGGGGCTCAGCTGCTAATATAGAAAGTATTTTCGTACTGCAAAAGAGAGACGTTCGCGCCATTTATAATTTAAAGACAAGAGAATCTTTTAGAGAAAAATTGAAGAAATTAATATTTTAACACTGGCATCGCAATACATTTATGAAAATATAATATAATGTAAGAAAAAAATATGACGCATTTGCAAAAAAAAAACAAACCCATAACTTTAACACGAGATTTAAGAACAAGCTTGCCGTTCCATGTTTCAAACTCCAAAAATCAAAAGGTTCTTCTATGGGATGTAGTATTGCATTGTTTAACAAAGTTCCCCAAGATCTGATTGAGCTACCACTAACCAAATTTAAATCTCAGATCAAGAATACTCTTATGAATAAGGGCTAATATAAAGTTAATGATTATCTAAATGATCGTAATGTATGGACATAGTGTTTCTTGTAATTTGTTATTTGATGGGTATTAGTCAGTTTTTGTAACAGTAATATGGTACCTATCTAATGCCGCTTCCTATATACTAAATCTAAAATTTATTGTAACTATGTATCTATAGGGACACGATATCGAATAGAAAGTATCGATACTATACTCATGAGTAGTATCAGAAAAAAAGTATCGTACTCGTAAAAGTATTGAAACAAAAGTATCGATACTTCGAAGTATCGAGTACATTTCATTGGGCCATATTATGAACAATCAAATTTTATTATAGTATGTATTATCAAAAACAAAAAAGAGGACATGTAAATTCACAAATTTCTATATTATGCAGATACTCTTAAAAATGTGTATGTTAATATAATCAACTGCAAAACTAAACGTTGCGTAATTCAAGTACGTAAGTCTCAGGACACACTAGATTGCTTGTGCTTCCAATTATATCAACGCAATGGAATGTTTTAGAAGGATTGCTATGATTCCACTAGATGGCATTGCCATCAATATCCAAATTTTTAAAGGTATCGATACTTGCCAAAAAGTACTCATTTAGTTGAAGTATCGAAAACCAAGAATCGAGTACAAAAGTATCGGTATCGAAAGTAAAAGTACTCGATACCACAAAGTATCGATACTTTTTTCGTGTCCCTATGTATCTATATCCTAAATAATTTAATGGAAGGTGACTTCAGAAGTATCTCTGAAGTCATTTTTCAACTTGATGACCTGTATATATTAATACAGGGAGAAAAAAGCAGCCCTTGCTGAGTTTTCTTGCCGGTTCTTCTCAGTACAAGTTCTCCCGCCGTAGTTTTGCGAACCGATGGCGTAGCTTCTTGACCTTGACAAGTGCTTGTAACAGCCTAGACTGAATAAATGACTTTTCATATCCAGTTGATGGTGTTGATGGCGATGGTTCGCAAAAATCGGCTGTTCCGGTCTGTAAACGGCGTCCTCGTAAATTTTACGTAAACTTTATATTTTCAAATACTTTCATTCACAGTCCTCACCTTAATTTTCCCCACGTTTTCGTTCGCGTGTCTTGTCCGCCTTCAGGTTCATGAGTCGCACACCGAAAAACGCGGGGTCACCAGTTTTGGCTACTTCTAACTAAATATTAATGACTTGCCTGCGTGTTGGATAAAGTCTGTAAGCTGGTCTGTATATTAAAATAAAGAAATCCAGCGCCGCGGTCTTGAGCGGAAGTATAGCTGGGATGGATGGTGTATAAGGCACTTCACGTGCGACGCTCAACGCGATATAATATTTCTTGGGATATCACCCTATATTATCGAATTAAGCTTTTTTTGTTATAGTTTGTTTTTCGGATTTAATTTCACAGCTATTTTTAAAGTACGATCATATTTATAAGGTATGGAACTCATTTCAAGAAAAACGCCAATAAAAGACAACAGCGTTACTAGTGGAAACTTTACACAGCAACATGGAGTTAGGGAGACGTAAAAAAATATCTAATTGCTACAAAGCTCGATTTGCATAGAATTTTTATTTCCATTGAGAATTTCAGGAAAATTTATAAATTATTTCCATGTAAAAAGTAACACGAGACGATTCATAATTCCAGAGATAAATGGGTTCAAACCAGCGTTGCCAGAATGTTACTTTTGTAACATTTTACGTTACTTTTGGCCCTCCAATGTTACTTCCATGTTACACCACACTCAATGTTACTTTTGAGAATTTCGAACAAAATCGTGTATCGGAACGCACTTATGAATATAATTTTAAGTCATGTTGGCACGCTTGATAGAAAACAACATGGCGTTGTTGGACAAACTGACCCTGGACTGACCAACCAATACGATTGTTTGTCAAATCTACTTATTCATTCACTCGTGTGTATTTCTCAATCTTTCATCCCGCTTACGTGTGGGAGCGTCGGATGTTTGTTTGTGGATGTGAGAGAGACGACCGGACGACCGCTCTGCGCTCTCGACGCTCGCTCGGTCGGTTCGGCGCTTGATTTTCTTCAAATTTCAAAGTTTATTTATTTATTAAGTATTGTGTTGTTTTGTTTGTGACTTTTATGATAAGTAATGATTCGGTAAGTAGGTAATTATTATGTTTATTATTGTTGTTTTAATCTTATAAAATTTATCAACCAGTCGTGTTTGCAAGTGAACTAAATATAACTTAATTTTGTTGTTGTCATTGTTACATTACAAGTAATAAGCAGATCATAGTGTTCCGTCCACCCACCGCCTTGCACTTAATACTTTAAAAAGCGTTCTTATTGTTATGTTACAAAAAGCATTGTTTTGTTTCTAGAAAAAGAAATAAGGAAAGGAATAGGAAGAAGTGGCCTGAGAAACAGCTGGCTGGTGCCGTAGCCGTAGCTAGAGTTTGTTTTTGTTAATCGTCCCCGCTAATTTTAGTAAAACAACTCCACTCCTATTCTGAAAAATTTAATGTAAGTAAGATTTAATTTTTTTTTCTTCGCCGCTCCGCGTCACTCTCTCACTGCCATTGCCATGCTATTTATGGGATTGCCAGATGCCAAAAAAAAACACAATTTGTACGAAATTGTAGAAATATAAATCTAAAACTTTTTTAAATTTTATTATAACAATATGTCGTTAACTCGTAATTCTTATTAAAAACATAGTCGTTATAACTTAAAATAGGATTAGTTTTAATGGAACATGAAACTTTTAACTACGCTTAGGAGATATAAGTACTTACAATTTTTCAGGGATGCATGTTTTTTTGACTTGTTTTTAATGCACTAACTTTGTCTATCTCTCTTTTTTATGTATGGTGTGATGATAAATGGAATGATGCATGTTGTGCTGCTGCTTTTACTGTGTTAACAAAATTAACATGTATCTAAAGAAGATGAAGAGTTTTTTAATTGCTAAACCCTCCACATCAAAAACAAGAGAAAACACAGAAAATGTAGAAGAGGTGACTCCTGATGTGGAACCTCTTTATGAGGCACCTCCTGATGAGGCTCCTTCTGATGAGGCTTCTCCTGATGAGGCACCGCCGCGGAAAAAAAACAAGCAAATTTATAATTTTAACGAAAAATGGCTTGAAGACACGGCTTTCAAAAATTGGATCTCGAAACGGGAGCAACAAGCTGGCTCAGTTTCTGCATTTTGTAAAATTTGTAATTCTCACATACTCAACCATAGGCCTGCTCTCGTAAAACATTTGAATACCAATAAACATATACAACATGCTGCCGCTATCAGCAAAACAACATCCATACAAGAAGTGCTTAGACCAAAAAAGGAAGAAGAAGAGCTCAAGAAAAGAGCTGAACTCAAACTATTTGCTTTTCTCGCTGAGCATAATTTACCTTTAATGTTGTCCGATCATTTAATTCCGTTCCTAGCTACAACATTTCCTGATTCACCTATAATAAAATCTATTAAGTTAGGAAGAACGAAAGCAGGAAATATCGTCAAAACAGTACTTGCCCCAATACTGACAGACGAACTTGTATCAAAACTCAAAAGAACAACATTCAGTATAATAATGGACGAAACCACAGACATAAGTGTCAAAAAACAATGCGCACTTGCGGTTAATTTTTTGATGGGGATGAATTAGTCGTTCACACTCAGTTTCTAGACATGTATGAAGTTACCTCGGGAAAAGGGAAAGATCTAACGGATGCTCTGTTAAATTGGCTTGATAATAAAAAAATCCCAATAAAAACTTCGTAGGCTTTGCGTCTGATACCACAAACAGTATGGTGGGAGAACACAATTCAGTGTTTAGTCATTTGAAGGAACGCGTACCACACATTGCATGTGCGAAGTGCAGCTGCCACATGATACATCTCGTGGCTTCCAAGGCATGTCTCAAGCTGCCAAGATTCGTTGAAGACTTTCTTAGAAATGTCGGTGCGCACTTTAACCGCAGCACACTCCGACAAGAAAAACTAAAAGAGTTGCAGTTATTTTTCAATGTGGAAGTCCATAAAATATTGAGCCCATCGGTCACAAGATGGTTATCATTAGAGGCTTGGGTAAACAGGGTACTCGAACAGTACGATATTCTGTCCGAATATTTTAGACTTCAATTGTTAGAAGACCCTAGCAAAATCACGGAAGATATAATTGGGGTACTCGACAATAAATTAACAAAAATTTACTTAGAGTTCATGTCGTTTACATTGGAACAATTTAATGACTTTAACAGATTGTTTCAAACAGAAAAACCATTGCTCCACCGACTAAAACCAGAGACACATAAACTTATAAAAACCATAGCCAGCAATTATGTAACTTCAGTTATTGCAAAACAACCGATGCATATGAAATAGAATACGCCAACCCAAGATTTTTTGTGCCCCCTGAAAAAATATATTTAGGTATAGTTGCACAGTCGTCCATTGATGAACTTTCAAAAGAAATACCAGAACCAAAAACGGTAATAACGGATTTCAAGAGAACTTGTCTCAATTTTTATATTGAAACCATAAAACAGATAGTAAGTACAACGTTTCCATTTTTCTGACCCGTTATACGGTATTTTAGATGTGATTGAACCAAGCGTTGCTCAAAAATTTGAAGTAAAGGATTTGTCAAATGTTTTGAAGAGATTCCCAAGTGTTAAAGAGGATGTAATTTTTTTTTATATCACGACCTGGTGTACCTGTCTTATCGGATTCGTTCTCCCAAGATTAAACCTACAGTGCAACTTCAGCGTAGCTTTGCGCGTATAGACCATGACAAACTGCTTAAAGATGCTGCTAATACGGACTGGTCGGCAATATTTGCTACTAGTTGTGTAGATGAACAAGTGCACCTTTTTAATAAGCTTCTGAATAATTTATATGATATTCATGCTCCAATTCGACCCATTAAAATTAAATCTTTACCTGCTCCTTGGCTTACTGAGGAGATCCGACGGTTGATGAATAAAAAAAACAGGGCAAAGGCAAAGTTCAGACTTGATCCCTCAAATAATAATGAGGCCAAATACAATCGTGCTAGAAACCGGTGCAACACCGTGGTTAGGGACGCACAAAGACGCCACATTCACAATTCAGTGGAAAATGAAGACCCCGGGAAGGTTTGGAGATTCCTGAGATCAATGGGAGTTGGCAAGTCACGTAGGTCCAATTCCTGTAACAATCTCAATGTCGATCAACTTAATACTTACTTTTCCTCTACTATCTCCATGGATGAGAACCGTAAGCGATTAACCTTACGTCATCTTTCTAGTCTGCCAACTCTTGATCCTCCCTTTGTCATACATCAATTTGAGGAATGTGATGTTAAGAGAACCATCTTGTCCATTAACTCCAGTGCGGTAGGCAGTGATTCAATCAGCCGCAAAATGATCCTAATTATTTTTGGTATCCTGATTCCTGTGATCACAACTATTCTTAATACTTCTGTCTCTACTGGAGTTTTCCCTTCTTCCTGGAAAGATGCCAATGTCATTCCTCTCCCCAAAAAATCCAATCCTGCCTCTTTTTTGGAATGGATATGGGAATATCCATTCTCCCATTTTTATCTAAGGTCCTTGAAAAATTAATATCCCGGCAGCTTACGGCTTTTCTTAATACCAATCACCTCCTCAACTCTTTTCAGTCTGGCTTTCGTAGGGACCACAGCACTACTACCGCATTGATTAAAATTTCGGACGACATCCGCAGAGGAATGGACTATCGGCAACTTACGTTGTTGACGCTGCTTGATTTTAGCAACGCCTTCAACTCAGTCGACTTTGACATCCTTCTAGGCATTTTAGGTTCTCTTAGCATATCTCCATCCGCAATTGAGTGGTTTCGAAGTTACCTGCTAGGCCGCCGGCAGCGTATCCGTATTGATGACACCTTGTCTTCTTGGTGTGATATCATTGCCGGTGTTCCTCAGGGTGGCGTCCTATCTCCTCTCCTATTTTCTATCTTTATAAATTCTATCACAATGTCGCTTTCATGTTCATATCACCTTTATGCTGATGACCTCCAAATATACACTCAGGCCCCTTTATCTGACCTCTCTAACGCAATTTCGATTATCAACGCAAATTTGTCGCTTGTAAGTAGTTGGAGTGAGTCATTTGGTCTAACTTTAAATCCTGAAAAGACTCAATCGATCATTATTGGTAGTCCTTATTTTATTTCTAGGATCAACTTTGATCAATTGCCTACTATTATTTTGAACGGTTCTGTTATTCCCTACTCAGAAACCGTCGGAAACCTGGGTGTTGTTTTTGATCGGAGTTTCTCCTGGAAACCGCATGTGGAGGCAGTCAGAAAAAGGGTGTTTGCTGCTTATGGTTGCCTTAGTCGCTTGCGCAACTTTTTGCCGATCAGTACCAAAATCAACTTGGCAAATTCTCTCTTGCTGTCTATCATCGACTACGCTGACGTTTGCTACACTGATCTGTCGGAGGAACTTCTCAATAAATTAGAGCGACTGCAGAATGTTTGTATCGGGTTCATTTATAATCTCCGAAAATTCGACCACGTGTCTCACTTCCGTAGTAAACTCAATTGGCTCACTATTCGCCGGCGCAGGGATTTACACACTCTCACGGTCCTCTATTCTATACTTTTCCTGCCATCTTCTCCGCCTTATCTTAAGCACTGTTTCTCTTTTCTATCCTCTTCTTCTCAGCTCTCGTTGCGATCCTCTTCTAACCTTCTTCTTGAAATTCCCTGTCACTCTTCTGACTTCTTTTCTTATTCCTTTTCTGTGCACGCTGCTCGGCTGTGGAATTCTCTCCCTGATGGAATCAGAAAGGCTCGTTCACTTAATTCCTTTAGCGATCAAGTTAAAAGCTATTTCCTTTCCGTTTCTTAAATCCATTTAGCATCCCATTTCTTTGCTTCTCTTGAATATTTATGTAAGGATTATCTCCTGTATTTTCTTTTTTTTTTTTTCTTTTGCACCCTTCTATATTTTTCTATATTATTATTCGTCTTCCACCATAGGTTGCCTGGAAGAGATTGCTGTTAAGCAATAAGGCCGCCTATTGTACTCTTTCTTCTGTTTTATTTGTTTATGTCTTGTGTCCTTTGTTGTGTGCAATAAAGAATATTTATTATTATTATTATGTAAATTAAATGTAGTTTCAAAAAGAATGGAAAAAACATGCTTTCCTGGACCACAACGATTTAGGTTTGAGTCAAAATCTGGAAGTGGAAGAATATTGGAAACAAATTTTAAAGCTAAAGGATATAGCCGGTACTGAAATGTTCCCAAATTCTAATTTACTCAATATTTAATATCAAAAAGTTATAAGCAACATTTTTTTATTTCTGCAATACTAAAATAAACGCTTTTTTCAGATTCCACCAGTTCCAATTAGCTTTCTTTGGAATATTTAGTCATTTTGAGCTAAAATTAATTATTATCTCTCTATTGTTGTGTATGTGAATCACAGGCACGACGAAGATTTAAATCAGGTTAGTATTGAAAGACATTCTTAAAATGGTTGGTTGGTATATTTAATTGAATTAATTAAACACACGTTTTTGACTTTATTTATTTTTCTAGCATCACCAGTCGATTATTCGATCAAAAAACAATTATTAGCCACGAGATTAGCTACCCTTATGACTGAAAATACAAGTCATGTATTCATTGATGACAAAGCAGGTTGGTATTGAACGACATTCCTAAACTATGAATAACTATATTATTTAGATACAAATAACTGACTGTTACATTTTTATTTTCAGCATCGCCAGTCGATTGTTCGATCAACAATAATTACGAATTGTTAAGTTTAATAAAGGGGCGGAAACTTTTTATAGTTTTTTTTTATATTCATTGATGACAAAGCAGGTTGGTATTGAACGACATTCATAAATTGATCGGTACTTTACATAGATATAAATACCTAACTGTCTGTTACCTTTTTTCTTTTCAGCGTCAACAGTCGATTATGCGAGCAACAACACAATTATTACAAATTTTTACTTTTAATAAAAGAGTCAAGGAACGTATTTTATTTTCATTTAAATTAAATGCCATTATAACGAATTTTGCCAGATTCCACAAAAAAAGGCAGTGTATTTTATTTTCATTAAAAAAATACCATTATTTACGTATTTTGCCAGTTTCCACAAAAAAAAGGCAATGATACTTTTTCTGACAAAATGTTACTTTTTGATCTGTCTCGTGTAACTTTTGACTATCGGCCACTGGTAACACTGGTTCAAACCAAAAAGTTTTTTTCCCACCTATAATATAATCCCTAAATAACAATTACAACCGCCTTATTACAAAACTTGAACTAAAGTTAAACTCGCTCATGCTACTTTTGTTTGCTAAAAAGAAGACAGACAACAATCGATTTAAACCAAGACTTATTTTAGTCCACGTTTTGGAATAAGGCAGCAAGGGTTCAAATAATACAAAGTGCAGATTTTATTACCCTTGTTGTTAAAGCTATGTATAATATATATATTTTATTATTGAACTAATGCCAAGTCAAACATTTCTTTTGTTTAAGGTAACACTGCGTCACCGCTGCGCTGGTAGTAGAGTTTTAGGAAAATCTTATAGAACAATTAAACATACTCGGGTGAAGAAGATCAGTTAAAGAATGGTAACATGTAAGCCTTAATTTTGAAGAGATAATTTTGGATCTGTCCAAATGATTCTTTTTTTGTTTTTTAGATATGATCAATGTGGTGCCTTCAAGTGAAAACAAAAGCTCGTAAAATAAAGGACATTACTGCCACAGGCGTTGGTCCAGCTGCTGATACTCTGTCTTTATTAGAAGAAAAGATAATTAAAATTGTAAACTTTGTTACCATTTATGGTTTTACGTCCCAGAAGTTACCACAGCTGGTTTGTAAAATACTTTTAAGATCCATAATGTACCTCCATCAAATAAAATTCTAAACTACATGTATCTTTTCTCATATCTTTTGTTCCTATTTCAGAATTCTCAAGCTAAAACAGCTGAGCCAAGTTCTCCTACACCTCAACCACAACTACCAACATCTCAGGTAGAACATGAATATATTACTCGGTTAAAGTAGATGGCTTAAAATGATGGCTTTTCCTTTTCCTTCATTCCCTTATAATGATAAGGTATCTCTCCCTATCCTTATCTAAAAACTTGAAAACGTTGGAATTCGAGGCTTGGAATTCTTCCTCCTGTCCTGTCCTTCACTGCGTCCAGACATTCTTTGATTGGTACGTTGGTGAAAAGTGACTTCACGTCAAAGCTCACACAGATTGATGTTGTGATAATAATGCCACTTAATTACGTTAATCTGTCAGTATTACCTACAGATTAATGGTGTCGCTATGGGAAATCCAATAGCCCCTGTATTTGCCAATATCTGAATGGAGCATTTAGAGGAGAATGCGCTACAGCCCGGGAACTTTACGACTTTCGAAGACATGTAGTATCGTTGGAGGCGGTGAACAAAAACCAGGTGAACTTTTAGAGCGTATTAACTCATTTCTCCCACGAAAGGCGGTAAAATCTAATGGGTCCTTGATATGTTTATCGAAAACCAACTCACACGGACAGATACCTGCATGTAACGTCGCAACACCACCCTTGTCATTTGCAATCCGATATCACTACATTGAAAAACAGAGCTTATGATTTAAGTAACCCTGAACATTATGAGCAAGAGCTCAATCATGTTCAGGAGGTACGAACAAGAAACGGATATCGAGTGAGTGCTCAGGTCAACAGGGAACCGGCCTACTTACTTTATGTTAAAGGAGTAACAGATAAATATACTCCTGGCATAAAAGTCAGTAACATCGTGAGCACTCCCAAGGATGCCTTGCCCTTACAAGCACCAGGGGTTTATAAAATAGACTGTAGCTGTTGTAATTCCTACATCATCATCAGCCTATTAATGCCCATCACGCGCATTTCGCGTATGCAACCAAATAGCAACAACCGGAGACGCCAAGAAGCGAGAGTGAAGAAGTTCAAAGAGATAGCTGGTAGTCTAGTTATGAACAATACGCAACTGTTAATCCAAATATCATGTTATGTATGTACTGTGCGTTACCTATAGGTAATGCGAAGAGATGGCGCTTAAGAATGGCTAGAAGTATTTCGACGCGGTCCGTCAGGGCCGCGGTAACATAATTGGTCAGTGCATTCGCCCGGATAGCGAAGGGTGCGGGTTCGAGTCCCGTCTGCTGCCTGGTCCGCGTGGAATTTTTACTAGTTATATTTTCTTAAGATTAAGGCTGCGCTCACTTTGCACGCGTTTTCGTACGAATTTGAGTCGTGCGAACACGTACGAACACGCACGAACATTCCCGACCTTCTGAGTACTATTAAAGCGCTCACACTGCGCGCGAGTTAGTCGTACGTATACGTACGTGCACGTCCGACGTTCGAAATCAATCCGAACTTGTTGGGATTTTATGACACGTTCGTGTGTTAATTATCAATAATAATGGATGTAGAAAAGTTAATTAACTTGGTTCACGGACATAAATCTTTGTGGGATCAAAGTGATAATAGTTATCACTTACGTGACATTCAGCGTAGGGCATGGCGTGAAATATCCGAAGAAATGGAAAAATCTGGTGAGTACATTTTATATTTTATTTTATGATAAACAGATAAGTATTGTCTTAAAATCAATTGTTATTTTGACAAAAATAGTTTTTGAGTGTATCCCTGATGTTGTGAGCTCTCGTTGCGCTTCTGTTTTCACCTGCAGTCATGAATCGGTTTCTGTTTTCATTTTGTAATTGTGGTAATTCCGTAGGCAAATCGTGAAACCCTCCTTATCAATAATTATGTTATGAAGTAAACATATGCACTTTACTATAACATCTGCACGGTTGGGATTTACTTCAATTGCTTTCAACAACAATCTCCATTTACTACTCAGAATGCCAAAGGCACACTCAACAACCTGTCTTGCATTTGATAAGCGTTTATTAAATATTTCCTTTTCGGAATTCCAAATTTCTTTGAGGATAGGGGCGCATGAGCTATGTCTTCAGAGGGTAAGCTTCGTCACCAACTAAGAAATGAGGCAAAGCTGTATCAGTTCCTGGTAATACTTTTTCCTGGTTTGTGTTGAGAGCACCATTTTCCAATAGTCTTGAGAGGTTTGAATGTGAAAATATTCCACCGTCACTTTCTTTGCCATAGGCTCCCACATCTATAGCAATAAATCTGTAGTTTGCATTCACAACAGCTTGCAATACAATTGAAAAAAAGGACTTGTAATTTCGGTACATACTACCAGAATGTTTTGGCGCGTTTATTCGTATATGTTTTCCATCAATGCTACCAGAACAATTAGGAAACCGCCATTTTCTCCAAAAGTCGTTATTTATATTGACCATATCTGCACGTGATGGAAATTTCATATGAATTTCATTAAGATTTTCCCAAATAGAGTTACAAGTGTCATGTACGATATAACCAACAGTATTGTTTGAAATCCTAAATGTATATCCAAGTGATCTGAATGATGAGCCAGTGGCTAAGTACCTGTAATAATAAGAGATTTATTTATTATTTATTTTCAGTTGACGAGTTAAAAAAAAATGGCGGGGACTACGAGACACTTTCGGGAAGGAACTAAAAAAACTCAACAATAAAAAATCTGGCCAAGCAGCCAATGCAGAACAATTCTCCAAGTGGCCTTATTTTCAGCTTTTGATGTTCCTCCAAAGTACAATGTCCAGAAGGGATCTCCAAGGTAACGTGCCAGATACATATGAGAGTTCGGATGGGGAGGATAGTGTTAATACAAATTTAAGTTCTAACTACACACCTTCGCCATTACCTGGTCCATCTTCTGAACAAAGTGACCAAGAAATTCCAAAGCATTTTAAATCTCCATTGAAAAAAAAAGCTAAAAGAAGTCAGCCACAGGAAATCGATGCAAAACTATTGGAAATTGAAGGGGAGAAATTACAGTACTTTAAAAAAAGTGCGAATGATCCTGATGCACAGTTCCTAATGAGTCTCCTCCCATTTTTAAAAGACATACCTAAACATCGTAAGTTAATTGTACGTTCAAGACTACAACAAGTACTTATTGATGAACAGAATGCTCATGCTTCATCTGTGGTACAGAAAGAAAGTTCTACTGATTTGGCTCAGTTCAGTGATGAATTAAATATGTCACCAAATACTTCGACACTAGGACAATCGCAACAACATTTTTTAATGTCACAACAACCATCAGCTGTTACTCACTATGTTATGCAATTCAATCCTGACTCAAATATTTAATGTACGACTGTCTTCATTTGAATAAAGAATTATTATATAAAAATATATCGAAAAAGCATTTTTTTACTTTCTTACCTTAAAGTGACAATTAATCGTTCTTCAGGTGATATTGTGTCGCGAAAGTTGCTGTATTTAGTCAGGTTAGGTCGTATTGCATTAAGAATGTACTCAAAAGTATCTCGCCCCATGCGTGTATAACCATAAAACAGTCTGGGGTCGTTATACAAATCTTTCATAATGTGATGAAATTCACCGAACTCATCTCTTTTTAAAAATATTTCGCGCACCCATTCGGTTCTACGATAACGACGACGGCGTCGCAATCTACGGTTTAGAAGATGATTGTCCAAAAGATAAAGATTATTCATTGCAGCAAAGATGACTTCACGTATGCGCTAACACCGGTGTACTGTCTATTTGACGGAGAAAAACGTATTCAGTGTGCGCACTCAATTCGTACGAACAGTGTTCACACGTTTACGCACGATCTAATTCGTATCCAAAGTGAGCGTAGCCTTAAATATCATTATTGATGATTTAAGTATAGTTTTTTTATGGCCTTCTGCCCTTATTAGATATTATATAGTAGTTCATGTAAGTGAAGTCATAATCTCGCGGCCGCTGCGTGCACGTGGTGTGACATGGGGTCACCCACGCCCGATTCTTCGAGTCTTCAACTTCACCGATGGGCTCAAGTACCCATGAGCTCCTTCCGCCTGCGTGCTTCCTGCTGAGGACTGCGGCGTCAGCCCGTAGACCCCTACCATCAGGGTGCAGCTTGCTGTGACGTCAAGTCCTGAGGCATCACCGCCATCGTCGCTTCGCCCAACGAGTGAACGTGGTACCACCAGTGATATGTGTCAAACCGTGAGCTCACGTAGTTTCCTCTTTTGTTTTTTTCGCGAGTGCACGCGGGTCATTCCCCATCGCCACGTGTCCCATCTGGACTTTAATGACTTTTAGGGGTCAATATATTATTACATACCATCATCGGTAGTATATTTTAAGAACAATTGTTTCGCTGCGGGCCGCCGCCATGTAATCCGCGAGAGTAATTAATATAAATTGCATGTATCAAAACCGCCATCTTTGATTTGAATTCCCACGCTACGGTCTTTGTATTCCAATAGTTCATTGCTGTAACCGAGAGTTTTATCCCGGTACCTTATCAGCTGGGTATTAGCTGAAATAACACTTGCTCGTATGAAAGGAGGTTCCGTACCATCAAATAGTAAGTAAAATATAATAATATAAATATAGTAAAATATTTCCATTCCATTCATCTTCTCTTTTACATACAACGTACTGAACCGATTATAAATTCCATTTTCCCTCTTTTACATACGACAAATTATATGCCATATCGTACTATACAACCAGATATACGACAAAGCCTGCCGATCCATCCTGCGCTTGCACTTACTCACATACTTGAGCCACCTCAAAACGGTTTACGCGGGTAGGAGGACTTGCAGTTGCAAATAGTCGACTCGTCTTACTTCGTTGTCATTGTGCGCTCCCTGTCACTTGATTGATTTTTATCTAACACGCTTTGGACATTGGAACACAATTATCGGTTATGTCAATTAGTATGGATGAACTGCAATCATTTTTTCTCCGAAGCGTGGACAAGTTTGGGTGATTTGTGGTCGCTACGTATTTACAAAGAAGACAATTTACTAAAACGAACAAGTCAGATCTAGGAAAAAAATGCAACTGCTTTAAAAAGGTTTTTAGTTGCTTCTTCTGTCGCAGTTTCATGCAGTAATTCTAACCCAGATAATGATAAAGTCACCGCTTCTGAATTCACATTAACATTTACATAACTTTTTCATGTAACACAGATGGTACATAAAAAAGTTGCGTGTGGCGTATTCTTTTTGTAGGAGCCTTTAAGGAAACTATTCTATTTATCAACTCGGTGCAGCCCAGTACTCCAGAACATACATCGAACAAAGTCATCATGTCCCGCATGCGTCGCCTGTCACCAAGAGTAATGAGACCGTATATGCTACATGACTCCCCATAACTATTGGATTCATTTTTGACTCTAAAGTTTAGATATTTTACGATTTTCATTTGTATCCGTTCAATGGCGTGTTCGTGTGTTATGTACTGTGAATTCCACACGGTGCTACAGTACTCAAGAGTACTTTGAACACTAGCATAATATAATACTTTCATGCAAGCAGCGTCCTTGAAATCTTTCGTTACTCTGAAACTAAATCCTAAATCCTGGGGGGCCCCTGAACTGTCACTCCCATTCTTGTTTCCTTGTCTGTATTCCTTGTGTTCGCGGATTTTTAATTTTGTTATGTTAATTTTATTGCTGTTATTGTTTCGTGTCGTCACTGAACCGGTTCCAACGGAAGACCAGCACTGATGGAAACATCAGCAGCACGCTGAGTTGCGACCGTTTTGAGACAAAAAAATTAGATGTGTGTGTTTTGTTTATATATTCTCTTACTGTTGTTTTGTTTCAATAAAATTAGTTTTCTTTCTTTCTTTCTTTCATCTGCTAAAAATTGGATGAGAGGGGCATGATGCATAGCCTCGCTCCTTTTCCAGAAGTGAGCTTGCACAAGTATAGCGAGTAGTCGGCCCTGGCTAGCTATGGTATGTATCGAACCCGTAGTGACGTCTAACGTCGATGATGTATGGAACACCGTGTGGCTAGGCTAATTGGTATACTATAAATGTTACAAATATTTATATGTATCTTGTAAGTCTTGTTAAGTCTAATAAAACAATAAATTGTATTGCTACTTGTGACTTTGAAAATGTTTATTTGTAATATGACATTCATTCAAACAAATAGGTACTGTTATATAATGGTTTGCCTGCTTTTTAAGCTATATGATATGCGATGTTTATGTACACTGTTTTTTATTATTATTATAGAAATTATCTGCATTAATTATTTAGCTTTTACCCTCCTTCTGGCGCAGCCGGGTAAAAAGAGTTTCGCAAAAATCTATCTCCCGGAGCCTCGCAATTCCTGAGGCCGCCCATGCAGAAAAAGAAAACAGAACTTATGTACACTACATCAATACACGTTTTACAAAGATACTTTTTGCATTAGTAATAATAACGCTAGACAAATAAAGAAAACAAACTAATGAGTTGCCTTAGTTGTAACAACAATTAATGTCAAAGTATGTAAATAAATGGTCATATAGGTTGCTAGTTTTTATGTCGTGTGAATTTAAAAAAAAGTAATCATTTAATGATTAAGTACATAAATGTTTGTATGTTTTTGGGATACCTACTGATTGCAGACCCACCAATTGCTCTTTCGCAATGGATAACTCTACCGATCATAATGATTTACGTTCGCAACCTACGTCATCGAATACCAGTAGGAACAAGCGTCCAGGCCATCAAACTAAAAGCCGGCAAAAATACCAAAGAGGAAGAGTCGCTAACATGCGACAAACTAAAGGTGCAGCCGCGATGAACGCACTTCAAGAAGACTTGCGTAATAAGTTGTTTGTTGGAACTGGCGAGATCGACGCACTGGCTAGATTATCGGAACAGCAGACGCTGAAAGCCATTACGATGTCCATTACCACTCGTGGAATAGGCCTTGGAATCTGTCACTTAGCTTATATTTCACTATCAGACCACACCAACATCCAAGTGCCCAACATCTATGCCTTATTTCGTGTCTCCTTAGGGCTGTTAGAAGCCAAATTAGAAAATATCAAGAAAGACATGCCTGTCATTCCCCGCCTGACGGAACAGTGCTACGATTATCAAGTAACAAGTGATATGTTACAAGTAGCTCAATCCGTCACAATTGTACCTGAACCTGTAAAAAGGTGATTGACGCTATTGGGTACCTAACATTCGAAGATAAGGTATATGTGCCAGCCGTAGCTCGCGATATTCATGATAGACCTTGTACGTCAGCATTTCGCTAAGAAGTCATAACAATTTCCATATTATGAACCAACTTCTGGTCAGTCAGACTATTATTTATATTATTTGTAATAGTTTTTTTTTCTGTTTTATTATAGTATTCTTAAGTATAGTGGTAATTATTATTGTATACGTGTAGGTATTTATCGTGTATATAAATATGTTAAATATTTATTTATCGTATTCATCATCAGCCAATTAATGTCCCCATTGATTGGGCCATGACCCACCACGCAGGCCCAGTGCGGATTGGTGGGTGCTAACGACTGCAGGTGCAGCCGGGACCAACGGCTGAACGTGCCTTCCGAAGCACGGAGGAGCTCGAGATAGTAATTTTTGGTCACCCATCCAATGACCGACCACTGCGAAAGTTGCTTAAGTTCAACGATCGCAGCCGAACGCGCTAACCACTTGCGCCAACGAGCTCCTCATTTATCGTATTTATCGTATGATAAATATATAAATATGTTATATATTTGTGGTTATTTAGGTATATTTATAGATATTACATTATAATTATTATATTTTAACCGATCTTCGGCTTTTGAATATTATATAAATGAAGGAGAAGGAAGAAGGCGAATTTGTCAGAAGTTTTTGATTCACACATTAGATATTACGCAGAGATTTATTTTATAAACATTGAATACAATGGTCGATGGGTTTGCGCAAGAGGATATGCGAGGAAAGACAGGGGAATCACAATAAAACGCCTAATGAAGTTCTCAATGATGGACAATTATTTGTCATTACCTCTCCTTCCATCTCATTATTGCAGACGTGATCCTAAAAGGCTTTATCTACCTGAAGAGTTCAAGAACATAACAAAGTACCGAATTTATCAAAATCATTAAATGATTTTTATTAAGATTAGATATTTAGATTACCAAACGATGCAAAAGATTTCTACAGAACCCTGACAAGTAGCAACATAGAAGACGATATTGACGGCTTTACCGGGACTATCGATTTTGAGTTAGAAGGCGACGACAATAATATTGATGGTTAGTTTTAAGGGTTCTTGCTTCCATTGTACCTGTAAGAAAATGATTTAGTAACTAATAAATGGCAAAAAATTATATTTTTTAAAGAATTACTTTTATTTTTAGAAATATCACAACAATGAAATCTTAGCGTAAAATCCATTTTACAAGAAGGAACTAAGCAACAAAATATGTTTTTGCAAGAAAGAACCAACCTGGTTTTTAACAATTTACTTTATACTGGGTGGGCCATCTAGCGTTTTAAATTTGAACTATCTATATTTCGACATTGGAAACGTCAAATACCATTCGGAAAGTGACAGATATTCAGTAAAACGTCTAAAATTTACGAAATGGGTCGCTATTCGCTAGAAGAAAACTGGGAAATATTGAAAACTTTTTTCCAAAGTGGTGAGTCTTCAACCCAAACTGTGAGAAATTTGGCAAAAAAAATGGACAGACAAAAAGTGCCATCAGTTCAATTTGTGCAACAATTTGTCAAGCGTGTGCGTGAAACTGGCTCGTTGGTGGATAAACCAAAACGTCAACGTTCATTTCCCGCGCGTTCAACCGAAAATATTGCGACTGTGGCTGAAAGTGTTAGTGAGAATCCATACACCTCAACTCGCCGTCGATCGCAAGAATTGAACATTCCACGAACAACTTTGCGACGAATTTTGCAAAAAGACCTCGCTATGAAACCATATAAAGTTCAATTGGTGCAGCAGCTGAAGCCACTTGACCATACGAGCCGTCTACAGTTCGCAGATTGGGCGGAAGATCGTTTGACCGAGGATGGTCAATTTTACCGAAAAATCATCTTTTCGGACGAGGCTCATTTCCACCTCGGTGGTTACGTTAACAAGCAGAATTGTCGCATTTGGGGCACAGAAAACCCGCACGTAATCGTTGAGAAGCCAATGCACCCAGCACGAGTCACTGTATGGTGCGGATTTTGGTCTGGTGGAATCATCGGCCCATTTTTCTTCGAAAATGAAGAAGGAACCGCCGTAACCATCAATGGTGAGCGATATCGCGCAATGTTATCCAAATTTTTCTTCAAGCAAATTGAAGAGGAAGACTTGGACAACATTTGGTTCCAGCAGGACGGCGCTACGTGCCATACAGCAAACGCTACACTCAATCTTTTACGCCCTATCTTCGAAAATCGCATAATCAGCAAAAGAGGTGATGTGAATTGGCCTCCCAGAAGCTGCGATTTAACTCCGTTGGACTATTTTCTGTGGGGAGCTGTTAAAGGTAAATGTTACGCCAACCATCCAGAAACAATTCAAGATCTAAAGTACGAGATTCAAGCTGCTGTTGCTGCCATAAGGCCTGAAACCATCGAGAAAGTACTCCAAAATTGGGTGGATCGGATAAGCTACTGTAAACTCAGCCGTGGTGGTCATTTGTCCGAAATTGTTTTCCACAAATGAATTTCATAAAACAACCTTTCAAATAAATGTTAGACCTTTGAAAAATATCGCGCCGTTTTTTTTTTATTGACTTTTTAAGTTTAAAATTTTACATGGCCCACCCGTTATAACTTCATAAAACTATAAATCTGATATTCCTAGATAGGCTACAGTAGTCCTCATTAGGTTAACAAGTATTCATTTATTAATGTACTATTATATATAGTTTTAATTTTGCACACTCTGTTTACAAAAGTTTCGTTTTCTCGAAACCAATCTGCTGTGGGTTGGTCTTTGTTTGCAAAAATGGGTCCATTTTTCTGATGGAAGAAAAATTACGTCATTCAAAGTGTTTTCGACATGGTTCAAAAAACCTTTTAACGTGGGATTTCACATACCTAAGAAAGACAAGTGCGCACTGTGTCTTGCTGCAAAAAGTTTCGATGTTTTAAATGAAGAGCAGATGGAAAAACTAAAAAAAACATGAAGAAGAAAAAGAAGAATCATACAAAAGGTTTAAATTTCACCAAAACTTGTACGCAGTCGATAAAACTGTAGTTTGCGCCAGTTTCGACTTGCAAAAGGTGTTAAACACACCACACGGAGACAGCATGATTCTTTACTACAGTCGCAAAATCGCCGTGTACAACTTTACTATATATGAAAGTGGAACACATAAAGGCTTCTGCCACATATGGTCTGAAATCGATGGCCATAGAGGAGCAAATGAAATTGCTACATGCGTGTTTAATTATATCAGAAGCCTTGATCAACGTGGCGACATAAAGAAAATTATATTTTATTGTGATTCTGCGTATGGACAAAACAAGAATAAAACTGTTTTAGCCATGTTACGGTATGCACTACATACCAGCGCAAATCTAGAATCAATCCAGATTAATTATCTGATTCCGGGCCACACATATATGCCGGTAGATAGTATGCATGCTACTATTGAAACGTCAATAAAAAAGACCATCATATGGGCGCCTTCACAATGGCCTACTATTATAGAATATGCTCGAAAAAATCCAGAATCTTATCATGTGAATGTGCTTAATGGTGTAGACTTTCTAGGTTTCGAAAACATTGTAGAGCACACGTTCAAAAAAAACCAAAAATTACAAATATCTAAGATTGCTACTGCTACAATAAAAAAAAAACAATATAGATAAAATATCCGTTAAATATTCAATGTTGCTAAATGCTGAAACATCAGAAATTACTGTTAGTAATTTAAGCGGCGTTTCTTTAAAAACAGCTTTTTATCCCTCTCAATTACCGATTTGTACAAAAAATATAATAATTTAAAACAACTGGTTGAAAAACAAGCTATTCCTAAAAGATTTGCAAATGAGTACTTAAATTTGAAAAACAGCTCTAAAGTAGCTGACTGTTTACCGGCCACAGACGAAGAAGATAATATTATTTAACTTTTTGCTTTTTAAAATACGAATAATGTATATGTATATTCCTTAAAACAGAGGTCCAATTAAAAATAAACTCATGTTCTCAGATGTCACATTATAAGGTTCTTGTCTTTTTGTCGATTTTGATGAAGATTATTTAATTTTAAATTAATAATTATTATGCCCATTTTTATAACTGTATTTATGTTGTTTAGAAGAAGAGTTTGTTTTTTATTGTTTTTATAACGATTTTTATAGTGTTCGGAAGACTGATTAATTTTAACTTTGTTAAAACCATTTAATGGTGTACTATGTGAATCAATACTATGTTAACTATTATCATTTTATTAAGCATTATGTTTGATTTTAAAGTTCATTTAATTTTCTTAACTTACTACATACTTACTATTGGATAGAGCCAACTAATTACCGCTTAGTTTATGTGGCCAAAACATCTATTCTAATAAACTTTTTTAAATTCTGCAATTTTGTTTTCATTTGTAATTAAAGCACTGTCTTTCGCTTATAATTATTTATAGTCTCACAATTACATCGCAATCGATGTATAAGATTATTATAAACAAATCATTTACGACGATATCCATGATAATAAAATAGTTTTAAACTTATTTACCAGCATTTTACAGGTTCAATAGGAAGAAGTGAAATCAGTTACACCGTTTTTACATTCTTGAGAAAAGGCAGGTTTTGAACTCGTCTTACATTTTGGTCCGTAGTTACAACATTGTTACTGCCTCTAAAAAATACATCAAATGATGTAACTGACATAAAGTATCTTATAAAACAACTTTGGATAGAATTCATGCACATTCATAGATTCTTCCACTTAATTTCGATTTACTGTCCAAATATCACTTAACAAGGACCTATAAACCCTGAAATATGTTTTTTTTTAAATCAGGAAAGTTTTTTGGCTCTGGTAAACAATTTAGTTTTAGTTAGTTACTACGTTTCCGTTTCCTTGCGTCGATATATAAGGGGCCCGGTATGAGAAAAATGTGAGGAGTAAAATCTATCGATGAATGACCTCGTTACGTTTTTGGTGCGCATCCTATGTGGCGCAACTTTGACAAACAAAGATGACGGATTGACATTAATATTTTTTTTTAAATCTGAACTGAATTTAGATATTATTTCTGATAAAGCAATGGGGACAACGAGGTATGGTACAACCATTGATGCGGTATTTTCAAGATTCGTGAACCACGTATCTACGAACGTCCATGTGTCTTATTTTAGTTACCATAAACCACTTGCCACTGTAATTAATAATGCAGACAATGTTGATTTAATTAATATTTAAAAAAATGATAATAGTCTGATAACAATAATTACATAATTTATCAACATTCCTAATGATATCATTATATATTTATGCACATCTGAAATTGACTATTGTAAAAAGTTTAATGTAAAATATTTCGTCGATTAGTTATAATAAATGTATATGAAATTAATAAATATATATTTATATATGTATATTTTTTTTAATTTGTCCTTTCATACAGTATCAATCTTATTTAAGTTAAATAATATCGATCTAATGGCTTAGAAAAAGCCATGTCCAAGTTATTGAAGGTGGTCTATGTTAAGCCACAATACGGGCAACGCATTTGGTATGACGTATTTAATAAAATGTTAAGGACTTTTCCGTCAATAGCTGCACAATATAGTTCACAACTTACGTATATTATGACCTTGTGAGGTTTTGCCTTGCAGTTGCAAATTAGATATATGATTTTCAATTAATTCTTTTTCTGCTAGAATTAATTCTTTGTTCTCCATCCTATATTGAATAGGAATAGGTCTGCAGTATCTATGTGATTGTGAAGCTGGATTAGATCAAACAACATTATTCAACACGAGCTGCAGCGGAACAAATGTAGTAGCAAAAAGATTATTTTCATCGTCACTCCACAATATTGTATAATTATTCACGCAATATGCAACAAATAAAACTGCCAATTTTGAGTCGGTAAATCCTTATAATACATAAATATTTTGTAATAAAAACTATCTAAAGTCTTATTAGTTACATACTTATAAGTTATATTCTCTTTATTCTCCAATAACAATAAATAGGTCATATAATATATGTTAAAAGAATGCTTATTAACATATATTATAGGAACTCATTTTATTTTTAAATACTCAGTTCCAGTGACAGTGACAACCCTACTACCGGAATTATGTTTAATTAATATTTTTGTTTATAACTCGTACATAACGAGGTTTTCGGTTGCATTAAAAATACTCTACATAGGGACAACAAACTTCAATATTTTCATGTATAAATATTATCCGAATACGCCGTTATTCTTAAGAAAAAAAATTAAATCGAAAATAAAAAAAAAGGTCATATGGTCTATACGGTTTGCTTTAGAAGGCTCAAATTTTGTGAAAAGGTGTATAATATAAAGCTTTATATAAACCTTTAACCAAAACTAAAACAATATGAACAATAGAGGAGCTAGATGATTTTTTTTTTAAATTCCTAGTTCTAAAATAGGTTAACTTTGATTTTTTTTTCTCGAAAACTACGAGGCCTAGTAATTTTTCAGTATTTTTCCAGTGTTAATAATAGCTTAATTTATAGGAATTCGGGATAAAAAGGGCATGTCACAAAATCGAGGTTCTTAAAACACTGTGGAGCGTACCGTGACCGTGAGGCGTTTCACAGAAACTCATCGATACCAGGAGCCATTTGGCGAAATTAATTACTTCAGAATGGTGATGAGATTATACCAGCAGATTACGAGCTCAGTTTTTAGTCGAGTTAGTGTAATAATTAATAATTGTTACTCATTTTAGATATACAGGGTGTTACAGAATTCCGAAATAAAATTTGTAGGTATGTATTTCGAAATAAAAATTTGTAGGTATCTGAGCGGGGCGCAGGGGCGCCTGGGGGAGAGAGGGGGATCTGTTTAGGTAGTTCTAATCGTACTGTTAGAACGAGTCCCGGGGTTGAGGTTTTAAAAAAAATGAAACAATGTTAAGTTGGATTAATTGGCACACAACCGTCACGAACAGTGGCTAGAATGGGACTAACTGCTGGCCGATGTCGCAATAGCGACGCTGGTCTGAAATGCTGATGCGGCAGCATCAGTTATTACTGTAAGCTATTTCATGAGCATTTCAGGGGTGTAACATCTCCCCCCTAATGGAAATAAACTTAGGGGCAAATCCCCTAAGTTTATGAAACAAGGGAAAACTGGAAGTTAAATATTTATTCTGATTTTAGCTGGCGAGCTGCCTTTCTTAGAGGTCTCTGGTTTAAGGTCAGGGTCTGTTTGTATGTCCGTGGGATTTCGAGGTTTTCGATTCGGTTGGTTGAGGTTAACTAGGGGAATATCTACTTGTTCATGTTTGTGAGGATTGTTGCCTTTATTTATTTTTTTATAAAGTTTTAATAAAATAATAATTATTGTAATTATAATAATAACTATAGTTAAAATAGAGTAATGTGGTCCGTATTTTACAATATGTGGTTCTTGTATGATTTTATCTAATTCTGATATTTCTCTTTTGTTAATGCTATTCTTAAAGTCAATTTGATCTAGATCTAGGTTTTCGAGCTGAATTTTAGGAACATCATTTGAAATTTCGTTAAATTTGGATACACTACAACATGGCTCATTTATTAAGTTAAAATTTAAACTATGGGAAGATGAGCTTACGTTCATGACATTATATTTAGGTATAAGTTGTATGTTTTTACAATATGCTTTACAAAGTACGGGAATTTCTATAATTCCAGTGCCAAGGAGGGTTTCCTCTGACAGGGTAGAGTTAATACAATCAATAGTTAATTTTTTAGGACTAGATAGGACATATATCCATCTATTGTTACGGAGGGATTTCCAAACATTTACATTTCCATTAATAAACTCGGTTTTACACTGGTTTGGAAGGCCCGTTACGACCTTTGACAAGAGTTCGCTTTCACAATTCGGATTTTCACTAGTGGGATATACATTAGTAGTTTCACAAATATAGTCTTGATGGATAGTATTCTTACACATTTCCAAAGAATCCGGGTTACTGTAATGCATTTTGTCTTTTGTTATCATGATATACTTATGACTAGGTATTATAACACTAAATGAGTCTGGTCTTGTAGAATTATGAGGAACAGGTAATGGTACATTTTGATACAAATAAAACTGTTGTGGGTTTACTAATGGAATTTGTAATACAAACACTATCTTATTACTAATATAATAACAAATTACTTTACTTAAGCTCATAATTATGTGTATATGGTTAATATCTAAAGCTATGGCGAGCTCCAAACCATTGGGTAAATGTCTGTAGCTATCAGCGAGATCATCGAAAAGTTTTCGTGGTGTTATTACAGAGGGATGGATGATGTTAGCGTTACTGAATAATATTGAATTAGTGATGTCCTCAAGTTGGAAGGATAGGGTAAGCAGGGATGATTCTAAATTATTGAAGACTACATTTATATCGGAAGTTAATTGCAACCGATTTGTAATATCTGATAGGTTTTTCAGGTTTATAGAGATCTTTTCGATAGCTAGGTTTACCTTTTCTTCGTTCAGTTTTACTTAAAATATGTTTCATTAAATTTAGACAATACGGATGTGGTGACTAATATATTTTCTTTCATGAATGAAGCTAATTTTTTCTGGTCAGATTGTACATGTTCGATAGCATTGTTATATTTAATCGCGTCATCTTCGTCCAAGGTGCCGAAGATTTGTTTCATCGCGGTTCCAATTCCACCAATCCATGCACCACGCTTAGTTCTATTATCAATGAGATGAGTCATGGAAGCATATTCCTCTATAATATCCCTGAATCTAACTGAGAACGGTTGTAGCACATTGTGACATTCTGAATTACCGAGGGGTTCTATTGTGCCACAGATGTATTTCATTTTGTCAAGCACTAAATTTATATTTCGAATATGGGGTTTAATGTATGAAATATCTACAGGAGTTAAAACACTCAGGTGACCATTTAATATTTTGGTTCTGCCAATATAATCAAAATAAATACCGGAACCTGAAGGAACGGGCTTAATAAGGCTCGACATCGCAGAGGCCAATTCACTGCAATGACAATGAGAATAGAAATAATGATTAATAACTAATAAATACAAGTAATAGAGGTAGTAAAATGGTTCGCTCTTATTTTACTATTTATTCTGAAGAATATTCTTAACTTAAACAACATAACATAATAACCTAATAATTTTTATGATAGAATTATAACCTTAACCTAACACATATAATATTAAGGAGAGCTGGGAAAGACGCCAGCTAATTTCACTTCGTCATAGTGATGCCTGACGTGTCGTCTGTTGATGAGAAGAGTCAACGTATTATTTCCGTTTATTGCTATCACCTTGTAGGGTCCCTTCCAAATAGGAGATAACGCTTTTCTGAGTCTTAAATGATTTTTGAGGTAGACGTAGTCGCCTACTTTATATTGGACTGGTTTGGATTTGTTATCATAGTAAGTTTTAGATCTTTCTTTGGACTGGCGGATATTTTCAGAGGCTTTTTCCCAGGATAGCTTAAGACGGTGTTGGAGCATCCTTACGTAGTCGGGGTAAGTAGTAGTATCTTGATTATGGATGGAGTCCGGAATAAAGGCTTTATGCCCAAATAGGAGTTCGTAGGGTGTGAAATTTGTGGTGCAATGCACAGCTGTATTATAAGCGAGAATAGCGGTGTAGACGTAACAGGGCCAGTCATCCTGGTCGACATTTACGTATGACTTTAGATATTCTTTGAGGGTGGAGTGGCTGCGCTCAAGGGCGCCTTGAGTTTGGGGATGGTAAGGACTTGACCATAAGTGCTTTATTTTCAAGAAGCTGCAGGTCGTTTTGAAGAGTTCAGCGGTAAAGTTTGTTCCTTGATCGATGACGATGGTTTTGGGAATTCCAAACAAGGATATGAAATGGACGAGGCAGTCCGTTGTTTCTTCTGAGGAAACGCTGCGAAGAGGATAAGCTGCTGAGAATTTGGTGAGGTCATCCTGAAGAGTCATTATGAATTTTAATTTGGCAGGGCCGGACTCTGGTAGAGGACCGACTATATCAAGAGATATCCTTTGAAAGGGGCTGGTAGAAGTAGTAGTTATCTGCATGGGTGCCTTATTGATTCTCCTTAAAGCCTTATTTTCCTGGCAGGCTGAACATGATTTGACGTAATTTTCTACGTCCGTTTTCATACCTTTCCAGTAGTAATGCTCTTGTATACGATTTAGCATTCGATTGGTACCTAAGTGACCAGCGATTGGTAGGTCGTGATTTTCCCTAAGGATCCTTTTGCGTTCCTTAAGGTCTGGATACATTATGCTGTTGTGATAGATATTAATTGCTATATGAGTGTCGTGGAAAAGATAAACAAGAATGTTATAGATTTTAGCAAAGGATTGTTTCTCAAAGGGATTTCTAAAGTCAGAAATGGCTAATTCGGTGATTGTGCCATCCTGCAGGATATGCTTTCTTATGTTACTGAGGGTTTTGAATATTTCTGCATACGGACAGTTATCAAAGTGATGTACTTTGGTAAAGATGAAATAAATACTTTTATTGGTATTGGGTACCTTTTCGAAGGAATGTAGTTGCTTCTCTGAATACAGTGTATTGTCGGAGTTGTCAAGGTTTTCCAGGATCTCGGGTAAGTATGCATTGGATTCGTCTAAATCAATGGATGTAGGAACGAGAATGGTCTTGCAATGAGTTTTCATTAGTGACTCATTATGTTCGATGACGGATGTGTTGAAAGCTTTGTTCTTGTCATTAATTTCTTTTAGGAAGGTCGAATAGTCATTTGTCGTAGATAGATTATTTGGATTTGAGTCGTAGGATTGTAGGGTTGGTGATATAGTAGGTTCGAGTTCGGAATGTGAGGGATTCAGCGTGATTTGGTTTTCAGGATTCAGCAGAGGAGATGCTGTTGAGGGAGTTGGTAGAGGTAAATCGTTATTGGTTACAGGTACAGAGGTCTCAGGATACGGTGAACAAGGCTGTTCAGGTGAGTTTCTTTGAGTTTCAGGATTTGGGATAGTGGTTCCTTGGCTAATGGGTGCCAAGGGATCATCGGATTTAGGAGATTCTTCTTGTCTGGATTTAGTAGGATCGGAGGGGCTATGGTCGGATGGGAAGTCAGTGTCGTCTAATAAGTCTATGCAGGGTAGACTGCTGCTGTCGCATTCAGGGGTTACAGGGAGACTGACGCCTAGGTCGTCAAGAGTTAAAGGACTGAAGGAGGGATTTCCTCCGTTGTCATCGACACTAACAGAGTGAGGGGTTTCCTCATCGGGTTGGTTTGGGATAATCGGGTTCACAGGGTAACGAGAGAGGGCGTCTGCGGCCGAATTGAGTTTGCCTTTCCTATAGACGATCTCGTACTCGTATTCTTCGAGCTTGAGACGCCAACGCTGCAGTTTGCTACTTGGGTCAGTGTGGTTGAAGAGCCATTTGAGTGGCTGATGATCCGTAACGATTTGGAATTTCCTTCCGTACAGGTAGGGCCGAAATGTTTTGCAACCGAATATTATAGCGAGGAGTTCTTTTTCTGTTGTGCTGTAATTGGATTCACTCTTATTGAGTGTTCGAGAAGCATAGGCTATATATAGGCTGATCTTTGCCAATCGAGCCTTGGGACAGAACAGCACCAATGGCATAATTGGAGCCGTCACATGTGAGTATAAAAAGTTTGGAGAAATCGGGGTAGGCTAGGACGGGAGCGGAGGTAAGTTTTTGTTTGAGGAGGTTGAATGCTACTTGTTGTTGGTTTTCCCATCTAAACGGGATATCCTTTTTCAGGAGGGACGTCAGAGGTTTGGCAAGTTTGGAAAATTCTGGAATGAATCGGCGATAGTAGGAGACAAGTCCAAGGAAGGATTTTATGTCCTTGGGGGTTTTGGGAGTAGGGAATTCAATTACGCAATTGATTTTATCAGGATTAGGTTTTACTCCATCTGTTGAGATTATGTGACCGAGATACGCGACTTCTCGTCTGAGGAATTCGCACTTGTCCGGCTGGAGTTTGAGATTGAATTCTCGGAATCTTTGGAATATAGAACATAGATTTTTAATCATAGAAGGTAGATCGTACGAGTATGTGACGACATCATCGAGGTAAACGAAACAGCGAATGCCCTGTAGGCCAGAAAGCGTCGTGTTCATGAGTCTCTGGAATGTAGACGGCGCGTTTTTGAGCCCGAAGGGCATGCGGGTGAATTGAAAATGTCCTTGAGGGACATTGAAAGCGGTTTTCTCGGGATTATTAACTTGAATTTGATGAAAACCGGATGCTAAATCAAGAGTAGAAAAGTATTTGCTGTTGCCAAGCTGGTCTAGGATCTCAGTAATCTGTGGAATAGGATAAGTGTCACCAATGGTAACGTCATTTAGTTTGCGGTAGTCTATCACGACTCGCCATTTCTGTTGGCCGGAAGCATCGAGTTTTTTCGGGACCACCCATATGGGTGACGACCACGGGGACATGGATGGTTCAATGATGCCTTGTTCGAGCATCTGGCCTATTTGTTTATTGACCTCTTGTTTATGGATTTCGGGGAAACGGTAGGTTTTGGTATGTATAGGGTCTTCGGTAGTGGTTTTGATATCGTGACTGATAGCATTAGTGCATGTGAGTTTTTCACCAGGGAGATAGAAGATGTCAGAGTAGTCGGAACAGACTTGGAAGAGGGCTTCGGCTTCTTCATGGTTCAAATGGTCTATTCGTAACAGGTTAAGCACCTGCTGAGTTCTTTCTACAGAATTCTTAATTTCTGGTAGGATATTGGAGTAGTTAACTGGGTACACTTCTTTAGTGGATTCAGAGCAGATAGAGTCAATGGGGATGAGTCTTAAGTCACTTTTTACTTTGAAATTGATTGAGGACTCAGAGACGTTAACGACTGTTAGGTTTACTTTATTGTTTTCTTTCACACGAACGAGACAATTGGCAATTAGAAGGTACTTGGAGGGGTGTTGGTCGAGAAGCAACCCTTCTCCAAGTTCAGGGTTTGTGACTGAGCACTCTATTACCTTTTCGGTACGTGCTGGGATTACGAAATAAGGATTAGTGAAGAATATTTTAAGGTTGGAGTTACCGAGGTTCAGAGATTCGTGTGTAAAATTAATACTGCCTTGGAATTGGGTGAGGAGGTCGTTTCCCACTATACCATCATAGGGTAGGTCGACATCACTTACAACATGGAATTTGTATTTTAAATAGGAATTTGACTTGTCGTTAGGGTATAGCTTCAGGTCGAAGGAACCTAGGGTTGGAATAGTGTCATTGCTAGAGTTGAAACCTTTTAATTTTAGGACTTCCTCGTTCAATTTCGGTTTTGATTTTATTGCGGAGTTTTTTAGGAGACTAATCGAGGAGCCTGTGTCTACTAAGAGTGATAAAGGCAAACTGGAAACGGAGGTGTGAACAATGACGTGAGGCAGTGATTTCTTCGATGGGTCAAATGATATTTCATAAATAGGAATATTTTTATTCGTCTCGTGTTTGGTAGGGAGGTGTGAAGATTTGGAATACGGATTGGATATAGTAGGCTTGGTACAGGATACAGTGGATTCAGAGGTTGGTTTGGCTATAGGTTTGGATAGAGTGGATATAGTAGATTTGGTACGGGATTCAGTGATTTTTCCTATTATAGGTTTAGATACAGTGGATATAGCAGGGTAAGATACAGTGGGTTCGGTGATTTTTCTTCTTACAGGTTTGGATACAGTGGATATAGTAGGGTTGGATACAGTGGATATAGTAGGGTTGGATACAGTGGATATAGTAGGGTTGGATACAATGATTCTTCCTGTTATAGGTTTGGATACAGTGGATATAGTAGGGTTGGATACAGTGATTCTTCTTGTTACAGGTTTGGATACAGCGGATATAGTAGGTTTGATATTGGATTCAGCGGTTCTCCGGGCTACGGGGTTAGATACAGCGGATATAGTAGGATTGGATACAGTGATGTGGGAGACAGCGATTCTCCGAGCCACGGAACTATAGGTGTCTTTTCCTTGAACTAGTTGGCGTCTCGTACGATACCGGAACGAGGCGCTATCTAGTTTAAATCTTGCTTGATTTGAGCTTCATAATCTACTTCGTCCTGACCTCCATCATCCTGTTCGTGATTGAAGTTGACCCTTCGAATGGGGTGGAAATTAGAGCTGGAAGTAGAAGATTGTTGTTGGTCACGAAGCTTATTGTTATATTCCCGTTTCCTGCAGTTTTCAATGGTATGCCCCGGGAATTTACAGTATCTGCAGGTTACGGTAGGGTTGTGTCTTATTGGATTTGATGCTGGGGGTTGAGATCGAAATTGACTTGGACCAGGGGTACGTAAGCTTTTGTTCACTGGTTTATTATCAGCGAGAGCGGTCCTTTTGTATAAAGTTTGCTGGATTCGTTCTTCGGAGATAGCGAAATTAATCGCTTCGTTCAGCGTTCTGGGGGATCGGCACCTGACTATGTTCGAAATTCGTGGGTGCAAACCCATAAGGAAATGTTGTAGAGCGAGTTCTTCCATGGCCGCGGTACGGCCTGGGAGTTCTTTTAATTTTGTATTATTTAGTGTTATTTCTGTCAATAGTTGTGACAGATAAGTTTCAACGCGGAGGGCGTATTGACTAACATTTTCGCCGGATAGTTGCCTACTTTCCTGGAGTTCGGTTAGTAGGTGGGAATAGTGTTTCCTTTCACTAAATTGGGTTTTTAAGAAGTCTTTTAATTGTTCCCAATTACTAAAATCTTTAATAGAACAAGCCACTTCAGCTTTTCCCTGAAGTTGGCATAGTATGTATTTAAATAAAATTGGTTTTTGAACATTACTCGCTAATTCGTAGGCGTTGTCGCAATTAATTATAAAGGAATTCAGCGTATCCCTACTGCCATCGTATGGCTTAATGAATTTTAATAAGATGTTCAGGTCTAGGCCTGGTGCAGGGGTTGGTATAGCCATTTTTTGTGTTTTCGAACGTGTTCGTTTTTCACTGTGACCCGGACTGACCACTCTTTCATCCTCAGTATCTAGGGGTAAATCGATGTCTACCACTTCTAACAGTTTAGGGTCCATTGTCCTTTAATTAAATATAAGACAAATCGAAATATAAGAATGTAGAGTACAATGAGCTTAAATCTAAAAATAGCACACGAATTAATACACAGTAAAATAACTAGTACAGTTCAAACACAGAGATTAAAAATTAGTAGTAAGAAAGAACAAAGACCAGACTCACGGCAACAATGTTGCACGAACGGCGAGCACGATGACGGCGACGGGAAGCGTTGATCGCATTCCTGAGCGATAAGGGCGACACGGGGTCACAGTCACAGGTGAATACGCAATTGTTTGATTGTTCACTCGCGGCTTACACAATTAATCTTGATTGTGTTGATACACTGGGTGTGTGATGATTTTCTTTCAGGATTTTGGTGATTTATAGTAGGTAGAATAGTTGTCGTGTTGAGGCACGATGTCCGAGTACGGTAAAAGGCACCTCAGCGACCAGATGCAGTGCGGGAACGCAGATGCGGCGTAGACGGAGCGGGCGTCAGGGTTCAGCGGTGTGGGGTGATTCCACAGTTTTCAGGTTTCTTGAATTAGTAGGATACAGCGGGATTCGGCGGTAAGCACTGAATACTGGGAATACACACACGAACTTGGGAGACGTACCGGGGATTTCTTTAGCTTTTAAAATCCCACCGCTGCCACCAATGTTAGAACGAGTCCCGGGGTTGAGGTTTTAAAAAAAATGAAACAATGTTAAGTTGGATTAATTGGCACACAACCGTCACGAACAGTGGCTAGAATGGGACTAACTGCTGGCCGATGTCGCAATAGCGACGCTGGCCTGAAATGCTGATGCGGCAGCATCAGTTATTACTGTAAGCTATTTCATGAGCATTTCAGGGGTGTAACAGTACGCATTTATAGGGTTGTCATAGGCAGGTGTAAAACGATATTTTTATTGATTTAATTAGGAAACAAAAGTAGTCTGAAAGGCGTCAAACTTTCGTTGGTAATTCTATACAAGGAACACAACCAAACCCTAAAGTTTTATTTCGAACTTTTGTCACACCCTGTAGATGTAATGCGTGGTCGAATCGTAGAGAAGATACTGTCTTTGACCACCCTTTTTTTAATAAAACCGTTCAAACATATCTTGTCTCTGCTCTTTAATTTTCCCTCATGCTGCTCTACAGCCTCTCCTTAAGTTACTCTGGCCGTATCAAATACCGGACCGGTCTTAGACAGCAATATTTAAAAATAAATCAGTAAAAAAATTATTCAATTTAAAGAGGTATGGAATAGCGGATTTTCCACCCGATTTGGGGTAGTAACCCCCAGCTTACAGAAGACCAAAAAACAATGATATTTTGAGTCAGAATCAACTTTGACTTAACATAGCAGTACCCCAAATGAACGTTAGATGGCGCTTACGTCGAAACAATTTATCCTAATTTGCAGATTTTAGTTTATTTACTATGAAAGAACCTAACAGCGCTAAGTAGTAAGCAAGAATGCGATACTACATGTGTTAATATTATTAACATCGAGGACAAATACTTCATAATAATTACGATTGAACTGTATAAACTATACAAAATATCAAAAAACTTAACTGAATAAGACTTGTAGTAAAGGACAATGGGCAAAACGCACCCAGCTCCGCCAACAATGTAATTAGTATGAATCGACAGATCTATGAAAAACTAGCCTTTTTTATTATGACACCGAAAATAAATATCCCGGGAGTCAAAAGATATGACACCGTAAATATATATCCTGGTAGTCAAAAGATATGAGACATGGGCATATTTAAGTAGCTAATTAAATTCATTTTATAGTACCTTCATTTTATATTATTAGTAACCATAATAATATGCCATATCGTACTATACAACCAGATATACGACAAAGCCTGCCAACTATCCTGCGCTTAAACTTACTGAGACATCTCAAAATGATTTACGGGGTTTGAAGGACTTGCAGTTGCAAATAGTCGACACGTATTACTTCGTTGTGATTGTGCGCTACCTGTCTCTTGATTGATTTTTATCTAAGACGCTTTGGACATTGGAACACGATTATCGGTTTTGTCAATTAGTATGGATGAACTGGAATCATGTTTTCTCCAAAGCATGGACAAGTTTATATGATTTATGGGCGCTCCGTTTTACATAGAAGACAATTTACTATAACAAACAGAATGTTTGAAAAAACCTCAACCCATGCAGGGATTTTTGGATTTACTTTAACGCGGCAGAATAACATAAGGGGGCACTCTTGCACCTTGTGAAGTACTCCCATAATTCCTGAGCTAAGTAAATTAATTACCTTGTTTCATTAATGTTCGTTCGTTATAGTACTTGTACATATTTAACTTAAAAAAACTAAAGACCCCCGGGATGGAATTTGATGCGCTTTGGCACATATGATCTTGACTATAATACCAGGCCCGGTCTGGCCAGGGCGGCTGGTCGGCGATCGCCGAGGGCCTCCGGCTCAAGGGGGCCTCCAAAAGCCAAAAAATTCAAGTATACAAAAGTTTTTTCATTATAAAAAAATATTTTGTTTTACTGTTCCACAGCGACGTAATACAGCAAAAACAATTTTAAATAAACAGTAACCTACTTTTTATTAAATTACAGCTAAGGTTAACCTAGGTATATTAAAAAAGTAATAGTAAGTCGCTCGGTGCTCGAAGTACTCGGTCACCCCCCCCGCGCGCACCTGCATGTCGCGTCGTAGCTGTTTGCTGTCAGTTGAATTGACCTGCTGTCGGTGAGTTGATGTGCGTTGTGAGTTTGTTTGAAATTTAAAGGTGAATTTTTCAGTTTATAAAATGAAACGTGTGCACCCAAGTGGTGCAAGTAAAAGAAAAAAGAAGGAGAGGAAATCTTTCGAAATAAAACAAAGTTCACAAAGTTTGAATTTATGGTTAGCTGGTTCCAGTTCCAATCCTGAAAACATTGAAAAAACGCAAACAGGTAGGCGGAAATATCAGAAGATTTTTATGAGCATATAAGCCCTTAACTTAAAATACTTTTGATTGTTTGTATTTGTTGCTAAAGTAAATTTTTGGAGTAAAATGTGTGATAAACAGTAAATGTGATTCATACATAGATGTATTCAAAATATAAAAAAATCGGACGTTCTTTTTTACTGGGTATGGCAAAAACTCCCTTAAATCATTAACTATTGTTGTTGTATAAAAACTAGGTACTATTGGTCATATTTTTTAAATTTAAGACTTAAAGCAATTTTAAGAATAGGCCTTTACATATTATTGCAGCTATAAGTTAAATACAAATTAAAACTTATTGATACCTTAGTGTAGAATCATAAATACTGTAAAAAAAATTAAATTGATGGTAATTTTCATAAATATACTTTGCAACAGATCCATAATCAGGTGAATGACCTTCCGTTTAGTTGACAGGATGTTTACGCATCGCCACCGACGCGGACGCCATCGCATCTTATCAGTGAATTTCGGACTCGGATTGTTCCCAGTTCTACCCACCCCTCTACCCCTCACCCCTCTCAACTTTACCCAAATGCACTCTGAAATAGTTTCCTCCAGTTTTTGCCGTTGTTAGTGCTCTCTTTCATTCATTTAAGCCTGAAGATGTGTTCATTTATTTGATATTTACCCGACGTCATTTTCAGCTCTATAAGAGAGCCAATCCTACTACTATTATAAAGGCGAAAGTTTGTAAGTATGGATGTATGGATGTTTGTTACTCTTTCACGCAAAAACTACTGAACCGATTTCAATGAAATTTGGCACATAGGTAGATTATTACCGGGACTAACACATAGGATACTTTTTATTCAGGAAAAATTATATGTTCCTGAAGGAGTCCGATATAACCGAAATCCACCCGGGCGAAGCTAGGGGCAGAAGCTAGTCTTATTATAATGCTTAACTTTCCGAATTTCCATGACCGTTATTAAAGTTTATTATGAATAATTTTAATAATACTTAGTTTTCTATATTGTTTTGGGGACATTTGCCACGCCTACGATTGTAAGATTAAATTATTTTAAAAGGCTAATGTAAACAGAATAATTGTTTAAGATGTTTTGTATAAGACTACTGTATTTCGTATTATTTTGCACCCACGATGTTATTACTTATTTTCAGGAAACGAAGATCAAATTGAGCCTCCTTCAATCCAAGCAGAGGCTACTGTAGCTACATCGTCTGGTGGGAGTGAAAATAAGAGGGAAGAAACTACTACTAGCAATCAAAAATTTCTAGACCTAAATCTAGACCACCCCAAACCGTCGTTGACGCATTTCGACAGGGATTCGTCAATAAGCTCTGACTCTGATTCAGAAATCAGCGATGAAGAATCTAAACAAGACACGCTTGATGCTTCTAAGAAAAACCTTGGTTGTTTCATATGTCCAAATGAAAGTGATCACATTGGAATAAAAAAAGCTTTTATGGAAAAACATCCAATCCAAGTTCATGAGGGAAAAGGAGTTAAACTTCCGTTTGATCCATCCAAACTCTACTATCGTCTTTTGCCGAATGGAGAAAAAATACACAGAAAATGGTTATCTTATTCCATTGAGCTCAACAAAGTATATTGTTCTTGTTGTATGGCTTTCGGAGGCAAGGATAACAGAGATTCCACATTTATTACTGGACATGATGTTACACCAAAACACATTTATAAATCGCTGGAAACTCATGAAAACTCCCATTATCATGAACTTGCGGCCAAGACAGCTTTTCAATGCCTAAAAGGTCGTGATATTGAGAGTCTTCTAGCGGGACACCAATCTAAACAACGGGAAAGAGAAGTTCACACAAGAAGATTAGTTGTTCATCGTTTGATTGACATAGTTTTATTTCTGGGTAGACAAGGCATTGCTTACAGAGGGGACAAAGCAGAAGGGGCCTACTCACTTGACTCTGTAGAAAATCATGGTAATTTTCTCGAACTTGTCATGATGGTTGCAAACTATGACGTCATTTTACAAAACCATGTGAAACAGTGCATTGAGGAGAGTAAGAAACATAAACAAAAAACAATTGAGAAAAGAAAACTTGTCGGAAAGTCAACCAAAAGACAGTACGGGCGAGGCTCTTTGATCACATTTTTGTCCAAATCGTTTATAAACAAGTTAATTAAAACGATTGCTACAATTGGACGTAATATCATATTGAAAGACCTCAAAGATAGTATTATTTACAGCGTGATGGTAGACTCTACCCAAGATGTGGCAGTGATGGACCAATTAGCTATATGCGTACGCTACGTTGTCCAAGGAAAGGTTTATGAAAGGCTACTAGAGATGACTGTTATTGATGATTCTAGTGGACAAGCATTGTACGAGCGAATAACATCGGAATTAGCAAAGTACGGAATTCAAGCATCAAATATAGTTGCGTGTTCATTCGACGGGGCAAGTAATATGAAAGGGTGTTACAATGGCTTACAGGCTCACTTCAAAAAGGCAAATGAAAATATGATTTATACTCACTGTATGGCTCACGTCTTAAACTTAGTAGTAGCTGACTCGACAGTAAAGTTTCTTCAAGCAGAAAACGTATTTGGATTGGTAGAGGAATCTGCAGTTTTTCTGAGTACATCTTACAAACGAATGGCAGTGTGGGAGAAAGAAACAAAAAAACAACATACCGCCCACGACAAACTTTATAGACTGCAAAAAATAGGAGCCACTAGGTGGTGGAGTAAACATAAGGCTCTGTCATCGATAATTGATGAAAGTGTTTTAAGGAGCGGGGAAATTGCCACGGACAAATTAACTAACGTCATTACCGTATTCAAAGAAATATCTGATGGTAATTTTGATTGCAAATCCAGATATATGGCCAGAAATTTGGCAAGTCAATGGGCGAAATTTGAAAACCTATTTATTTCATTCGTTTTACTAGATATGTTTCTTGTTATAACGCCTGTTTCGAAATATTTGCAAACTAAAACATTGGACTACGCTATTGCTTGGGATTTGGTTCAAACACTACTTAAACAGATCAATGAAAAAAGAAATGACAAACATTTTGAATTTTTGTACACGAAAACAAAAGAGTATGCGACTGCTGTTAACAGTAAATTGGAAGATAGCAATATTGATTTGGAATTACAATTGGACTTTACGGAAAGAAGAATTTCAAAGAAAAAACGAATGCCTGGGGAACAATCCAGTGATGATGCTCCTGAAATATCAGCAGCTCAACATTTCAAGCATGTATTTTTCAATATGTTAGACTGTGCTAGAATAAGCATAGAAGAAAGATTTTGCCCCAACAGAGAAATTTTAGAGGACCTTTCTTGGTTAAATCCAAGAAAATTTAATGACATAATGACGACAAAAGACTTTCCGGCTGGAGTCCTCTCTTGTATCTCAAAACTTTGCAATGTTGAAAGAAGTATATTATTAATAGAACTTAAACAATTTGCAGATCAGTACAAAAGTTTCATAAAAGTTGTAAAAACTCAAGATGAACAGATCCCAGACGAAGAATCAAACAAAGCAGAAGAAATTTTAAAAGACCGTGAACTCGATTCGGAACCTGAATCAGAAGAAGACAATTTTCGTGGTTTCTGCAATGACAGTAAAAAATGTTTCAAGTGTTTGTCATGCGCCTTCTCAGTTATTTTTGAACTCTCTGGATCAGGATTGTTCACTAACTTATATGTAGTTTATAAATTTATCCTAACGATACCCTGTACACAGGTTACATGTGAACGGGTTTTTTCGAAGTTAAAAATAATTAAGAATCGTCTTAGGGCTAGTTTAGGCCAAGACCTTATGTCTAGCCTTATTTTTATGAACATAGAGAGAGACTTGTTTTCTGACATCGACAGAGAAGAAATCATTAATGTCGTGGCCAGTAGTAGTGACGAACTTAAAAGAAAACTGATGGGATAGGCTAGGCAATCGTTAATAAGGCTACTATCACTATGGTAGGAATTTTTGTCGTCTTTCTACGGTTAACACAATTTTTTTTTAACTTCTTTATGTAATAATTATTTATGTTATGGGGGGGGGGCCTCAAATCACCATCTAGCCGAGGGCCTCCAATGGAGCCAGACCGGGCCTGTATAATACCTTTCAAACAAATGTAATTTAAGTCGTGGCGGACGTGGGTGCAGCGTCCATACATTTTTGCCCATTGTCCTTTAATCAAGTCTCATGTCGCTAGGACTTATAGTTTCCGAGATATATGCGAAAAACCGAAAAATGGGACCTTCAAGCCCCCCCCCCCCCCCCAGGCTTAGGGGCTACGGGCGGGGACTTTTGATATGTTTACCTCCTAACTTGTCCAAACAAAGTAACGAAATCATAAATAGTGTTCTAAGCATTTCCCTCTATACCTTTCGTTGCCTGGACTACTTTATATTACAGGCATCAATGTATTGAAAGTTTGAAAAATTATTAATTCAAATTCGACAAGTTAGTCGTCTTTAGACAGGGCGTGTGTGTGATAAATGTGTCAAACCAAATTTGTCACTTATTTTTAACATTAAAAGATGAAAGAAAGAAAGAAAGAAAAAGTATTTATTGGCCAACACGCAAATACATTTGTAGAAAAAAAAAACAATGAGCAAAAAAAAAAAGAACAATAAAATTAAACAATACAGAAGAGAAAGAAGAATGGCCAATCAGGACCCTGCCTCAGCTTAATGCTGTTATCGTGGGAACGAATATTCCCACCATAACAGCGCTGGTATTCTGGCAGGGCCTGTACAAGGATGCCAGAGGGATTAAACATTTAAATAATATAAATTACCAAAAAGTATATAAAAAGGAAGTTCAGTGCAAAAATATATAAATATTAAAATACTTAAACTATGTAACATAAATAATTAAATTATATAAGCATAATATATTAATAAAGTTATAATGGTAATTAGGCCGAATATGCTACTCTCCTCGCCCCCCCTGCGAAAGCCGCATCCGGAGTGTAGCCCCGGAACGCAACCATGCCGGCCCGCCTTGACATTGACAGTGACACTGCACACTGACAATTTCTGAGTTAAAATTCTCCCTCAAGTGCCACGTAACCAAATAAAGTCTTTGCACGTAACACGTAAATAAACACATTGCATTGCACTGATGACAGATCTCAGTGCTCGGTAAAACCTACGAGGTTTTTGAAATGTAATATTATTATTTATTTTAATGTGAAATTGAATACACAAATAAAAAAAGAGAAAATTACCGGAACAATACGTATTTATGACCTTTGAAACCAATCAAAATAAAAAGAATTGACTTTGGATTTTGTAAATGCGCGCCTATGAACGCAGAGCTGAAAACAAATGAAAATCATAAAGAAAATTAAAATAAGTTTAATAGCGATACAGCATTCATCATAAGTGTTAAGGTAAAGACGTTCTAGTGCAAAAAGAAAAAAGTGCAAATTTTTAAAATAAACAATCTTATTCAAAGTCTATAAGCTGGTATTTGTCATTTGTTTAAATGAATACAGACCAAACTAGTATCTAAAAATACAATATAAATAATATCATGTCTATTTTTTTGTTTTATATTGACAGAAAAAACTAGTTTTCGTATGAACAATTGTAAAATTAATAATTGATTTAATACATTCTCATATACATCCAAGAAAAAAAATCATATAAATATTATGATTTAACTTCCTATCAATGTAACAGCAATTTTGCTTAGTGAGGCTTTTTCAAAAATGTATAGATTTTTTGAGCCGTAGTGGCAACGTTTATTTTCATAATCGGGCTAAGTTTATTGGTCCACGAGGCTGAGCTAGCTCCAAAATTTCTGGATTTTGGTGGACTATGAAGATCAATTAGTTGTGCTAATAGATAGCATTGGTGTTCATTACCTCTGTATCCCAAGTTCCGATGATAACGCTCGTCTACCAGTCTACAATATGGAAACAATATGTGGGTCACTCCTGTCTTCTCAAATGCTTGATCCTGTAAGCTTCTTATCCGAATTATAATATCTTTACTTTTTCCCCAAAATTGATTGTCAATTAATTCAAGCGCTTGTTCGTTCGATAACCCATAAAGTATTTTGAATTTCTCAAAGAGGGTTATTAGCTGTAAGCCTGTTCCAGCCAAATGGTTCATACAAGCAACTTTCAATATTTCATCCAACTTCATACTTTTTTGTTTATCTGTCGAAGTCATATTTTGAAGCATTAACCCGAAGATTAAAACTAAAAATTGTTTTCCTGACTCATTGAAACGTAGTACATTAGTTAATACCCTGTTTAAAGGTTCACTAGGAGAAGGGATAGTTGATCCAAACGGGTACGGAACCATCTGGTAATAGACCTTTTGTAAATGTCTACTTGAAAACGCTGCTTTCAAGTCTAATTCCGATTTCGTGATTCGTCTTATCATTACAAATATAAGAAATACTGCTGTGCAATGAAGTGCAAGTAATGACTCATTGTTATAATCTATTGAGGTTTCTTTTCCAATTATAGATTCAAATGCCTTCTTCATGTCTTCCCTAAAGTCGTCGAAAGAATTACTGCATGATTTTAATAGATTCTCAAACTGGTTTTCCAAATCAGGTGATGTGATATATGTCGGAATGGTGAACTCATTTTCACATGTCGAGCTGAGGTTAACTAATTTCGTTTCTGTATTGTTGAAGTCCGGGGCTGTTAATAATATATTTGAAAAAAGTTGTCCGACATCCTGCGGCTGTGATGTTGCACCGAAATAATAAACATAAAAGGTTTTTAACAATAATATGTTAGCAGTGATCTCGGTTTTTTGGTCAAATTTCAAACGATTAAAATCGTTCTGAATTATATCATCTGACCAGAACCATTCTTCAGGATTTAACACATCACAAAATCCTTGCATCACGGCTATCAACTCAGGGGTAAAAATGCCTTCAAACTTACTAAAACTCATGGCTGATTCAATGAATTGCGTTGCGGACACCACGATGTTCGTTAATGTAGATTATATGTATTTTTTATCGTTTGGTATATAAAATGATATTGTCGTGCACTTTGTTAAGTTCTCACTGAACCAAAGAGTAAAGTAAGTATACCAACTGAACCACTGACTTAGATTACAGATATTCACATTGATCGGAACGAAATGAATGGCCACAGACCAATAAGAGAACAAGTTTGAATGGCCAATACGCGCGGGCCAAGCGTATTTATACAGAACAGGAACAGGGTTGCCGTTTTACAAAATTTAAAGTTACCTGACCATTTCAATAATTCCGCCAGATATGGGGAAAATTAGTTGCTGAGAATCTGCTAAATGTCGTTTTACTTTTTATGTCAACGTAAAAAATATTATTCTTGTATTTTTTTACTCGTCTTATGTACATACCTTTTTATATTATTTTTATTTATAAAAGCATCAAATTAATAAATAACAAAATAAATACATGATACTTTCACATTTACGACCTCCGTGTTCAAGTGGTTTGTACGCCAAGTTTCAAGGTATCGCCTACTCGTGAGATCCCGGGTTCGAATCCCGGTAGAGGCAGACGTTTGTGTGATGAATGCGAACATTTATTCTCTAGTCATATATGCTGAATATATATTTCTTCATAAATTTCTATATGTGTCAATATATTTATTTTATCCATTACCCTAGAATCCCATAACATAAGCTTTACTTTGGGGCTAGGTTAATTGGTGTGAGTATTTTAAATATTTATTATTATTATTTAAAATTAATACATTTATACTTTATAACCTTCTTACTTCCGCCCGCGACTTCGTCCGCATTAAAGTTAGTTTTATGACAATGCTACAGGAACCTGACATTTGTTTGTGTTTAATTGTGATTAAATGAATCCTGTCACAATCCAGGTAAAAAACTACATATATGTGTGCCAATTACAAACAAAGTCTTTCAGACATTTTTGCGATTATTTTTATATCCAGTGTTTGAACTATTTAAAGGAACTTCCCCATATTTTTTACGAAAATCTAACACAATAAAACTAAACGCATGCACAGATTCAAACCCTTTGATGGAAATGAATGAATGAATTATGTTAGTATATTTGTTAAATAAAACTAGTTTTTTACGGGTTAATGCACGAAACTTTATTTATTTATTGACGTTTCGCAGCCTTTACAGGCTGCATCGTCGGAATCAATATTACTACCTTCGAAAGACTTCTATTGAGCGTTCGGTTATTTCATTTTTCGATTTTTAAAGTTCATACATAGACAATAAAACTTTAAAAATTGTTTTGGTTTCACTTAGTCTTGATATCAATGAACGAGAATGAAAACAATTTATCTAACCAATTAAGACTTGTTTTTAGTAGTTGTTAGTTCAAGGAGAACTCATGTGGAAGCTCAGTTACCAGTATTTGTAAAGAAAATCGGAATCAAAAATGACTCTTTATAATATTAGTATATATTATATTGATTAAATTAACTAACTTACACTCACACCAATTAGCCTAGCCCCAAAGTAAGCACTATAAGGCTTGTGTTATGGGATGCTAGGGTAACGGATAGAATACATATACTGTACATATATAAGTATATTTATATAAATACATATTAAACATCCTTGACTGGAGTACAAATGCTCGTATTCATAACACAAACATCTGCCCCCACCGGGATTCGAACCCGAGACCTCTCGAGTCGGCGACAGCCATGAAACCCGACGTACAAACCACTCGGCCACGGAGGTCGTCAAAAAATTTAAAAATTACACACAAAAAATATATGTAATACTAGAACAATGAACCTAAAACTAAAAACCTTAAAAAATATAATATAGTAGCTAAAATATATTATTAAAAGGAGTCCCGAGCAAGGTTCCGAAAATACTGGCAGCGTTCCCCTTTGAAAAGCGCGACTAATTCTTTGTCCGAGGTAGCTGCCAGCTCTTCGGTCTCCTGTGATGTCGACTAACCTTTTTGTTATTCCTTAAAAAGCCTTATAGCGCTAGGACCCCACAGACCAATGACTTAATGTGCTTTATGTATTATAAGTTACAATTTTTACTGAAAAGGCAAGGCGATAGCTATCGTATGATAAAGTTTCTAGAAATCGTTAAATATCCCCCTCCCCCCTAAACATTCATAAATTCTCCTACATTTAGCGACAAAGTCCCCAAAACGGCAACACTGAGCAGGAATGTTAATTGTTGAAAATTACTGTGAAGTGATGTATTGATCCGATGTTTGTAATATTATTCTAGGAACGCCAACGTAACATGATAAAGAATGTAAACAAAGACCTTTACTGAGTTACATTGCGATAGCGAGCGACTATTATCTCCACGTGGAGCTCGATGGCGCAAGTGGTTAGTGCGTTCGGCTGCGATCGTTGAAGTTAAGCAACTTTCGCAGTGGTCGGCCATTGGATGGGTGACCAAAAATTTACTTTCTCGAGCTCCTTCGTGCTTCGGAAGGCACGTTAAGCCGTTGGTCCCGGCTGTATTTGCAGTCGTTAGCACCCACCAATCCGTACTGGGCCCGCGTGGTGGGTCATGGCCCATTCTCCCTATCCCATCCATAGGGAAGGCCTGTGCCCCAGCAGTGGGGACATTAATAGGCTGATGATGATGATGATGAGCATTTGCTCACACATAACTGTGACACACTTTCTGTGTTCAGTGATTATATCAGTCTATCCTTATCTCTCGTACGCAGTAATGTCAGCAGTTTGTCGACAACGTCTGTCGTTCATGGTACAGGAAAGCGGCCACAGTGCAATGTTTATGAATCTCCGGAAATATCGGAGACTCATAAAAAACAAGGTACATGGTAACAATCCCGTTAATAGCTATAATGTTAGTGACCATGAAACTTTAAAACAATATACCAATAAAAAATGTATTGAACTCTTGATACTTTTTTAAATGATTTATCTCATTTCGTTGGAATTACTTTTGTTTCGTGTTGCAGTTAGGGTTGCAACAATATATCGAATAATTGATAAAATCGATTATATCATCATTAAAATATCGGTAATTATATCTACACGTCTCATTCGTTCATTCCTCAGAAATACATTCCCCTTAGAGACACTTTTAATAAAACTAAGCTTTTATTCCCCAGAGCAGAAATACACTTTCGGCTCGGAAACTTATTTATTTGCTACTGCCGGCGTCGGGAGTTAGTTAGAAATAAAGGTTCACTGCTCGTTCCCCGTAGCTGATAGCGTGATAATATGGAGCCTATATGTTGACCCGACGTCTTAATAATATTCGTGCCAAATTTGAAGTAAATCCATGCAGTACCGTCGAGACCCGTAACTTCACCTGTGCCACCAATCTTCGCCTGTTATCGAACTAATTCATGTAGCCGTTCCAATATTACCGTAGGCTTCGCAAAAAATTACTAAATATCAACTATTTTTAAGTTATGGCAACATTTTGTTAGTATTTAAGACTAACTTCACGTTGTTGGTGATCAGTGCACTTTTTTCACAAGACAAACAACACGTTTTTTTTCGTTTGTATTTGAACTTCAGTTTTAGACAGTGATACATAAAAGGTAATTATAAACTTTTTATTTAATTGTTATCTTTAATTAATACTCTTTCAAATGATATTATAATTTTCTATATAGTCTACGTTTTAAAGTGTTAATTCAATAAAATGCTATTGTGGTGACAGAAGCAGCCATCTTGTTGCCAAACTTCGTCTACTCTAGGGTTGTCAATCCTAATATTATATGTCATAAACTATGTGCTAAATTTTTAGACATAATAAATAACCTTAATAATAATAATATCATCGTTTTCATGTTTTTATTTTTAGGGTTCCGTACCTCAAAAGGAAACAACGGAACCCTTAAAGGATCACTTTGTTGTCCGTCCGTCCGTCCGTCTGTCAAGACCGTTTTTCTCAGGAACGCGTGAAGGTATCAAATTGAAATTCATATCTAATACTCAGATCTACTGTCCCTGCGAGCTGTGAAAAAATTAACCTTCTAAGCCAAAGCAATCAAAAGATATAGCCGTTTATGCTGCAAATTTCTACAAATTTTCGAAACTCGCACGGGAATCAAAACCTACTGGGTACTTCCCGTGAACTTAGAAATCTTGATATTTGGTATGAAGTAACGTCTTATAATACAGCGAAAATCGTAAATTTTTAGTTAGGTGCATCATATAATATTTTTTTTTTTTAATAATTATTAAAATATACCTACAGGTTTGTACGGAACCTCGGTGTGCGAGTCCGACTCGCACTTGGCCTGTTTTTTTAAGCATTTAACTGCTGGATGCTTAAATCTAAAGAAAAGTTTACTAGAAAAAATTCTACGCGGATCAGGCAGCAGACGGGACTCGGACCTCCGCTATCCGGGCAAATGCACTGACCATTATGCTACCGCGGCGCTGACGGCCGTGTCGAATTTTCTCTAGCTACTACTACGTACTACCTACAATGCGAAGGGATAGCGTTGTAGGTACCTACAATGCGAAGAGATGGCGTTGCCTTGCAGCCTAAGGCTAGAGAAAGCTCGACACGGCCGTCAGGGCCGCGGTATGTTTGTTCAAAAGAGGAGTCAAGTATCCTGAAAGAGTATTAAATTATACAAAAGGGGCCATATCATTGATTTTCGCAATAACGGCAGGAGGAGAATGTCTTCCTCCATATGTCGTGTATAAAGCAAAATACTTATATACACAATGGACACTAAATGGACCTTTAGGATCCAGATTCAACCGATCTAAATCCGGATGGTTTGATAGTCTTTTATTCGAAGATTGGTTTGAAAGTATCATTTTACCGTGGGCGAAAAAGAAAACTGGTACTAAGGTTTTAATTGGAGATAATCTCGCGTCCCACATAAATTACAAAATTGTTACATACTGTGAAGAAAATAATATACGTTTTGTATTTTTACCACCCAATTCGTCACATTTGACGCAACCCTTGGACGTGTGCTATTATGGCCCATTAAAAAAGCTTTGGCGAGAAATTCTATTAAACTATGAAGCAACTATTCACAAGGGACATTTCCCAGATCTACTAAAAATCCTAAAGAATCAACTGAACGAGAAAAGTCATAACATAATCAGTGCTTTTAGGAGCACTGGTATTGTACCATTCAATCCCGATAAAGTGATTAGTAAACTACCAGACTCAAAACAGTCAAAGATGCCATATTCTATTGACATTGCATTACTAGATTGGTTAAAAGAGATACGCACAGCAGATCCTAATAAAAAAGTACGAAGTAAAAAAATAAATGTTCCACCGGGTAAATCAGTCTGTGCAGGCGACTTTGCAGATTTATCAAATCAAGTGAAGAAAAACAAAAAAAAGGTAAAAACCGCCAAAAATACTAAAAGAATGGACAACATGGAACAATCTGGTTCATTATTGCAGTCAAAGTCACTGCTGAATCCAAAAAGTCCAGAAAGTCTGGTAAACTTGTGTATTAGAAGTGTCAATGCTTACTTTAGTCAATGTGAGCAAATACCTGAGGCATCCTCTTCAGAAATGTTAAAAGTTCTTAGTTTGGATAAAATTTCTAAGAGTGACCAAGCCAACATTCCATTTATTAATGAAGTACCAGAATGCCTACAACCAACCAACAAAACAAAAATCACAATTACTTCTGATGTCATTGTCCAAGCAGGAACGTCTCGAAGAATTCAGCAGAAGAAACCAGTAAACACCAACTTTAAAATGAAAGGAGTAAGTAAAATAACGCGATCCGCCTTACACATGCAATTGCTTCCAATTAAAAAAGAAAAGGTAGCTAAAAGAAAAGTCCTAGAAGAAATAGCACAAAAAACAAAAGGAAAATTTACAGATACAATTGATATGAAACAAAACAATGAGACTAGAAAAAGAAAAATAAAAAGTAGGGAAACCAGTCAATCGAAAAAGAAGGGCCATAAACAAAAATCTATCAAACAAAAAAAGAAGAGACCCGTTAGCGAATCAAGCTCGGCAACTGACGTTGACATGTTTATATCTGATACGGACGATTCTGAATATGAAACGATAGATGAATTCATCACGCTTTGCCAACAAGAAGAACAAGAAAATTTAGAACCAATACCCTGTGGAATATCTGACATTGAGAATTTCACAGCAAATTGTAATAAATTAAATACAGATTCTTGGATTTTGGCTAAATTTGTAACCAAAAAGAGCATTAAGTATTACGTAGGAAAAGTAATCTCAATGAAAAATAACGTTCCCGAGGTGAAATTTGTCAGAAAAGTAAAGGAATCAAAATGTGATAGGGGATTGATGTTTACTTACCCAACAATAGATGATATTTGTACTATGAAGCATTTAGATGATATTGTTATGGTATTTCCTGAACCAAACATCTGTCGGCGCGGTCAAATTATATTTAACATTAATTTGAGTCGTTATAATGTCCAGTAATTTGTTAAATTATGTTTATGAATATTTTGTGTGTCTTTGGATGACTGGTTTGAGACTGATTTAATGATTAAGGCTGATGTTTTAGTAAAAAGTTAACTTTACAGTTGTAAGTTATTTCTGTGTGGGTACTTTTTGATAAAGTTTATTACTAGTTTTTATGAATATTTTTTGTCTCTGGATGACACGTTTGAGACTGATTTAATGATTAAGACTGATGTCATAGTAAAAAGTTAACTTTAGAGTTGTAAGTTATTTCTGTGTGGGTACTTTTTGATAAAGTTTATTACTAGTTTTTATGAATATTTTTTGTGTCTTTGGATGACTAGAAGAAGAAAGAATAAGTAATAAGAAATAGGAAGATTTTACAATATAATTATTACTTTAACAAAATATTTAATTTTGTATTTGTTTACCCTTTAAATAAAGAATGAATAAACTGCTTCTTTTCTGAGAAACCTTTACCCCTTCCAAACCTACTAAGATGGTACTAAGATAAATTAACATAAATATTCACAACCCTAGCTGCATTATAGAAGATGTATAAGATCAACTTCAGACTGTTGCTTAACTTCGCCTACAACACATTTTTTTAAAATTAAGACTCTATTACACTTTAGTTAAAGTTCATAATCATCTGTCATACTTTAAACTCATGACACTTTATGTACCAAGTAGTATTTCTGAACTAATTCATAATATTTCGATAGGACAAGACGCAGGCGAAGTTAGGGAAAAACACCAAAACTTCGCCTTTCACCTTTGAGAGCGTTTTTTGGGCAATCAAGTAACTAAATTGAAAGAGCATATGATGTAAAACGATTGCTAGAGATAAATGAAATCTTTTATTAATCATATCGTGATTCTAAATTATTCTAAATTTGACAGATAAGTTCATAAAAGTGATAAAACCCAGGCGAAGTTACGGGTTTCGACGGTACTTTTTGAGTTTATCCCGGACACAGACCAAAATTCTAAAAACTATATTTTTGGCTTCGGTATCGATTGTAGATCACACCCCAAGTATTATTTTAAAAAAATATTCAATGTACAGTTTTGACCTTCCTACCATTTTATTATATGTATAGATTTTGGTTAAAGGGATAGTTTATCTTAATAAACTAAAAATGAATAGTAGCTACAAACAGCCAATTAATTACAAGTCCACACATCTAGACATAACTTAAAGATAGAAAGAAACTATTTGAACTGTCCAATGTAAAAATAATCTTAAATATCTAATCTATCTATATACAGGGTGGCGCAATAGAACGTGCATATTGCATCATCTTTTTTTGCGGGGTAGAAGGGGCGTGGGCGAGGGGAGACCGATATCGTTGGGTAGCGCGGTTCATGAAGTTTTAGTCACTATGAGTCACTTCGACGGGAAGCGTCGCGCATTTTGCGTGCGCGCATTTTACGAAAACTCTCGTTCGTACGTAGTTGTCAGGCGACTATTTTGTTCTGAGTATGGTGTACGGCAAATTAGGGAGGCTCCGAGTGCTAATTTAATTAAAATCTGGATAAATCGGTTTGAAGAGACTGGATCGACGTTTAAACCACACGCAAAAGGTCGTCCACGCACATCTAGGACCGAAGACAATATTGAGAGTGTTAAGCAGTCGGTACGAGAATATCCACAAATGTCTACTCGCAAGAGATCGTCTGTCCTAAACATATCGCGACGAAGTTTGCAACGAATTTTAAACTTGGATCTTAAATTGCATCCATACAAGCTGCAATTAACTCAAGAATTGAAAGACTCTGACTTCATAGCACGGCTCACATTTGCTAATGAAATGCTCAATCGGTTTTCAAATTTTGAAAACATCCTTTTCTCTGATGAGGCACATTTTCATATGAATGGGTTCGTAAACCGCCAAAATTGTCGTTATTGGAATAGTGAGAATCCCAGACTCAAACATCAAAAACCGTTACATAGCCCTAAAGTGACAGTTTGGGCCGCAATCTCTGCCAAAGGAATAATTGGTCCTTATTTTTTTGAAAACGCACGGGGGCAAAACATCACTGTTAATACCGAACGCTATGTTGCGATGTTGGAAGGTTTTTTGGCCCCAGAACTTGAAAATTCAAGAATAAAGAACTCTAGGACTTGGTTCCAACAAGACGGAGCTACCAGTCACACATCAAATGACTCCATGGCGGTTGTGAAGCAGATGTTCCCTGGCAAACTGATTTCGAAAAGAGGTGATATCCCATGGCCTCCGCGCAGTCCAGACTTGACGCCTCCTGACTTTTTTTTGTGGGGATACCTCAAACACAAAGTCTACACCAATAATCCGAGAAACATCAGTCAGCTCAAGGAGAATATTCGTGGTGAAATGGCAGCAATCACACCAGCACTACTTAAGAAAGTTTTCGGTAATTTCCGTTTGCGGTTAGAGGAGTGCCAACGTAGAGAGGGTCATCATTTAGATGATGTTATTTTTAAAAAATAAACTTCAGTTATCACTTAATAATTGCTTAGTTTTATTTTAACTATACCTTTTGTATTTATTTTTTAATAATTATTTTAAAAATGCACGTTCTATTGCGCCACCCTGTATATAAAACTCAAAGGTGACTGACATAGTGATCTATCAACGCACAGCCCTAACCACTGGACGGATCGGGCTGAAATTTGGCATGCAGGTATATGTTATGACGTAGGCATCCGCTAAGAAAGGATTTTGATCAATTCTACCCCCAAGGGAATAAAATAGGGAATGAAAGTTTGTATGAAACTGTCAATTTTGAACCGATCGGGCTGAGACTTTGCATGCAGGTATAAGAACAATCATAGATGAATGTCATTGTGTATAATACAAGCCTGAGAACAAAAACTGTAGTCTACACTTCACCTCTACACCGAAGCGAAGCGAGGGCGGGCCGCTAGTATATTATAAAATTCTCGTGTCACGGTGTGCGTAATTGAACTACTCCGAAACGGCTCGACCGATTTTCGTGAAATTCTATATGCAGATTCAGTAGGTCTGAGAATCGGGCAACATCTATTTTTCATCCCCTAAATGTCAGGGGTGGTCCACCTTTATTTTTTTTTTTGTACGTCATACAAATGAATCGAAATTTGGAAAACGCAAATACAATAGAGGACGTCATATTGAGGGTCACTGGGTCATTGGTATGGTGGAGGATGGCAGTGATGACATACGAATAGAACTTTGTCCTGATAACGAGCGGTCAGCGGAGGTATTAACACCTATCATCAAGAAACATATTCGGGAGGGCTCCATTTTCCATACAGATTTCTGGAGAGCATACGATTGCCTTCCCGAACATGGGTATACACATTGTAAAGTTAACCACAGTGATCCAGAAAACCGATAATTGATAAAATCGATTATATCATCATTAAAATATCGGTAATTATATCTACACGTCTCATTCGTTCATTCCTCAGAAATACATTCCCCTTAGAGACACTTTTAATAAAACTAAGCTTTTATTCCCCAGAGCAGAAATACACTTTCGGCTCGGAAACTTATTTATTTGCTACTGCCGGCGTCGGGAGTTAGTTAGAAATAAAGGTTCACTGCTCGTTCCCCGTAGCTGATAGCGTGATAATATGGGTATACACATTGTAAAGTTAACCACAGTGATCCAGAAATCCGATTTATTGCTCCCGATGGTACACATACCCAGAGGATAGATAGCCATTTGCGGGTCCTCAAAAGAAAACATATCATAAGTAATTTTAAAGGGGACTTTGCTCCAAATTAATTATAAAGACCTTTTTACAGAAGTTTTAAACGTAATACGCTATGTTTATGATTTTTTTTTTTAATAATAAACTTGTTTTAATTTAAACGGCTAAACTGTATATCCAGGGCCCAAGTGGTGATACTTCACACTTGGTTAGGTTACGTTAGTGTTGTGACCTTAACGCGCGAGACGAGCGAGCGAAGCGAGCGTGCCGCGGCAGCGGCCGGCGAAGCGCCAGAAAGAAAATTTCGTTAATAGACTTTTTTTTACAAAAAAATCAAATATCACCTCTAGGCCCTGGAAGTACAGTTTTACTTTTAAAACCCCTCTAATTTTTTATAATTATCATTTCTGTAAAAAACGTAGCCACGACGACGCCGGGAGGGGGGGGGAGTACCCTTCCCTCTGAGGGGTATATACCTATCCCCCTAAAATTTCACTACATTTAACAGATTTAATGAATTTTTAGGTTAGGTAAAAAAACTGCATTTCCGCCAAAAATCTTTTATATCTTACAAACTACCCCGAAATCCAATCACAGCTAATGGAAATGAGTACCATTATTTGTAATAAGCGCCATCTATCGAAACTCATGAGTACTAGTGCATAAAGAAAAAGTTGACGGCTCAATATAGCGTGCTTTTCTTATTACATTTAAACGTAATGATGTGACACAAATCTCCGTCAGGGGGCGTCTTTATTGCTAAGATATTATCGTGAGTGTGAACATCGAATTTTGAGTTCGCTTAAAAGAAATAGAAGAAAAGAATAAGAAATGCAAGTTGGCTAAGTAAACATCAAAAGAAGATAATGTCGTAGTTATTTTAAGGAAAAGTTAATAGAAAATCCCATATCTGTAAGTACAATTTTAAATTTCTAAATAGTTAGGAATCTTTAGAGAAAAGTGCATATCTACTGCATTTCTTAATTGTTTTAGGGGTTCGTAGGCGTAGTAGTTAACTATTAGTCTTCATACTTAAATGTGATGAATCATTCTACATGAATTAACCAAGAATTAGAGCCATGGCGGCGGCGCGGCGCCTGAGCGGTGCCGCTCCGGTTTCCTACAAAATAATTATAAAAATGTATGGTATGGCACACGGCGCCGTCCGCTGCGCTCCGGCACGATAATTCTATCTTCATACAAACGGTCAGAAAGCGTGTCATACCTACGCCACTCGAGTTCGCGCGGCACCCGGTGGGCATCCAATGGTTTTTTATGCAGTTAGCCGTGCTTAAACGTGCAATTTGTATTGTGGATATTTGATTGAATTAAGTAGATACCTACACTATAGTAAGGATAATTTACAAAGTTTTTTTATAGTACCTAGTAATGATTTCTTGGAATATGTGGAAAAAATAGAGGAAATATCCCGGACATCAATGAAAAAACAACATATCAATTGTAAAGTAGCTGCAGGTATATATAACTAAGTTAAAGATATTCCCTTTTCTGCTCCTTGCCAATGTTTCCCTAAAGTATTTTTAATTAAACTTTTTATACGAATGCGTATTTATTACACTATTAAATTTAATAATAAAGCTTTTCGTACGTCTCGGTCGAGGCGTAAATATTTTTCTGTCTCAAATCTATAATTTTTTCTTATTAAATATTACCTAAAAATAACATGTTTTTTATTGAACACTTCCTAATTCATTAACAACATTTTTTTTTAGATATAAAATAGAATATTTACAATCACAAAAGTAGAAAGAAACTCAATAAAGTAGATGAAATTAAAATACTGTAGGCGGGCAGCCCTACCGCGTGTCCACGCCCCGCTCGGCCGTAGGCAGTTATTTCAAGGACAGGGCCGAGTCACAATACTGTATAGATAATATTACCGTGGCTCCGGCGCTGCACCGCAGGCGCATCGGAATGGAGACGAGGCGGGGAGGGGTGTAAGTATTGCGGCAATCTTACCCCGTTTAACATTCGGGAAGCACTCGAATCGCTTAGCGATCCGGCAACGCAGCTTCTGCATCGAAGAAGCTTTTACGAGCTCAATCACGATGAACCAGATGTTGGTCCCGTGCTGCAAAACGCCGACGCCATATGGCCAGCGGATTACAACGTAGCGGAGCTCATTGAAGACGTCCATGCTTACAGCAATCTCTTGACACGTGCGGGAAATCGCTTACCCAAGAGTTTTCTAGTAAACTTTGATTGGAATAGTTACGGCATAAAGTCAAGTGCGACGTGTATGTATATCGTCCCCTCAAAACTATCCGCAACGTTTTCTAGACGTGCAGCGCCCGCCCCGGACGGAAGAAGACGAGGCAAGCTGACGGTACAACCCGAGATATTGAAGTACCGAACGAAGAGTACATCTATGTCAACGACACTCAGTTTTAAAATTTTATCAATTGTTTATTTTCACAAAACTTTAATTATAAAACTTAAAATAAAAGTGGTTAAAACTAGTATATAAGTATCAAATTTTTAGGAGGGATAAAACCCACTTATACGGATCTAAAAAACCACTTTGGAACGATAAGGGTTAATACCCGGAAGAAAAAATTCACAAACAAACCTGTATGCGGTCATTTTTAGGAGACTAGGCAATAAATATTGTCTTTTAAAAATATAAGTGATTGAATAATTAATGTTTTATATATATGTTCACATAGCTTAGGAAAGGCCCAATTAAGTAGCTTTTAAAAATTTTCGGAAACTGAAAACGGCTCCAAGCGCCGCGACCACCCAAATGTTTCCGGAAAATTACATAGAACCGCACAAATAAGTTTGCACACAATTAATCAGAAGACCTGGTTTGTTTACATTTTTCAAAAGCTAATAACTTTGTAATCTTTAATTTAAAAATTATAATATTGGTGTCCCCTTGCGGCCCAACTCTCACCCTTTCAATTTTATATAGCACACAAAATTTTCAACCCCTACTTATAGAACCACGGACAGCGGATCAGCGAGGGAGATTTTCGGGCCAAAACCCAAAAATCTCCGAAAATATCAATTTTTCGGAAATTAATCCCGGTGGTTTCTGACAGAAGACATCCCCCTTTACAGGAATCCGAAGTCAAAATCCACCCGGGACAATTTTTGAAATAAAGGAACCTCGAGTCAGGGCGGACCACGCCTATAGCCACGCCCACACTTAGGCGGAATACATATTAATTTGTTTAATTTGGAATAAAGGGTGCTTAGAGCAATCTCCCATAACAGGTCTGCTGGAGGAAAAGTCTTCTTTCAGCTAACACTACCCGACCCCACCCAAAAAACACCCCCTAAAAAGTTAGGATTCCCGGATTCGATTCCCAGACGAAGTAGTCTCAGCCCGCTATCTCCGAAACTACGCTTCATAGGCCAATTTTGACCTCAAAATCGGCCTTACGCGATTCGTAGAATCGTAGGCGAAAACCCCTAAGGAGACGTCGATCCCCCACAGTTTCAACCCCCTACCCCAACCCCATAAATTAATTAGATATACTAAATTCTAAATTTCACAAAAACTATACTTTCGGCACATATACTCTTTTGGACAAAAATAATCAGCACTAATCACCGGACATTTTTGCATCATAAAAACCACAAAAAATTAAATTTCGATATTCGTTCGATAGAAGGAATGGTAAAAGAAATGATGGATGAAGTTAGCAAAGATACGTATGCAGAGAAAGCAAAAGGGCCACCTAATAAGATGGAAACTCTACATTCCATCATAGTAGCATCAACGGATGCATCACAGACAAGTGAAGAGGTAAAAAATTCTGTAGATGATAAAGGAGAATGGATGGAAGTACAGAAAATAAGAAAGGCTAAGGGACAGAAGGTTATAATAGGGCGTGCTAGGGAGAATGAGATGGAGAGATTGAAAGAGGAACTGGAAAGAAATAAGAAATTAATAGTGGAAAGAGCAAAAATAAAAATCCGTTGGTAATAATCAAGTATGTAAGGGGAGAAAATAAAACGGAACAAGTAATAGAGGCAGTAAGAAGAAAGATAGGCAAAGGAAAGAATGGGAACAGCAATGAAGAAGTAAAAGATGAAATAGAGGCAGTATTCGAAAAAACCACTAGAAATCCACATGTGGCACACGTGGTCCTGAGAGTGGCCCCGGCAATATGGCAGCAGCTGACAGGCGGGGACTGTTCAACTGCGCTGGGGGCAATCCAGGGTAGAAGATCAGACCCCGCTTATCCAGTGCTCCCGCTGCTTGGGCTTCGGCCATATCAAGCGGGTTTGTCAGGAGCAGCTGGACAGCTGCAGCCATTGCGGGGGAGACCTCAAATATGCCACATGTACAGAAAAAGAGGAAGTGCCATGCTGCCAGAACTGTAAGAAAGCCAATAGCAAAGATACAGAACACAATACTTTTAGTAACATATGCCCACAAAGGGCAATTTGGGACAAAATAGCTAAGTCGAAAGTCGCGTACCATTTCTAAGGGCGTAAATAAGGAAAAAGTTACAGTACAGAAAGCAACGAGTAGAAAAACCAGCGTAGCTAATTGCAGAAAATTTCATAATGAAATAAGAAACCAATTAGATAGGAAAGGGAAAAATGTAGAACCGGTGACCACAAAATAGACAGGACTCTACTCGGAGAAAATGTAAATGGAAGAGTGAGAATTAGAAAAGTGCGCATAGGAGCAGCCAAAGCAAACAGGGGCTGCAAATATGATATTTGGAACCCCTGTCTTGGGGAAGCTGAACTTGTGAACATGGTGGACTCACTCAACCACAAAAGACTCCGAGTGGAGTCAAACAAAAGCCATAGGAAATAGATAATATAAAGTTTAAATGTAAAATGGAAGTAGCTATACATAACAAGGAAAATGTAAAAGTGGAATAAGATATGTTATTAGCAAGACACAAATGCAATTAGGTTAAAACACAAATGTAATTAGATTAAGACACAAATATAAGTAAATGTTAGACAAAGAAATAAGGAAATGCGATATTAGAATAAGATACTCATGTAATTAGACTAAGGAACAAATAGTAGAAAATAATAAGTATTAAGAATGTATGATGAGTAAACTAAAAAATGTATTCAAATCTAAATATAGTATAATAGAATAGAATAAGAGAAAATATAGAAATGTGTAACGAAAAAATGAAAATATGAGAAAGAAGAACCAATTTATGTGTAAATTGAAAATTTGATAAGAAGAATGTCATAGAATAAGAATTGTATGAAAACAAAAAAGATCAAAAGATACACGAAAAAAAACCTGTAAAAAGTATATAAGCACGAAAAAAAAAACAACGTGCTGTAAAAGCATAAACATAAAATAATGAAAAGATAAAAAAGCAGATATGAAAAACAAAGACCTGCAACAAAGTGGGGAGCAGTGTAAAAAAAAGTGTTGGTCAGTAGATGGTTCGGCTACGGCAATGGAAATGACCGTTGGTTGCGCCACTTATGTAGGAGAGACCGAGCATATCCAGTCACCTGCAAATGGCAGCATTTGTCATGCTTGTTGGGTTGCTGCAAGGAGAAATATCCAGCATCAAAATGATATTGATCATCAAAGATCGACACGACAAGGAAGATCAATCCGTTTAGGAGATTTCTGTAGCACTCCAAACACTTCTGTGAATTGTTTTATAAGAGGTTGTATTAATAGTGACAGACATATAGTCCCAATGCCGTTAAGGCGCAGGTTTTTGTTCAGATTTTAAATTATATGTTACACCAGCGGCAAAAATATGTATTGAGCATTTATCATATTATGACTGGAATCACATAAATCAACAAAACTATTTAAGTAATTTTGATGAAAATGATGTTATTGACATGCTAAATCTTCTAAGTTTTAAGGAGAATTCTGAGAAATTTAATTTTGAAGAATTAAACAGTCTGCCTGATTCACATTTACAATGTTGGCTAGGATTATCAAGGGAAAAGTTTTTGGACTTGTTGAATGAAGTCGCTGCACTAAGACAACAGTATAAAGCACCAAAAACTATATAAGCCGAATACTTGGTAAAATTAAGGACTGGTGAACCCAATTATAGACTAGGTGAACTTTTTGGATGTTCAGAGAAAAATTCCGTAGGTTTTTGAAAATTGCCCGGGACTGTTTATTTCAAACTTTGTCCCATCACACTTGGGAATACGCCATATAAGTAGGGAGCAATTAATAGCAAGAAACCTGCTCATTCCAGAGGGTCTTTTTGGAGACAGTGTGAATAGGAAAGCAATAGTCATTTGTGATGGGACATATATATATCTATAATTTTTATTATTTTTAAAGCATGTAACTGCTTGATGTTTAAATCTAAAGAAAATATAACTAGAAAAAATTCCACGCGGACCAGGCAGCAGACGGGACTCGAACCCGCACCCTTCGCAATCCGGGCGAATGCACTGACCAATTATGCTACCGCGGCCCTCACGGACCGCGTCGAAATTCTTTCTAGCTATTCTTAAGCTGCAAGGCAGCGCCACCTCTTCGCATTATAGGTAAACCCACAATGTCAAATGAATACTTTTACAAGTATTAAACATTTGAAAGAAGAAATAGCAATTATAGTTATAATTTTTATTATTTTAAAGCATGTAACTGCTTGATGTTTAAATCTAAAGAAAATATAACTAGAAAAAATTCCACGCGGACCAGGCAGCAGACGGGACTCGAACCCGCACCCTTCGCAATCCGGGCGAATGCACTGACCAATTATGCTACCGCGGCCCTCACGGACCGCGTCGAAATTCTTTCTAGCTATTCTTAAGCTGCAAGGCAGCGCCACCTCTTCGCATTATAGGTAAACCCACAATGTCAAATGAATACTTTTACAAGTATTAAACATTTGAAAGAAGAAATAGCAATTATAGTTATAATTTTTATTATTTTTAAAGCATGTAACTGCTTGATGTTTAAATCTAAAGAAAATATAACTAGAAAAAATTCCACGCGGACCAGGCAGCAGACGGGACTCGAACCCGCACCCTTCGCAATCCGGGCGAATGCACTGACCAATTATGCTACCGCGGCCCTCACGGACCGCGTCGAAATTCTTTCTAGCTATTCTTAAGCTGCAAGGCAGCGCCACCTCTTCGCATTATAGGTAAACCCACAATGTCAAATGAATACTTTTACAAGTATTAAACATTTGAAAGAAGAAATAGCAATTTATAGTTATAATTTTTATTATTTTTAAAGCATGTAACTGCTTGATGTTTAAATCTCTTCTTTGATGTTCTGCTTGATGTTCTTTCAAATGTTTAATACTTGTAAAAGTATTCATTTGACATTGTGGGTTTACCTATAATGCGAAGAGGTGGCGCTGCCTTGCAGCTTAAGAATAGCTAGAAAGAATTTCGACGCGGTCCGTGAGGGCCGCGGTAGCATAATTGGTCAGTGCATTCGCCCGGATTGCGAAGGGTGCGGGTTCGAGTCCCGTCTGCTGCCTGGTCCGCGTGGAATTTTTTCTAGTTATATTTTCTTTAGATTTTATTCCAGGTGTGGCACTTTGTGCAGATGGGTAGTGGAAGTAGTTAATGGCAGATTTAAAAGAGACTATAAATTGTTCAGAAACACTTATTTGAATACTTCTGTCTGTTCTGAACTGTTTCCAGGCTATGGATGCTGTGCACCCCCCCCCCCCCCCCGAACACGACCTCCTTCCAGAGCTTCGAAATATATCAAACCAAATATCGCAGCTGGCAACGGAACTAACTACCTCAAGCTGGAGAAGTCCAGCGGCCAGGTTGGAGGGGACCGTTCGCCGCCACCAGAGACCCCCCCAGACCTTCGACGGGGCAGAAAACGAGGTCTTCATGGGCATGAAAACTGAGCTATCCAGGATAAGAGAGGACGTGGAGCAACTGCGACATGACTTCACCCAATTTAAACCTGTCACAGGCGAAGAACTGAGGGAATTTGTTAACACATCACTTGCTCCAATAATCAATACAAATAGACAGTTGCGGGAGGGAGTAGAGGAGGTCAGGGACGTCGTCCTCACAAATGGGCTTCCGGGTCGGTCCGAGATGGGCTTGGGTTCCGAGATGGCGCTGGCAGAGGCCACAACCAAAATTGAAAGATTGCTTGATCCCTTAAGAAATGAAGTGGCAGAAATATCCGGAGTCGCTAAGGAGCTCAAGACCACTCTCGAATTCTACAATAGTAAATATTCAACCAAGCTAAAAAGCAACCACCGAGCAACAAAGTCCAGCGCAAAACAACTTATGCGCAAGCTCTGGCAGCCAATAAAACCCCGCAGCATTCAATCATTGTCACCAGTAAAGACCCAACCAAAACCGGGGAGGGGTTATTGAGACCCTCAGGCGCTCCCTCGACTTCAAGACAACGGGTCTCAAAGTGGACCGTGTCAGGAAGGCCAGGGACCGTAAGGTGGTGCTCAGCTGCGAATCTCAGGATGATGCAAAGCTCCTCCGGAACCAAATTGAGACAGACAAGTCGTTGGAGGTGAAAACGGGCAAAAAGGCAAACCCCCTGATAAAGATAAAAAAATTAATGGCATATCACTTTGACGGTGAAATCGTGGAGAATCTCAAAGCTCAAAATAAAAAGCTGTTTGAGGGACTCGACAAAACCAGAACCGAAGTTAGGGTGCGCTATCGAAAACGTACACGCAACGATCTCCAATGCCATCCCATACTAGAAGACTCCGTCTCTTATGCAGTAACTGATTTTGGGCCCGAAGATTTATCCCCAGTAGCTGTTATAGATTTATCTAACATTAGTACTTCATCATACCTGCAACAGCCTAAGCAGCTACGTCAACCACTACGCGAAAGCGATATGCTAATTTTGGAGCATCGATATCCTCCGTTGATTTTCATAATAATAACGCAATGAACGTGATTTAAAACAATTAATATTTCTTACCTTAGACATATAACAAGTCTTTCTCTTGTAGAAATAGGCGTCGTCCAGTTTGTGGTACATTTGCTTAGTTTTGGGATGAGCATTTCATGTAGTTCTTCGAATAAATCTTAAGGCATACGAAAGTATGTAAAAAACGATCTTCATGTGATGCAAGCTCGCGATACAAACGATGACATTCTCCTAAATCCCTCCTCTTTTTATTGATGTCGTGCACCCATACTCTTTTTCTCTGTGACCGTGATAAAGCATATAAAAGTAATAATTCTTCCACATCTGAATCAGTCGACATCTCCATAACGAACAAACTTTTCACACTCTGCTATCGATCTGCACTACGCTTTGGCGAATGGTCCGTTAAGTTAAGGAGCGTTGGGCCAATCCAGACAATTTGTGTCACATGAAAAAACGCGACGTTAAAACGCTACGCTATAACGCTACCTATAGAAATAAAATTTTAAAACGACGTGCTTGGGAAGAATTGGTTTTAATTTTTTGCGATGATACCGGCTCTCAAGAAAAAAAGAAGTATTTGGATAAGTAACTTTATTAATAGTAAAAATAGCGTTTGCGTATAGAAAAAAGTATTTAATATCATTCGATCCTGATAACGATGACAAACAGCAGCTCCCATAAAACCAGCAGCACTGATAACGATGGTGAATCTTATATATCTAATGTAGAACCTAGATCGCAAATAATTGATGACATAGACTATGTTATGACTGAGACCTGATCGATTATAAGATTTTTCAGAAAGAGTCCTATAAAATCAATCACAGTGCAGAAATATGTAGTAGCCGAATTCGAAGTAGAACAAGTTTCGTTACTCGATGTCAGAACTAGATGGAATTCAATGCTGACAATGATTGAACGTTTCTTGAAATTAAAAAAATGCTATCAAAAAGGCATTGATAGATTTAGATAGCTCACAAAAATGGAATGAAGATAATATTACTGATAGATATATAGTTATAAGTTCTAAATAACAAAAGTTAGCTTATTCATAAGATTAATGTTTTTGGATATAATCAATAAAAGTTTTATAATTAACTTTGTACTTTTATGTCAGAAGAAAACCACTGAATTTGTTGACGTTATTGGCACCAAATAATATGAAAAAAAGTACATAATGCAAATTTCCCGACAATCCGAGAAGCCTCGAGAATTCTCGAGACCCGATAAATTGCAAAGCTCGAGAAATCATGAACCCTAATTACACCGTATCGCAGAGTTGAAGCTACAAACCCGTAATAAGCCGCAACAACAGTATTTCTATCAGCTTCCAAACAGGTGACAAACTATGGAATATAATGCCAATTCTTCAGAAAATCCTTCATAAATGCCATTGTTTACCTCAATCAAAGCACATGTCAATTGATAAGCAAATGGTTCCTTTGGCTTGAAGGTGCAAATATCTGTAACACGATCCATCAAATCTAAACCCACTAGGGCTCAAGAACTTCGTTTTGGCTTCAAAAGATGGCCTAGTGTAGCACTTTGAAATGTATGTAGGTTCGAATACAATACCGCAGGAGGAAATGACATCTCTAGGACTAGGAGCAGGAATAGTAAAACTGCTCTGACGCACGATTCAAGAAAACTGCGTGTTGTACACAAACAGGTTTATTACGAGCATAGAATTTGCTAATTATTTAAATAAAAATAAAAACCAAGTTTACTTGCCTTGTACCGTCATTAACAATCGGTTTGGAGATGTATCCAAGAAACTGAAGACTGACAAACAGCTGAAACGTGGGGAATTTGATGAGAAACTCCGAAATGACGAAAAAGTATGTGTGATAAAATGGAAAGACACTAAAGCCACCATGTAGTTATCTACATGTAAGCGTTGGTGCCAGATTCAAAAGAGAAAGATGGATGTATCACAAACTGCTATAGTCAAAAACTATAACACCTGCATGGGGGGCATTGACCTCTGTGATAGGGTCATAGCGTACTACCGAAGTACGCTGTGCGCACAAATAATAAATATTTCCAACACTCGCACCAATTAGCCTAGCCCAAAAGTAAGCACTGTAAGGCTTGTGTTATGGGATACTAGAGCAACGGATAGAATACATATATTGTACATATTTAAGTATATTTATCCTCCCCATCCTAGACCTCTTTAGTGGACGAAACCATGAAACCCGGCGTACAAACCACTCGGCCACGAAGGTCGTCAAATAAAATATGTACATCCTTGCAGCTAGCTCAGACATCGCTTGTAGGATGGTAGGTAGTCAGTCACTTTTTTTATTTTTAGTTGCTTCAAAATTGATAAAGCAACTTATTTCTTGCATCCACATATCCGAAATCGTCTGTAGTTGATTGTAGTACTTTTTTTTCGAACAACAGGTTTTGGCCCTGCTGTTTCAGGAAAAAGTAAGCGAGGAAAATACGATACTGTGTCCTGACGTGGCGATACTTCAAGAGACCGAAATTTTGCCGATCGCTACCCTTGCTCGTGAATGGAAACTGTTCGGGCTCTACAGAAATCCATATAATATGCGAAATACTAAGAGACTACTACTAGAGAAACCCGCGGTTGCAGAATAGCCCACCGTTATACTTTCTCGAAAAATAAGCGGGCGGCGACTAGGTTTGCCAACCATACTTTATAATAACGTATCCTACTTTATTTTTGGTAATTATACTTTATACTTTTACATACAAATAAAGTATGCAAAAATACTTTATTTTCAACCTTTACTGTGATGCGTAAAACAAAATACTCATTATGGGTACTTAACGATTTATAATTACTGAATGAAATGTTTAAAACGGATAATGGAAACGATTGACGATGACTTGTGACACTTTTCAGTTGTCACAGATGTCACTATCGACGAAATTGTACAAAAATAGTCCGCTGGTTTTGTTTATAATTGAAGAATGCATTTTAAAGTAAATATTAATGCTTAAAATGACGAGTAATTCTGATAGCAACACACTAGTGACTCCTAAAAAAGCTAAAAAAACCAAAGTCTTACAAAAGTATAAACCTGAGCGGGAAAAACAATACAACTGGATAACAAGTGATCTTCAAAATAAAACTAATGCAAAATGTATTACCTGCGGCGTGAATTTTACAATCAGTTCAGCTGGCATTGGATAGGTATGAAAATTTATTAATGTGTACAAATATTGTTAAAGCTACGTTGCTTCCCCTTTCATATAGTTATTTTATTTACATTTTTAACTTACTCACCTAGCCTAATTCATTAGGTTTTTTTACATCTTGACAAAAAAAAGTCACCAGTTCGTATATGGTAGGACTTTATATTGAAAAGTTTTAAAAACAGTTATAGTTGCATGCATATTTGAGAATCTAGTTTGCATTGGCAATTTATACATTATTTTTTAAGCATGAGCATGGGAAATTAGTTTCAATGTTTCAAATTCTATGAGTTATTTTAAAAATAATCTTGTTACTTGTTATTATAATAATATAAAAAAAAATCATATTAATTGTCAGAATTCTGAAATGTTTATATTCTCATTCACATAACTGTTTTTGGATAAAATTATATTAATAGATATTTTAATATTTGTCATTCAATTGAAGAATAGGAAATTCATGATTCAGTATTATTTTGAAAATGGTGATGGTTTAATATGGTGGTGATGTCAGTTTGTTTCTTTCTTACTATAGATTAAGCAACATCAAAATACTCAGAAGCATAAGATGAAAACTGAAATGAAGAAAACATCTGGTGCATTACAAAATTTCCTTACATCAAATACTAAATCAAGATGTCAAAAATCTAGTGATGATGAGAATATTACAGCAGCGGAATTAGCATTGACTTTGCACACTGTGAAGCATAATCTATCTTATAATAGCATGGATTGCCTAAATAAATTTAACAAAATTGTATTCGTAGATTCCAAAATAGCTAGTAAAATACGCTTGGCAAGAACTAAAATGGAAGCTTTAGTGACAGAAGTGTTAGGTCCATATTCTGTGGAAAGTGTAATAAATGATTTACATGATGATGTATTTTTCTGTCTCCAGACAGACGCATCGAATAAAAAGAATATTAAGTTATTTCCTCTCGTAGTGCAATATTTTTCAATAAATGAAGGGATCCAAAATAAACTGATAGATTTTTACGAAAATTCTAATGAATCTGCTAATGGCATGTTAGAAGCTATGAAGAAGTCTATGGATTCCCACAACCTGTCATTCAATCAAGTATCAGGTCTCAGTGCAGACAATTGCAATGCTAATTTTGGCATTCATCACCCATTGTACACAAATATTAAAAATGAAGTACCAAACCTAATAAAAGGCAACTGTCATGCACACATTATCCATAATACAGTGAAACATGCTATGGGCTACTTGATTTGTGACATAGAAAATATTTTTTTAAAAATATACAGTCATTTTACGGTATCTGCTTGTAGAAAAGATGATTTAAAAAAAATTGTTACTATGGTTGATGGCGAATTTCAAGAAATCAAACGTCATATTGGTACACGTTGGTTATCACTACTTCCAGCCATTGACACCCTTTTACTTAATTGGGCACCAATATGTAATTATTTTATAAGTTTAGGTGATAATTGTCCAATAATTATAAAAGAATTATTAAAACTAAGTGATCAACAGGATAGGGATGTTGTGGAAATTTATCTACACTTTACAAGCCACATGCTTTATATATTTAATACAACAATAAAACGTCTGGAAGGAAATGATGTGACTATACTAGATGTCTATAATATTATGGATAATTTAAGAAACGAATTAGAACAAAGAAAAACTGATAAGTACTTTGGTTATGAATCAAAAATGAGATTACAAAAAATTTGAAAGTCATCACCCAAAACATTCAATACAGTTATCAGTAACTTTTCACTCTTTATTGATATGAGCTTAAATTATATGACAAAATCATTTGATTTTAGCGAAGATAACTGGCTTTCAATACTTCCTAACATGTCTTTGAAAAATGAGGTAAAATTTGAACATTTTGAAATGGTTATTACAAAGGCTAAATTACAAGACAGATTAAATATTAAGATGGACGATGTGTATTCCGAATCTATAAGACTTAAAGAGATCCAGAGAAAATTCACTAATGATGATAAAGAATTTTCTGTGAAAAGTACAGTAGAAAAATGGCAATATATACTAAAAATGCATCTGATAGCTTACCAAATATAAAAAAAAAAAATCTTACCTACTCTCCATTCCCGCCACTTCAGCTTTCACTGAAAGAGTTTTTTCAGTAATGAATCTAAAGTGGCGAGAAGAAAGAAATCAAGAAAAAAAGAGCATCAATAAATTTAATTAAAAACGAATTGTTTATTTATTTAAATTTAAATGTTGATTGTCAAACAAGCTTTGCAACATTTAAAGATAACAAAAAATTGCTAGCATGTGCTAAAAGCACGCAAAAATACGTTTTTAAAGCAATAAAAACATAAAATTTGAAAAATACTCTTTTTTTACTTCCTAATACTTTATTTTTTTCCTATCCAAAGCAGTTTATACGTTTTTTTTAATCAAAAATGTTGGCAGCCCTAGCGGCGACAGGCCCCTTCTCGAAAATTCAAGGAGTCGCGGGAGACGCGCCTTTGAAGCGACACTACGCAATTCCGCTTCCCGCAGCTCTCTCTGCGATCCGATATTTTATCACATTTTTACTTGCCGGCTCCTCTGGCTGAACCAAATTATTTGTTAAGGAAATAATAAACGCTTTCCTCGAACAAGAAGACTTTTTTCTTCCTGCTAAAATGTGCATTTAATTCGACGATTCAAAGATATACTGCGGCTGAATATCACGATTTTGCTCCGTATTATTTATTCAATACATTACCGAAGCCCCAACTCCCCGTGAATGTGTTTTTTAAAAAATATCCAATGTCCGAAACTCTACCGCGATCGCACTGGGATTTTAAAATATGCAAATAAAGTAAATAAAAGATATTGGAATGTATGACTAACATCGGGACGCTTATGAAAAACTTTATTTTACTCGATGGTACCGTCCGTTACGGTGAACGTTCATTGTCGACATTGCAAATTTGAGAAATCGCATATAAATCCAGTACTGGACGTTAACCCAATTCCAATCGCCAGAAACGACTTGCGAGGCATTTACGAATGTGTTGCGAAGTGTGTACCAGATTTGAGACCTGTCGATAATACTGTTCCTGGCGGTAGCAACCTGTAAATCGACATTGAGACAGTAGGAATCAAACTGCTCACACAAATTAGTGGCGGATCGAATTGCCGGGCGAACGATATGTAAGCTGTAGCTGCAAGATAACTTCTTTTTTTATAATTTTGAAGAACCTACAAAAGGAAAAAGTTCAATGCATTTAGACAAATGAACTACAAACGATTACGGATATGTGGCTGCAAGAAATATGTTTCTTTTTGCAATTTTGAAGTAACTACAAAGGAAAAAATTTACTACAAACTATAGTTCATTCGCGTTAAGAAAATAGTGACTCATCACCGACTGCCGGCCAAGCCACGCCCCCTAGCCAATTAAAACGCTAGAAATTAGTAAGGCGAGTTCACAGTGCTCAGTTGAAGTCAGACCTTCGAACTGATCGGTTGTGTATTTTGCGTACTACTTGTTTAAAATTAAATTTGGAAAATGGATATCTCACCTATTAAAAAAAATAAAAGTGGATCAATTATACATAGCGGAGAGAGACGCGTAATTTACAATGTTTATAAATATTTCAAACAGATTGATTTAAATGAGACTGTGGAGAGCATAGTAATTAAAACTGCAAGTGCATGCGGTGTGTCCGAAAACACTGTTTATAAAATTATAAAAGAACAAAAAGAAACGAATACATTGAAATCACCTGTGAAAAAAAGAGCTCGACTATCCACGGTCGATAAATTAGATGAACTAGACAAATGTGCAATAAGGAGAAAAGTACACTCTATATATTTAAATAACGAGTATCCAACATTGGACAAAATAATAACACTTTGCGAAGCTGATGAAGATATTCCTGTTTTCAAACGTACAACACTTCACAAAATACTGCACGAGCTTGGTTTTGACTTCAATAAACAAGATAGTAGAAAATTGTTAGTGGAAAGAGAAGATATTGTTTTATGGAGGCGAAAATATTTAAGACAAATAAAAGAATATAGAAACGCTAATAAAACCATTTACTATCTCGACGAAACGTGGGTAAACGCCGGACACGTAAAAACAAAAGTGTGGTTGGATACAACAATCAAGAATAAAAGACAAGCTTTCCAAGATGGCTTATCAACCGGCCCAAAAGCTCCGACAGGGAAAGGGAAAAGGTTAATTATATTGCACATTGGCAGCGAAAAAGGATTCCTGGAAGATGGTTTACTAGTCTTTGAATCTAAATCTACAAAAGATTATCATGAAGAAATGGATGGTGAAAGATTCCTTAATTGGTTCAATGGTATAATACCGAAGCTTGAACCAGGAAGTGTGGTTGTCATGGATAACGCTCCCTACCATTCGGTAAAAGTTGAAAAAATACCCACGGCCAGTTGGAATAAGCAGCAAATACTAGAGTGGTTGCAAAACAAAGACATATCTATGGATATGAGTTATTTGAAAAAAGAATTATTATTGAAAGTCGCCGAAATCGCCCCACAATATAATAAATATTTAGTAGATGAGACTGCTAAAAACAATGGCATTACAATTCTTCGTCTGCCGCCTTACCATTGTAAATTAAATCCGATTGAAATGGTGTGGGTCCAAATAAAAAATTATATTGCTGCGAATAATACTACATTCAAAATGAGTGACGTAAAAAAAAAATTTTATGACGCAATCGCGTTAGTAGACGCCAATCGGTGGAAGAAATGCTGCGACCACGTGATACGCGAAGAAAATACCATGTGGGGTTTGGATGACGTCATGGAACATGCAGAACAAAATTCATTCGTAATAAATGTAACGGGAGAATCTAGCGATACTGATTAGCGATTTAAGTACTTAGTTTTAAGACAATTTTGTATTTTTTTATTTTAGTACTTATTACGATTAATCCAAATATGTGTTACTCTACTAATATAGCGTTTAAGTTGACATTAAAAATTACCTTAATAGGAATATTTTAACATGTTTAAAATCATTGATACTTTATTATTTTTCTATTAAACTTATTTAATGTTTTGAAAAAAAATGTTTAATTTTTTCTCCATTATGAATACACCCTTACCCTGCAGTTGCACTGATGAGTCACTATTTTCTTAACGCGAATGAACTATATGTCCGAGCTATAGCTGTGTTGGCAACACCAACAAGAATTATTTTTTTGTCCTTGTTACTGTATCTTCTCTCTCTCACGTGTAATGGCGGTTTGTGTAAACTTTACTTTAACGTGTCTCCACGAATAAATTTAATTTATATTCCATAAAAACTGGTTTTATCTTGCTGCCCACGACGCACCTGAAGACCCTGACAGCTGCAAGAAGCTCAATTTTATTATAATTGTAATTAAATTACAAACTAATAAGTTTACTATAATCAACCCCTTCGGTCGGCTACTAAAAACTGATTTCGATAAAGGATACCGACCTACATTGTCTAGTTCGGAATACTGTAGAGCGGTGTATGGGCTGCTCAAATCTCGCTGGCGTTGTTTACTAGTGGATCGCAAGTTGCATTATCATCCATTGATAACAAATGCATGTGTTGTTCTATACAGTAAATGTAATACAGCTAGGTTACTCGCGTCGCATTTAACGCTACAGGAGGAGCAGAATGAAATACGTATGCAGGTAAGAAAAAGCATGTCGAGCTCAGAGTGGTATATAACTACAATAGTTTTCAAGGTCTCGACTACTCCTAGGTTCAAGTCCCAGTGGAGTTAATGTTTGTATGATTTAATAATATCGTAATAATAAGCTAAATTGAATAATTACAAGTATTATGAGCAAGAATCCGAGTGGCGCTAATATAATCAAATTTAACAATTATATAAGTATTGAGAGGTGCTGTCGCATGTTGGCAAAGGGTCACTTTTAATTATTGTACATGCTGGAGAATAAACTGGATTTATCGATGGAGCTCTTTTAATTTTAAAATCTAAAAGCAAAACCGGAGATTATCATGGCGATATGATTTTTTTTAAACTTCAACAAATGGGCTGAAAAGCTATTGCCAAATTTACCGCCAAACTGAGTTATTGTTATGGATAATGCCGCATACCACTCGGTACAGGAGGACAAAAAGCCTACGATGACATAAAAGCCATCATGCAGACCTGGCTGCAAAGACACAATGTTGAATTTGATACGTTTTCCAGAAAATGCGGTTTATTGAATTTAATCAAACAACACGAAGCAGAAAATATTTACAAAATTGATGAAATTTTAAAGACGGCAGGTCATGAAGTCTTAGGCCTGCCTCCATATCACCCAGACTTGAACCCGATCGAATTGGTTTGGGGGGGATATCAAAGGACAGCTCGCAAAAATTGAAAGTGATTAAATTTAGACAAAAAGAAAAATACCCTGGAACAGTTATTTGCCGAATTCTCTGTAGAAAAATGGGTTAATTGCGATAAACATGTACAAACTATTGAAAATAAATATTGTCAGCACGACCGCATCGTTGATGAAGAGATGCACCGATTTCTTATTAATTTGCAAGATTCTGACTCCTTAAGCTGCACAGACAGTGATGATGATTCAAGCAATATGGATATTAGTGACGAATAGTCTTACGTTACTTTTATCTATGGTTAAATAGTTCTTAAACAGAGTTAATTATTGTTTTATGATTTTATACTAAGAAGCTATTTGTTAATAAAATACTTGTAAAACTTAAAAAATAAATTCTTCAAAAAAGATACCTATTATTTTATTCTTTGCCAACAATGTCTGTCTCAATTCTCCACAAGAAATCAATCTACGTTGTGTACATAACAATTAAGTGAAAAGGTCAATAGTTGAACATTTACTAAACTTATTTCACAATAGATATGATGTCATCTGATGATCACAAAATTGTTTTCAGAGCTGATAAAACTCCTGTGGGCCAACATGCAGGACGTTTTAGTGCACCTACTATTGATGAAGTTGCCATTGTTGTAGTTGGAAAAAATTTGGAGTCACGTAATATTGTTTTACATCGTCGAAATAATCAATTACAATGTATTAAGGAAATACATCGCTCATATGGTGCACTGCAATATCCCATTATATTTTGGCAAGGCGAAGATGGCTACGATTTCTCAATCAATAAGATTCCATTACACGAACTCCATTCCACTCAATACTAATTCCATTACAGGTAATTGAAATATTGCTTTATGAGATGTTACGTCACCTACTCTTTAGTTTAATTTGTTATTCAACTGCCATTATAATAAAAAAATATTTACAGATTCTGAAATCAACATAAAAGTTAGTTCAATTAACTATTATTCATACCGCCTAAATAATCAGAGAAAATGAAGACAATCATATCTTGAAATGCAGGCGATTATGTCACAGATATGTTGTTGATATGTATGTAAAGATTGAAACGGAGAGATTAACATTCATCAGGTTGAATCAGACCGAACTTCGATCTGAAGAGTATATTCACCTTCGAGATGCAATGAATTCTGATTGAAATGCAGAAAATGTTGGCCGGATGACTATTCTTCCAGCAACCTACATCGGAAGTTCTCGACAAATGCATGAAAATGCTCAGGATGCCATGTCCTATGTTCGGCATTATGGCACAGCAGATTTGTTCAATACATTTACATGCAATCCACAATGGATAGGAATTAAACAAGCTTTATTTCCTGGCCAATCACCTATTGATCTTCATGATATTACAACAAGAGTCTTCAGACAAAAGTTGAAATCTTTAATGGATTTAATTGTGAAACATTGTGTTTGGTAAGATACGCTGCTAGATGTATTCTGTAGAGTGGCAGAAACGTGAGTGCCGCCTGCACACATTTTGATTTTGTTGGTGGAAAAAATTAGGCAAAATGAAGTTGATGAAGTCATAACAACTGAAATCCCTAATGAACAAGTAGATCCTGGGTTGCATGAGGTAGTTATCAAAAACATGATACATGCAATCGACCAGTTAAACCGGTAAGAAGACCAATAGAATACTTACAAGATTATTTTGGTGATGTTTTTTACGAATCACTCAGTACCTGCTCTAATTTATATTACTTGCGTAAGGCTGGCCACGAACTAAAAACAACAAAGTCTGAAATACAGAAGCTAATTGGCATTCATATTCTGATGGGGTGCATTCCATTTCCAAGGCTGCCTATGTACTGGCGCAACGGTATATCTCTGGACAAAATAACGAGCAAAATGAGCCGGGATCGGTTCTTATAATTAAGAAATGCCTTGCATGTAGTAAGCACCGATACTGCACTGCCAGAGCAAATTACGAACCCACTTTGGAAAGTGCAGCCAATGATAGATCAGGTACGTAATGGCTGCTACAAGCAAGAGAGGCTTCCAGGATACTATTCAGTAGACAAACAAATGATTCCTTTTACCGGTCGTTGCCCATTGCGTCAAGTGGTCAAAAATAAATCTCGTCCTGTTGGACTCAAAAATTATGTTTTGACTACGAATGATGGGCTCATGTTGTATTTCGATATTTATCAAGGAGCTAAAACAATGTTTGGGAACAATCATCTTGGTCTTGGGCCATCAGTAGTGTTACATTTATCCAAAAGCGTACCACCAGGCAGTTGTCTGTATGATAGACATTTTACCACGATACCGTTAATTGAGGAATTACAAAGACGCAATCTACATAGCACAGCAACCATAATGGCGAATAATCGCATTATTATCGCAAATATTGCGAAGTGTGGATTGTTTAAAGTGCTCTTCGAACTATTGTAAAAAATGGATACCGTCCGCAACTGTGTTATGTGTCGTAGAGGGTTCTACCGCGGAAGATATCAGCGTCATCTTTTGACTGATAATCTCCCGAGACTACAACCAGAACTAACAGCTTATATTCAATACCATGCACTCGTAGAGGTAAGAGCATATTTAACGTACGTGGTGATTTTACGCGCGTGATGATTTCAAGCGCTTGGTGATTGATGCCTATATTCTTATTATTTTGACTATTATCTATACTAATATCATAAAGCTGAAGAGTTTCTTTGTTTAATTGAACGCGCTAATCTCAGGAACTACTGATTCTTGAAAAGTTATTTTCGTGTTGGATAGTCCATTTATCGTGATGGCTGTAGGCTATATAATAACCGACTTAACGCGAACGAAGCCGCGGACGATCACTAGTTATTTCTATATTCACGGATTAGCTAGTTTTTAGAGGTAAATCGGTAGCTAACTAAGGTAGTGTCGCCGATGATGGCCCGGCTCCTAGGATAGCCCACTTTTTAAAAAATACAGTTATAATTATTCGAAACATTTGAAATTTCGCGGGTTTATGCTACTAGTACCATAGACAATAGTGCAAATGTATTTCATTACCGGCGCGTCGCCATTTTTGAAGACAAATGACAGTTTGCTTGGTCATGTCAAGACGATACACGTTTTATAACCTCCATTATCTAAATCCTTTTGAAAATTAACAGATAAAACAAATCTCTTTGCTCTAAACTGTGAAAATTCATATTTAATCTATTTATCAGCAAATTACAGGTGAGTGTTATTATTTTATTTCCTTTTTTGTATTTTTACGAGATTATACTCAACCCGGGTGTAATTTCCTATATAATATAATTCCCAAACATAGCCCGGGCCTTTCTAGGATTATTGAAATGATTGTAATAAATCTTGAATTAGGTACCTATAGTCCAACTTAAAAATAGTGTAAGTTTTAACAAAATCGGTTTAGTGGTTGTTGAGATTGAATAAGCATGTATTAAATTTGAAGTCAGCAATTTTTTTTAAAATTACTTTTTAAGCTACTAAATTTTTGTTTGTTTTATTCTATTTTTTATCGCAGATTAAAATGGAGCCTTCTACTAAAAAACGGCGCGGGGAATGGACAGAAACACAGTTGAAATCCGCCCTTCAAGCAGTAAAAAGCTGCCAAATGTCACAGCGAGAAGCTGCTGAAACATATGGCATACCGAGGCGAACATTAAGAAACCACATAGAATCTGGTTCCATGGAGAAGATAACTGGTCGTGTCCCTATTCTTAATAAATCACAAGAAAAGGATTTATGCAAAAGGATAATTAGACTGTCTCAGATAGGAATGCCATTAACTCCCAAAATTGTTCGGAAGCAGGCTTACGAATTTTGTAAAGCGAATAATGTACCGAATCTTTTTAATGATAAAAAGAAAGAAAAAAAATGGCTCACAAATTTTGTGAAACGCAATCCAGAAATATCGCTACGAAGGGCTCAAATGTTAAATCCCGCCAGAGCACAAAAACTCAACAAGCCAATAGTTTTAAAACACTTTGAAGCCCTAAAAGACATTTACGATGAGTTAAATATTTCCACCCACCCGGAACGCCTTTATAACATGGACGAAAAGGGATGTCGTCTACACTACACCACCAACAGAAGGTTTTTGCAGCAAAAGGAACCAAGAGAGTGCACTTTGTCAGTCAAGAACATGCAGAAAATGTCACAGTCGCTTTGTGTGTAAGTGCAACGGGCAACACTGTGCCACCTATGATTCTATTTAAGGGCAAAAGGTTGAGACCAGAATTTTGTGACAATTTACCACCTGGTAGTTTAGTCAAAATGGCTCCAAAGGGCAGTATGACGACCGAACTTTTTGTTGATTTCATACACCACTTAGGGCAGAATAAATCTTCAGGAAAATGCCTACTAATTTTTGATGGGGCCTTCTCACATTTAGACGCAAGAATCGTTGACGCAGCTGATGCCCATGATATTGTACTCTATTGCTTGCCTTTAAATACGACTCATGAGCTTCAACCGCTAGACAAATCGGTTAATAAGTCGTTCGAACATTTTTGGGATGAGGAGGTTTTGTTGTATGCATATCAGCATCCAGAACGTAAATTAACTAAAGCTCGTTTTACGAAAATTTTTACAAAAGTTTGGTCTAAGTGCACCAAGGACAATATAATCAGTGGGTTTAGAGCTACCAGCCTCTTCCCGTACGATCCCAGCGCAATTCCTGAAGAAGCGTATGCACCTTCAGTACTTACACTAATGCCCGATCGACAGATGGCAAGTTCCTCAAGAATGCCTGATTCAGTTTCTAATTCATCACCTTCAAGAGATTCTATTCCCGGAAGTCCTGTTATGTACCCAAGATGCGACAATCATTCGGATGAAAATTTTTCAAATCGTGAGGAAGAGAGGACAGGAATTTATCACCATCAATTTTAATTCACGATGATGTATCCCCAAATCATGCAAATTACGTCGAAATCGTTGAATCTTATCCGCAATCTCCAACTTTTGTCAAAAAATTAGTTGATTATAGCTCCTCTTTTGAAGATCTTAACATGGACAACTTGGAGAATCAAGATCCGATTCAAAAGCTACCTATTTTGGAGAAATATAGAAGTACAGAGTTTTGTTTACCTGTTCCTACTACCTCTGGCTTAAATAAGCAACCTTTAATACTGCGTTTAGGTTCCAGTACGCCTGATTTATCTGAAAATGAGGATTTTGATGAAGCTCTTCAAAAAATGAAAATTTCTACAAAGCGTTTTAATATTTATACTTCATCTTCTGAATCAGACGAAGAAAAATTAAATGCAGACCTCAGAAAACTTCCATCGCCCTCTGAGCCCAATAAAGTTCAACTTGATGATCCGGAAGATAATTTACCTTTATCAGAACTGAAAAAACATGCTGAAAAATCACCATTTCACAAACAAATCCCCACTCCTAATTTCGCTACCATTAAATACAAACCGAGAAGAAAAGCGGTGAATTATATAGGCCAAAAAATAACTAAAGATTTGTTTGATACTGCTAAAGAAAAAACGGCGAAGAACACTAAAAGAACAACCAAATAAAATAAACCAAGCAGACGACCAAGTGACGCTGATACAACTAAAAAATTGCAACTTACAAGAAACCAGAGACAGAAAGGAAAACAACCGAATGACTCTAATATAGGTAAAAAAGAACTAAACAAGAAAAAAGGTAAAGGTAAAAGCTTAAAAAAGTAACCAGGGAAAGACTACTGAATGAAGATATTAATAAGAAGGTGACAAAAGCAAGTAAGAAGAAGGAATCTAAAACACTCGAAAAACATGGTTGGTATTGTCATGGATGCAAGGTGGATAGACTTGATGATATGCGTCAATGCCAAAAATGCCAAAAATGGTATCATGAAGTGTGTGTGGGTTTAACCAAAGACGATGAGGAGCAATTCATATGTCCAGAGTGCAATTAAAGTTCTGATTAAGCTATTAAGTAAATTCACTTTTGAGATTCTTTTCAGTTTTTTTTTGTTAGGAGTGTACACACTCAATTAAAGACAGTAGCGTCTAATTTGTTTTAACTTATTAAGTATATTTTGATTGATCTCAAAGTTAATTTTCAGTATTCCTTAGATAGGGAATACTGAAAATTAACTTAAATAGCCCACCTATGAATGACATTAAAAAAAAATATTTTAGAATAAAGAACTAATATGTTTTTATTTTTGATAAGTTACTTTCAAAGTTGATCTCAAAGTTAAATTTAATTTTATTTAGTAGTTTGTTTTTATTTTATAGTTGATTTTTATTTTGATAGATTTAAGATAGCCCACATTTAAATTTTTGGTTGTTTTTTTACCTTTTATAAATAATGTTATGAGAAGGATGTGTTTTTATTTTGATGTTTTATGTTAAAAGTGTTTAAGTGTTTATAATGCATATATTTTCATTAATATTTTTTGGGCCATCTTACCAGCATCCCAAGATAGCCCAATACCAAGTTTCTAAAAAGTGTTTACATTTGTGTTAAAATGCCAAAAGCTGTACTACTTTTTTAGATATCTTGTTTCTCAAATAAATATATTAGAACTTCCATTATCGGGATTGATCGATCGATCGTACTAGCGTACAGACGTGCTCATCGCGCTTATAAAATAAATTAACAGTTAAATAATAGTGACCTAGTTTAAATAGTGATTAAGCGTATTATGAGGTTACGCTCAGTGAGTGACAATTATACGTGCATAAATTATAATAATGGACATAAATATTTAGTGTAAGTTCTTTTTCATTAATTATGTCAAGTGAGAGCCCCTTCAATCGAAGCGGCATTACTCGCCGCACTCCTCCCCCAACGACGCCCAGCCATCCAACTCAAGACCAGGATGATATGGATACCTTAAAAATAGTATCTACTCCGGAAATACAAAACTGGCTTACCTCAATTGAGCAATATTTACAAGAAGTATGTACCATATCGAATTAGGGAAAACTAGTATCTGACCACAAACTTAGGATTAATAATCTCTGCCGAAAAGTTGGACATGGAGTTGCGCAAATGGCTGTTCAATATCAGTCTTTAAAGCAAAAGGCGTTATCAACTCACTCTAAGTTGCAAATTTTAAAGGAAAACCATGACCTCTCAGCTTGTCTTACTGATTTTAAAAAGACTATACAGGAATCCTGCACTAAATCTCCTACAACAAACACGTCTTTTGCAGACATGGTAAAAAATGGATCCAACAACTTTATTCGCCCTAGCCCTGTCAGTTCTGTGGTAATCTACCCAAGCAATGCTGCACAAAGTAGTGACGAAACAAAAAATTTGGTCCAAAAAATTATTAGCCCTGAGGAGATGAAACTGAAAGTACGTGGTCTTCGTAAAGTAAGAAATGGAGGAGTGATCGTCAGCACTGAGACCAAAGACGACATTCATAAATTGAAAAATTCAGTGCTGTTAGCAAACTCAGGCCTGACTGTTGATGAGACCAATAAACGCAAGCCGCGTATTATAATCATAGGAGTACCTTCATCTCTGACTGAAAGTGACGTCTATAAGTGCATCTACGAGCAAAACGTAGCAGAATCGTCATTAAATATATCTAGAGATACTTTCCTGAACTCTATAAAACTGAGCCACAAATCAGGAAAACGAGATGCAGACACCTGCAACTATATTTTAGAAGTACCTGCTACTATACGCAAAGCCTTAATTATACAGGACAGACTTTTTATTAACTGAAATTTTTGCTCGGTACGTGATTTCACACTTGTAACTAGATGCTACAATTGCCAGCAATATGGCCATGCCGCTAAAACTTGCAAGGCGACAGCTTCTACCTGTGGCCACTGTGGCGAAGATGGCCATTCTCTCAAAGACTACACAAAAAAAGCCGATCCACCAAAATGTGCCACTTGCGTTAAATTTAAAAAACCGTGCGGCCATAGGACCGGAGATGCCGAATGTCCAGCTAAAAAAGCTGCCGAAACTAGGTACATTAATACTATTGATTATGAAGGCGCCTAGAGCGCCACTTATTTGTTATAATTAGAACTTTACTATGGACATTAATATAATAAATGAAATAGATGATCTTTCTATGTCTAATTCATGTTTATGTGAAGTCGAAGAGTGTAGACAATATCTGACCGCTTATAAAAAATCATTAACTGTACTCACCCAAAATATACGTAGTATTTATAAAAATATTGATACTTTTGATATTTTCCTCCATAGGCTTAACTTTGTTTGTGATGTAATTATACTAACCGAGTGCTGGTTAACAAAACGGAACGGCAACCTACCAACAAGGCCAGGTTATAACTTATTTTATAGTCAAAATAATCACAACCAAAATGATGGAATAGTTATTTATGTTAGAGACTCCTTGCAAGTCACCCTCGAGGAACCAGCTCTTCAGGGTTGGGTTGTTTGTTGGTACATATTAACCAAGATACAGTTATTGTTGCAATATATAGATCCCCATCTGTCACAAACATAGATAATTTCAACGGAAACTTAGACCAGATACTTCAATCATTAACATCTTTTAAAAATGTAATAATTACGGGTGATATTAACATAAACATTATACCCGACATACATGATGCTGGAACCCAAGATTATCTCAATCTATGTTCGTACCATGGTTTTTACCCAGCCCATACATTACCAACACATCAGAGTGGTTCTTGTCTCGACCATATGATGATAAAATCTAGGTCAACATATCTAACACTTGTCACAAAAACGCCGCTTACCGATCATTCCGCTGTCTTACTAACCTTAAATTTATCGCTGCCTAAACTGAATCATAAACTAGTAAAATCTAAATTAAACATAAAGAAACTCGAACACGATTTATGCAAGCTTGACTTTGCCCCAGTTTTTCAATCGACGGACGCGAATGCATCTTTGTTGTATTTAATTAATAATGTTGAACAAGCTATATTACATAATACGTCTGTAGTTGCTTTAAATAAACAATATCAAAATATCAAACCTTGGTTAACCCCGGGTATTATTCGATGTATAAGACACAGGGATAAACTTCATATGAGGACAAAAAAATATCCCGATAACCTCACATTGCTAGTTATCTATAGGAGATACAGGAATTTCGTTAATAATCTTTTGAAAAAATTAAAAGCAAATTATGAAAAAAATGAACTACTCAAAGCAGGCAAGGATAGCAAACGCCTTTGGAGACATATTAAAAATTTTACCTACACTTCAAAAAGGCACGAATCGTGTTCGAGTTTACTATTAACCCATCCTTCACCGCTTATATCAGCCAATTATGTAAATAACTATTTTATTAATATGGGAAAAGACCTTGCAGAACGCCACCAACCTCTAAATCTATTTTCTCAGTCACTTAACGCTACCACCAGTAGGAATAGTTTTGTTATGTTAGATACCGACCAACAAGAAATTTTACAAATAATTACAAATTTGAAAGATGACAGTGCAGTCGGCTTTGATAACATTAGCAATAAAATCCTCAAAACTTTTAAGCATATTTTAATACCACCGTTAACACGCATTTTTCAAATCTGCCTCTCACAGGGTATTTTTCCACAATGTTTAAAAAAAGCAGTAGTTACTCCTGTCTATAAATCTGGATGTAAAGATCAAGTAAATAACTATAGACCAATATCAGTGCTTCCATCCTTATCAAAACTATTAGAAAAAATTATTAACAAAAGGCTTATTGACTACCTGGAAAAAAATAACTATTTGTCACCTACGCAATTTGGTTTTCGGGCAAAGTTGTCAACAGCAGATGCGGTGCATAACCTGACTAACTATATTACTCAGGAACTAGGCAAAGGAAAGCATACTCTAGCTGTTTTTCTTGATTTAGCAAAAGCGTTCGATACCGTTTCAATTCCGAAGCTTCTAAAAAAGTTGGAAGCATTGGGTATTAGAGGAACGCAGTTAAAACTATTTGCAGATTATTTAGACAATCGATCTCAATGCGTTAAAATAGGAAATATTAAAAGTGATTACCAGAAAATGACCTGCTATGGTATTCCCCAGGGAAGTATAATCGGCCCTACCCTTTTTCTCGTTTACATCAATGATTTATGTAACCTTAATTTAAAATGTGGTAAAATTATATCTTACGCCGATGATACGGCCTTGATTTTTAGCGCCAATAGTAGGTCAGAATTATATGAGGTAGCTCAACTTGGTCTTAATGGTGTAAATAACTGGCTTCGCTGCAATTTACTAACACTGAATACTGACAAAACCAATTATATTCACTTTTCTATGCGCCAGCCTTGTCATGGGTTTACAAATCCTAACTTATACGCACACCAATGCCAATATCCTTCAGTCAATAAATGCGATTGCCCTTTAATACAGAACACATCCCATATAAAATATCTTGGTATCTTAATTAACGACACATTATCTTTTAGACAGCATATTGCAAATCTAGTAGTCAGGATCCGTAAATTAATGTATATTTTTAAAAAATTACGTACCATTGCAGGTCCAAAACTAATTAAACAGGTATATCAGGCCTTATGCCAATCAGTAATTCAATATTGTATAACTTCATGGGGTGGAGCTCTCAAAACTATTTTAATCCCTCTCGAGCGAGCTCAGAGAGCCATTTTAAAAGTAGCCAATTCACTTCCCTTCTTATATCCTACGCATCAACTTTACAAATACTGTAATGTGTTAACTGTTCGCCAGCTTTTCATTATGCACACCATATTAAAACAACACACCATTTCACCTTTTTGCTCTGATATCACTAACAAAAGACGGAAAGATATAGTCTGCATCTCTACACATGATTCAAAATACATCTTTTCACATAGATTCTCTACTTTCCTAAGTCCTTTCTTATATAATAAGTTAAATAGAGTATTAGGTATTTATACACTAAACTATTTTAACTGTAGAACTGTAGTATTTAATTATTTGCACAGCCTGACATACGAGCAGACCGCAGAATTACTTCTTATTTGTAAATAAATGAACGTAACTCCATAATTTACATTTACCAACATTTATATAAGGATTACTTTAAGTTCTGTTTTAATTAATTTGTTAATTTATTAATCATTCAATGTATTATTTAGATCATAAAAGCCTGAAATACAGGTACAATTTTAACTGTAACCTAGTTCAGGCATCCATTATTTTGTATTTTATATTGTTATTAGTATTATTATGCAATGTATGACCTTATTTGAATAAAGATATATTTATTATTATTATTATGTTTTTTCTTTACTTTACTTATCTGCAAGAATATACGAGGTTTTGAAATTAAGTGGGCCGTAATTGGCACCTTTACCTTAGATATTGTTTATTTTTTCAGGTAGTTTTTGACAACACTCGACGTGTATGCCATCGATGTTGGCAAAGAGCTGAAAACGCAATTAGACCACCGCCTCCTGTCCAAGAAGTACACGAGGAACCACAACAACAAACTGTGGAAGTTATTCATGTTCCCGAGTACTCAAGAGCACCAAACAAACCAAGGCATTGTATATTCAATAATTGTCGAAACACAACACATCATAGGATCCCGGAAGTTGTAAAGATACAGACGTTTTGTTCGTATAGGCTTTACATTCCCGACGGTGCAAGGGTGTGTCAAGAACACCTCCAAAATATTAACTGGGCTGAATTACCTCAGAATTGCCTCACCATCACTCATCAATCACTCATGATTTTAGTGTAGCGCAGTTTAGTCACGTTTGTGATATGATGAGATGTGCTTTACAACGCGGTTCTAGGTTGGATTTAAATACCAGAGGTGCGTTATCTGATGAAGAAATGCATTTGGAATCGAATTGTGCGTTACAACTGAACGTAGTAACGCACAATTCGATTCCATATTAGAGCAAACACCCTCACTAGTCCAAGGATGCAAAAATCCCAGAAATGCGTTAGGTATATTTCTAACAAAACTGCGAACTGGTGATTCCAATGAAAGACTTGCTACTTTATTTAATATGACAAGGCAAAACCTAGAGCGGCTAATGAACAAAGCACGTGATTGCCTCACCGAGGAATATGTAGACCTGGATCTAGGTGTGGACCACATAACAAGAAATACCATTAAAGAAAGAAACCTTACTATACCAAGGGTAATACATATATGGAGACAATGAAAACTCAAAAGCAATTATAATATGCGACGGCACTTATATTTATATACATAAAAGTGCTAACTTCCTATTTCAGCGACAGTCATATAGCCTGCACAAGTTTCAAAACTTGTTAAAGCCTTTCTTGATTGTCAGCACAGATGGATACATCATTGATGTAAAGGGACCATACGCAGCCACGAAGACAGATGCAAACATTATGAGCAGCATAGCATTATGAACAACGGAGAAAATCCAATTCATTTTTTGTTGGAACCCAACGATGTTTTTATATTGGATCGCGGGTTTAGAGACAGCCTGGGCGACATAGAAGCTTGTGGCTATGAATATCATGTTCCACCTTCCAAGAATAGACAAGAATCTCAATTGAGAACGGAACAAGCAAACGAATCTCGAATGGTCACCATGTGCCGCTGGGTGGTGGAAGTGGTTATCAAATGAAGCTTGCAAGATCATATTGCAGTGAACATCTACAAAACGGAATTTACACAATAGAGATTTACAGACAAGATGCACTTGAAGACTTGCCTGACTATGGGATAAACGAAGATTCTTGGCTCATGCGCGGTCGTATCCAATCTCGACATATTAGAGCCAGAATATATTATTGTTATATTTTAATTAATGATAATAATACTATCACTCAACACTATTGCACATGCCTGACTGGACGACGTACAGTGGGTACCTGTGCTCACATTGTATTTAGACTTTGTTAGATTCTATGAAACCTCCTCTATAAAAAAACAGTATTTGATGAAAATCAAATAACAAGTATGCCATTCAATTAATGGATTTATACGATCGTTTCACAGTCGCCACTTAAGTTCTTTTTAGATGATTTTGTAGATAGCCTATATGTATACACAGATTTAGATATTTGGAACCTCATGCCTACATCGTAGCAAGCATATAGACTTACATGTTCCATCCTGACGTTCACATTTCAAATCACTTAAAGACAATATACTCGAAGGTCACGTGATTGGTCAATGCGATTTTGCAGGGAACTGCAGTTTTGTAATACAAGATGCTGCGCAGTCCCTTCACTGGAATAACCAGGCCACTCTTTCTGTTGGAAATAAAATGTATATATGTATGTATCGATGTGTATCGAACACAATCTAGTAGTTATGTATATTAATTTAAATGTCATTGATTTAGTTGATATAATGGAACACTCTCTCTCTGAAATAAAATATGGCTCCGATGAGTTGAGTTCAATTGATCTCTTGTAAAAAGTAATAAGTAAAGTGTAGTGTGTAGGGTTTAAATGCCCTAATGGTTTTGTGCAAACTTCAACACTTTCGACGTCGATTATGATGGACAAGAGGTAAAACACGGAAATAAAGTAATGGTTTCTGACTGCGACTTTTTTCACGTCTCAAATTACATCGGCATCTCCAAGTAAACAACATATGTACTTGAGCATTGAAAAACAAATCTAAAACTGCCCGGATTTGGAAGTCGAATCGTAAAGCTTGGGTGACAGCCTCCCTTTTTTGAAGACTAAACCAGTCTTCAAAAAAGGGTCATCATTTTATACCTGAAGTCGAACGTTATTGCCAGTCTAAACAATTCCCGTTTAAAGTGATGCTATTAATCGATAACGCACCCGGTCATCCTCCTGCTATTTTAACTAATTTCGACCCACGTGTGAAAGTTGAATTTTTGCCACCAAATACAACCAGCTTGCTTCAACCGATGGACCAGGGAGTTATCAAAACATTCAAAGGTTATTTATTACAAGAAACAATCGTTTGCACATCTGCATAAAGCTATGAGACAAAACAATGAGCTCTGTGTTAAATACTTTTCGAAACAATTCAATGTTTTACATGCTGTGAAAATCATTGGAGAATCTAAGGATGAAATTTCACAAAAAACTTTAAATGGCGTCTGAAAAAATCTGTCCATATTTTTTCTCCACATTAGAATCAGGAGAAATCAGTGCCAGGGCCTGATGAAATTGGTAATGTGATCGAAGACGTTGTCGAACTTGGTAGACAAATAAATTTAGAAGTGGATAGTGATGACATTCAAGAACTGCTGGACTGACACAATCAGGAGCTTACATTTGATGAGCTCATGAAAATGCGTGAACAAGAGGAAGACATTGAGAATCTTGATTCATTGGACCCAGTTCAATTGGAAGATCAAATGACAATTGGAACCTTCACAGAAGCCTTCAGTTCAATTGAAAAAGGGTTAACAATTACGTAAAGTATATATTCCAACGAAGAGCGCATTTCTGTAACAAAACAAGGAATAAAAAAATTACTAGCATGCTACGAGAAGATGTTACGGGAGAAGAAAAAATCCTTGACTCGCCAGACGACTTACTTAGATTTTATGAAACACTACATTAAAATAACTTCGGATTGTGTTTATACAGTTTCTTACAGTATTATTTGTTATACTATCTACAATTGGTTTCTCGTTGATTCCCTAAATTTTTGTTTTATATAGTGTCCGGTTCCAATTAAACATACTTTGTATGTCTTTATATGCAAAATTGGAAACCGACTTGCGCAAATTCAAGAAATTAATTTATCATTTTCAATTACTGCACATTATATAAGTATACTATTATTTAGAAATACATAAATGTTACGTCATGTACGCGGCTTTATCGGTAGATGTTCTGAACGTTACCTTTTTACTCTATAGTATTATACACAGTCAGGTCATAAGTAACATCGATGTTGAAATAAAAACATCGGTGTTTGGACTCCGAAATAATCGGCACACCCATGTTTTGAGATTATATATCGAAACGTCAATATACGCTTTAGGGCCATCTGGCGTGCATTGGAAGTACTAGCCAGATTATCTCTTATTTTTAGTATAACTAATTTGTACTAGATATCATCGAAAACGTCACCGATGATAACAAGGGTAAGTTGCACGAATAGTTTGCTTGCTTTTCCAAAGAGATTAAAAATACTGTCAACTTCAACGCTCGTGTGATTTTTTCTCTCCTTGTCTTTTTTATAATAATAAACATTTTTCTGTAAATAATACCTAAAGTTTTATTTCCTACCGAAAACATGTTTATCGAACATCGATGTTTTTATAATAACGATCTTCCCTATCGCGGAGGTCGTCGTATATGCCAAATGAAAAACGATGTTTTCAATAAAACTTAAGTGTTTACAATCATTTTATTAATAAATTAATTGATTATTTATTTACAGTTAAAAACTTAATCATATACATAGGTATTTTTTTTACATTATTTGTTTTTCTCGGTCTAAATAACCAATATGTGACACAGATGACATAACATTCCCAAGAAGCAGTAATAATAAACTTTGGCTACAATTCAGAATATTCCTTAAACAATTAACTATTTAAATGCTATCTACAACAAATCAAACTATTAACTTCAGTGTGTTAATGCACCATTATGCAGATTCCGCATTACTTAGCTAAGTATTTTATATTAATATTTATAGTAGGGGAGACCACGCGGGGATTTTTTTTGGATTTACTCGAGCGCGGCAGAATAACATATGGGGAGCAACCTTGCACGTAGTTAAGTACTCCCACTATACCTGAGCCATCTATGTAGGGCAGAACGTCTAGGGCAGCAAAAACCAAATTTCAACAAACGGCCATGACTTTTGGTCGGGTCCAAATCGGCAGTCTTTTGAATAGGAGCTACTGGAGGGTTCACGTAACATCCCTTCTCAATGTCTGACGCGCTCGGTTATTTTTCCTATATTCTACCCCTTCGTACGGACACCCCCATATCATGCAAACCGCGGCAGATCAATATTTTTTCCGTTCTTAGAAACGTTACATGAACTAGTAGCTTATATTCAAAAGACTGACGATTTGGGGGCGCCCAAAAATCATTACCGTTCGTTGAAATTTTGTTTTTGCTTTCCTAGACGTTCGGCCCTACATAGAGGGCTCAGGTACAGTGGGAGTGCTTAACTAGGTGCAAGGTTGCTCCCCATATATTATGCTGCCGCGCTCGAGTAAATCCAAAAATCCCCGCTTGGGCTTCCCTACTATTATCAGTATCAGAAAATATAATTAACATAAGAGTAGTTGCTTGTAAGAAAAACATGGCGGTTTTTTAGTGCTAACCAGAGATCTATATTGAAGTAAATGTATGTACTTCAAATGAGGGTTATCGCATCTGAATCCGCCGCTAGCGGCGCTTGTGTAGCGTGAGGTCTCCGAAATGTCAAGTGCTATTGCTTGTGGGCTGAATACGCGGGTTTATTTCTTATTAAAATCATGTTGTGAATATTTGGTAATAACTCCGATTGATTATTATAGCAAATATGAGTTACGTGTCAATGAATGTCAGTGATTTAAAAGCAGAGTCAAAAAACATTAAATTAATAAATGAATATTTCTTACACTCACACCAATTAGCCTAGCTAGCCACAAAGTAAGCACTATAAGGCTTGTGTTATGGGATACTAGGGTAACGGATAGAATACATATACTGTACATATATAAGTATATTTTTATAGAAATACATATTAAACATCCATGACTGGAGTACAAATAGTCATATTCATCACACAGACATCTGCCCCCACCGGGATTTGAACCCGGGACCTCTCGAGTCGGCGACACCATGAAACCCGGCGTACAAACCACTCGGCCACGGAGGTCGTCAAAACATTATTTTGTCCCCCTTTTTTTCCGAACGAAACAGAACTGCGTAGCACTGTGGCATGGCCGATAACGTTTGCGATACGATTCTTTTGTATTAAAATATGATTTAACTTTGATTTCACAGACGTATTAACAAATTTTAAAAGCTACACTTCAAGACCTCAGTCAACAGTGGCGCCATCTGGTCAGGACAAAAAACGGTAGCCCTCATTGTATGAAAACCGAGCGTGTCATAGTTTGATTACTCACAAGAACAAATAAATGATGCAAAACCATGGGCCACAAGTCACCTATTTCAATTACAGGCAGTTCTCGACTTAAGTCGTTTCGACTTACGTCGTTTCAAGTTACGTTACGTCGAACAATGTTCTGACACTATTCCTCAAGCATACGTCAATTGTTTCGATTTCCGGCATAGGAGAATTCACTTGTCGCGAGGTCTATGTCCGTGGGGCCGGCGTCCGCGGGGATGTCTCGACTTACGTCGTTTCGAATTCACGTCGCGAATTTTGGAGAACCTAACATGTCGTAAGTACGAGGACTGCCTGTATATCGTTTTTACAGCCTAATATGAAAATTTCAAAGTTACGTTATGATTAACGTCTGTTATCGAGAACGGCGACGCAAAGGAATTAATAAGCTTAAAAGGATGGCTATAGGACTGCCTTTTGACGCGCGAAGTACATACACTACGTTAGCTATTTCGATCAAAGTCTGTGGGCAACTACCACATTGTGATTATTCAATACATAATATTACCAACAGCGCCATCTATTGACAGTAGCGCGACCTTTCTTCTCTTTACCGATTTAATTTCATTACACTTAACTAAAGTTCGTATCAAGGTCGTAACCTTGATGGTGTGTTTTCATGTGATTTTTTAAACTACCATTCTGCGTGAACGCGGAGTTGCATATGTCACATTTATACCTGAAAGAAAATCAAACATTAAATTTTTATATTTTTTTTATAATAATTTATTTCAATACCTAATTGATAAATAAACAATACTATTGTACGGACGAATTAAAGTTGATACGACTTCAGAAACAGCCGGGACCATCAGCTTAACGTGAGGAGGAGCTCGAGACAATAAGTTTTTGGTTACCCATCTAATGACCGACCATTGCGATAGTTGCACAATCGTAAACAGTACCCTTAGCACGAACCAATCATCATCATCAGCCTATTAATGTCCCCACTGCTGGGGCACAGGTCTTCCCTATGGATGGAATAGGGCGATTGGGCCATGACCCACCACACGGGCCCAGTGCGGATTGGCGGGTGCTAACGACTGCAGATGCAGCCGCCAAAGGGTTAACGTGCCTTCCGAAGCACGGAGGAGCACGAGATAGTAAATTTTTGGTCACCCATCCAATGACCGACCACTGCGAAAGTTACTTGACTTCAACCATCGCAGCCGAACGCGCTTACCACTTGCGCTAGCTCAAAAAGCACGAACCAATATCGAATTCGAATATATATATATATATATTCACCATGCCATAGACAATTGGCGCCAATATAAAATTAACTAAACATTCGCATTCGCGAATGACGGTACCAGACATTCGCATCCGCATTCGCGAATGTTCAAAAAATGCCATTCGTTACATCACTAATACATACATAAGCATATTTATATATAAATACATATTAAACATCTATGACTGGAGTACAAATGCTCGTTTTCATCACAGACATCTGCCCCCACCGGGATTCGAAACCGGGACCTCTCTAGTAGGCGACTCCTTGAAACCCAGCGTATAAACTACTCGGCTACAAAGGTCGTCTATATAATTATAACATAAAATACTGAAATTGCTTAGAAATTGTTGAAACTAAGAGCAGAAATCCTAATTGAAGAAGATTTATTTATGTTTAAGATGATTTAATTAAAACAAAATTTAAACTGAATCACATATTTTTCGTGTTCAAAATGTTCGCCGCGATTTCTGACACACGCACGGGCCCGTCTTCTTAGTTCTTACTTCCGTTGTCGTTATTTTCAACATCATTTCCTGTTTCATCGTTTGAAATGCTGCATTTATTCTTTCTATTAATTGTTCTTTTGTGTTTATCTCCATATGAGTTTAAACTAGTTCCTTGGCCCGACCCCACACGAAAAAATCCATTGGAGTAAGGTCGGGTGACTGAGCAGGCCAAGAGATTGGGCCATCTCTGCCGATCCAGCTATCAGGGAAGCAATTATTTAAAGGCTCTCTTACATTTAAAGTCCAATGGGCTGGACACCCGTCCTGCTGAAAGATGACCTCTCGATCACTTTCCAATATTAGAACACAGGAATCTTCAACAAGAACTGGCAAATGGTTTTGGAGAAATTCTAAGTAATAGTCGCCGTTCATATTGTCTGGCAATAAGTGGGGCCCAATCAACGTTCTGCCAGTCACTCTAGCCCACACATTAACGGAAAATTTTCTTTGAAATGTCACCTGCTTTTTCCAATGTGGATTATTATCTTTATCGGCCCATTGATGCAGGTTATGAAAGTTTGTAATGCCCTATCTAGCGAATTTACTTTCATCTGTCCATAGGATTGATTTTTAAAAACCACGCATCTTCAATGTCTCCGTTGTGAAGAATTCGGCAAATTTGAATCCTTCGCTGAGGACCTCCTTCTTCCAGACCTTGCACGCCTGTGCCATGGGACGGATACTTGGTATTTTGATGCATTGTATTCCACACCTACCAATGTGAAATGTATTCTCATAATACTTTATATTCATAATAGCTTTTTTTATTCTCAATTTGGTATGTAGGTCCTATTTTCAATTTATAAGCTATCTTCATGCATTATTCAAGATTTATTATTGAAGATTCCAATACTCCAATATTCGAAACTGATCGAGAGGTCACCTTTCAGCAGGACGGGTGTCCAGCCCATTGAACTTTAAATATAAGAGAGCATTTAAATAATTGCTTTCCTGATAGCTGGATCGGCAGAGATGGCCCAATCTCTTGGCCTGCTCGGTCACCCGACCTTACTCCAATGGACTTTTTCGTGTGGGGTCGGGCCAAGGAACTAGTGTATACTCATGTCGAGATAAACACAAAAGAACAATTAATAGAAAGAATAAATGCAGCATTTCAAACGATGAAACAGGAGATGATGTTGAAAATAACGACAACGGAAGTAAGAAAAAGGGGCCTTGCGTGTGTTAGAAATCGCGGCGAACATTTTGAACACGAAAAATAAGTGATTTCAGTTTAAATTTTGTTTTAATTAATTCATCTAAAACATAAAAAAAATCTTACTCAATTAGGAGGATTTCTGGTCTTAGTTTCAACAATTTCTAAGCATTTTGCATAAACGATACCTCAAAAGAAAGTACAATAACTGAACATGTTTTTAAAGAGCTTTGAACAAACAAAACACCCCCCGTGTTTTTTTTTTGTAAGCCTAATAGATAAACAGCTTTTTCCCATTTTAAAAATTTACAATAATTTTAAAAATCTGTAAAAAATGTTTGGTGATACAGCTTTTTTAAACATTTATTTCTTAGTTTGCTTTCACATTTGTTTTATCAAATAAAATCAAGAAGAATTCATTTAATATTGCAGTTAGCCATTATTTGGAACGGTGTACTTTTAGGTATTTTCTTTAAAATCGTTAAAAATTAATAAAAATAAAATGGTCAGACTTCGTCTATGATAAGTATGGCTCAAATGTTTCTAAATGGTATCTGTTAGCTTTCCTTTAAAGATTTGCACTGACCTTCCAAACACCCTGTATAATAAAATTCCGATAGAAACTAAAAGAGAAAGCAATATAAATTGATCAAATCGTACATTTTGCTACCAAAGCATTTTTAACCTAAAGTAATTATTTAGGTCAATATTTTACTTTTTAAATATATTTCATAATCACGTCCAAATTAGTTGGCGTTTGTCTCAAGCAGTGTGCACACAGTTACTTTCAAGTTTAATAATAAATATTTTTCATCAAGTTTATCAAGTGTTTTCCTGTCTTGGATATCAAGAATTCGCAATTCAATGTATTGAGTTGACAAGGGCACGTTAGGTTAGGTTAGGTTATAAATACATTTAAAATAAAACTCAAACAACATCTTATCACAAAAACATACCTACTATTCAGTAAATAAATTCATGAATGATAAAAGAAACAGACACGGAAAACTCACTAACTTGTTTGTTTGAAACTGTTCAATGCAGTCTAGATCTAGATATTATACTTGCAACACCCTGACAGGGTCATTTACCATGCTAAAATTATTGTTTTAAGATCCAATACTGTACATGTGCAATAGGGGTGATGACGGGGTACAGTAAACGAAATTCTATTTAGTCCGTCAGTTAGATGATCGAAAAATAATTTACGTATTTTTTCTTTGGGCAATCAACCAAAAAATGACAAAGTTATAGCGCGTCAAAGTTTGGGAGTAGGGGCTCGTGACGTCACTTTTTAGTGAATTTTCATTCAAAAGTGTACTCAAACGTGACGTCATGCGACTTTTCAAATCAATATATCTTTGCGATGTTTATATTATGTGAAAAAAGAAAAAATACGTGTCCAATACTTTTAGATAATCAACCTGATAAACGAAGAAAAAACAATTGTCATCATCCCTACTAAATAAATAAAAAAGCGAGTGTGTTTATGACCACACGACTGCAGTGAAACTTCTTTACCTCCAATGATCTGAACATCATAAACTGAACATGAAGATTTGTTGATAGAAAAAAACCACCAATCCGCGCTAGATCCGTTATCACCCTCCAATCCGCGCTGGGTCCGTTATCACTCACCAATCCGCGCAGGGTCTGTTATCACCCACCAATCCGCGCTGGGTCTGTTATCACCATCCCCACTGAGTCCATTGTCACCCTCCAATCTGCACTGGGTCCGTTATCACCCACCAATCCGCGCTGGGTCCGTTATCACCCACCAATCCGCGCTGGGTCCGTTATCACCCACCAATCCACATTGGGTCCGTTATCACCCACCAAGCACTAGATTCATGTATTTATTTAAATAATATAAAAAAATGTGACGGGTATTATTCATTGTTTACCGATGAGTCACCGATGACACTAATCGTAACGCAAAAATTGTAACACATTCGCTAGTTTACCCCCCAAGACAAATGTGCCTAAAGAAGTTTCACTTCAAAAATATAAAGGTTGTCATGCATATAATTGACATGGAGGAAAAAGTCACTCGCCTCCTCAAGAGATGGCGCTACCGGCGTTGCGATCAATACGTACGGAAGCCTGAATCGCGCAAGTACAATTCAGAGGCTAACATTCCATAGAGGCTGTTACAAAAATACAAATAAAGCTTGAAGGGCGTTGAAGTACATCACATAAGGAGTCTTCTCTAATTTTCTTAAAATACTTGCATGTTAACTTTTTATAAAAAGAGTTATTTTTAATGATCCTCGAACTAGTGACGTGTCTTAAAATGATCGATAATTTTATTAATCAGTCAAATGATGTACTTCAACGCCCTTCAAGCTTTATTGGTATTTTTGTAACATCCTGTATATACGATGCCCGGTCAACATCAGTCGGGCCGCAGCCCCCCAGCTACCATCACCCAGCTCGGAGGAAGATCTTCCCCTTTTGGCCTTCCTACAAATATAATAATAAGATTAATATCCTAACCTCCTATCGTTGGTGTGCGCCCGCATATGTTCCTGGAGCGATTGTAATCGCGGGTAAGTTTTGTCGCAGAGATCACAGCGGTAGTTCCTCTCCCCGGTATGTGTGGCCATGTGCTCCTTCAGACGGGACGGTAAGTAGAATCTGGGTTGATCGTTACAAAAAGAAAATTATAAATAAAAATGCTTATGACCACACGACTGATTTCTTTAGCTCCATCTGTATGTATATACACAAGGTTAATTTTAAAACACCAACAACCTCTTAGGGAGTGATTCTACCCATCAACAGGAATAACTTTTATTATGGGACCAACGCTGAAATCGCGAAAAAAATATCTGCTGTTTCATACAAAAGTGCATCAGCTAATCGACCGAAATGTATGAAACAGCTGTCAATATCTCGATATCAGATTTCACCCTAATAGGTTCAGTGGTTTGAACATGAGCAAGTAACAGATACACAGACACACTTTCGCATTTATAATACTAGTATGGATGGTGTGTGAATGAATGAAGAAATTACTGTAACGCCCGCAGCGTTACACCTCTTTGCTTGTCTAGCCTTTGGCCTTCGGCTGGCATTCATATTTAAAACTATAAGATATATTTAAAATTTAGAATTGCATTATCCTTTGTCTTGATTTGATGGATGGGAGATTGAAAACGGGCGTAGACATAGAAACATTGTAACACTATAATATAATATACTAGTAATATATAATTAATATTTTCAACACTCACACCAATTAGCCTAGCCCCAAAATAAGCACTGTAAGGCTTGTGTTATGGGATACTAGGGTAACAGATAGAATACATATACTGTACATATATAAGTATATTTATATAGAAATACTTATTAAACATCCAAGACTGGAGTACAAATGCAGGTATTCATCACACAAACATCTGCCCCCACCGACACCATGTAACCCGACGTACAAACCACTCGGCCATCGATGTTGTCACAAGTCATAAACTACTTTTGAACAAAACATGTCAAATACTTGTTTATTTATTTATACTTTATTGCACAAATGAGTGTACCAATGGCGAACTTAATGCCATTAGGCATTCACTACCAGTCAACCGGAGAATTATAGCAAAGATGTTATTTAGGTAGTGCAAAAAGAATTCATTAAATTATTTATTATAATTAAAGTATATCTTTAAAAACAAGATAATATATGACGCCATGAGAACCATAGTGGCCTAACTCATTTTTTTACAATATTGAGTTTATGATTTTTTCCAGTTCAAATTGATCATTTTGATAGAACCAGAGTGGTATAAAAGTGATACAACGAATATTCACTAGATGGCAGTATAATCACTGTTACGTTTTTAATCTGTGATCTAAATTTGAGGTGCGATACTGGCCTAAGTAAGATAGGCCACTATGGTTAAAAAAATGGGTGCGTGTACTTATGTAGGCGCGTGAGAAGTTATCCTTCTTTGGCATCGTTTAAAATTAGTTTTTAATTGCATGCAAATAATTAATTACAATAAATTAATAAAAAGTCTGGAAAAGGACACAGTCAATAAAGTTCAGTTTTAATTTGAAAAAATAAATAAATAATCAAAATATTCAATTAAAATCGCTACTGAATATAATTTATTAGAACATATGTGATTTGCACTTGTATGTAACTCCAACACTTATTCCGAATATACAAACTAGAAACATGTGGATAAATATTATAAATATGAATACCTATAACTGTTACTTTATTACAAAAAATAAAGATGTGGTTTTTGGTTCTACTACACCAATGGTCAAGAGATGGCGCTGTAGTCTCCTGAATCGCGCTTTGGTTCCGTTGTTCCAGATTAATAAATACTTTTGATAGGCCTTCACAATGCAGTCGTTAGCACCCACTAAATAGAGATTCTATTTCAAAAGTAATTACAATTAATTTTTGTGTTACAGTGATGCGCGCGCATCTTAAAATTTCACTCTCATCATTTTTTCATAACGCGCCTAAAGAAGTATAACTTCAAAAATGAGTCAGGCCACTATGGTTGTCATGGCCTCATATATCATCATAATCATCATCCCTTTTAATGTCCCCACTGCTGGGGCACAGGCCTTCCCTATGGATGGAATAGGGAGATTGGGCCATGACCCACTACGCGGGCCCAGTGCGGATTGGTGGGTGCTAACGACTGCAGATGCAACCGGGACCAACGGCTTAACGTGCCTTCCGAAGCACGGAGGAGCTCGAGATAGTAAATTTTTTGGTCACCCATCCAATGACCGACCACTGCGAAAGTTGCTTAAATTCAACGATCGCAGCCGAACGCGCTAACCACTTGCGCCATCGAGCTCCTCATAATTAAACGTAATAAATGTTTACTTCGTTCGAGCTACGTTTCCCAGGACTCCATGCTGGAGTCTTTATATTACCTACCTCTGATCACACAAGTCACACTGATGCCTGTAGACCTTCAAATGGTTCCTCCTATTGTGTTCCATCAAAGTCTTCCTTCTATTGTACACTTTATCACACAATTTACAAGGGAACGTCCTTTTATCACCGTGCACTTCGATCAAATGTCTATTCCTCAAAGCGTATGACAAAAAACTAGCTTCACACTTATAACAATTCACAGTAGGCTTCTTCTCATGTACAGTGGCAACGTGTAAATATCTACTGTATTTGGATTTCAGGTTTTTACCGCATATATCACAAGGAAAGTTGGTCTCAACCCGGCTATGAGATTTAATATGAGTCCTTAAAGAATTCTGTTCCAAGAAACAAGCACCGCACTGATCACAAATGAATGTACCAAAGTGTTCGACCATATGCTTTTTAAGCATGTCAAAGTATGGGAAGACGCTACCACATTCCGTGCAACTCAAATTGTTCGGGGTCAATCGGAATTTCAGGAATTCGTTGTCTACTTGGTGTATATTTTTTTCATGCACCGTGCTGATGTGTCGTTTGAAAGTTTCAATGTCCCCAATTTTAGTGTCACACAATCGGCAATCTATTCTTGTGATGTCTATCTTTGGTATTTTCTTGTTTTCCATCATGTTTTCGAAGTCTCCTGTGTCGTGGGACAGTGTATGGTCTCTCAGCTCGTTGGGGTTCACGAATTGATCTTTGCAGTAGTAGCAGTAGTAATTGCTGATTCTGTTTTGGAACGGGCAAACGTACGAGTTTTGGACTATTGTGACTGCGTTCATGTATATCATGTGGTCCCGGTCTGACGGTGATTTCTTTTTGGCTTTGGGCGGTGGCTTTGGTTCTTTCTCCCTCTTCTGCGGTATTGGTTCTGTGAAAAAAACATTTTTTGTAAATGGAGTAGAGGAGCTCGATGGTGCATCTATTAGCGCGATCGGCCTGCCATCGCCACCCTAGATACACCACGTGCGCTTAAAATGTGTCCCAATCAGGGCTTGAAACCGGTTTCAAAAATACCGGTAAATAAAGGTTAACACCGGTTTTTAGTAAAGGTTTCGTTCGGAGCGCGTCCGAAATGAAAGCGGTACCTAAAACCTTAATAAACCGGTGTAATCCAGAGCGACACGTGGACGCGTCGGCATCGCTTGAAGTTTGTTTTGTTTGAACTAATCAAGTCACAACTTGTTAATGCTCAGAGATTGATGCATTTATTGACACGTTTGCTAGCGGCTAGTGAGTCAAGTTATTCATTTTATAGTTGTTTATTTATTTCAGCCGTCAGTAAGAGCGAAATGAAACCCTTTAAAAACCGCTAAATTGATTCAAAACCTATTTGATTTCGCTTTTTAGGAAAACCGGTTTTTTAAGGATAAGGTAGAGCCAAACCTTAATAAAACGCTCCTAATGTACTTGACACTGATTTAGGTTTGAAACTTAACCGGTAAACAAGCCCTGGTCCCAATTAAGAAGTGCTTGAACTAGGGGTGTCCACTCTGAAAAAACATCGATGTATTTTTTGCTCCGATACATCGCAACTATACATCGATGTCATTCGATGTATCGGATGAAAACATCGATGTGTTTTAAACATCGAGTACATTTTCTGAAATTTTATTACAAAACTCAACTTATGTGTAAAGTGACCCATCTCAAAAGAGGCCATCTTTTCATAGTAAAAAAAAATACAATTGAAGTTTATGAAAAGACCTTAATCCATAATTTTATTATAGTTTATATATTAATCTTTCATAAAATAATAGAATTAACTCCTTTCATAATGAGTAGGTAAAAGTAAATACAAGTAAAAGTCATGTTTCAGAAAATTATATTTTTACAAAAGATCATATAAAAAAACGCTAAATAACCCGCAAAATTTTTGCTAAGTCTTTCAAAAGAATATTAGAAATATACTTCAATCTTAGTTTCGTTCACAAAACTAAAGAAAGAAAGAAAAAGTATTTAAAATCTAAAGGTTATTAAATGTTCATAAACATAGAAACTCGTAGTTATTTTTTATTGTCACTGCACTGACTCTTGCGCAGTGCTGCCAACATCGGGTCCATATCAGAGAATTCGGAATAATGATGTTTTATAATAGTAATAAGTAAAATTTTAGTGGTCAAACTTAAGTTTTTTTACTGAGGTCAAATCAAAGAGGATTATTATTATCACTACGTGGTCAAACTCTATTACCAATTCGATGTTTCTTTAAAACATCGATGCATCGAGTATATTGAAAGCTTTTCAAAACATCGGATCGATTCGATGTTTTTCATTGCAAACATCGATGTTTTCGATGCATCGATGTATATCGAATATCCCTAGCTTGAACTCCACTCAAGCACTTCTTGGTTCAGTCACGCGCGGACCGTTGATAAGTCAAGATGCTGCAGAGCTACGTGAAAAAATGCGAAAAAATACTTATAGTACGTAAAGAGTCGTTTTTTCGACAGGTATGTAATATAAAAAAATGCCCTATATTGATTTTGACTAAGCGATCCACCTATATTAAATACACCAACACGAACAAAATCGTGGCCGAAACCTGTTCAAAAGGTACATTGAGCGATCCACGGAGCTCCATAAGATGATCGCGTAGTCAATAACAATATAAGGTATTATTTAAACATTGAAACTCACCTTTAATGCATACTGTATTAGGTCTCAATTAAAATGCATGCGTAAAAGAGATACGACCGTTCGAAATGCAAGCTCGTAAAGTTTTACGACTTATTGCTATATGCGGAAGAATATAGACCTTATTTCTTTGTCTCTATGCGCAATTCTGAATGCGCTGTTAGCAAAATAGTAACGGACCGCGAGGAAAAGAGACGGCTATGTTACCGACCACGCATTTGAATATCACAAATATTTTCTATTAAATCAGTTCATAGTAAGTATTACAAAAAAAATTTATTCAAATGCGTTAAATTAACATACATTGATTAAATACCTGTTGAAATAACGACACTTCGCGTACTATAAGTGTTCGTATTTTTTCAAGCTCTGCGGCATCATTACTTTTCAACGGTCCGCGCGTGACTGTGAACCAAGAAGTGCTTGAGTGGAGTTCAAGCACTTCTTGATTGGGACACATTTTGAGCGCACGTGGTTTACCTAGGGTATTTAATATCGTTGACGCGATCATCTTCTGGCTTCGTGGATCGTCCAATGTACCTTTTGGACAGGTTTCGATTTTGTTCGTGTTGTTATATCTAGGGTATTTAATATCGTTGTAGTTTAAACATAAAAATAAGATGATCACCTACCTTCAGGTTTCTCCAGCATCTTTTCCAGTTTTTTGCTGAGCCTATGAACTTTACTCAGAAGATTCCGTTTCATAGTCTTCTTGGTCTGCTGTCTTGTTCTGGGTTTCACCTCTTCTACTTCTGGCAACTTATCTTTGCTCTCCTGTGGTTCTTCAACTGCTTCTGTGTAATCTGGGTCTGTGTAAAATATCCTTACTTTATTACATAATTATCGTGCTCATCCTCATTATATTAAAAATGTTAGAGTTAGTACGTTTAATACCAAAACATACACCCCATTACTAAAAAAAAACCGGTCAAGTGCGAGTCGAGCTCGCGCACCGAGGGTTCTGTAGGTATATTTTAATAATTATTAAAAAATATATATTAATTATTATAAACGTTCCTGAGAAAAACGGTCTTGACTGACGGACGGACGGACGGACAACAAAGTGATCTTATAGGGGTTCCGTTTTTTCCTTTTGAGGTACGGAACCCTAATAAACGAAGAATAAGCTGAGATTAGTTACTCCGTGTTTGTCTATGTTCATTAAATAGGGATGATGACTATTTTTTTTTTCTTCGTTGATCAGGTAGATTATCAAAAAGTATTGGACACGTATTTTTTCTTTTTTCACACAATATAAACATTGCAGAGATATATTGATTTGAAAAGTAGCATGACGTCACGTTTTGGTACAATTTTCACTTAAAAGTGACGTCACTCAGAAACTTTGACGCGCTGTAACTTTGTCATTTTTTGGTTGATTGCCCAAAGATAAAATACGTGTCCATTATTTTTTGATCATCTAGACTAAATAAATTTCGTTTACTGTACCCCGTCATCACCCCTATTACCCCTCGTTTACACCAAGAAACAAGTCATATAGTAGTTTTACACAAAACTTACAGAATGCTTGTTGTGACATTTTTTCGTTTACACTGCATAGACAACGAATATCTTTATAAGTATAAAGCTGTCCCAGCGAGCTTCGTACCGCCATAAAAAAATAGAGGTTGGTGGTAGAATATATATAAATGTATGTATTTTTGTATGATGTATCATAAAAAAAAAATTGTCCAAAAAAATTAAGGGTGGACCACCCTAAACATTTAGGGGATGAAGAATAGATGTTTTCAGATTCTCAGACCTACAGAAAATACATATAAAATTTCACGAAAATCGGTCGAGCCGTTTCGAAGACTCCAATTGCGCACACCGTGCCACGAGAATTTTATATATTAGATTTATAGTGATTTATACACAAAATATGTGAAGTAGAGAGATGGTGCAAGTGGTTAGCGCGTTCGGCTGCGATCGTTGAAGTTAAGCAACTTTCGCAGTGGTCGGTCATTGGATGGGTGACCAAAAATTTACTATCTCGAGCTCCTCCGTGCTTCGCAAGGCACATTAAGCTGTTGATCCCGGCTGCATCTGCAGTCGTTAGCACCCACCGATCCGCACTGGGCCCTGGTGGGTCATGGCCCAATCTCCCTATTCCATCCATAGGGAAGGCCTGTGCCCCAGCAGTGGGGACAGTAATAGGCCATGATGATGAAATAGTGATTTACGTCACATATTTTGTGTAACCAACAAGTTTGATGCAAGTATTGTATACTACATATTTTATACATGAACGAACATAAGTTGGAACAAAAAATTAAGACATTGTATAACTTTAACTGCTATTTCTTCTTTCAAATGTTTCATACTTGTAAAGGTATTCATTTGATATTGTGGGTTACCTACAATGCGAAGAGATGGCGCTGCCTTGCAGCTTAAGAAAGGCTAGAAAGAATTCAACACGGTCATCAGGATTCAGGGCCGCGGTAGCATAAGGGTCAGTGGAGTCGCCCGGATAGCGAAGGGTGCGGGTTCGAGTCCCGTCTGATATAATATTTTCTTTAGATTTAACCATTGTATAAAGTTTGTTATATACATTTATTACACCTGAGTGTAAACGAGGGGTTACAAAGGGCATAAGAGTGGTATGAACAAAACACGAAGCTAGGCTAAGCTTATTTCTCGTTCATAAATAATTATTTCCCACACTCACACCAATTAGCCTAGCCCCAAAGTAAGCACTGTAGGCTTGTGTTATGGGATACTAGGGTAACCGATAGAATACATATACTGATACATATATAAGTATATTTATATAGAAATACATATTAAACAGCCATGACTGGAGTACAAATCCTCGTATTCATCACACAAACATTCGTGCAAACCACTCGGCCACGGAGGTCGTCTAATTAAATTAAATTTTAACTTTTTGCCATGGATTGACCAGACATATGCAGGATAGGGCGCAGTGTAGCGTAAAGTCGATCATCATGTTTGCGAGATTTCGTTATTTATCAGGAGTCTGAAAATCATATAAAATGTCGGGAGAATCCAGACGATTCCCGACCACCTGGCAACCCTTAGAACAGCAGCTTTTGAGATAAATAAATAAATATTTCCACCACTTACACCAATTAGCCTAGCCCCAAAGTAAGCACTATAAGGCTTGTGTTATGGGATACTAGGGTAACGAATAGAATACATATACTGTACATATATAAGTATATTTATATAGAAAATACATATTAAACATCCATGACTGGAGTACAAATCCTCGTATTCATCACACAAACATCTGCCCCCACTGGAATTTGAACCCAGGACCTCTCGAGTCGGCGACACCATGAAACCCGGCGTACAAACCACTCGGCCACGGAGGTCGTCAGATAGCTGAGATAGCACGCAGACAAAGCTGGGGCCATCAATCGCTGAATTCAAATTACAATATCGTTAGTTCAATGTAGGCTGTTACAAGCACTCGTGAATGTCGAAAGATACGCCATCGGTTCGCAAATCTACGGCGGGGGACCTTGTACTGAAAAGAACCGGTAAGAAACTCAGCAAGGTCTAAAATTTTTATTTTTGAAGCATGTAACTGCTTGATGTTTAAATCTAAATAAAATATAACTAGAAAAAAATACACGCGGACCTGGCAGCAGACGGGACTCGAACCCGCACCCTTCGCTATCCGAGCGAATGCACTGACCAATTGCTGCCGCCCTGATGGCCGCGTCGAAATTCCTCTAGCCATACTTAAGCTGCAAGGCAGCGCCATCTCTTCGCATTGTAGGTAACCGACAATGTCAAATGAGTCAGCAAGGTCTGTTTGCAGCACCTTCATCTATCAGCTAGTTGAGTCTCACCTTCATTGTCCATGTCGTCGTCATCGGGAGACTCACAGTCATCGCAGACGGGCTCTGGTTTAACTTCCACTTCAATCTTGCTGGTCAGCTCTGCGAGACGGAACGTTTACGTCAAATCAACACAAGAAACCACCACATTCTTTTATTTTTTTTTCGGTAAGGCCGTATACAGAAAGAAAGCCGAAAGCCGATCAGCGCTTATCGGCGCTGATTCTTACTACATAAAGGAAGCCGATTTAAGCAAAGCAAGCAAAATGTCGGACGATGATTTGGTTTTGTTAGAAAATGTGTATTTAAAAATGCGAAAAAAAGCTATACATCCTATAAATAGAGAAAGGAAAAGTTTCGGAGAATACCATCATTTATTTGTAAAAAAAAATGATAAAAGATTTTATACATATACAAGAATGACTCAAGAAACATTTTATTACATTTTGGATTCAGTGAAAAACTATTTGATGAAAAATTGGTGTAATTGGCATAAAGAACCAATCCTTCCAGAAGAAGACTTGTTGTCACCATTCGGTAAGTACGAAACAAATAATTTTTGCGCTTAGTTAATAAAAGATAAAGTTATTAGATTTATAAAAAGATTATAACTTAGATTGATTTAATCTAAGGATAATAATTCAAATACAAATCATTTATTATTCCGACAACATAGATCATAATGACCAGCTGACCAGCGTGTATCGGCATTTGTCGGCGCTGATCGACGCTTATCGGCGCTGGTCCATAGAAAAAGGATCAGCGCCGATAAGCGCTGAGCGGATTTCGGCTTTCTTTCTGTATACAGCCTAATAGAACAATTATTAACCGTTTAAACATATTTCCAAAAAGTATCAACTAGTCTATTACACAAGTCAATACCTTCTTTAGTATCCAGTCTGGAAGCGAGGAACATTTGTTCGCATTGCAACACCTGGTGACGAAACGCGGAAGCGTCCCGCAGTCGGGCCACGCAAGTTGCGCACACGCCGCACTCTTTAGTGTCGCCATCTAAATGCGATAACTGCGGACAAACAAAGTTTAGTTTACTATACTTTGTCAGAGCGGTTCCCGCAATTAGTCCTTATTGACGACAGCCGTGCACCGAGCCGAGAAAAAAAAATGCCGACCAATCACAAAGCCTACTTTAAAGGGGCGGGGTATCATTATCATGCGACGGCGAAGTGATCGCGTGATGAACCGCCAATCAGAAGGCGCACTTTAAAAGAGACACGTGGGGGATGCGTATTAAAGTGGGCGCTGTGATTGGTCGATGGCTCCGAACGGCCGGGGCCAAATTATTATATAAGACGAAACATTTTAGACATGGGCGTTTTTGGTTTTGAACGCAAACGGATATTTATCGGATTTCAGATTTCAAAATCGATTTTAAAATCCGTTTTTAGATATCCGATTTCAGATGTGCCGAACTTAGCCAATTCACTAGTTTGTGTTATGATTTGGTTTTATTAGCTAACGACAATCACAAACAATTAATTGTACGAAGCAAGGATACTCGTAGATTTGCGCGATTTTCCTTTATGCTTTAAATCTAGGCTTAGGCAAGAGTATATATTCTGTGGCTTAGGACTAGCAGAAAAGTTATCTTTACGGTTAAAAGGTGGTTAAAAGTAAAACTTTTGCGGCGCATTTAAAAATCGGCTTATATACAATGATTTCTTTTTACATATTTTTTTAGTATTTTTTTTGTTTTTATTATTTTTCAAACCATTTACAAAATCAAACCTAATTACTTCAGGTTAGCGTTCAAAATATGTCAGTTGCTCGACTTTTGATGTTTTTAGACGACATCTTTTTCAGTAATAAATAATCCCGCCTTAGAGAAGAACAATAGATTTCCGTAAACAGCAAACCGAAATCGGACTTCCGAAAACGAAAGCACGAATTTCGAATCCGATTTACATTTGGATACTTGTGGTGGTATTAGATCGCTAGCGTTTTGGTTCGGTTAGATTTCTGAAATCGGATTTTCTTGTTGAGAAATCGTTCGGTATCGATTTGTGTTTGAAATCGGATTTTGGATTCGTTTTGATATATCGGACACATGCCTAAAACATTTGTAAGGCAAATTGTAGTCAGCTGTCAGCCAGGAACGAACATCGTGTGAACAACTAGCCAGAAGAATAAAGGAAGTAGTAAAGCAACAACCAGCGTTTTAAATCCGGAAACCTACATACAGTCTACACCAGGGATCCGAGGACCTAAGATTTCATCACCTTTATTATCATCATCACTTTCATCATCGACATTTTGGTCCTTCAAGCCGGATAAATTTTCGAAAACCAACAGTCCTAGTTATTGGACCATTGTGCGTGTCTCGAAACATTCCCGTTACTCCAGCCAGCTTCAGTTAGTCCAGATAGAAAGCAACCTTGGGAGACTGCTGCAGATTTCCGGAAGCGATACTGGTGACTGGAGAAGTCGTGCCCGTTGGTCGGCCACACTCCTGCATTCTATGATGACATGCTATGTCGTTTATTCTGCCTCCATGCATCCTCTGCATAGGGGGCTATCTTTCACTCCTAGTGTGAACAGGTGTTTGTTTAGGGAACACTGACTTGTCTGGGTTCCTATAATCTTGCGGAGCTTGTCCCTATTTAGTCTACCTTCTTTGTTTACAAACAAATATAGCATTTAGTTTCATCATCAGCCTTTTAAGCCTCGTATACATTAGGGGACAAAATGTCCCGCAACATGACGCGCAACGCTCTATATACGAGATGCTACAACGTCCCCCAACTCAGCCAAATAATATTTTGAGACACATTCACGTCACATGTTGCTTGCTCCCGCTCCGAGAGCGAGCGCATGAGGACCAACGGCTTAACGTGCCTTCCAAAACACGAAGGAGATCGAGATAATAAATTTTTGGTCACCCATCCAAAATCCAGCCATTACGAAAGTTGCTTAACTTTCATGATCGCTAATCAACTGTGCTAATTACTTGTGCCATCGAGCTCCTTAGGGCAATCACTAGAAATGGTAAAAAGTGAAAAGTAACAGAAAAGGATGAAAGCCTGATGAAGAGAACTACTTTTAAAAATTAAAACTTAATTTATTGCGTCACATTATAATTAACTAACTTGAAAAAAGAAGATTTCCAATTCATCAGTTCTTTTTCTTTATATGTTCCCAATTACTTTAAAAAATGCCTGGGTCCATTGAAATAGTTATTTTTTTGTTTGCACTTGGATCTTGGAGAAATCATTAATTTCTCAAATCTATACTAATTTAGACATTTTCATAGTAATTTCCAGGGCTTCGCCAGCAGATGAAATTGGGGAGGCAAGTTCATGAAGTTTCACACTTGTAAATAAAACTAGTTTTTACGGGTTAATGCACGAAAACTTTATTTATTTATTGACGTTTCGCAGCCTTTTCAGGTTTCACACTTTTAGTCAGTAGTGCTCTTAACTCAGCTGGGTTGCGAATAACCAAGTGAATCTATTCGAGTTTCAACATGCATGATTCAGAAATATTTGTTTTGGCAAGCAAGTAGGTAGGTAGATAACGATTAAGACTGGTTGCTTTAGATTATTTGGCTACATTTTATATAATGTCTAATAGGGGGTCACACTTAAAATGTTGAACCAATGGAGAAGAAATTTGTTATACCTATTAAAGGATTTTGTGGTTAAAAACTAACATTATGTCCTTTCCTGGACATAAGTTTAAGTACCAGGAAAGGTTATAGCAGTGTTTATCCCCAAAATCATTATTAGAGGGTGAATGAGGGGTGGTACTTTGTGTTATCATTTTTGTGAGTTTTCATAGGTATGTTCTTGCATTGAGTGGGTCCGTTCAGCTGGACACTCACTGATGGGGTTGTGGAAGTATCCGTAATGGTTCCCATGGCCTCACCCAGTGCCTTTGCCTCACCAGGCGGGGTGCTGCCTGAAGGTGGATCTTACGCCCGACGAGGTGACAGCCCATCGGTGAGGTGAGAGGCATCGTCAGGTTTTTAGTGGGTAGGGCCCCATTCCTCTCGAGCAGCCGTTGAGTCGGTCCTTGAGCTGGCTAAGCGGGTGGGTGGGAGGGGGAAGAATTCCCAATTAACCTTGCCACACTCCCGAGGTGGTGAGGTAATAAACATCTTTTTAAAATAGGTGACTTAGACAGTCCTCTGTGCAGAGCCTGCATGGAGGAAGAGGAGACGAGCACTCATGTCCTGCTACAGTGCAGAGGCGTGACCAGACAACGAATGACACACTTGGGCCGCCCGAAGGAAATACCAGAGGCCTGCGGCGACTCCAAGAGACTGCTGAGCTTTTGAGAGAGTTGGGATGGCATGACTAAGGCCGTCCTCACACGCAAAATAGGCACATGGTGTCAAGTTGCGGAAAACACCCATCGTTCAGAAGAAGAAGAAGGCGGTGGGGTATGTCAAGCATTTTCCTGACGTTAAAGCAAAAATTCATAAGTGAAGCCTATTTTCTAGACTTACCATAAGACCGAAGCAATCCATAAACATATCGGAATAGACTTCCTTGTGGCCTCTCCAGTCGTACTCTAAGGTTAACACGCGGCACTTCTTGATGGACCTACAACATCTACATAGACCGGGGTCTATAATGGAATGTTTATTCTTGTCAGACACAACTGGAGATGACATTTTTACACACTTCCCTGTGACGAAACTAATTGGGAAGATTAATCGCGAACAAGAGTTTAACTTTTAATTGTTTATAGTATGAGCGCATATTCATTTTTAGTAACTACTTATTACATTTTTGGTTATGTTATATTGTTGAAGGTTTAGCCCATGGGGCTTTGTGTGATTAAAAAGCATATGCACAGGCATGTAGCCATTCTTCGTTGTTGTTTTAAGCAGTCGATAACGTAGTTGTTTAACGTATTTTTGCAGAAAAATTTAGAAAAAATAATAGTTCTTGATATGATTGATGATGAGTGTTAGAAATATTTATTTACTGATATCTGGCACTATTTAACTCAGCGTTTAGTTTAATAATGAATATGTCAGGTAGATTGCAATTTAAAATCTGACCGAGCTTTACATCAACCTTCGAAATTAATTTGTAAATTATTAAAAAACAAACGGCTGAGGCTGTGGCCCAAGCAGAACCTTGAAACAGGAAGCACGAAGTTTGACAGCTCAACAGTGCAGTGTTACCAGAAAGCCATTTAACCTTCCCCCAAAACTTACCCGAAATCCCCCGAAAATACAGATATTTGAAAAAAACCCTCAAAATGCAAAATATTTATTAAAAACACAATATTTACTACAAAATATGTGTTTCAGCAATAGCATTCATTACTGGATCAACATCTTCGCAAACGTCGTCTTTCCCACTCCTTTTTTAAGCCAGAAACATATTAACGTGTCGTGGTGTGTCATGACGCATCGGTTTCATACATTTATTATGAATTAAAGAGAGAGAGAGAGAGGTTAAAGCGTCGACACGACACGACATGCAAATATGTCTCTAATCAGTAAATGTATCAAACCGATGTACTTCTGGCGCGACACGACCCGTTAATATGTTTTTGGCTTTAATCTTGTTACATAATTTTGTTTTGATAATGCAGTGCCATTATCTTACCAAGGTGCAAACAATAGGCTAGTTTACTCATGTCGAATTGTATTAAACAAATGTTTATTTTTTAAAGTGTTTAGTCTAAGGAACCTTAATATATCGATTTCACTTCATAAAAGCAGAAGATTGCTGTAGAAATTTAATTTAAAAAAATATTTTTTAGTCTATATTTTTTAAACACTAAAAACGCTGTTCGCCACATCCTCTATGATTTTGACGTCTCTTGTGGTAAACAACTAAATGTCATTCGTGTGTTACTGTAGGTGGATTCTTTCGTCTGACTAAATTTATCTTAAAACACTTAACTTTAGGAAAGAAAAAAACAGTAAACTTAGTTTTTATTGACTAAACTAATTATGGATGCCGGCTTTGTGAAAGCAGAAAGCACAAATCTGCCAAGAATTGATGCATTTGTTGCACTAAACTCCGATTTCTGCTCTGCGGAGCAGAGAAACGACAAGGCATCTATGTAAGTACAGTGCATTTAGTATTACAATGTAGTAATAAACATAAAACTGATACAACATATGAATAAGTGTAATAAAGTTGTGTAGGTTAATTTCTTTCGGAACTTTAATCCACAACTTTCCTGGAGTCTTCAAGGATGTGTTTTTATATTCTCGTACAATACAGTAATGAAAATTACTTTATTTTACGTGGTATTTATTAGAAATCATGTTTTTTTTATTATAAACTCAGTTAAAAGTAATTTTCTACGTGTTTACGAGTTTTTGTTTACCACAGTTCACGTCATAGCATAGATAATCCATAGACTAAAATGGCCGACAGCGTTTTTGTATGTCCATGAAAAGTTTATTTTAAAATTAAAGATTTGTAGCTTTCTAGGTTTCAAAAAAATACAACACATTTTTTTTCGGTCTAATGGAACATTTATTAACCATTTAAAACCTTTTTCCAAAAAGGGTCAACTAGCCTATTAAAAGAACAAATTGAAAAATTACGAATTAGCAGAGAAAAGATGATTGATAGTGTCGAATTGATTAAGCTTTGCAGTTTAAGCTAACGACCATTAACGAATGACTGACTTTATTCTCATTGACTTGACTGACGGAGCTAGACGGAATGGACTGAGAGTACTTTTTTAAGTGGGCTTTCGACTTTGGGGTCCAAATCGGGCTCACTGAATAAACGCAGTTCAGTGAGCCCGATTCCTGCATGATTCTGTAAACCTAATAAAATAAAATTTGACAACAGTCTAGATCCTTATCATGCTCTATACCAAATGAGAAGGAGAGACCGTTGATTGACTGTTGATCGTCTCTTTTTACAGATTAAAAGTTTATGAAGTGGTAATATTTTTATATAAAAAATGGGATTGAAAACCCCTCATTTCTTTTACTTCTTTCTTCATCCCCATTTATCCCCCCAACTATCTCCCCATCGCTTTAAAAACCCCACAAATTATCTATCCTTGTGATGCTCTCTACAGAATGAGAAAGACTGTTGATTGACTGTTAATCGCCACTTTTTACAGATTTAAAGTTTATGAAGTGGTTTTAATAAAAAAAATTAAATATTTTCCCCCCAATTATCCCCCAATTGCTTTAAAACCCCCCAAATTTGGGGGGAATCCCCCCAATCTGGCATCAGTGCAGCTCAAAAAATAAATAATACCCACAGAATACAGAGACGTTGTCGTCAGTGTTGTGCCGATCGTAAAAAGCAGAAATCGCTAGAAATGTAATAAAAAATCGGTATATAAAAAAATAAAAAATCGATATCTTTACATTAAACCATTATTTTTTTACTGTTTGCTCTGCACCCTTTACTTTTTCACTTTTTGTCAATTCGAACTAGCTTAAAGTTAATAAAACAACAGTTTTAGATCTATTACCTATTACTTTGAAATTTAGTATTTTGGATACAAGTTATATTTTTCACAAAAATCCTGATATACCGTTTTCCTCCCTTAAAAGGTCGGCAATTACGGGGTCTTGTCATACCTAAATGATGGTCACTAAATGCATAATGTGAATGCATTGTTAAGTAATCCCAATCCAATCCAATTTCCAAATCCGACAGTACATTTTCAGAATTACCACAAATACATACTCATGTAAATAATAAGTTATAAATATTATTATGTATTTATGAATGAGAACTATTTCAATAATATAAGTTATTTTTAAACTTGACAACAGTGTGTCCTCGTCATGCTTCATGAGGTGTGAAAAGAACAGACTAATGTCAAGTTTTCAAAAAGCAAACAGAAATAGTCAGGTGAAGTACTGGCATTAAGTCCACTGATATTCGATTAGTCCATCTATCATAATTTCTTTACTCTGTGTTTGTTATTGTTTTTTTTTGTGTCTCTGGCTTCCTCCGTTTGTGTTTGATAATGATAAACTTTTTATTTAATTTGAAGCTGCTCTAAAAATCATGAATAATTACTTTCAATTTGAGCCAGCACCAGAAAAGGTGTTCGGGCATTGTAGATGTTGTTTAGAAGTGGGCTACCACCGAGATATCACAAGATCTTACATGGAAAATGGCAAACGAGTGAACTATAGTGATATTCTCCTTGATTGTTTTAATTTATTCGTAAGTACTGACTTAAAGGATATTAGTAAAGTTAAGGTAAACAGAAACTTGCCCTTATGAATGTAAAGAGAAATACATATCATTGGAATTTTTATTAAAAAAAATCCTCTAAAATTCAAACAAAGAATCTAAAAAGTTATCTCCACTATTTCCGCCTAAGTTCCGTTTATCTGAAACTCGCTTCCACCCAAGTCAACCTATTTTTTTTTTTGAATAAAGTATGTTATTCAGATATAAGCTACAGGGTATAAAAAAAACTTCAAGAAAAAATCCGCTCGTTCCAGATTTCAGACGGGATTCGTACCCTCATCTTTCACTATCCCGGCGGCAGTTAAATGCTAAAAATATAGTATCTATTATGTGTGCCGAATTTCATCCAAATCAGTTCAGCCATCTTTGTGTGATTGAGTATTTGCATTTATTTTATTAGTAGAATAAAAGTCTCCTAACTGTTTCTGCCAAGCTTTACTCATTATTTATGTTAAAAATCTTAATATTTATAAATTACACATCACATTGTTTGATGGGACGGACTCCTAAACTACTTAAACAATTTTAATCAAAGTTGCACACAGTGTGCAGTTTAGTCCAACTTGAAAGATAGGATAGCTTACATCACAATTTATTAAAATCAATATGTGCATGTGTATGTAGCAAATATTGTTTTGGCACTTAAGTGCAGAGGAGTTTATATAATTAAAGATTTTTATAATATTTGTTTGAAATCACTCACAGATATCAACTAGCATAAACGTCAGCAGCTTGATATGCTTGTCGTGTGTGAGTTTCCTACTTAAAGCGAAAGAGTTCAAAGAAATGGCAATAAGAGCGGAGAAGCGACTCACCGAGACGTTGCTGGTGCAAAATAACAAAGAAATGATGCTGGTCAATGGTGATTTTCCTTTCATTTCAGTTTCTTAAATATAATATGTTTTATATTTTGTTAAATGGCCTATTTAGCAGTAACCTATGTTTTGTTAAATGGCATATTAAGCAGTAATCTAGGTTCTGTTAAATGGCTTATTTAGCAGTTACCATAGTTTAGTATAAAATAATAATGTATATGTGAATGAACGAATGTTAAAGCGCGGGCGGGCATCAGAAGTTCGGATTAGGCGGTAGCGGCGGCGAAGCGCGTGAGAGAAGATCTTAACGTTGTATGCAAATGGTGTCGATTCAGGCATGATTATCTAAACTTAAAACTAAATTTAACATCAGTCTCTCCTTTTTGTTCTGTATAGAGAATGACGAGGATACACTGTTATTAAATTAAATTTTAAGATTAGGGAATCCTGCCAGAATCGACGCCAGTATCTCAAATGGTATAGAAATCACGCGATCTTCAGCACCTTCATTCGTGGCGCATCACGCGCGCAGACTGCCAATCGGCGCGTAGCATATCAGTGCGGATTTTAACGTTGTATGCGAGTATCTCAGTACCCCTAGCACGAACCAATATCGAATTCGTATCGTTTGTGAGTCCGAAATGACATTGTCAAATGTGTACTGATTTTTAGTTCTCGTTACGTACTTTGTGCCGCTGCTGTTCAAGTTTCCATACAAAATTTGACATTGGTATTTCGGTTTGCAAACTATTCGAATTCGATAATGGTACGTGCTAGGGGTACTGCTCTTAAAGAAATCCCGCGACTAGCGCGTGAGCTCAGATTTTAACTTGTATTGTATGCAAGTATCTCAGTCCTTATAGAAATCCCGCGACCCACCGCTCTCGCTATCTGCCGCCACACTCTAAGGGCCGTTCAAGTATTACGTAAGCACTATAGGGGGACAGGGAGGTCTTTGCTTTGCTTATTTTTGATGACGTGGGGGGGGGGGGGAGGTCGAAATAGTGATTACGTCAGCATCATGGATTCTGGTGTCATGGGCTGAAGACTGTTAATTGGCATTAATATGTATACAAAAAATTAGAAAGAAGTTTGTTTTGCTCGTAATAGTAAATAAGATTATAATATTTGTATCTTATTCTATGTTGAATATTGTGTCCATAAATATTGTTTAAATGAATATTATGGGTGTTAAAGTCCTCTATCCTAAGCCTTTTAAGTACTGCTGGTAATAAAGCTCATGATTCAATAAAAAAAATGATCAAAGGAAAAATGCATATAGGTACCATTGTTTACGTAAGCACAGAGGGGGGGGGGGGGAAGAGCTTTGCTTACTCTTGCTGACAAGGGGAAGGAGGGGGTAAACAATTCTAATAAATCTGCTTACGTAATACTTGAACGGCCCCTAACCCCCTTATTATTTCACGAAGAATAAGCTTGGATTAGTTTGAATTTGATTAGATTGAATAACAAATGTCACTTTAGTGATATGAACAAAACATGGTATAACTAGTCTAAGCGTATTCCTCGTTTAGGAGTGTATGCGTCGGGACGCGTTGCCAGTGGGCGAATCGCCTTAGAAGGGTTTTTTTTTAATATTTTATTATTATTTCTTAAAGTCTACAGACCCTTGGTCCGTACCATTTCTGTGTTACATTCAATTATTTTACGTGTTTTATACAATGTGTCTTTCCACGTTCACTACTCGAAAAGAACAAACCTAGACTGTCTATATATATAAAACTCAAAGGTGACTGACTGACATAGTGATCTATTAACGCACAGCCCAAACCACTGGACGGATCGGGCTGAAAGGACAATAGGCAAAACGCACCCAGCTCCTCCAACAATGTAATTAGTATGAATCGTTAGATCTATGAAAAACTAGCCTTTTTTATTATGACACCGAAAATAAATATCCTGGGAGTCAAAAGATATGATACCGTAAAAAATATCCTAGTAGTCAATGGGCATATTTAGCTGAATAAATTCATTTTATATTATTAGTAATCATAATAATATGCCATATCGTACTATACAACCAGATATACGACAAAGCCTGCCGACCATCCTGCGCTTGCTCTTACTGAGACATTTCAAAACGGTTTACGAATGCTGAAGGACTTGCAGTTGCAAATAGTTGACTCGTCTTACTTCGTTGTGATTGTGCGCTCCCTGCTACTTGATTGATTTTTATCTAACACGCTTTGGATATTGGAACACGATTATCCGTTTTGTCAATTAGTATGGATAAACTAGAATTATGTGTTCTCCGAAGCGTGGACAAGTTTGTGTAATCTGTGGTCGCTCCGTTTTACATAGAAGACAATTTTACTATAACGAACAGAATGTTTAAAAAAACCCAACCCCTGCGGGGATTTTGAATTTACTCTAGCGCGGCAGAATAACATAAGGGGGCACCCTTGCACCTTTGAAGTACTCCCATAATTCCTGAGCAGCCTATGTAGGGTCGAACTAACTAACTAAATTAATTCCCTTGTTTCATTAATGTTCGTTCGTTATAGTACTTCTACATATTTAACTTAAAATAACTAAAGACCCCCGGGATGGAATTTAATGCACTTTGGCACAGATGATCTTGACTATAATACCTTTCAAACAAATGTAGTTTAAGCCGTGGCGGACGTGGGTGCAGCGTCCATACATTTTTGCCCAATGTCCTTTGGCATGCAGGTAGATGTTATGACGTAGGCACCCGCTAAGAAAGGATTTTGATCAATTCTACCCCCAAGGGGATAAAATAGGGAATGAAAGTTTGTATGAAACTGTCAATTTTAAACCGATCGGGTTGAGACTTTGCATGCAGGTATAAGAAGAATCATAGATGAATATCATTGTGTATAATAAAAGCCTGAGTACAAAAACTGTAGTCTACACCGAAGCGAAGCGAGGGCGGGCCGCTAGTTTCTGATAAAATGAAAGATTAAACTCTGTACTACTTATACTCCGAAATTCTTATAACCACCTTCGCTTACTTCTAATACTTACAATTAAATTAAGAAGGGGTTCGGATTATAGAAGTCCTGCTGTATGTGGCAGCAATAATAAATAAATAAATAAATATTTCCAACACTCACACCAATTAGCCTAGCCCCAAAGTAAGCACTATAAGGCTTGTGTTATGGGATACTAGGGTAACGGATAGAATACATATACTGTACATATATAAGTATATTTATATAGAAAATACATATTAAACATCCATGACTGGAGTAAAAATGCTCGTATTAATCACACAAACATTATATCAACATATTTGAACCCAGGACCTCTCGAGTCGGCGACACCATTGAACCCACAAACCACTTGGCCACGGAGGTCGTCGGTAGCAATACCGCTAATGCTTCCATTTTGTTACTGAGGTCTATTAGAGCTTTCCGATATCAACTTAATTATAAATTAAGCAGAATGAGGATCATTACTAGGTCAGCAAATCAACTCAAAATTATCATAATGATTTAATAAGCTTTTTAATTAATACTTTTTAAATCATCGAAATCGGTTCATTCGTTGCGATTTTATGGTAGCCAATTTTCCCCGGCGCGGCGGCCGAAACGTGTGACGTCACAGAGCTTGATCGTGGTTCACTCCGGTCACGGTAATATTATCTATACAGTATTCTATCTTCATACAAACGATCGGAAAGCGTGTCATACCTATGCCACTCGAGTTCGCGCGGCACTCGATGGGCATCCAGTTGCGAATGCGCCGCAGCGACGACCGAACGGTGTGAATTGTTTTTTAAGCAGTTAGCAATGCTTAAACGTTTGTATTGTGAATATTTGATTGAATTAAGTAGATACCTACATAATTTAATATAGCAAAGAACAATAGTAGTTATTGTGCTGTTTTTGGTTGCTTGAACTCTTCAATAATTGTATCGAACGGCGTCTGTGGCGCTCTTCCTAAAACCGTCCGATACGGTGCGGTGGGGTGCGGATGCCTATGGGGCTGGCAGCTTCAATGAAAGATCCCTTTTCTAGCTTCAGTGCGCTTGCTGTTGCTTCTAGTTGCATGTGCAGTGGTGTAACGGTGAAAGAGTTCGAGGCTGTCCTTCGTCGTCTCGCGCGTCGCCGGCGCCGGAGGCGCCGCACTGTGGAATATTTCGGTGTGTTTCGGATTAAAAATCTGTAACTCCGTCAATTTGAAAGATAGACTTATAAAATTTTACTATAATATAAAGTGATACATAAGGATTCATATAAGTAATGTTTGATGAATTGGAATTATGCGTATTTTTTTAATTAAAAAAGAAAAGTCACAAAATGATTTAAAATAGTATTATTAGTATTATTTATTTATTGAAATATTTTTTAGAAACATATTGTACGTCTATTTCTTGCTAATACTCTATTAAGATAACTATCATATTATATTGATAATATAAAATTAAAAATGGTAAAATATTTTTAACACTACGCTAACATACAGAAACAAATCAAAATTATCGCAATATATTTCTTTTTTTTTGCTCAGCAAGATTGACATCTTACACCCGGTGAGCTTCAGGATCTGAAATAAGTTCATTAACCTTGAGAAGGTGTAAAGTATCTTCATCGAGCTCCTTTACATTTTTTGCATATGGTTTTCTTATGCTCGTTATATATGGATCTGAAGTGTAAAGTAGTGTATTAAACACATCTTCGTTTGTAGCTATTCGAGAGCATTTCCGAGCATGGTGTAAGCGAAATTTTTTATAGTCCTTATTGCGAGATTCTTGAGCATCTTCTGAAAGTTGCCCAATTGGTAATACCGCGAAATGGTTTATGATACTCTCTCCGTGAATTAAAATTTTGTGGACAGATGATGGCATGTAATACCAACTATATTTACTCACGTATATTCTTGCAGTTTCCAGAGCATAATTACCAAATTTCTTACTATCTACCACTATACCAGATGACAAAGCCTGCAAAATTATATATAACCGTTTAATTAAATCAATGTCAATCCCTGTGATATCAGCAGAACAGGCAGCATTGTAAAAAAATCTCCTAGCAGTATTGCCATCATTACTATTTCCCGTCCCCTGTCGTGGTTTATCGATATTTAGACCCAACTCTTCACGAAATCGCTTTTGTACTTCAGCCTTTTTTTCTTGTTTGAGTCTTTTTTTTTCTTCGCTTGTAGCAGACCACGTTTGGAAAGATAGATTATATGATATGTGTAATATCATTTCCATGCAACGAATCCAGGCATGTAATGTGGATAATCCGTATTGATAAGCATTTTCATTTTCAGGCCTAGCTATTACTTTCGTTAAATCATTCATTTGTCTAGGAGTTGCTCCGCATATTGTACATGTGGAACTAGAAGGCGTATCTGTTAAAACTTGTGCCACTTTTCCGTCTATCATCGTCAAAAAAAGTTCATGCTTGACTTGGACTCCCACGCCTTCTATATTAATTATTGATGGAAGCAAAGTTTGTATTTGATTTTTTATTTCATCTACAACCGATTTAGTTTTTTCTGGCGTTTCTTTGCAAAATTCTATAGATATAGGCCGACAGAAACGAACAGATGAAGGCACTGGATTTTGCCATGTGATGGCGCCTGATTCCACGTCAGTTAATCTGATAGGCACAAAAGAAGTAATAAATAAATTTGCATCGGAAATAAGTTCAGACTCCTCTGGTAGTGCTTGCTTGTACTGGCTTTGTCCAGATGACCCATCACAACCCCATTTGCTATACAATAGTAAATGTTTTTGTCCATTCTTGTAAACCTTATCTATTGATAAAATTCGAGCTGCAGTGTGATCCAATAGATCTTGAACTCTCAATATTTTTGCATAAGTATTTGTGATTTCGATTGTTGATGATGGTGGATAGCACCTCTGTTTCATTTCCTGTATTTTATAGTATGGTGGAAATAAAGAACAGTTTCTTTCATCTGTAACGTTCCTGAGATACAGATATTGTGCCTTTGTTAGTTCCAAGTCGATGAAGACACTTAATGCTTCTTCATCTGTAAGCCCTTTAATTATTTTTGCATCATCTAATTGATTTATAACGAAAACCTTTTTCTCTGCATCAGCCAACCTTAATTTTTCAACAACTTTTGCTTCAATTCCTTCTCCTATAGAACGCAATCCTTGAAGATATGCGCTTAGAATGTGCTCCAAACCATATTCATTTAGCAAAATGGTGTTTTTTCTTTTTTTGCTTGATTCTGAAGAGTCTCCATATGACACACACGGTCTTCCTCGTTTACCAGAAGAAGTAGACGGTGTAGAGTCTGTTGACACGTTTTCTGATGTTGGTATAGTTAACGAATATTCAGAATCCAACCAATTGGTGTTCTTTCTTAAAAAGGTATTTTTATTGCGTCCTGCTTCACTCCAGCGTTTATTAAACGAAGGGATGACATCCCTTTGAATATGGTCAATAATAAAACATATATTGACATCCGAAATTTGTTTTCCCTCCAAATATGTTGAAAGTGCCGCAGTCGTTTTTCCGCCTTCTATATAAGACACTATTAACTCACGTTTAGTACAGTTAAAAGTAGACATGTTGAATAATGAAATAACCGTACCTACTAGAGTACGTAGACGTAAAGACCACTGAAACGGTAATGGAGACATATTTTTTCACTGCCCTTTTTATATTGTTTCAGAATGTGGGAATTATTTCAGATATCTATTTTCTCACGGAAAATGACATCGAAATGATAAAACCTACATAACAATATCAAATAATTAATTCATAAAATGTACCACAAACTATTGATAATAAAAGTAAACTACGAAACCGCATTTGATAGCGATTTCCGTTCCCAGACTAGTATTCGATTTTTTCACATATCTCCGAAAACCGCAAAAAGCCGCAGCTAATTTTTTTATATGTTTTAGATGAGTAACTAACCTATAATTTAACATTAAATTCAAAGCATCGGTAAACAACTCTAAATGTTAAAAGATTCGACGAAGTTGAGGAAAAAAAAAATATTTCTCCATTTTTTCTTTAAATTGGTTTTTAAATTTATATTCGTATTAAAAACAATCAATTGTATTTATTTCTAACCTCTGATAAATGTGCTTTTCAAAAATATATAATACCTTATACCTTTCATTTCAAGTTTTAAAACTATTTCACGTTGAAAAACGTAAATGAAGAACTTAATATTTCCCAGCTGCCTAAACGTTTAACTTTGCTACCTGAAAAAAAGTACTTTTACTAAATAAAATATGAATTACGCTGCAGAATATTAAACTTCGACTTTTGAACTATTAAATTATATTCATATATTACCCAATTTCAATCAGTAATAAAAATCAATTTTGATATGCGTTTGTCTACCATATTCCACCGTGCGCCGCGGCGTGCGGGGAATCCGTTCTAGTTGAAAAACTACTTCGGACGTGGCGGGTTCGCGGCCCGATTACAATCGGGTCGGTTCTTGGTGTCTATTTCTTGTCCCCCTCTTCACCACCGCCCTCGGCGCGGTCAAGCCCACCGGGTGAGACCCTTGTGGGAGGCCCAGTGAGCGACCAGCGAGCAGGCGGTGGACTTGGGTGGGGAGAGAAATAGGGTCTGTCTGTGCGTGGGTTATGAGGTAGTCTAGTGTTTGCAGGAGTCAAGTCGGTCGGGGTTCAAGCATTTTTTTTTTTTTTTAGAGGTTGAGGCTTTTTATCTTCTTCGTCTCGCGCGTCGCCGGCGCCGAAGGCGCCGCGGCGTGCGGGGAGACTGATCTGGGCCGGTTGGCCCACTGCAGTGGTGTCCAGTTCGCGCCTCGTCTTCAGGACGAGGTGGTCCTTGGGGTCCTCTTCTTCCACTCTTCACCATCGCCGCGCGGTCGAGCCCACCGGGTGAGACCCTTTAGGGAGGCCCAGTGAGCGACCAGCAGGCAGGCGATGGGCTTGGGTGGGTGAAGTAGTGCTATTCGTCGGGTTTTATGGTATATATACTTAGATAAACAAATACATATATAGTACTTATAAGTTTGGAATGAACCTATGCATATCTTTTTTTTTTTTTTTTTATTTTTTTATTTTTTTTTTTTATTATTTTTTTTTTTTGTATATATATATTTTTTTTTTTTTTTTTGACGTGACAACGTCTTAAATTAGGTTGTCACGTAAAATCTTCGCCCGTAAAACCGACTTTACAGGCAACCATTTTTTTTTTTTTTTTTTTTTTTGATATACGTAGGTTCGGGAGTCTTTGGGATAATGCGGTCATCTGCTTCATGGTGGTTATCTATCCAGGGCTTCAGGCGGTATGAGTTCTCGAGGGAGCGCTCTGTCTCGTCGTCTGCGGCCGCGTTCGTAAGGCGCTGCTATGTGGCTCAGGTGGGCGTAGGCGGAGTGTTCCGCCCTGGTGAACATATTTTTTGCGAGGCGACCTATAAATTCGTCCAACGGTTCAACTTTAAGGTCTCTGTGTATCGTTGCGTTTCTAACGTAACGGGGAGCTTTTATTAATTTGCGTAGTGTCAGGTGCTGCTGTGTACGCATTCTCTTGCGGTTCGTTTCGGCGACCAGTGCGTACCAGGCCGGTGCTGCATAGGTTAGGATAGATCTCACGTAGGTTTTGTAGAGACCTACCCTAATTCGGAGGGGTAGCTTGCTCTCAAACAGTGGTCTGAGTAGAGCTCGGGCTGTCTTCGCCTTATTGATGACTTTATTTACTTGGCTGCGCATCGTGAGTCTTGCGTCAATTGTGATTCCAAGGTAGGTGAACTCGGGCCTCCATGGAATTGGAACGTTGTTTATCTTTATCGGGGGCGGCGGGGAGTATTTGGGTCCTACTATCGTGGCCTGGGTTTTGGCTATGTTCATCGCCATTCTCCATTTCGCAAGCCATGGTGTAAGGGCATCCAATGTGGGCTGTAGTTTCTCCGCGGCGTGCTTCGGTCTGTAGGAGGCGGCTAAGTACGCAGTGTCGTCCGCGTACAGGGCAAGTTTAGCTCCGTCTTCCACAGGGATGTCGTTGGTATAGTGCGCGTATAGGGCAGGTGACAAGCAGCTTCCCTGCGGTACCCCTGCTCGTATGGGGCGTGGCTTGGAAAGGTGACCTTCGATGGCCACGCAAAAGCTCCTGTCTTGTAAAAAGGCGGCGATAATTTTGAGAAGGCGGAGGGGGAGTGGGGGGGTTGATGTCGTTAACAGCTTATGTAGCAGGCCCTCGTGCCACACTCTGTCGAACGCCTTCTCCATATCGAGCAAGACAACGGCGGTGTACTCTCTTTTATTATTATTTACGGCGAGTTCGTGAACTACCCTCGTTAGCTGTAGGGTAGTCGAGTGGCCCGGGCGGAATCCAAATTGCTCGAGTCGTGGCGTGATATACTGCTGTATTTGGTGTAAGATGAGCTTTTCCAGTACCTTAGATAGAGTAGGTAACAGGGTGATGGGTCGAAAGCTCTCTGGATTCATGGGGTTTTTACCCGGTTTGTGTATCATGATCACTTTCCCTTTTTTCCAGTCTGTAGGGAAGTGACCTGTTCTGAGTACACCGTTGTATAATCGGGTAATGGCTGCTACTGTTTGACGTGGTGCATGGCGTAGTGCCGTGTTTGTAATGTTGTCCAGGCCCGGAGCTTTTCGCGGTTTGCACCTAGAAAACTCTCTCCGGACCTGGGTGGGTGAGAAAACGACTGGATTTTCTAACGAGGTAAGTTGCTTGGCTAGACATCTAATCACGTGCGCTTCTACGGATTGCACGTGCTCGATGTCCGGCGTTGGGTTTGGCGTAAATTGCCGTTCCAAGCTGTCCGCGAATAATTCGGCTCGGTCGATTGCTGCATATTTGGGGTCTCTGCTGATGTTAACTGCTTACAGAGGCGATAAACTGAGGGCATGTCTTCGCCTACTGTAAGCAGGTGGTTTTCCCACGATGTAGCTGCGTGCACCTCCATTGCACGTTTAACTTCCGAAGTTAATTTATTGAGGCGTGCCTTTGCGGTTGGGCAGCGGGTGCGTTGCCATAGGCGGCGCGTCGCTCGTTTTTCTTCCAGTAGTGCCATCACTCTATTGGGTAGGATTTTCCTATGTTTTTCCTGAGAGCGGGTGTGGGAGGCTGTTTTTAGAGCTTTTTGCATAGCCTTGGTAATTTCCCTCGCGGCTTCATCTACGTCTGTGGGCGTGTTAATCGGCCTAGTAGGCGTATTCTCTGCCATCTCAGCTTGGAAAATTTCCCAATTTATCTGTTGGCGCGGGGGGGGGGGGGGATGCTAACTTTGGTAGGCATGCAGTCCATGTGGACAATCACGGGACGGTGATCAGAAGGTAAGTCTGCCATTACTTCCTGAGTGATTGCGTTCGTTATTCCTCTAAATACTACCACGTCCAGGACATCGCCATTCCCTTCAGCGTCGTATCTAGTCGGCTCGTCCGGGCCTAGTACATAGTAGTCATTGTTAACTGCGTCATTGTGTAATACGCGTCCGGCTGGGTTATTTGTAGTCGAGTGCCAGTCCGTGTGCTTGGCGTTAAGATCCCCCGCTATTATTGTAGGTAGTGGGTGGAGGAGCCCGCGGAGTTCCTTCACATCAAGCGCATTCTGGGGGGGTCTATAGGCGGCGTATATTCAAATTTTTTTCCCCTCTAGTTCGATGTCTATTCCAGATGCATATATACACACATCAAAAGTGTCTAGGGATCAAGCATTTTTATGCGGATTTCTTGAGATTGAGATGTGGCTTTGTAATAAATTTATGATTTTATAAATTTATATGGATCCTTTTTGGTGCATTTCATAATTTGAATCAGGAACTGTGAATCAAATTCGAGTAAAAGATGAAAATCAGCTGTCAATATTTTCCCTATAAAAACATACAACGCATTGAAGACATTATTAGTGCTACTGTTTCCCTACTACTGATTAAAACCAACGTTATTATGGAGCGGCGACGTCATTTAAGCAGGGAAGAAATGCTCAGAGCCGTGGGAATGATAGAAGCTGGTTCCCGGCAACGTACTGTGGCTTTAGCTCTGAATACAAGTCAGAGTGTTATCAGTCGACTTTGGACACGATACCGAAGCACTGGTACCGTGGCTGAGCGCCATGGAGGACGGTATCGCTGCACCACACGGAGACAAGACCGATACATTCAAATCTTAACTCGAAGAGCTCCAACAATAACCGCCATGATGTTAGCCGTGAGGCTTCATCACTCTTCAGGGAACTTAATTAGCGACCAAACAGTCAGAAACCGCTTGCATGAAGTGAACCTTCATTCCCGAAGACCGCTACGGGTACCACCTATAGCAATGCACAATCGTAGGATTCGATATCAATGGGCTCTTGAACACAGAAATTGGGCAGAAGAACAATGGCGTTTCGTGTGCTTTTCTGATGAGTCTCGTTTTGGTATGAGACCGGATACAAGACGTATACGACACTGGAGAACCCCTGGACGCCAACAGCGATTAAAATCCTGCCAGGAAGTCCATCCTTATAGTGGTGGAACCATCATGGTATGGGCGGGTATTTGGATCGGCGGAAGAACTGAGTTGATTTGGATCAGAGGCAACCTCAACGCTCAAATTTATGCTGAGACGATTGTATCAGACGTCATCGTTCCTCTACAAGTGCAAATCGGTCCCTTATTTCAGTTAATGCATGATAATGCACGACCGCACACCGCAAGAGTTGTAAGACAGACTCTCGCCGCAGCTAACATCAATGTCCTGCCCTGGCCTGCTCAGTCGCCAGACTTGAACCCGATTGAGCATGCATGGGATATGCTACAGAGAAGAGCTCTGCCGAATATGGAGGGTATCCAGTCGCAAGAAGACCTTTTTTTGTTGTTGCAACGAACATGGGCGGCCATTCCACAGCGTGATTTGGATGAACTCATTTTGAGTATGCCAAACCGATGTTCTTGTGTTGTTAGTGTTCGCGGTAGAAATACGGATTATTAATTGTTTAAGTTACCCAATAAAATTTTAGAGAAAACTGTTATTTCAGTCTTTTTTTCGAACTTTTGTGTTAGTGGTTCAAATGTCAAAAATCCCTTTATTAGGAAAATGGCAAATTTCTTTATTAATGCAAAGGTGACTTGGTTTATCGTTACTGTGACAAACGAAAACACTTTATTTGATGAATCCTTAAAGAAAATTTTAATTAATATCAATCAGGAGAAAAGTTATTGCAAAAATATATGTTGATCCCTAGACACTTTTGATGTGTGTAGTTGTTAGGTTAGTTATTGGTACCGGTTGGTGAATAATACGTCTGTGTACCAAAACTAAGAGGCCGCGGTATGGGCGCCCTTCTGGCGTTATCTCATCTTTTCTATAGCTTATGTAATTACGAACGTTAAAGGTTATGCTCGGTTTAAGGTAGGTTTCACTCACGAGTCCGACGTCCACTCGGTGTTCTGATAAAAAGTGCTCAAGTAGCCGTCGTTTTCCCGTGAGTGATTGAGCATTCCAGTGCATAATCCTTAACGTCCGGAATTTAGGGCCGTAAATCGTGTGAGGCAAAGTGAGAATTGCTCTTCTATTAATACAGAGAGCGCTTTCCTGAGTTCAGGTGAGATTAGTGTCTCACTGTTTTCTTTTTCCTCCGTCTCTTTTATGTTGGAGGTAGTCGTAGAGTGGGCTTGTGTCCCTTCCCCCTGGGAGGCGGGTCCAGGGTGGGCGGTGCCCTTTCCACGTTTTCTTTTTTTTTTGTGGCGGGTAGGTGGTGCCGATGTTGTGGGTAGTCGTCGGATCGGATCGTTTGCTGGGGCCATGAGCGAGGAGGCGGTCGTTTCTTGTACCTCAGTTGGTTTGATCGCAGCTTTGGTGATTGGGCCGGCGGTCGGAGGAGGGCCTGTCTCGGCCACCGTGCCGGCTTTCCTGTTTCTTACCTCCTTCTTGTGAGCCGGACAGTTGGTGTGATTTGCCGGGTGTGGGCCTCCGCAGTTTGCGCAGGTGGCTGGATCAGTGCGTGGCCGGGTGCAGTCGGCGGCTGCGTGTGGCTCTCCGCAGCGCACACAGGCCAGGGGGCGATGGCAACCTTTAGACGAGTGTCTAAAGCCCTGGCATCTGTGGCACTGCGCGGGGCCTTTCTTACCACGCCACGCTTCTATTGTCACTCCCGGCATGCTTAGCAGCTCACTTACTTGGTAGATGGCTGGTAGTATTCCTGGCGTCTTCGTAATGGCCGCGAAAAAGATGCAGCCCGGGCGACCCGCTCTCGCCCTGATGCGTTTAGTGTGCTCCACAGTGAATCCCTTGGCGGCTAGGGCGTCCTTTATGTGGAGTGGCTCCGTATGGAAGGGTAGGCCTCGTATGGCGACCTTGAGGCTGCGCTCCTCAGGGAGGGCGTAGGAGTACCAGCTCAATTCTGGCTGTACCTTTTCCAATTCGGAGAGGTACGCTTGAATGAGCCGGTACGCCCCTCCGTCCACTGGGGAGAAACGCACGCCTTGTCCGTATGGTCTCGCATTGGGCGGGCGACCTAGCTTTTCGTGGAGCGTCTTGAAGTGTAAAGTCCAATCCGGCATTTTCTCCACGACCAGGGGGGGGGTACTTACGTTCCCTTGCTGTCGCTTGGTCTGCGTCTTGTGTCGGTGCAGTTGCGGTCTGCGTAGCCGTTCGTACGGCCGTCGCATCGGTAGGCGCAGTTCCGAAGAAAAACTCGCCGGCATCTTGTCGGGGGGGCGGGGCATCCAAGCTTTGGGAGCTTTTGAGAGGAGGAGCCGGAGGTGGGGTCAGGGGCGTGGTCACCGCCTGAGAGTAACTTTGTGGTGGGTAGTTGGAAATTTTCCTTACCGGCTCTCCTCTCGGTACAGCCTTGTCGGTATACCCTTCCTTAGGATCGTCTACAGGTACCCTCCTTGATACCTTTTCGCGTTGTGACTGCGGTGCGGGGGTCAGCAGCTGCTCCTTGGTGGGCGGCTTTGGTGACGGCGTGGGCTGCTCGGCTTGCGGTGATGCTTTGTCTCCACTGCTGTGCGACCGACGTATGCGCGGGTCGCGCGGGTGACAGCTTCGCTTGCCGGCGGTCTCTGGGGTCGACGTAGTCCTTCCACGCTTTCTGTGTTGTGGCGTCAGTCCGGAGGGGGGTAGCGGAATAGGTGACCCACTAAGCGCTCGCAGGGCGTCAAGCGCTAGTTTGTCGGCTGGGCAAAGGAATATGGTTTCCCCTGCCTCTCGCTCAAGCAGGCGGACGTATGCTGTCAGCCAGCGACAAAGTCTGTCCGACACAAGGCCGGATTCCACCAGCCGAGTCACCATCACCTCGTCAAATTCATATTTGACGTGCGGTGATTTTGCCTCGGCTAGCTTCTTCGCCATGTCCCTGACATAGCTTCCGCCTGTTTGAGCGGGAGTTGAGGGTAGTCCCATATTTGTATCAGGTGGGGCGGGGGGGAGCGGTGTTGTGAGCGCCGTTCCTGAGGTCGATGCTGCGGTCAATCTCGTAGGTTGGGGTGTTTTGTCCGCTGGTGTTCTAGCGGATTTTAGTTGCTTCGGCGTCGGGGGTGGCGGTTTGTCCGCCATCGCGACGCGAGTAGGGTGAGCCGGCGCGACCCTGAGCAGCGCGCGCGGGCGCGCGCTGCCCTGTAGCTAGGAGGGAATGCGGTCCCCGCTGGCCTGGGCGGCCAGGCAAGGTTCGCCTGTCTTATTCCACAATAAGTTAGGTGACACTTGAGTATTATTAGGGTCCGTGCGCGACGTGAATTTACATACCAAAAATCATAGGCTCAATTACTGTCCAGGTTGAGGCTATTTCAGGCACGACCTATGTAGGCCACAAGTGCTCGCACTTAGCGCTATGTTGCCGCCGGTAGCGGACCTATCAGAGAGCACTTGTGGGAAAGAGAGCTGTTGTCTTCTCGCGTGTCGCCGGCGCCGGAAGCGCCGCGGCGTGCGGGGAATCTGGTCTGGGCGTATGCCCACTTCAGATATGGCGGGATCGCACCCTATCATCGGGGTAGGGTGGGCGTTGGTGTCCGTCCTCTTCTTTCTTCACACACCGCCCTCGGCGCGGTCAAGCCCACCGGATGGAACCCGTGGGGGAAGTCCGGTGAGCGACCTGCGAGCGGGCGGCGGGCTTAGGTGAATAGGATAAAGTAATCTTTATTTTTTAATGTAGCTTAAATTACTAAGGGGTTATACATATATAGGGGTTTCTTTTTCTTTTTTTTTATTTTTTTTTATTTTTATTTATATTTTTTTTTCTTTTTTTGTGTTTTATTTTTTATATATATTTTTTTTTAAATATTTTTCTTATCTTTTGTATATTTTTTTTGGTTTTATGTTTTATTTTGTATATTTTTCTTTTTTTTTTTTTCACCCTCTTATATATATATTTACATCATTTGGGGAAAGGGATGGTAGATGGGGGTTGTTGTGTCCAGTGTGGGTGGCCTGCGCTTGGGGCAGGGCCGTCGTCAGTGTGGTGGGGGGGGGGGCTCGACCGCTCGCGGGGATCGCGAGCGGGAACCCGCTGGTGTCTCGTCCGGTGGGGGCAGGAGCTCCCTAGGGAGCACCCTGCTGCTGCGTGTTTGGGGGCGGTCGTGTGCCGGCGCTATACCGCGCAGGTGTGCGTGGCCTGACTGATCTGCCCGGTCGAACATGTTGTTCGCTAGTCTACTTACAAATGCGTTAATCGTTTCGATTTTGAGGTCGTTGTGTAGTGTGGCGTTTCTTACGTACCGTGGCGCATCTGTAATGGTGCGTAGTGCGGTGTTTTGTTGGACACGTAGGCGTTTCCTATTGCCCTCCGCGGCCAGCGTGTACCATGCTGGGGCCGCGTACGTAAGCAAGGGTCTTATGTACAGTTTGTATATCAGCTTCGTTTTAATAGGGAGATTGCTGCGTAGAATGGGGAGCAATAGCGCCCGTGTGGAATTTGCGCGTGCTACCACCTGTTGTATGTGGGCGCGCATTGTTAATCGGGCGTCAATGGTGATCCCTAGGTACTTAACCGATGTAAGCCATGGAATCGGTGTGCCTAGGAGCTTGAGTGGCGGCGGTTGCTGTAGATGGCGGCCTATGGTCATGGCTTGTGTTTTATGAATGTTAATTGCCATCCTCCATTTTGACAGCCATTCGGTGAGCGCATCGAGCGTTGGCTGTATTTTCCGCGGCGTGCGGGGAGTCCCTTCTGGCGTGATCCACTTCGGAGGTGTCGGGCTCGCGTCTCGTCATCAGGACGAGACGGTCGTGTGGGTCGAGTACCCCCGCCTCCGCTTCTTCACTCATCGCCCTCGGCGCGGTCAAGCCCACCGGGTGAGACCCATGAGGGAGGCCCAGTGAGCGACCAGCGAGCGGGCGACGGACTTCAGCGGGCGGGGGTTATGTCTTCGGCGGGGGTAGATGGTAAACTTGTGTTTTCGGCCTGCCCGAACTTTTGGAAAAAGCCCGTGAGCAGGTCCGAAAGCTGGAGTAGAAGTCGTGTGGTCTCGGCGTGTGTGGGCGTAGGTGGTGTGGGCGGCGGTGTGTCCGCGGCCGTGGTGGTGGCTTCATTTCGTTTGTGTGAAGGGGCATCGGTGGTCGAGTCCGTCGGCGATGCACTCGCTCGACGGATTTTTCGGCGGCGGCGCTTAGGGCGCTTGGTGTGCGAGGGAGGAGCGTTCGCGGGGGCCATCAAAGTGGCCGGCGCGTGCTCGCTCACCTCGCGGGGCTGCTGTACTGGCTCGGTGATGGGGCGGCCTGTTCGGGCCACTGTCGTGGCGAGGCGGTTGCGTGCCTCGCGTTGAAGCACGGGGCACGTACTGTGATTGGCCGGGTGCGCGCCCTTACAGTTCGCGCACGTCGCGGGCTGTGTGAGCGGGCGGGGGCAGTCGGCGGCAGCGTGCGGCTCGCCGCAGCGCACGCAGGCAAGCGCGCGGTGGCAGCCGAGACTGGAGTGGAGGAACCCCTGGCAGCGATGGCACTGCGCGGAGCCCTTCCGCCCTCTCCAGGCTTCAATGGTGATCCCGGAAATGCTCAGGAGGTCACTCACTGAGTATATGTCCGGGATAAGGTTCGGGGTTCTTCGGAGCGCTGCGAAGTATAGGGACCCGGGGCGGCCTGCTCGCGCCCGGATCTGTTTCGCGTGCTCAACCGACAATCCTTTCTCGGCGAGGGCTTTGGCGACGTCTTGTGGTGAGGTGTCTAAGGGCAGCCCACGGATGGCCACCTTTAGACTGCGGTCTTCGGGGCGAGCGTGCGAGTACCAACTCAGCCCTCTCGCCTTGAGGTTGGTGAGGTAGTCCCGTATGGTGTGGCTTTCGTTGTCGTCCGACGGCAGGAAGCGCAAGCCCGCGCCAAACGGGCGCGCGCTTGGTGGTCGGCCGAGCAAGGCGTGGAGGGCGCGCATGTGCGACGGCCAGTCCGGCAGCTGCTCAACCACAATCGGCGGGCATTTGTGAGCCCGTTGGGACGTGAGAGCGCTGCTGTGGGCCGGCTGTGCGGTCGGCACGGCGGTGGGTGAGGCGGCGGCGGGTGCGGATTTTTCTTCCGAAGTGGGGGTAGGTGTGAAACTTTTCACGACCTGCCCGTAGGTTGGCTGCTGTGTCGTTACAGCAGTCGGTGGTGTTGTCGGCGGCGTCATGGGCATCTGTTCTTGTGTTGCGGGGGCGTTCTCTTGTTCGGGAAGCTGCGGTGGTGGGTTTACCTTTGGTAAAGGTGCTTGTCTGGGGGTAGGTGTGTCGCCAAAAATGCGCATTCGGCGGCGCGTTGTCTTATCCGGGTTGGGCGTCGTATCCTGGTTCTTCTTGTCTATAGGCAGCATGTTGATGTCGGTTGGCGGGTGGAGCGTGAGCGGCAGCAAGTTCAGCGACTTACTCAACTCGACGGCTGCCCAGTCCTCGGGTTGGTGGTCATCTGATGCGCTCTCCTCGCACTCCAGCAGGCGGATGAAAGTCCACAGCCAGTCCGTCAGCCTGTCGGATAACAGGCTGGAATCGGCGAGACGGGAAACCATCGCGAAGTCCAATTCATATTGGACCCGCTGCGAAAATTCCCCGGTCGACTGGGCGTTGAAGATGGCCGCCGCTTGGGCCGCAGAGGGGTCCAGTAGCGATGGCTCGGGGTAGATGGGCGGCGGCAGTTCGTCGTCGTCGTCCATGGTTGCGTTGAGTCGGGGGCTACGCCTGCGCGAACCTTGGCCGAGCGCAGCCTTGCGGCGCGCTCAAGGCCTGCGGCTGTGGGCGCGGCAGTCACCGCCGGCGCGGAATGGCGCCGGGCAGTCTCGCGAGCGGGAAAAATGCACAGATTTTTGCCTCGGAGAACTTGCGGGTGGTGGAGGTTCCGTGCAACGGCGTAGTACAGTCCTGAGAGGGATAGCTCGTTGACGTCTTCTCGCGGGTCGCCGGCGCCGGAGGCGCCGCGGCGTGCGTGGAATCCCTAGACTTGCGTCTTTTTGGAAGTATCGGGTGCGCACTCTGCCTCGTGCAGAGCGGTCTTTAGTGTCCACTCTCCCCCTCCGTCTTCACCACCGCCCTCGGCGCGGTCTAGCCCACCGGGTGAGACCCATGTGGGAGGCCCGGTGAACGACCAGCGAGCAGGCGGTGGACTTGTGATGAGGTGGGGGGGGGGGGGCTGGATAGTCGTGTAGGGTGTTGGCTGTCTTTCCATTTCGTGTGGATGCATGTGTGTATCTAGATTGTTTTTTTTTTTTTTTTTAATTTTTTTTTGTAATTTTTTTTTAATTATGTTTTATGTATTTTTTTTTTGTTCTTTTCTTTTCTTTTTTTTTTATATGTTTTATATATATTTTGTATTTTTTTTTTCTTTTTTTTGAACAATCTAGGTGTGTGCGTGTGTTTCAGGGGGTGGCCCGCCCGCGCCTTGCGGGCGGGGCCTTCGTCAGTCCGGTGGTTGTTGCTCGACCGCCTGCGTTTGTCGCGGGCGGGAGTTTGGGGGCGTCATCTCAGGTGGGGCTAGCTCTCGTGGGAGGGCCCTGTTGCGTCTTGTATGAGAGCGCTCGTACGCAGGCGCGATGTCGCGCAGGTGCTCATGCGTCGAGGCGTCCGCTCGGTTATACATTCCTTGGGCTAGGCGGGTTACAAACTCGTCCAGTGGCTCCATCTTCAGATCGCGGTGTAAAGTGGCGTTACTAATATAGCGGCCCGCGTTGGTGATGGTTCGCAGGGTGAGGTGTTGTTGCGCGCGGATGCGTTTCCGCTGCGTTTCAGACAGTAATGCAAACCAAGCGGGCGCCGCGTATGTTAGTAAGGGTCGAATGTACATTTTATATATACTTACTTTCGTTTTGAGAGGTAAGCGGCTGGATAATACGAATTTGAGTTGTGAGCGGGCTCCTTTCGTCTGTGCTATAATATTGCTCACGTGCTTGTTGAGAGTAAGGCGGCGGTCTATGGTAACTCCTAGGTATTTGGCATGTGGGGCCCAGGATACTGCTTCACCTAGGAATTTTAATGGAGGCGGGTTTTCACGGTGGAGGCCGGTAATTATGGTATTGTAATTTTGCAGCTGCGTGGGCGGGGCGGATGGAAGATGCGTAAAAGGCCGTGTCATCCGCATAAAGCGCTAATTTGGTGGCCCCTTGGACGGGGACGTCGTCCGTGTAGGCCGCATATAGGTGGGGCGACAGGCAGCTGCCCTGGGGAACGCCCGCTTGAACGAGTCGTGGGGTGGAGTATACTCCCTCGACTGCCGCGTGGATGGTGCGGTTTGTGAGGAAGGATTTGAGGATCATCAGTATTCGGAGCGGCAGGGTTGACTTGGACAGCTTGAATAGCAGCCCCTCGTGCCACACCCTGTCAAAAGCCTTCTCCATGTCCAACATCACGAGCGCTGTGTACTCTCGTTTGTTGAAACAGGTGGCGAGGTAGTGGAGCACTCGAGTGAGCTGGAGCGTGGTGGAGTGGCCGGCGCGGAATCCGAATTGCTCCGGACGGGGGTACAGGTGCGGCGTCATCTTCGGCAGTAGCAGTCGTTCGAATACTTTCGACAAAGTGGGGAGTAGAGTGATTGGCCGGTAGCTCTCGGGGTGGGACAGGTTTTTCCCCGGCTTGGGTATGAGAATCACTCTACCCTCCTTCCAAGAGGTGGGGAAATGGCCCGTGCGGCATATGCCGTTGTACAGCCTGGTGATGGCAGCTACGGTTTTCGGTGGCAGGTGTCGGAGCGCGGCGTTTGTGATCTCGTCCGGGCCAGGCGCCTTACGGGGTTTGGACTTCAGTATCTCCCGTTGCACCTGGCGGGGCGTGAAGAAAATGGGGTCTGTGTCTGCGGCTGGTGAAGACGACGTACAGCTAATCACGTGAGACCTCACGGTCTCGACGTGCTCGCTGTCCGTCGCCTCGTTGGGCGTGAAGAGGCGAGCCAGGTGATCCGCCAGCAGTTCGGCGCGGACTTCCGCTCGATAGCGCGGGTTGCCGTCTGTGCCGATGAGGGGACGTGGTGTCGACTTGGTTTTGGTGAGCTGCTTGCATAAGCGGTGAGCAGAGGGCATGTCATCGCCCACGCTAAGCAGGTGGTTGTCCCATTTCTGGGCTGCGTGGTCTTCTAGTGCTCGTCTTACTTTGGTAGTCAGGGTGTTTAGACGGGCTTTAGTAGTGGGGCAGCGGGTGTCCTGCCACAGTCGCCGGGCTCCGCGTTTCTCGGCTATGAGATCCTTGATCTTACTCGGGAGTGGTGGTATCCTTCCATTTCTGGAGTGGGTGCTTGTAGCCGAAGAAAGTGCGGCGCGTATCGTCTTTGTCAGATCATCCGCTGCTGCCTCCACTCTCCCCCTCCGTCTTCACCACCGCCCTCGGCGCGGTCTAGCCCACCGGGTGAGACCCATGTGGGAGGCCCGGTGAACGACCAGCGAGCAGGCGGTGGACTTGTGATGAGGTGGGGGGGGGGGGGCTGGATAGTCGTGTAGGGTGTTGGCTGTCTTTCCATTTCGTGTGGATGCATGTGTGTATCTAGATTGTTTTTTTTTTTTTTTTAATTACACAGTAGCACAGTACAGGTGCGGCGTCATCTTCGGCAGTAGCAGTCGTTCGAATACTTTCGACAAAGTGGGGAGTAGAGTGATTGGCCGGTAGCTCTCGGGGTGGGACAGGTTTTTCCCCGGCTTGGGTATGAGAATCACTCTACCCTCCTTCCAAGAGGTGGGGAAATGGCCCGTGCGGCATATGCCGTTGTACAGCCTGGTGATGGCAGCTACGGTTTTCGGTGGCAGGTGTCGGAGCGCGGCGTTTGTGATCTCGTCCGGGCCAGGCGCCTTACGGGGTTTGGACTTCAGTATCTCCCGTTGCACCTGGCGGGGCGTGAAGAAAATGGGGTCTGTGTCTGCGGCTGGTGAAGACGACGTACAGCTAATCACGTGAGACCTCACGGTCTCGACGTGCTCGCTGTCCGTCGCCTCGTTGGGCGTGAAGAGGCGAGCCAGGTGATCCGCCAGCAGTTCGGCGCGGACTTCCGCTCGATAGCGCGGGTTGCCGTCTGTGCCGATGAGGGGACGTGGTGTCGACTTGGTTTTGGTGAGCTGCTTGCATAAGCGGTGAGCAGAGGGCATGTCATCGCCCACGCTAAGCAGGTGGTTGTCCCATTTCTGGGCTGCGTGGTCTTCTAGTGCTCGTCTTACTTTGGTAGTCAGGGTGTTTAGACGGGCTTTAGTAGTGGGGCAGCGGGTGTCCTGCCACAGTCGCCGGGCTCCGCGTTTCTCGGCTATGAGATCCTTGATCTTACTCGGGAGTGGTGGTATCCTTCCATTTCTGGAGTGGGTGCTTGTAGCCGAAGAAAGTGCGGCGCGTATCGTCTTTGTCAGATCATCCGCTGCTGCCTCAACATCTGCTGGGGTGTTAATGGGGCATGACGTGGTTTGGGTTGCTGCCGTCCGCTGGTACGTGTCCCAATCGATGCGGACTCGTGGTGGTGGTGGCATCGTGCGTGCGGGGAGGCTGTGTAGTGTACACAGCACCGGTCGATGGTCGGATGGGAGGTCCGTGACACCTCCTGTTCTATGATGGAAGATATCCCTCGGTGGACCAGGATGTCCAAGACGTCATCCACACGGCCTGCAGGGTCGTGTCTCGTCGGTTCGGAAGGGCCCGACACTTCATAGTCCTGGTCCAGGGCATCCTGGTAAATGCGGCTTCCGGTGGTGTTGCAGCTGAGGGAGTGCCATGCAGTAAGAGGGATAGCCTGTAATGTCTCTCACAGTGTTATTTCTGTTTGCACTTTGCGCGATGCTATAGCGGCAGTGTGCCTATCATAGCGTTGTGCGAGGGAGACTGTAATGCTTTCTCGCACAGCGTTGTGTAACTGTGTATGTGTACCTATCGTGTACCTATTGTGAAATGACTATGCGCAACTCGTTTATTAACAAAATAACATAACTATTTTACATTTCACTTATAACTAACTAAGACTACTATTTACAACACATTATATCGATTATTAAACTATGGGCGGCGGCTGTTCTGTACAATAGTTAAACTTTTTATACGAATGCGTATTTATTAAATTTAATAATAAAGCTTTTCGTACGTCTCAGTCGAGGCGTAAATATTTTTCTGTCTTAAATCTATATTTTTTACACTTTATTCTTACACTTATGTCTTTTAATGTTAACACTTCCTTATTCATTCACAACATTTTTGGAACTAGAAAGGAACTCAATTATGTAGATAAATACTGTAGGCGGGAAGCCCTACCGCGTAAATACGCCCCACTCGGCCGTAGGCAGTTATTTCAAGGACAGGGCCGAGTCACAATACTGTATAGATAATATTACCGTGGCTCCGGTCGAACATAAGTAGCGTCTCTACACACGCTCGCGCCCGAGCGCTAGAGCTATGTGTCATCACAGTCACCACGCGGCCAGCCCAAAATTTGTTTAGAAATTTGGTCATAACTTAGACAATATTTGTCTTAGGGCAAAAATTTAAACACTATTTTATGGAATTCTTAGCTCTATAAATCTGCAATTAGCATCCTAAAACATCTATTGTTTGTTACTAAAGTAATCTATTGTGGATGATATTATTATTTTAAAAAGTGCATACTAGTGTAAATATGGAGTGGATTACTGGGTTGTGAGGAGCTCGATGGCGCAAGGGGTTAGCGCGTTCGGTTGCGGCTGCTGCTTGTTGAAGTTAAGCAACTTTCGCAGTGGTCGGTCATAGGATGGGTGACCAAAAATTTACTATCTCGAGCTCCTCCGTCCTTCGGAAGGCACGTTAAGCCATTGGTCCCGGCTGCATAGGCAGTCGTTAGCACCCTCCTATCCGCACTGGGCCCTAGTGGTGGCTCATGGCCCAATCTCCCTTTTCCATCTATAGGGAAGGCCTGTGCCCCAGCAGTGGGGACATTAATAGGCTGATGATGATGACTGGATTGTCACTAAGTTCGAAGTACTTTGAAGTTCGTAATTCCAAGTTGTTTAAATACTTTCAGCAACAAATCTTAACTACATTGATCAGGTTAATAAAAGTAAAAATTGAGCTAATTAATGTAATGAATTAGTGATAACTAGAGAATACTTTAGTTCTAAAAAAATTGTAATATTCTTCTTATATATAAAATTCTCGTGTCACGGTATGCGTAATTGAACTACTCCGAAACGGCTCGTACGATTTTCGTGAAATTTTATATGCATATTCAGTAGGTCTGAGAATCGGACAACATCTATTTTTCATCCGCATAAATGTTAAGGGTGGTTCACCCTAAAATTATTTTTTGGACAAAATTTCTTGTTTTTTTTTAAATGATACATCATACAAAAATACATACAACCCTAAATTTTCGCCCTTCTATCACCAACTCCAATTTTTCTATGGCGGTACGAAGTTCGCTGGGCCAGCTAGTTGTCTATAATATATGGGTCAAATGAATGATTTATTAATTTATTAGTTACGACCTCCGTGGTCGAGTGATTTGATCGCCGGGTTGCATGATGTCGCCGACTCGAGAGGTCCCGGGTTCGAATCCCGGTGGGGGCAGATGTTTGTGTGATGAATACGAGTATTTGTACTCCAGTCATGGATGTTTAATATGTATTTATATATAGATAAACTTAAATATGCACTGTATATGTATTCTATCCGTTACCTTAGTATCCCAAAACACAAGCTTTACAGTGCTTACTTTGGGACTAGGTTAATTAGTGTGAGAATTAAAAAGAAAAGTTTTTCCTTGTTTCGTACTACCTGTATCTTTGATGGTCTAACTCATATTACATTTATTGCAGTACCAGCGGTGGCTTCGAACACCACAGCGAGGGCTTTAGGAATGAACAATGATTCTAGGAATTTCCACTTAATAATTCCACCTTTAGTACCAAATCCAAATGTGAAAGAAGTTGAAGCAGGAAATGGTAAGTACAAACTCATCACACTTATATTATAAAGGCGAAAGTATGTGAGTGTGTATGTTTGTTACTTCTTCACGTCTAAACGAATGGAGCGATTTTAATAAAATTTGGTATGGAGTTAGCTGACACCCTGGATTAACACATAGGCTACGTCTTACAGCGAGAAAATATCCCTAATAAAGCGCGGGTAACACCGCGGGGCACAGCTAGTTATAAATATAACTCTATAATTATAATATTTACTAGCGGCACCCCGCGACTTCGTCAGCGTTAACTTTTTTTTTTTCTAAAATAAAAGTATCCTAAGTTACTCCTTATTACATCAGCTACCTCCCAATAAAAGTCCCGTCAAAATCGGTCCAGCCATTACAGAGATTAACCGGCACAAACAGGCAGACAGAAAAAAAATGTAAAAAATGTTATTTTGGTGTATTGTACATACATGTAGTAAAAATATGTTATTTCAATATTACAAACAGACACTCCAATTTTATTTGTATGTTTAGATGAATTATTTATTTATTTAACAATTTAGTACACGCACAATATAGCAGACTAGAAAAACAGAAACAAGTTTGGGCAAGGGCACTATTTCTTTCAAATTGGCCTGTGATAGGAAAGAGCATAAAAAAGGCAGTCAGTGTGTGCCTCTTGAATATAAATAACAAAATACATTAGATACAATGCATACATATACAAAACCTACATATATATACATAACACACAACACACACATACACACGCACGCATACACACAAACACACGCACGCGCACACACAAACACACGAATGCGCACACACATACACATGCACGCACGCACACATACACCGGCTACATGAACATTCTTAAATATTGTCTAATTAGCAAGTAAAAATAAACTGCATATGGAAGAGCCCCCTGACACAGGCCTTTTAGCTTAACAGGGAACTCCGATCACTGAATTTTTTTTGTATAAAATGGTATGAAGAAATAAAGTTTTTATTATTATTACTATATACAAAAAATCATATATACTTAAATAAAATTTATAAGTATTAAAAAGGAGAAGCAATAAAGTTAAGAAACAGTAGTTCAAGAGGATAGATACAGTTCCTTCTACCGTTTTTTAAATGTAGCAACAGTGTCTTTTTTTTTATAGCCAGGTAAGCAAATGACTCTACCCCACCTGATGTTAAGTGGTGATAGAGTCCAAACGTGAAGATAGCTGGTACAGCAGTAATATATTGCCACACCAACAACCCTCACCTTGCCGGCCTGCAAAAATGCTTAACGCCTCTCTTAAAGGACCACAGATTGTAGGAAGGAGGGGTCTTATATTATATTATCTTATAATGATTAGTTCCGAGATATCGTGCCTGTTTGCGTCTGTATGTAGCTTAGGGAATGTATACGCAACCGTCAAACCCATCCTTTGGAGGGGAGAGAGGCTTTGGTTTCCATCACATAGTCAATATCCTCAACGTAAAGGACAATGGGCAAAACGCACCCAGCTCCGCCAACAATGTAATTAGTATGAATCGATAGATCTATGAAAAACTAGCCTTTTTTATTATGACACCGAAAATAAATATCCTGGGAGTCAAAATATATGACACCGTAAAAACCATCCTGCGCTTGCTGTTACTGAGACATTTCAAAACGGTTTACGGATGATGAAGGACTTGCAGTTGCAAATAGTCGACTCGTCTTACTTCGTTGTGATTGTGCGCTCCCTGTTACTTAGTTGATTTTTATCTAACACGCTTTAGATATTGGAACACGATTATCGGTTTTGTCAATTAGTATGGAAGAACTGGAATTATATGTTCTCCGAAGCGTGGACAAGTTTGTGTAATCTGTGGTCGCTCCGTTTTACATATCTTCTATGTAAAACGGACAATTTACTATCAAGAACAGAATGTTTAAAAAAACCCAACCCATGCGGGGATGTTTGGATTTACTCTAGCGCGGCAGAATAACATAAGGGGCACCCTTGCACCTTGTGAAGTACTCCCATAATTCTTGAGCACCCTATGTAGAGTCGAACTAACTAAATTAATTCCCTTGTTTCATTAATGTTCGTTCGTTATAGTACTTGTACACATTTAACTTAAAATAACTAAAGACCCCCGGGATGGAATTTGATGCGCTTTGACACAGATGATCTTGACTATAATACCTTTCAAACAAATGTAGTTTAAGCCGTGGCGGACGTGGGTGCAGCGTCCATACATTTTTGCCCAAAGTCCTTTTCACCTTAATAATATTTTTTACTTGTAAATGAAGGTAATGTATGCATTTTTGGGTTCACGCATCAAACGCCATATTAATAAACATAATTAACCATTTTTTTTTAACTACGGGTGGACACCGAAAGATTCAAAATTGAAAACAGGACCCCCCCTCCCCCCTTACCTTCTGTACTATATATTTTGTGCCCCATATAATATAGAGTAAGGCGTTCGGCTGCGATCTTTGAAGTTAAGCAACTTTCGCAGTGGTTGGTCATTGGATGGGTGACCAAAAATTTACTATCTCGAGCTCCTCCTTGCTTCGGAAGGTACGTTAAGCCGTCGGCCCCGGCTGCATCTGCAGTCGTTAGCACCCACCAATCCGCAATAGGCCCGCGTAGTGGGTCATACCATACAAAGGGAAGGCATATGCTTCAGCAGTGGGGACATTAATAGGCTGATGATGATGATAATATAAATAAGGACGACGATTTATCATTCTAGCCTGCCATTTGTAGTTTTGGTGATCTAACTATTATCAGATTAAAATTTATAGCAACAGCAGTAACATCGAAAAACACAATGGCCAATGATTCCAGTGACACTGGACTAAATAATTTCGGAGCCGAATGTGAAAGAACACCTTTATCGGAGCCACATGTGAAAGAAGAAGTTGAAGAAATAGAAGTGAAATTAGAAGAAGAATTTGAAGAAGAAGAAGTGGAAGAAGACAATGGTAAGTTACAGGTTTATTCTTATGGTTGTATGATTGTCGGTGATTTTGCTCGCCTATTTGAAAGTGTGAAGAATAAAGTACTAATTTTGCCATGTATTGTTATTTAACATGTTTATTGGGAGCTATTCCACTATTCTGACAAAAAAAATAGTGTGCACAGTAGACTTGCAACGAATATTCGGTATTCGGCATATTCGGCTGCATTTATTATATTCGGCCGAATACCGAATACTTAAATAATATATTTTGTCATAGAGAATTAATTAGTAAAATTAAAAATTAAAATCGATTGATTACGTATATATTCATATTTTCATTTCTGTTAAATAATCATTTAAGTAGTCATTGGTACATAACACGGGTACATAATCATCTTCTGAATTAGAAAAATGGAGGATTCTGCATTTCAATTATTGTGGTACCTAATCAAAATTTAAAAGGGTAAGGTTCTCATTTCTTTTATAATCATTTATTAAGTAGTCATTTGTACATAAAACAGGTACATAATTTAATCATTTTCTGTATTTAAGAAGTTAACAGTTTTAATTCATTCAGTCATGTGATGAATGGTTACTTATTAGCAATAATTTAAAGTTTACGCGCCGTTTTTGCCATATCTTAAAAGTTGGTTTTGTCATCATTGGAGGACGACAGATTAGAACAAAACAAAGGAGCGCGAAACAATCACGTCTATACAAGTTTTTGGCGCTAAAATCCAGCCGAATATTACTATTCGGTCAGGGGCTACGCCGAATATTCGATATACTGCCGAATATACTATTCGTTGCAAGTCTAGTGCACAGGCTTTAGTGTACTCCACTCATTATGGAGTCACTATACAATAAAGCCGGGTCTCCAGCGCATGTTTTGTTCTAAACAATCAACAAAAACTTATCAACGTTCAACAAAAAAAATTACACAAAACTTTGTTTCACTACACATTTTGTTTGCATTAACAATCTTTTTTTTTTTGAGGAGCTCGATGGCGCAAGTGGTTAGCGCGTTCGGCTGCGATCGTTGAAGTTAAGCAACTTTCGCAGTGGTCGGTCATTGGATGGGTGACCAAAAATTTACTATCTCGAGTTCCTCCGTGCTTCGGAAGGCACGTTAAGCCGTTGGTCCCGGCTGCATCTGCAGTCGTTAGCACCCACCAATCCGTACGGGGCCCGCGTGGTGGGTCTATCCCAATCTCCCTATTCCATCCAAAGGGAAGGCCTATGCCCCAGCAGTGGGGACATTAATAGGCTGATGATGATGAACAATCTTTTGCTAGCCCGATGGATAACACGTACATAAATCCCCCCGCGCGGGTCGAGGGGCAGGGTATTGTCTCATTCATGGAGGTTAGAGAGAAGGGGAACGATCGCTACGTATAATGCGATTCAACCAAGAATAGGACCGATTGGGCGCCATTTTGTGACGTCATAGCTGTCAATTCAAACCAAATAGGTAGAGTGAGCAAAAAAATAGCAACCTATTTAATAAAACTTATTTACTAAGATTAAGTGAGACAAAACATCAGATTTTTTAATAAAATTAATTTACTAAGGTTGAGAAAGAACAACCGATTTTTAATAGTATTTCTTTATTAAGACTGTGTGAAAAAAAACATTAATCAGAATCTAGCTCTTCAATTGCGCTCATCTCTGCGTTACCGCCGGAGAAGTTAGAAATAATCATGCAGGTCACATACGAACATGCATCCTATGTGTAAATGAAAGTTTTAAATCGAGTTTTTGAACGCAACATAAAGTGACATCTGGTTGATCATTTAGGTTATCAACCATTCATAGCCAAAGCTCAATAAATGAAAAAAAAAACTAAAATTAATTATCAATATTTGTTATTGTTTGTTTAAAAAATGTTTGGTTTTGCTGAGTGCTAAAAAAGTGTTCCGAGATTTTTTTGCAAACCGTACTTTTCAAGCGACATTTGACAGATGGAGGTCATTGACTTTCCTATTCTTATTTGAATCGCATTATACTAAAGCATTATCCCGGCTGTCCCTGAAAATTTGTAGAATCTATAGTTCATTTTTCAGCCACCAGCCGCGCTGCCGTCGGTAAGTAGTATCTGTGAAGTTAGCTGTTTATGAGTACAAGTAAATGAAGTTAGTTGAATAGTGTACAAATTTTCTTCGCGGCATTGGTCATTTCAAATAGCCCGCTTTTATTGAGACAACTTAGCGATCGCAGCGCCTCACTTATTTTGTCCATATTTCTGAGACACTGTTTTCTACAGCGATCGTTCTCCTTCTCTCTAACCTCCATGGTCTGATCGTCCATTTTTTTGACAACTCGCTAGCGGGGGCTCCATTCCAAACCTACGCTCCGAGTACAAGTTTTCATTCTGACGTTTCAATTTCGACATAAAGGGTGTGTTCCGTAATATAAACCAGTATACTGGCCAGTGCTAATGACGTCAAGAATCGACGCCATGCTGTTGATTCGTTCCAAAATTTCCAAATACACTGATCAGCGCGGTAACGTCATGAACTGGCGCAATATTCAAGCAGTCTCGTGTTTGTGTGCAACGTTCATGCTCCAAAAATTATAATAAATTATAATAAAGTGTGTAAATCTTGTTATTCCCTTCATCGATCAAAACTAATTTTTCTGTTTGTTGAGATTCCATTATTATCAAATTAATACAAAAAAGACCTTTACTAACTGCAGAGCGTATACACCCAGCTATTATACGTCACAATATTCTCACCAGCATAATATGGCGGCACACCAGTGAAATCTTGACGTCATTACCGCTGGCCAGCGTACTGGCTTAAGTTTCGGAACACACCCAAAATGTACGAAACTTTTGTCAAATTTTACATTTGTTGCACCTGTATCGTAGTTTTTGAAGGTAGCCTTGAGTAGCGCGCTGGCCTACGTTGCCACCGACTTACTGTGGCCACTATTCCTACACGAACAAAGAAATTTGGTGACTCATTTCTTTGTCATACTATTCGTAAGTGGAATTCTTTACCCGCGCAAGTGTTCCCTCCTTCCTATAATCTGGGGTCCTTTAAGAGAGGCGTGAAGAAGTATTTTTGCAGGCCGGCAAGGTGAGGATGGTTGGTGTGGCAGTTTATAACTGCTGTACCAGCTATCTTCGCGTTTGCACTTTATCACCACTTAACATCAGGTGGGGTAGAGTCATTTGCCTACCTCGCAAAATATATACTTTCTGTATTGTGTGTACGAGAGCCACGTGAGTAGTAGACGGCATTTGCAGAGAAATATGTTTCAAAAACAAAGTTTTGAGTGTGTGTTTTTGTTGCATGTTTTCAAAACACTTTTGCTGGAGACCCGGCTTTATATTATTAATAATAATAATGATTTATTTCCAAATTTCACAACAATTTTACAGATTTCTAGCCCCCACACTAGGCTTAGCCTGGCCTGTGGGGGAAGGATTTTGATATACATTAAATAAATGTGACTAAATAGGACAGCGGAGTTCATTTACAGAATACATTTATATAAATACATACATAAAACTAGTTTTTACGGGATAATGCACGAAACTTTATTTATTTATTGACGTTTCGTAGCCGTAAAGGCTACTTTTATTTTATTAAATATAAGTATTATTAAATAAAAGTTTGATTCCGACGACGTAGCCTGTAAAGGTTACGAAACGTCAATAAATAAATAAAGTTTCGTGCATTTACCCGTAAAAACTAGTTTTATTTAATGAGTGATGTGCGTGAAAACCTAAGAAACAAATAAATACATACATTTTGTGTGCGTGTGAATGCGTGTGTGTGTGCGTGTGAATGTGTGTGCGCGTATGTCTGTGTGTGTAAGTATGTGGTGTGTGTGTGCCTTTGTGTGTGTTTCACGTTTTAAAGATTAATAATAATTACAAACATTTTCTAAGTCTTGTCAAATGCCTTATTGTTATATTTATTTTAGTACCAGCAGTAACAGCGAACACTAAAGTTGGGGTCGAAGCAATGAACAATGATCCCAGTGGCATTAGACAAAATAGGCAGTTGATAATTTCACTTTTATTGGAGCCAGATGTTAAAGAAGAAGTTGAACGCGACGATGGTAAGCAACTGATTGATTGAAGTGAAATTAGTAAGAGATATCTATACTTACATATAATAAAATGGTAGGAAAATCAAAACTGTACATTGAATATTTTTTTAAAAGAAGACAGAGAAAAGTGGCTATCTTTGGAAGAGGCCTTTACCTGAGAGGGGTTCCTTACGGTTATTAAATAGTAATTAAGTAATTCTGTCTTAATATATATTAACTAATGTTAATAAATTTTAGATAAGCAATATTAGTCAGTAAACAAGAGAGATATTAAGTAATTTAGAAAGTAAATGTATTTTTTTGTCAAATTGTACCAAGGAAATAAAAGTTTTTTTTTATTATTATTATTTATACTTGAGGCGTGGTCTACAATCGATACCGAAGCCAAAAATATGATTTTTAAAATTGTTGTCTGTATGTATGTCCGGGGATAAACTCAAAAAGTACTGCGTGGATTTACTTCAAATTTGGGTCGAATATTGTTAAGAAGTCTGGTGAACATATAGGCTACATATTATTACGCTGTCACCTACGGGGAACGAGCAGTGAACCTTTATTTCTAACTAACTCCACGCGTACGAAGTCGCGGGCGACCGCTAGTTGATTATAAGTTCCTACATACCTCGATGAGGAGGTGCAGGTGGTTAGCGCGTTCGGCTGCGATCGTTAAAGTTAAGCAACTTTCCCAGTGGCCGGTCATTGGATGGGTGACCAAAAATCTTCTATCTCGAATCTTCCTCAGTGCTTCGGAAGGCACGTGAAGCCGGCTGCATCTGCAGTCGTTAGCACCCGCCAATCCGCACTGGGCCCGCGTGGTGGGTCATGGCCCATTTTTCCTATTCCATCCATAGGGAAGGCCTGTGCCCCAGCAGTGGGGAAATTAATAGGCTGATGATGATGACGATTCTTGTTATAACACCACCAGAAATACATTATCTGTGAATATTTCAACTGTCTAGCTATGTCCCGGTTAGAATATAAAAATAAGATTTTGCATTAAATGATTGTAGTCCAAATTATAAACATTAAAAGAAACGAGCGAGCCTTACAGTAGTCGCGTATGATGTGTAACATTTGAAACCTCATCTTATATTAGTAACAAAAAAAAACCTACTACAAAAGGAATAAGCCATTTGAACATAATGTTCTAAAATCAAATCAATTAGCGCGCGCTTTCGCGACTTCCTGTTACACAATTGCAGGAAAGCGAGAGGAAAGATGTTACACATAAAAAAAGACAGCCCTTGCTGAGTTTCTTGCCGGTTCTTCTCAGTACAAGGTCTCCCGCCGTAGATTTACGAACCGATGGCTTAGCTTCTAGACATTTAATGAGTGCTTGGAACAACTTAAACTCAATAAATGATTTTTTATTTCAGTACCAGCAATAACATCGAATACCACAATTGGGGTCAAAGGAAAGAACAATGATGCCAGTGACACAAGACAAAATGCTGTCTCGGTAATTTCACCATTATCGTACCAAGATGTGAAAGAAGAAGTTGACGAAGAAAATAGTAAGTACAAAGCAACGATATTAAATACCCTAGATACACCACGTGCACTCAAAATGTGTCCCAATCAAGAAGTGCTTGAACTCCACTCAAGCACTTCTTGGTTCGCAGTCACGCGCGGACCGTTGAAAAGCCTAGATGCCGCAGAGCTCCGTGAGCAAATGCGAAAATAATACCTATTACTAAAGTCTGTGCGGAAAGAATGGGCGTGGCGAAAAACGGAACTAACATTAAGATTTTTATTTGGTGATACCCAGCAATCTGTAAAACGTCAAAGTTTTGTATTCATACGGATTTGTTTGTTGTTGTGATTTCTTGCGGTTTTTTGTATTTAATCATGTCTAAAAGGGGTAAAACCTTAGAAATACGGTAGAAAAGCACTACAGCGCCCTCCAATCTAAATCCCATTCTCTTTCCGCACAGACTCTATAGGTATTATTTTCGACAGGTATCTAATCAATGTTTGTTAATTTAACGCATTTGAAGCAAATTTTGTTGTAATACTTACTATAAACTGATTTAATAAGAAATTATTTCTGATATTCAAATGCATGGTCGGTTATATAGCCGTCTCTTTTCCTCGCAGTCCGTACCTGCTATATTGCTAACAGCGCATCCGAAATTGCGCGTAGAGTCAAACAAATAAGGTCTATATTCTTCCGCATATAGCAAGTAGTCGTAAAATTTTACGAGCTTGCATTTCGAACTGTCATAACTCTTTGACGCATGCGTTTTAATTAAGACCTAATACAGTATGCATTAAAGGTGACTTTCAATGCCTTATATGCCTTATATTGTTTTTGACTACGCGATCATCTTACGGAGCTCCGTGGATCGTCCAATGTACCTTTTGGACAGGTTTCGACCATGATTTTGTTCGTGATGTTGTATCTAGGGTATTTAATATCGTTCGTACAAACTCATAATAAAATTAGATATAATCCAAGACCCCGAGCCCGCCAGATCTTACTTATTTTTAAGATAGACAAGATACAGGTAAAGTTAGTGAGTACAGTTTATATTTAATTATTGAAAGAAAAACATAAAGATCTAGCTAGTTCTTAGTTCTAACACACAGTTTACAAGTAGAGTTCCGTCTGCTGCCTGCACCGCGTGGAATTTATTTCTAGTAATTTTTCTTTAGATTTAGACTTCTAGCAGTAAAATGCTTAAAAATATAACTATAATTGCTATTTCTTCTTTCAAATGTTTAATACTTGTAAAGGTGTTCGTTTGACATTGTGGGTTATCTACGTTGCGAAAAGATGGCGCTGCCTTGCAGCTTAAAAAAGACTAGAGAAAATTTGACACGGCCATCAGCCGCGACAGCATAATAATCAGTGCATTTGGCCGAATAGCGAAGGGTGCGGGTTCGAGTCCCGTCTGCTGCCTGACCGGCGTGGATATTTTTCTTGAAAAAAAATCTTTAGAGAGATATAGAGAGGATCTGGCAACACTGGTTGTCGGCCAATACTCAACTGTCAATCAGAAAATAAGTAAGGTCTTAGAGCCCTGGGATCTTACTCTATAAGTACAGTACCCTTGGCGCGAACCAATAGGGATTCGGATAGTTTGTTAGGGCGAAATGTCATTGTCAAATTTTGTATGACAGCTTGAACAGCAGCCCCACAACGGACGGAACGAGAACTAAAATTCAGTACACATTTGACGTAAATCTGGATCAAATTCAACGATTGGAATTCGATAATGCTTCGTGCTAAGGGTAAAGTTATTTATAATGCCTAACTTAGGAACAATTCCGTCTGATGCTCGATACGTATTTTCTTTGGATTTATAAAACTTATTATGAAATGTGTGAAAATATAGTAAACATATTTGTCCCCAGACCCACCCCACTCCTTAACCCTAACTATCACCCACCAATCCTTTATTAGCACCCACTAATCCCCCTTATCACCCTCGAAATCCTTTTAGCCTCCAATCCCCTTTTCACCCTCAAATCCCCTGTTCACCCTCGAATCCCTTTTCTACCCTCGAATCCTCTTTGCACCCTCCAATCCCTCTTTTCACCCTCGCATCCCCTTTTCACTCTTGAATCTACATTTCACCCTCCAATCCACTTTCCACCCTCGAATCTACTAAGCACCCTCCAATCCCTCTTTTTACCCTGGAATCCACATTTCACCCTTCAATCCCTCTTTTCACCCTCGCATCCCCTTTTCACACTCGAATCCACATTTTACCTTCCAATACCTCTTTTCACCCTCGCATCCCCTTTTCACCCTTCAATATCTCTTTTCACCCTCGCATCCCCTTTTCACCCTCCAATATCTCTTTTCACCCTCGAATCCCCTTCTCACCCTAAATCCCCTTTTTCACTTACCAATGCCCTGTGTTAAAAAAGGCACTTTTTTCGATAGCCAATAATAAGTCGCTTTCTCGCCGGCGATCGGTAAACTACCATAGTCTCTATTTTACGATTGTTAAAAATGTTTAATACTAAACAATACAATATTTGCACAGGTATCACTGTCTCGGCTACCACAATAACGAAACCTATCAAAGACAATACAATCAAACCGAAACTGCACCACAAAAAAGTGGTCGTCAAAGAGAAAACAGCTCACATAATCAACGCCTTGACCCTCCTACAATACTCCAACATTACACCGTTCAGGGGCAGTAATCTTCTATCGTGTTTCTACTGCAGAGACTTGTTCGACAACTTGGATCAATTTAAGGAGCACACCACCATACATAAACAGACTGAAATCAAAAAGGCTCTACGCAGATACGGCGTCAAATATTTCGTCGTATACGCTGACATCACTAATTTGTGCTGCACGATATGTAACACTAACATTCCGAACTTCAACGAATTGAAAACACATTTAAGCAAAGACCACAAGAAGAGAATGCATTTGGAATACGGCGACAGAGTGATACCGTTCAAACTGACACCGGATTACGTTTACGAGTGTCAAATGTGCGGTTTTAACTTCGACACCTTTGTTTCCGTAGAGCGCCATATGAACAGTCACTTCGGAAATTACGTCTGCAAAGAATGCGGAACCGGTTTCGTGACACAGCAACGATTGAACATGCACGTCAAGAACAAGCATATAGAGGGCAGTTACACTTGCGAGATTTGTAAGAAGGTGTTCACAACTTTGCCGAAACGAAATAACCACGTTGCCACAGTACACAATATGGCGAAACGTTTCAAGTGCACTAAATGTTCGGAGAGATTCACGGAATATATTAAGAGGCATAGACATATGGTGCAACAACATGGTGTGACGCCGTCGCTGTACAATTGCACCTTGTGCGACAAATGTTTCGATAGAAGACACAATCTTTCCAATCATATGAGACGCTACCATTTAGAGGAAAGGAACTACCAATGCAACCTGTGCTCGTATAAAGGTTTCAATAACAACGCTTTAAAGTTGCACATGGTCAGACATGACGGCGATAAGATATTCGAATGCGATGTGTGCAAGAAGTCGTTTGTCAGGAAGAAGACTTTGGAGGAGCACATGAGAACACATAATAACGATAGGCGGTTCGCTTGTGGCGTTTGCGGGCAAACTTTTATACAGAAATGCAGCTTGCAAGGCCATTTGAAGAAGTACCACCCCGATTGTAATTCGCAGTGAGGTGGCCGTTGGATACGTCTCGAAGGACCAGCCCGAAATTTTGATAAAACCACTCGACTGAGAGAATTTCTATAGATTGTGTGTGACCCTGAGAATTTTGATCCTCATCAGTGAGTCAGTGACGAAATCAAGGTTTTAATAGATATCAAAAAAATCTAAAGAAACATATCCCGGAATTTATTTTTATCTGGTATAATCCAAACTTAAGTTCTAGGGATTCAAAAAACGTCAAAGCGCTTAGAGAAAAAGTAAGGTATAATGCGATTCAAATAAGAATAGGAAAGCCAATGACCTCCATCTGTCAAATGTCGCTTGAAAAGTACGGTTTGCAAAAAATCTCGGAACACTTTTTTAGCACTTAGCTGATTCTAGAACAAAAACCAAACATTTTTAAACAAACAATAACAAATGTTGATAATTAATATTAGTTGTTTTTATTTTCATTTATTGAGCTTTGGCTATGAATACTAAATCGTCAACCAAATGTCACTTTATGTTGCGTTCAAAAACTCAATTTAAAACTTTCGTTTACATATAAGATGTTCATGCATGTTCGTATGTGACCTGCATGATCATTCATAACTTCTCCGGCGGTAATGGAGAGATGAGCGAAATTGAAGAGCTAGATTGTGATTAGTGTTTTTTCACACAGTCTTAATAAAGAAATACTATTAAAAATCGGTTGTGTTCTTTCTTAACCTTAGTAAATTAATTTTATTAAAAAATCTGATGTTTTCTCTCACTTAATCTTAGTAAATAAGTTTTATTAAATAGCAACATTTTTGCTCACTCTACCTATTTGGTTTGAACTGACAGCCATGACGTCATAATATGGCGCCCTGTCGGTCCTATTCTTAGTTGAATCGCATTATAGTGCCCTTGCGCTTCGCTTGGCTCGTCTTGTCGTCTTGGCGGCAGCACTACTGTGCCCCCAAATATAGTCTAGTCATCAAAGCAATATCAGTTTGTTTATCATTGTCAAATTTTCATATTGCTTTGATAACTTAATATTTATACTATAAATAAATCCTTTGTATGATGATGAGAAAAAATGTTATCATTATGACATAATTATTAATGTCAATTTTGTATAAATTTAGACATTACTTATATCATCATCATCATCATCAGCCGAAAGACGTCCACTGTTGGACATAGGCCTCCCCCATGGATTTCCACAGCGATCGGTCCCATGCTGCCCGCATCCAGCGGCTTCCCGCGACCTTTACCAGATCGTCGGTCCACCTTGTGGGGGGCCTGCCAACACTGCGTTTCCCGGTACGCGGTCGCCACTCGAGGACCTTTCCGCCCCAGCGGCCATCGGTCCTGCGAGCAATGTGCCCTGCCCATTGCCACTTAAGGTTTGCAATTCTGTGGGCTATGTCGGTGACTTTAGTTCTCTTGCGTATCTCCTCATTTCTGATTCGATCACGCAGAGAAACTCCGAGCATAGCCCTCTCCATTGCCCTTTGGGTGACTTTGAGCCTTCTTACAAGACCCATTGTAAGCGGCCACGTCTCGGTTCCATATGTCATCACTGGCAACACGCACGAATTGAAGACTTTCGTCTTGAGGCACTGCGGTAGATGTTCCGAGAAGATGCTACGTAGCTTCCCGAACGCTGCCCAGCCGAGTTGGATTCGTCGATTAACCTCTTTCTGGAAGTTGGACTTACCCAGTTGGACTATTTGTCCCAGGTATACGTACTGGTCAACAGCTTCCAGTGTAGAGCTCCCAACAGTCACTGGAGTGGGTACGACATGGGAATTCGACATGATTTTCGTCTTGTCCATGTTCATTTTGAGACCCACTTGTTGGGACACCCTACTGAGGTCGCCGAGCATTGTGCCAAGGTCATCCATGGTCTCAGCCATGACTACGATATCATCTGCAAATCGAAGGTGCGTCATGTACTCGCCGTTTATGTTGATGCCAAGTCCGCTCCAGTCCAAAAGTTTGAAAACGTCTTCCAGCGCAGCTGTAAACAGTTTCGGTGATATAACGTCACCCTGTCTTACACCACGCTGTAGCTGGATTGGCTTCGTGCTTTGGTCCCGGAGTCGAACTGACATAGTGGCGTTTTCATACAACGACTGCAACACTTCGATGTATCGATAGTCTATTTGGCACCTTTGGAGTGACCGAAGCACGGCCCATGTCTCGATCGAATCGAAGGCTTTCTCGTAGTCCACAAACGCCAAGCATAATGGCAGGTTATACTCTTCGGTCTTCTGTATAACCTGCCGCAGCGTATGGATGTGGTCTACGGTACTAAACCCTTTTCGGAATCCGGCTTGTTCGGGAGGCTGGAAGTCGTCAAACCTGCGCGCGAGACGATTCGTGAGGACTCTCGAAAACAGCTTGTATACATGACTCAGGAGCGTGATGGGTCTGTAATTCTTCAATTGGGCCCTGTCGCCCTTCTTGAAGAAAAGCGCCACCACTCCCCTATGCCATGCGCTAGGCGTTCTGCCCTCGAGTATGACAGAGTTAAATAGCTTCTGAAGAGATTTCAAGACTGGTCGTCCACCTGCTTTCAGAAGCTCGGCTGTAACTCCGTCATCACCCGGCGCCTTATTGTTTTTGAGCTGTTTCAGAGCTACACTAATCTCGTACAGGCTGACGTCCGGGATATCTTCGGTGTAGTGTCGGGTTAATTTGGCTCTTGGGTCGGTCGCCTTTGTGACAGGTACTCGTGATGTCGTGTATAGCTGTCCGTAGAAGCTTTCGATCTCAGCCATAAGCTCAGGTTGCGACGAAATGATTCTGCCGTCCTCTGTCTTCAGCTTCGTCAGCAAACTCTGTCCAAGAGACAGATTTCTTGCGAACACTTTCGAGCCTTTGTTCCGCTCGATGGCCTCTTTAATACGATCAGTATTAAAGCGGCGTATATCGCGAGTCAGAGACTTCGAAATCTGCCTATTGAGCTGCCGACGTGCATCTTCAGAGGACTGCAGACCCATCTCACGCCTTTTCTCCATGAGCTTGAGAGTCGGCTCCGAGATCTTGCTACGTTTTTTGGTACGGATGGGCTTGCAGAACTTCGAGCCCACCGTAAGGACAGCTTCAACAAACCTGTCATTATAATTGTCCACGTCTACGTAGCTCTCTAGGCAATCGAAGCGATTTTGCAGTTCGAGTTGAAAGCGCTCGGGGTTTTGGATCTGGATGGCTTCAGGACGGAGCGTGGACTTCATCAGTCGATTCCTTTCGGCTTTGACATTTAGATTCAATGTGCCTCTTACCATTCGGTGATCGCTTCCCGTATTGAACGAATTGATCACTGAGACATCATTGAATATCCGAGTCTTAGTCGACATGATGAAGTCAATCTCATTTTTTGTCACGCCATCCGGACTTTTCCAGGTCCATTTTCGATGCAGCCGTTTTCTGAAGAAGGAGTTCATCATAAAGAGTCCCTCCTTCTCCATGTAATCGGCTAGCATTTGACCTCGGAAGTTCCGGATTCCAACTCCAAATTGCCCCACTTTCAACTCATCATCGCCACGTTTGCCCAGCCTTGCGTTGAAGTCCCCCATGACAACGGTGTAATGGGTCCTGGAAGCATGCATTGCCCGAGAAATATCCTCATACATGACTTCCACTTCCTCGTCGGGGTGCGTCGAGGTCGGAGCGTATACCTGTATGACCTTCAACGAATACCGTTTGGTGATTCTGAGTATAAGGTACGCCACCCTATTCGACACACTACCGATCTGTACAACATTGTTCACGAGAGACTTGTGGACAACAAACCCGACACCACCCTGGGACAGATCTTCGCCCTCCCGAAAATAGAGCAGGTTGCCGGATTTAAGGACCATCGTGTCCTCGCCCTCTCTTCGGACTTCAGATAGTCCTACAATACTCCAGCGAATCCTGCTCAATTCTTCCTCCAGTTCCAGCAGCTTCTCCTCGGTCCGTAGTGTGCGTGCGTTGTACGTTGCCAGGGCCAAGGTCGTTTGACGGGGGATTTTTGCCGCCCGGGGATTCTTCGCACCCCTGGTCCCGGCGCCGAGTCGGCGTCCGTCAGCGCCGCCACAGACTCCAGCACCGCCGGGCACTTGGGGCCTCTTCTTATGTACTATCATTTTAGGGGGGGTTTTGGGCCGTCTCCCACCACGCTGGCCCAGTGCGGGTTGGTGGGGAGCGCCAGAGCCTCGTCCGTTGGTCGGCAGGGTACACCGCGGGCAGGTGAGGTTGGCTTGGGTGCCGTTGGGTGTTAGGCGGCACCCCTTATACCCCTATTATTATTACTTATATAAGATAATAATTTCAATAGGGTATTTGACAGTATTAAAAATAAAGTGCCAATTGTTAGCATCTGTATTTAGAATGATTATTGGCAGGAGTTTTTACTATTTTTACAGAAAAAATATTCCTAATTTTACTAAAAACCCACGATAAAGATAATAGTTTTCTTGTCTATTGTCACGTACCCCAAAACGCTTTGGATTGGTGGAGCCTAAAATGACGTCACACGCAAGTAAACTTCCGGTTAAAGTGACATTAGATTGTATGGTTTGACGTTTTAATGACAGTCGTGTGACGTCACACACCAGTGAGACGCCATATTGTCCAGAGATACATTTTTCGCGGCAACTTGAAAATAGACTTTTTGATTTAGTTTCTTTACCGAAATACACAACATAATGATGAATATCCACTTTTTACGGACTCCATAAACATTAGTAAATAACGTGAGATCGTTTTCTAAAACTTGTCAAATACCCTATTTATTTATTTATTTATACCCTCTGGATTTGGTGGTATTGTTTGAAAATTTCGTTTCACGAATTACATTATGGCGTACACATTGTATGAACTTCATTAACTTTCTCTTCAAATTGTTTGCAGTGTCCTACAGATAAATTACTTTAATTTTAAGTAAATATGTTGTCTACACATATAATAAAATGGTAGGAAAGTCAAAACTGTACATTGAATATTTTTTTAAAAGTATAATTGGGGTGTGATCTGCAATCGATACCGAAGCCAAAAATATAGTTTCTAGAATTTTTGTCTGTTTGTCTGTATGTATGTCCGGGGTAAACTCATAAAGTACTGCATGGATTTACTTTAAAGGACATTGGGCAAAAATGTATGGACGCTGCACCCACGTCCGTCACGGCTTAAACTAAGTACACTTGTTTGAAAGGTATTATAGTCATGATCACCTGTGCCAAAGCGCATCAAATTCCATCCCGGGAGGCTTAAGTTATTTAAAGTTAAATAGGCAGAAGTACTATAATAAACGAACATTAATGAAACAAGGGAATTAATTTAGTTATTTAGTTCGACTATAGGGGGCTCAAGTATTATGGGAGTACTTCACAAGGTTCAAGGGTGCCCCTTATGTTATTCTGCCGCGCTAGAGTAAATCCATAAATCTTTTTGCGCACAATTACAACGAAGTAAGACGAGTCGACTATTTGCAACTGTAAGTCCTTCAACTCCAGTAAACCGTTTTGAGGTGTTTCAGAAAGAGCAAGCGCAGGATGGTCGGCAGGCTTTGTCGTACGAGTATATCTGGTTGTATAGTACGATAGGGCATATTATTATGGTTACTAATAATATAAAATAAAGGTACTATAAAATTAATTTATTTAGCTACTTAAATATGGCCATGTGTCATATCTTTTGACTACCAGGATATTTTTAAGGTGTCATATCTTTTGACTCCCAGGATATTTTTTTACTGTGGAATAATAAAAAAGGCTAGTTTCTCATAGATCTATCGATTACATACATTGTTGGCGGTGCTGGGTGTGTGCCCATTGTCCTTTGGCACGAATATTATTAAGAAGTCGGGTCAACATATAGGCTACATATTATCACCTATGGGTAACGAGCAGTCAACCTTTATTTCTTATAGGAATGTCGAAAGTTGAAAAAAATATCGATATATCGATACATCGATATTTTAAAAAATATCAATATCGGCTTCGATATATCGCGAAAAAAACATCGATATATCGGGCCAATTTTCCCAAAAATATAATTAGGTCAGCCTAGCACAGTAATAATAGTTCAATACAAATTATAATTAAAGAAAGAATTATCAAAGTACTAAATTGCCGCTACACTACATGACAGTACAGTATCTCACGAAATATGACACGCGGAATAATAATGGAACGAAAATTATCTCCCAAAAAATAGACCCTATTTTCGAATGATGAAAATGATTGCAGGGCCTTTCAGGTGCCATCTTTCGTAAACAAGACTAGACAGTCACACACTTCCACAGAATATAATGGAAATCAGCACTACCAATGACCAGCGAAACAGATTTACAAATAATAGACAATACCTAATACAACATAGATCATAGATATGTTGAATATCATTAATCTGTGATCCAGTTACGATTTTTCCAGATACGAATTTAGTTAGATCGTGATATGCCGCTAATAATTAAAAAAATATCGTTTTTGATACGAATTTCGATATTGGTTATTTTGTATCGATATATCGAATCAAAATATATCGGCAAAAAATATCGATATATCGAACAAAAAATATCGATGTATCGACACATCGATATATTTTCAACAAGCCTAATTTCTAACTAACTCCACGCGTACGAAGTCGCGGGCGGCCGCTAGTTGTTAATATATGTGGTTATGGGTAGTCATGCTCTCTTAAAAGAATCTCTTTGGTGGTGTCATGTGAGGTGGGTCGTTACTAGTGTTGCCAGGTGTCTCGATTTGCGCGGGATGTCCCGATTTTCAGGGGGTTGGGGACGCGTCCCGATTTGTGCCTCATCAGGACGCTAAATGTCCCGATTAATGATAAGAAATGATATGAAAGATACTTGCACTAGTAGTTTAAAACGCAATATATAAAACCCAGACTTGTTTTATGTTTACTGGTCCCGATCCCGATTGTTTTGACCTCATTTACCGATTTAAAACAAAGCGGACCTGGCAACACTAGTCGTTACGTTCCCTAATATATAGTAGTATGTAGTTCATGCGTCATGCTCGGGAACGGGTGCTGCCAGCGGAGATGAGTCTGCCCTAACTACTTTGATATTTAAGATGTTAATGTCTATTTACACATAATATAAATAACACTATGTATCAATTCATGTATATTTGAAATTATGTAATGAAAGGTGACTTCATGAATCATCTCTGAAGTCATTTTTCAACTTGACGACTCTGTAAATAATAATACAGGGAGAAAAAACAGCCCTTGCTGAGTTTCTTGCCTGTTTTTCTCAGTACAAGGTCTCTCGCCGTAGATTTACGAACCAATTGCGTAGCTTCTAGACATTCATGAGTGCTTGTAACAGCCTAAACTGAATAAATGATTTTGATTACGATTATTGATTAATGTATAATGAAAAGTGAGACTCCCAATCGCCTAAAAAAAGTATGATGATGATTTGATAAATCGAATTTTGCCACAATTTTAGGGATTTTGCGAAAACGTGGATAATAGTGTATTTGACAAGTTTTAGAAAATGTAAATAAAGTTTATGGAGTCCGTAAAAAGTGGATATTCATCATTCTGTTGTGTATTTCAGTAAAAATAACGAAATCAAAAACTCCATTTTCAAGTTGCCGCGAAAACGTTTCTCTGGCCAATATGGCGTCTTACTAGTGTGTGACGTCACACGACTGTTATTAAAACGTCAAACGATACAATGTAATGTCACTTTAAGCGGAAGTTTACTTGCGTGTGACGTCATTTTAGGCTCCGCCAATCCCAAGCGTTTTGGGTCACGTGACAATAGATAAGAAAAATATAAAATGATTTTTAGTAAAATTATGTTTTTTTTTGTAAAAATAGTAAAACCCCCTGCCAATATTCATTCTAAACACAGATGATAACAATTGGCACTTTAATACTTAATACTTCTTAATACTGTCAAATACCATATTAGATAGTGCCGATGACATTGCTCACTGTAACTGTTAACGAAACTTTTTTCTGGCGCTTCGCCGGCCGCAGGCGCGTCGTGCTCGCTACGCTCGCTCAAAAATCCTACCTTTTTCAGTAAGATAGTGAAATGTCATCGCGATTGTCTAATTATAAATAAATAAATAGAGTCGATGAGTACTAGTATGTGAGTGTGTTTACTAGTGTGAGTACAGTTATATAATAGATCAAATACAATAATAATAATAATTCTTTATTTCAGAGTCATGAAATTACATTATTTCAATCCATATATAAATATTTAAATTCATTTGACATTATTTATAAATGTTATTATTATTATTTTTAAGCATGCAACTGCTCGATGTTTTCAATCTAAAGAAAATATTACTAGAGAAAATTCCACGCGCACCAGGCAGCAGACGGGACTCGAACCAGCACCCTACGCTATCCGGGTGAATGCACTGATTGTGTGTTACGTACAATGCGAAGAGATGGCGCTGCCTTGCAACTTAAGAAAGGCTAGAGAGAATTCAGGGCCGTGGCAGCATAATGATCAGTGCATTCGCCCGGATAGCGAAGGGTGCTGGTTCGAGTCCCAACTGCCGCCTGGTTCGCGTGGTTTTTTTTTCTGGTAATATTTTCTTTATTTGTATATGATTTATTCCTTTTCCTAATTAGGTGTAATATTATATAATAGGCTTCATCTGCATAATGATGTTATGTAAATACAAAAAAGTGAGAAGCCGTCGATAGTCGGCGCCCTTTGCCGAATAGACGCCGGCTAATCGGTACATCTGTAATTTGTATATACCTAGTCAGGTCATAAATTCTGTCACATGTTTAATATAAAATAATTGAAACAAGTTTATTCATTATGTAAACATTTATATACCAAAATGAACTTAACAAAACATAGATTCTTATGACAATAAAGTTTATTCAAAATGACCTCCGTGATTTTGAATACAGGCCTTGACTCTGCGCGGCCAGTCGTCTATCGCAGCACGAACGAGGTCCATGTCAATATCGGCGGCTGCCTTAATCTAGGATGTTTTGAGTGACTCCAAATTGGGATGAGGCTTTGAGCACGCCTTTTCCTCCAAGTGTTGCCATATCTTGTAATCTAACGGACTCAAATCTGGACTGGAGGGGGACCAGTCTTCGTGCCGGGTGAAGTCGATTTCACGCGCCGCCAGCCACTCTTGTGTGCTCTTCGCTCTATGAGCTGGCACCGAATCTTGTTGGAATACCCAGTGCCTGTTATTGAACATGGTATGAGAAACAGGTTCCACAAGGTTCGTCAGGGCTGTATTTTGATGGAGTCCTAACAGACCGAGGGCGACCACTTCTTGACCTGTCATCTACACTAGAGTCTTCATTGTATCGTTTGATGGTACGATAAACGAACCTTTTGGTTATATTAAAATTTTTCAGTATGTCAAAAATTTGAATTGGCGCGTAACCGCAACGATGCAACGCACTAACTGCAACACGGTCTTCTTTAAGCATCCACTCCATATTTAAAAATGAGTAAAATTCTAAAAAGTATACATTTTTATTTTCATGAACAATTCGTAATTCAAATTCAATAAACTTTTTTGTGGCCAGCATTCTAAAAGAAAACTTTTTACTGTGTGACAATACTTAAGACCTGACTGTGTACATATTTATTGAAAGATTGGTGAAACTTAAAGTACTTGAAAGTATAATAATTTCGCTCGTCGTTTAATGAAATATTGTTATACTCTTCTTCGGCGCTACACTCTTGACAGAGTGGTCGTGGTCGTCACATCAGCGTTTATGGCGCGCTTCACAATACGCCGCACAGTGGGCGGAAGCGATCAAAAATACGCGCGAGGCAGTAAATCTAATCCAAATGTTTTTTTTTTATAATACTCGTAATTATGTCTGCTTTCTTGTTGCCCGCGTTTTACCCCTAAGCATAGGCATAGCAAGCATAGCAAGGGGTTGATAACCCCTAAGCACGCTAAAGCACCAGATCCTGGGTAAAACGAGTTCGATCATCTACATATTTATAAGGAAATATATATAATAAAATAGCCTATCTCTGTATAAAATATACAGGCGTTCTCAACGCCTCCTCGCATCACCACCCTAAACATCTTAACTCTGTAGTGACTTCACTGACGAACCGTGCATATGACCTGTGTGATGAGGAACATCTTAATGAAGAGTTGGAGCATGTACGACGAGTCTTACAGAGTAATGGATACCAGGGACATTTTCCATCTAGACACAAACTAAGACACCAGAGACACAAAGTAGACAGACAACTTGTTTATTTGCCATACGTCAAAGGAGTGACTGACAAGATCTCAAACATACTGAATAAGTACTCACTAAACACTGTCTTCACTCCTGTACGAAAGGTTTTCATCATACCTAAAGACAACTTCCCCTTGGAGAAACCTGGTGTCTATAAGATCGATTGCAGCTGTGGCAGTTCGTACATTGGCCAAACAAAGCGAACGGTAGCATGCCGAATGAGGGAACACATAAAAGCAATCACGAACAACGATACGCAGAAATCGGCCATCGCGGAACATTTGATTGATTCTGGTCCTAACCACTGGATTTAGTTTCATAACCCACAGATTATCTCGACAGAACGCCACTACATACCAAGATTGGTCAGGGAAGCGATTGAAATAACAAAACATAAAATTTCAATCGTGAGGACAGGTTTAAATTCTCGAGTGTCTGGAATCCTGTGGTTCGTATGTGTAAAACCGGAAATAATCAAAAAAGTGTCGTGTCGCGATGCGATACTGTAAGTGTTGTGTGTCGAGAACAGTTTCGAGTGAATAGTGAGAATGTGGACATTGGTACGAGTATCGAACGCAATAAAAGACTTCGTCGGAGGGTAGACCGATATGTCTGCCAATGACAGCCTATCCGCAATTACTTCAGTTACTCCGTGATCATGGCGCTTGCAACAGTGCCGAAATATCGGAAACTCGCTAAAAACAAGGTACCTACATGGTAGTAATTCCGTAAATAACTTATATTACTATAATGTTAGTGACCATGAAAGTTGAAAACAATATATTTCATTCGGATTAGATTTACTGCTTCGCGCGTAGTTTTGTTCGTTTCCGCCCATTGTGCGCCGCCATTCCTCCCACACTGCGGCCTTTCTCGTGAAGTGGACCGTTCAGTGCCGCTTTTATCTGATCTTACGCCCTCGACTTTGCCATGCACCCAATAGCGGATCCGCTTAGAGGGTATTCGCAAGACTTTTTTAGCGGATATTATGCCGTAAAGCGCCCGTAAGAGTTGCGGGGTCCTCGGTGGACAGCCACTGGGGCGCCCGTAAGACTTGCGGAAGCCAGGTGTGAGGTCCGTTCGGCGGTGTGCCTCTTAAAGGCGCCGTCGTCTGTAAATAGCATTTTTTACCTGCGTAATAAAAAAAAAGGGGGGGGGGGCGGTCATGGGGGTCATGACCCCCCCCTGGGCTGGGTCCATCTGTACCAACTGTGACTTGACCACGACTATATGACTCCCCCTCTGGCGCCAAAGCTGAATCCGCCCTTGCATGCACCACCAGTCGTTCCACTGACGCATCTTCTCGGCGTGAGATGTGGCCAAAGAAAGTGAGAATACGACCTTGTACGATGGAAGAATGACGTTGTTTGATGGACAGTTCCTGGAGGATGGATGAATTTGTTCGGAATTGTGTCAAATGTATGCCAAGCACTTTCCTCAAGCACTACATTTCTGGAGCGAGAAGAAGATAGTTCTTCTTCTATCAAATATTGTTATATACATAATAATAATTAAAAAGTTATAGAAATATTGGTCGAAAGAATCGATTCCAGTCCCCCTAGCATGATTAACAAAACGCGATATGATAAAGCGATTTATCGACACTCAACTGTCAAACTCCAATGTAGTTTGACAGTTAATGTCGATAAATCGCTTTATCATATCGCGTTTTGTTAGTCATGCTACGGGGGCTGACCCACTTTCTAGATAAATTTGCTTTAGTTTGTCAAAGAAAGTGTCCACAGTTCTGCAATAAATTTCGAACCTTGACACCAGTCCGTAACGTTGTAAATAAAGCAATGTCCTTGAATGTGTTTAAAAATAAAATCTGTTATCATTTTATTTGTACCTTTTCTTTTTTAAGTACTTAAATGGAACCTTTTCTTAAAGTAATTCCTTCCTAATGTGCTATCGAACGAGCTGGCGAACGAAACGGTATAATTACGCATCTGCTCAAACTACCTTTTTTACAGTCCGGAGGTTTCGGGCCTGTTGAATTTATATCTCAAATAATTTTCAATCAAAACCACCTGAAACAGTGTTAAAATAACTTAATTTCAATATTTCAAACCATCCCAAAAGCTCACTGGAAGTATGTCATTCAGTTTTATACAGCTCCTGTAAATTTTAATTTTATGTAAGTAATTATACCCTTTTGTTCCCCAGCTTCTCATATGTCATTTATTAGTCAAACACCAAATTTTTAGACTGGCACTGTAGATCTTCTTTTTTTTTAAATAACTGTTAGTACAGTCATTTGGTGATAAATATAGTGGTTACCTGGAAAGTTATCCGGGAGTTTCCGAATTTCGACTTTGCCACCTCGTATTTTTGCCGCCGCGGCGCCATGTTGGAAAAATGGCGCCTAAAAGCAGTTTTTTGACAATATCTCCTTTCCGACTCATTTTACGATAAAAACAGTTATATACAAAATGAAACTAAAGAAAATTGCCTACAATTTATGTATCTACTTTTTTTTTCATAAATTCAATAGTTTTGGCGTACGAGCGCCGCAAAGTGTAGTCCAACGCGCATTATGGCCAAAAAAACTAATTTCCACACCACCTGGAGGTGGAGTAAGTGGCGCGTTTTTTTAATGTGGTATCCCCAATAGGACTATACTAACCACATTGTGGCCGGGACCAGCTGGCTTCAGAAAAAGAGGCAGGCCGCAAACACGATAGACAGACGTACGCACATACGACACGACGACGGACATACGTATAGCTATAGGTCGAGACTGGGTTACAGTAGCACGAAACAGAAATGCATGGCAATCTCTGGAGGAGGCCTTCACCAGAAAGAGGTTGTTGCCAAACTCACTTATTAATAAATATTTTATAATTTGTTAAAACTTGTAACAAAGTTGGCAAGAAATTAATGGCTTTATTATCGACGACCTCCGTGGCCGAGTGGTTTGGGGTTTCATGGTGTCGCCGACTCGAGAGGTCCCGGGTTCGAATCCGGGTGGGGGCAGATGTTTGTGTGATGAATACGAACATTTGTACTCCAGTCATGGATGTTTAATATGTATTTCTATATAAAAATATACTTATATATGTACAGTATATATATTCTATCCGTTACCCTAGTATCCCATAACACAAGCCTTACAGTGCTTACTTTGGGGCTAGGCTAATTGGTGTGAGTGTTGGAAATATTTATTTATTTATTATTATTATTATCCCCAATAGGCATAATCTACATGCAATTCAATGTGCTAAAATTTAGCGTATTATCATTCGCTTTGTTGTTCTCGATGGACTAGGTGTTGCAAATTCATCGTCTGTAGTAGCAATCGAAACGTCACAGATCGGTATTTCATCTACATCATCCTCGATGGGATTATCAATTTCATCGCAATCCTCTTCGTTCTCGATTTGATCATATGTTGACTCAGTTATAGTCTCTGTTTCTTCTTCATCATCTCTATCTGGTGATGGAACTTGCGAGACCGCTACAATTCGTGCATTTAACAGAGCACTTTAACCCAGCTTTTCTGCATCCACAAGCTTTCTGACATCCTTTTTTGCATTTGCAAGAAATGAGTTTTAACAAGCTTTCTGGAGCTGGGGGCTCGAGTGTGGTGACAGGAATTAGCCCATACGTTGTTTTTATTTGATTATTTATTCTTATTTATATATTCTTCTTCTTTGATTTACATTAATTTTATAACTCAGTAATATAATGAGTTTAAATTAAATGCTTCAGGTTGCATGAATAATGAGTAATTATGAAAGCGCGTGTTAGAGTACACTTTGCGGCGCTCGTAAGCCAAAACAATTGACTTTATGGTAAAAGGTAGATACATAAATTATATGCAATTGTCTCTAGATTCATTTCATAGCGACATCGAGTTCATCATATCATCATATATATAATTCTTCTGTGAGTGTGTATGTCACTGAACTTCTCTTAAACGACTGGACCGATTTTGATGAAATTTTTTGTGTGTGTTCAAGGGGATCTGAGAATGGTTTAGATTCACAATTTTGTCCGCTGGACAATGTTTTTTTAATTAATTTTTTTTATGGCGGTACGAAGTTCGCTGGGTCAGCTAGTAAGTATATATATATATATATATATATATATATATATACTCTCAGACATATCTATCGGCCCACCTAGCATTTTAAGTTTTGATTTGACGGGCCCTAGCAAAAATAAAAGTAACATTGAGCCCGCTGGATCACTTGTACCATTAGGCAAGTACCATTGATGGTACAAATGGCACCATCAATGGTACAAGAGGGATAAATCAGTGCCATTTGTAGCATCAATGGTACTTGCCTAATGGTACAAGTGGGATAAATTAGTGCCAATTGTACCATCAATGGTACTTGCCTATTGGTACAAGTGTGATAAGTCAGTGCCATTTGTACCATTAATGGTACTTGCCTAATGATAAAAGTGGTCCGCGGGTATTATGGGATACATCGGTGCCATTTGAACCATCAATGGTACTAGTGAGATAAATCAGTGCCAATTGTACCGTCAATGGTGCTTGCCTAATGATACAAGTGGTCAGGCGGGTATTATGGGATAACTCGGTGCCTTTTGTACCATCAATGGTACTAGTGGGATAATTCAGTGCCATTTGTACCATAAATGGTACTCGCCTAATGGTACAAGTGGTTCGGCGGGTATTATGGGATACATCGTACCATTTGTACCATCAATGGTACTAGTGGGATACATCAGTGCCATTTGTACCATCAATGGTAGTAGTGGGATAAATAAGTGCCATTTGTACCATCAATGGTACTAGTGGGATTCATCAATGCCATTTGTACCATCAATGGTAGTAGTGGGCTAAATCTGTGCCATTTGTATCATCAATGGTACTTGCCTAATGGTACAAGTGGTCCCACAGGATCGGTTCAGCAGTTTAAGCGTGAAGAGGTAAGAGACAGACACCTTCGCCACTTTCTTGTGCCACAGATAGAGGATAGAAAAAAAAACACGTCACTGTAGTGATCATTTATTGTAATAAAACAAATACATACAATAATATGCCCGATTCCTTAAAACACAATATTCTGGAGTTTAAAACAAAACTTACACGTATTATCAATACTAGACAACTATTTACAAAATTCATTTGATTTCATAGAATTACAAATGACGTACAAGGGCCCATTTACACCTAGGGTTACCATCCCTCCGGCTTAGTCCGGAGTTTTAGACTTATAGTCCGGACATTGTCTGGTGTGAGTAGTGTTGCCAGGTCCGATTTGTTTTAAATCGGTACAAGAGGTAAAAAAATCGATATTTAGGGTTGCAGATCGGGACAGTAAACAAAAAACAAGGGGTTTTTAAGTCTGGGTTTGATTTATTGCGTTTTAAACTACTAGTGCAAGTATTATATTAATTACCTAAATTTAATTTTTTGATTAATCGGGACATTTAGCGTCCCAATCAGGTAAAAATCGGGACGCGTCCCCAGCCCCCTGAAAATCGGGACGTCCCGCGCAAATCGGGACACCTGGCAACAACAGGTGTGAGTAATGGTACCATTTTGTGACTAAAACTCCGCACTTTTTTCGAAATATCAGGATTTTAGTCGGGACTTTTGAAATTCCTTAACGGTAACCCTATTCACACCGGAATAAATCAGCAGTCAACAGCGATACGGCGAGTAAATTATCTACTTACTTAAAAGAGCTAATACAGTTTGAAAATGTCCGTCTCGACCGTTATCACTGAAGCCGCGTTGTTGCGTCGATAGCAAAATTTGACTTTCAATCCTATAGAAAAAAATAACCATTACTAACGACTAACTAACTAACGACTGCAAATGCAGCCGGGACCAACGACTCAACGTGCCTTCCGAAGCACGGAGGAAGTCGAGTTAGTAAATTTTTGGTCACCCATCCAATGACCGACCACTGTGAAAGTTGCTTAACTTCAACGATCGCGACCGCTAACCACTTGAGCCATCGAGCTCTCTTTAGTATATATACGTACGACGTGGCATTAACTATAGTAAAATTTTAATATAGATGAAACAATGCGGCTTTAAATACACGAGGATGAGACAGAGAAAGCTTGATAAATTAGGTTCCAGCTATAATGTCAACTCAAAAAAACGAGTCATTATACCCAATAGTTCCACCTAGGTTCTAAAAGACACCGTGTGCTTCACTAGGACAACGCTTCTTCCGTACCGTGTCGTCACGAACGCCTCATTAATGCGCTTTCTTTCGCATGCTTCTTCAAATGAAGCCTCAATTCCATGTTGGTCACGTAATTCTTGCCGCACTCCTTACAGACGTGCTTGCCGCTCCCCGTGTGCCTCTGTTCATGCATTTTCACCTCGTGTTTGGTCACAAAAGCCTTCCCACAATACCGGCACTTGTTCTTCTTCTCTTTACTGTGAACTTTCCTCAAATGCGCCATGTAATAAGGCCTCCAATCGAAAGTTTTCCCGCACAATTCGCACGTAGAAATTCTGACCCTTTCCCTGTGCACCTCGAGCACGTGACTATGCCTCTCGTACTCCCCGTGAAATCTCTGGTCGCAGTACATGCACTTGAAAGCTTTGTTCTTCTTGTGGACCATAGCGTAGTGCTTCTTCATATACTTTTCTAATGGGAACACTTTCCCGCACTCCGGACAAGGATGTCTGCCTTTGTTGTGGATCTCGAGGTGATGTTTCAAACGAGTTTCAGCCACAAAAGTATCGCCGCACTCCGAACACATGTAGTTGCAATAGTGTGAGTTCATATGGCTGTCGAGGAAGCCGAAATTCAAAAATCTCTCGTCGCACAATGCGCAATGCATGGAATCTTGCCGCAGTCTGTAAGGTACGACTCGCGTGTAAACTTGGTCTAATTCGACGCCGTGCTCCCTTAAGTGCTGGAACATGTCGTTCCAAGTTTTTATAGGCGTGTCGCATGCAACGCAATGCAGCGCTTCAATGTCAAAACGCAGGATCTCGTTCTGGAAATGGGGTCTGATAATATGGTCCACTCTTTTGAGCCAAACGTCTTTGTGCGTTCTGGAATGGTTCCTCAAGTCATCGGGGTCATCGAAGCTGTCCCTACGGCAGTAGGCGCAAAAGTATTTGGCCGTTTTCACTTTGAAAGGTATCGCGTTCGTGTAGGAAAGCACTTTCCTTAATTCTGACGCGAATTCGAACTGTTTCTCCAGGTTCTGTTGCTTCTGGATATCTTCCTCAGTTTCTGAGAAGAAAGCAAAGTTGGATGTTAGTAAATATTCTTTTATGTGGTGGCAAACAAGCGTATGGCCCGCCTGATGGTAAGCGGCCCCATAGTCTATAGACGCTTGCGTTACCAAAAATATCACTCTCACTGTTTAAGTCTAAAGAAAAGTTTACTAGAAAAAAAACCACGCGGACCAGGCAGCGGACGGGACTCGAACCCGCATCCTTCGCAATCCGGGCGAATGCACTGACCATTATGCTACCACGGCCCTATTCGCCGCGTCGAAATTTTCTCCATCTCTTCGCATTTTAGGTAACCCACAATGTCAAATGAATACTTTTTCAAGTATTAAAGATTTGAAAGAAAAATAGCAATTATAGTTATGTTTTTATTTATTTTTTAAGCATTTAACTGCTAGATGTTTAAGTTTAAAGAAAAGTTTACTAGAAAAAATCCACGCGGACCAGGCAGCGGACGGGACTCGAACACTTACACTTACTTACCCCCTTACTGTGGGTTACCTACAATGCGAAGAGATGGCGCTGCCTTGCAGCTTAAGGCTAGGAAAATTTCGACGCGGCGAATAGGGCCGTGGTAGCATAATGGTCAGTGCATTCGCCCGGATTGTGAAGGATGCGGGTTCGAGTCCCGTCCGCTACCTGGTCCGCGTGAATTTTTTTATCTAGCAGTTAAATGCTTAAAAAATAAATAAAAACATAACTCTCACTGTTGCCTACCCGGACTCAATGTTCTACCCCTTGTAGTCTTGGAACCTTATTCCCGACAGAAACAACACCACCAAAAGGTAATGCTATCTTACTGTGATCTTCTGTGCCCGTATGGGAAAGTAACCTCCAACTCGCCTTTATTCCCAGTCGCCCCACGCCGATTGCCTCCGAAGGCAAAAGAGAATGAAGTCTTTTTTTTATATGGCCAGGTGGGCAAATGTCTCTACCCCACCTCATGTTAAGTGGTAATAAAGTCCTGACGCGAAGATAGCTGGTACAGTAATTATAAACTGCTACACCAACCACCCTCACCTTGCCGGCCAGCAGTACTTCTTCATGCCTCTCTTAAAGAACCCCAGGTTGCCCCCACCTTTGATTTATTTATTCCCATTTGCCTCCGGTGGCAATTCCCGCGGTGGAGACTGGGAATAAACGCCAACTCGTAGGTTACTTTCCCAGATAGGCGTTCCAATTCGAGAGGCAAATCCGTTATGCCATACCTCTCTCTCAAAAGTAAGTAAAGAAAAAAGATAATGGTTTTAAATGCTATTATATATACACTCAGACTTTTGATCTGATAAATTATTAATATATATATATTAAAGATATTGGGATATAACAGTGATAGCTCGCCAGGTGCACAATATTTTTGTTATCTATACAGGGTGTTACAGAATTCCGAAATAAAATTTGTAGGTATGTATTCCGAAATAAAAATTTGTAGGTATCTGAGCGGGGCGCAGGGGCGCCTGGGGGAGAGAGGGGGGTCTGTTTAGGTAGTAGTAATCGTACGCATTTATAGGGTTGTCATAGGCAGGTGTAAAACGATATTTTTATTAATTTAATTAGAAAATAAAACTGGTCTGAAAGGCGTCAAACTTTCGTAGGTAATTCTATACAAGGAACACAACCAAACCCTAAAGTTTTATTTCGGACTTTTGTCACACCCTGTATATCTAATGCTTGCATACCACAAACGGCTATATTTGTATGCCATTTGTGAACTTGACAGCAGTATATCCTTATCATGCTCCATCAAGTATATAAATAGCAAACAAGAATACACAATAATAAATAAATATTTTCAACACTCACACCAATTAGCCTAGCCCCAAAGTGAGCACTGTAGGCTTGTGTAATGGGATACTAGGGTACCGGATATAATAAGTACATACATTGACACATACGAGTATATAAGTATATTTATATAGAATAGCTCCTTTTTTAAAAGTAAACATTGGGAAAACAAAGCTGATGGAGTTTAGGAATTATAATAAAATGCCTTTAAAGTTAAATATTGTTATCGATGATAAGCAAATAGAGAATGTGCAAGACAATGAATTTTTGGGTGTTACCATTGATACTCATTTGAACTGGAAATCGCATATTGAGGACATAAATAAGAAAATCTCTAGCAGTTGCTATGCTATATCTACTCTGTCAAGTGTAGCTTCAGTGGAAGCAGCAAAGAGTGCATATTATGGGTATGTCTTCCCACTTTTGATGTATGGCATAATTTTTTGGGGTAACTCAGTAAATGTACAGTCGACATTTATATTACAAAAGGAATGCTTGCGTAACATGCTAAAACTTGACAAATTTGAATCACTGAGAAATGTATTTAAAGATTTTAAGTTCTTGACTCTGACATGCATCTATATTCTTGAAATTTCTGTTTTTGTAAAACAAAATAAAGAAAAAGAACTTGCGATTGCAATATGCGTATAATATGTGTATTTATAAGTAATCTAGTTATATATGTAACAAAAGTACCATAACAACTGGAATCAAGGTCTTTAATCATTTACCTAATTCCATTAAATCTTTAGAAAGTAAAGGATTCAAGACACAGCTTCGGCACTGGTTATTATCGAAATGTTTTTATAGTTTGGAGGAATATTTTAATGATCATTGACAATAAAATTGCAATTTATGTATAATTTTGACATAACTGGTTAATTTATGATTGTATGAATATAGTTTAGAGAGTATATTTATTATTATTTTATGTAGCTGACATTTAATTACTAAATATTATTTTAATGTAATTGTACGCCCGAAATGGGCAAACTGTTGGCACTACCAAATTTTAAGAACCATTTGTACACAGTTCTGGACAATAAATGATTATGTTATCTTATCTAGAAATACATATTAAACATCCATGACTGGAGTACAAATGCTCGTAATCATTACACAAACATCTGCCCCTACCGGGATTCGAACCCGGAATCCTCTCGAATAGGCGACACCTTGAAAGCCGGCGTACAAACCACTCGGCCACGGAGGTCGTCGGAGGAGGACATGAGATGAGAAAATATGATTCAACTCGTGCTCATGTCCACACTATTGCCATCTAGTGAAAAAAGGCAAAAGTTGTTGATACAAATTAGTGTTATGCTTACAAGATACTTGCTTTTAGTTTCCCAACTCGCCCCTAGTGTTAATAATGGCGCTGTTCACGTCATTTCCACTCTGTATTTGCTACGTGGGGTTAAGTACCTATGTTTAATACAGGCACTTCACTTGGCTATTTGTGTTTACTATTTGAAACTTGAAACTTTTTGAGAAGCTCGATGGCATAGGTGGTTAGTGCGTTCAGCTGTGATCGTTGAAGTTAAGCTACTTTCGCAGTGGCCGTTCATTGGATGGGTGACCAAAAATCTTCTATCTCGAGTTCCTCCGGGCTTCGGAAGGCACCTTAATAATCTGCAGTCGTTAGCACCCGCCAATCCGCACTGGACCCGCGTGGTGGGTCATGGCCCAATCTCCCTATTCCACACATACGGAAGGCCTGGGCCCCAGCAGTGGGGACATTAATAGGCTGATGATGATTTGAAACTTGACAATTTTTTTGTAAAATGTACATTTAATATCTTATCTAAATTCCTAGCAATTAATAACCTAAAATTATAAACATACCTTAGGTAGGTATGTTTATAATTTTATTTTACTGAATTTTGGTCTTCGGTGCTCCTCAATTACCTCATTAACACACCTTTAACCACAGCTTGTTTTGTGTGGTTCTGTGTTTATTCAAACCTGTTTAGAGTCTGCATAGAAACCATCAATTCGGTGTATTAAACAGTTCCCCCACATGTAGGGTTACCATTTAGAAATTTAAAAAGTGTTGACATTTCGAAAAAAAACAGGATTCTTTAGTCACAAAATGGTACCATTACTCACTAAGTTACGATAGTATGGTGTTTAAAAAAATATGTACTTCTATTATTCATATTCAAAGTAATTTTAAAAATACGGAAAATGTAAAGATCTGGACAAAGTCAGGACTATAGTCTAAAAGTCCTTGCGTCGAGAAAAAGTATTCGCCGTAAATTGATTGGCATTCTAAATTAACGACTCCTTTGCTTTGTTTTGCTGCGTTCCCTATACCTCTGACTGAAGCTTGATATCGTTGTCGCTGTAACCCTAACAATTGTGCTGCGTTTTCATAAATTAGAGATATTTGTGAGCCCTGATCTAGTAATGCTCGGAAGGTAATGTAAGTACCACCTGCGGCTCGGATTCTCAGTTGGATTGTAGTAAGAAGAATCTCTTCATCCTCGCTGGCTACGTGATTCACGTTATGTCGTTTGTCAACCTTGTTTGACGTCATCGGCGAAGTAGACGATTGCGAAGTTGTCAGGTTCATCGACTTAGTGCACGCGTCGTGTAATATAAAAGGACTAATCCGGACGGATTTTAACCCTACCCACGTGTAGAAGCTACCTATATGACATTGGCGGAACTGTGTAGGCACAATTACAAAGCATAAAAAAAAGATGATGAACCTTAACAGCAGTCTGTCTTTATCATGCTCTGTAAGGAATGAAAAGGACAGGCAAATGTCAAGTTTGCAAATAGCAAACACGAATAGCCAAGCGATGTGTCGGCATAATAAAATATCATCTAGTAAAGGTTCGCGTAGGAGATTCCTTATAGAGGTAAATAGATTTAGCACGAGGACCTGTTGGCAAGAAATCTATGTATATAAAACTCAAAGGTGACTGACATAGTGATCTATCAACGCACAGCTCAAACCACTGGACGGGTCGGGCTGAAATTTGGCATGCAGATAGATGTTATGACGTAGGCATCCGCTAAGAAAGGATTTTGATCAATTCTACCCCCAAGGGGATAAAATAGTGAATGAAAGTTTGTATGAAACTTTGTCAATTTTAAACCGATCGGGCTGAGACTTTGCATGCAGGTATAAGAAGAATCATAGATGAATGTCATTGTGTATAATACAAGCCTGAGAACAAAAACTGTAGTCTACACTTCAGCTCTACACCGAAGCGAAGCGAGGGCGGGCCGATATATATATAGCCAGGTAAGCAAATGACTCTTACCCCACCTGATGTTAAGTGGTGATAAAGTCCAAACGCGAAGATAGCTGGTACAGAAGTTATAAACTGCCACACCAACCAACCTCACCTCATCACAATTTATTATTGTCTCATTCAAAATCAAGAACTCAATGGATTCTTTTTTATATTTTTTTTTCTTGGGTACATCCACTGAAATCAGTGGACAAGTCCTCAACCGTATTCTTCCTACATAATATTTATTATTGGAAAAAAATATGATTCCTAAACATATCCAAAGTCCAGAAAAGTAATATCGATAATTTTGTCAACCAATTTTTGGCAACACTATTGTCATGAATTTGTAAAAGTATAAAATAAACAACATTTAATTGAATATATTGCTGCAATAGTAATTTATTCAATTCCTTTTATATTGAATAAGTATTATCTACCTTTAATATCGAATAAAATCAAGTACAAAAACAAATATACATACTAAAATAAAATATCGACGTTTTCAATGAACATGTTTTTATTTCTTAATTAGGTATACTTATATACATTGTATTTTATAATATTGTAGTTCAGTTCATCAATACTAACGGCCATACACGACGACGTCAAATAAATTAAATGACACTTAAAATGACGTGTTGTCTCCCTCTAATGTTTGTTACAAGAGAGTGACAGAAATGTTTAATTCGCTAATTCGCGATTTACTCATTCGTCTTTTGTTTAGTCGCAATTAACAGTCCTGTTAATGAATTACATTCCGAAAGAATAACACAACATGTGCTTAAAATAAAAAAATAATGATCAACAATTTCATTGTAAACTAAAACTCTATTAAGGAAAAATAAAATGGGGATCAGTACAGCATAATTATTATGTAAGTACACAGTAAAATTATGTATATTTCAATATTTTGAAATAATAATTTAAAAACAAAATAAAATTATCCTATATTAACTTCATGTTAAACTAAGTTACCGCCCGCGGATTCGTCTGCGAGGAATATGAGATTTTGATTATTTTAGAAATTTTTATTTTTTTATTTCGTAAAACCTTTAATACTCCGTTTACATTCAGCCAATTCTATTCCCGTTTGCGTTTATACTAATACTACAAAAATACTTATAATACAACTGCAAGGTCCGCTTGCAGCAAATCGCAAAATCTCGGTTTAACCAAAACTAGACTTAGGCAACGTTGCAGCAATTTTGCTAATCTCAAATTAATTAAAACTAGATTTAGCAAAGACAACACTGTCAAATTGACATTGAAGTTTTCGCTATTTTTCTATGGGTCATAATTTTAATTAAATCAAAATTTGGTAAATTTGATGCAGGTGGACCTAACAACGTCAAGGGCAAATTTCAAGTCGATACCTTTACGCGTTCCCGAGATAAAAGGTCTTTACGAACAGACAGATAAACCGCTGTAACTGTTTTGTACGTTAAGTTAGAAGTTGTTGACATTACATTGTATCGTTTGACGTTTTAATAACAGTCGTGTGACGTCACACACTAGTAAGACGCCATATTGTCCAGAGAAGCGTTTTCGCGGCAACTTGAAAATTGAGTTTTTGATTTGGTTATTTTTACTGAAATACACAACTGAATGGTGAATATCCACTTTTTACGGACACCATAAACATTAGTCAATAACGTGAGATCGTTTTCTAAAACTTGTCAAATACTCTATTTTTGTAATTTTATTTATCAACATCAACATCGGCATGCTTCTTCGCCATATGCAACGTCAAAGAAGGTTATCTGTAAAACAACAGACCGCCAATCCGACAATCTGTTTACATGCTCGTATTACCCATTTAGAATAGAATAGAATATATTTTATTTACCCTCATAATACAGATATTACGCATTTACAGATAAAAATCCAAAATCTCAAGGCTAACCAGGACCCTGCCTCAGCATTAGCTGATGCGACATTGTGTCGCACCAGCGCTGTTTTTTATGTTATTCTGGCAGGGCCTGTTTAGTGACACAAAAAAAAGACACGTATTTTTTTTTATTACACGAAAGGATGTATGGGCCTAGCATCCTTTGCTTTCAAGTAACATTTCATGTGTCATTATGTCCCTGCTAGTTACCGCGCTTTTGAGATGTGGTGTTGGAGGCGGACGTTAACAATTCCATGGACTGCACGCCGGACCAACGTGTCCATACTTGGATTACGGCATCACCAAAAGGTTGTGCACTATCTGTTACCAGTAAATACTCAATTTCGGACACATCGCTCGCAGAAACCCTGACAGCCTAGAGAAGGTGAGTTGGCTAGGAGCTCTATTTTTGGATCGCTCGCCTGACATAGTAGCGTCGAATGCGACTTACGTCACTTTCGACTTCCAAGTCGCATGATACTGATTTTCCGTATTTTTGAATCGTTCATCTATAGTGTTAACAGTTAAATACAAAATATTTATTTTAATTAATTTCACGCAAAAGAAAGAGAAAGCAAAATATTTATCTATATGTATAAAACTCAAAACCACTGGACGGATCGGGCTGTTTGGCATGTAGGTAGATGTTATGACGTAGGCAAGAAAGGATTTTGATCAATTCTACCCCCAAGGGGATAAAATAGGGAAAGAAAGTTTGTATGTAACTTTGTCAATTTTAAACCGATCGGGCTGAGACTTTGCATGCAGGTATAAGAAGAATCATAGATGAATGTCATTTAGTATAATACAAGCCTGAGAAGAAAAACTGTAGTCTACACTTCAGCTCTACACCGAAGCAAGCGAGGGCGGGCCGCTAGTTTTAAATAATTTCACGAAGAAAGAAAAAACGCGAAGAGAGTAAGAAAAAAGCAGTCATTACTGCTGTGTAAAATAAACGTATAATTCTCGATAAACGGTTATTTAATCTTTTGCCTTTTTTGTTAGAAAAGATCAAAACGTAGCCACAAATCGTCATCTTATGTGTATTTTAAAAAGATTGAAAAAACTCTTCTTTTTTCTTTTTTAATGGCTCAACAGGGATACCCACAATTCTACCAATTTCACGTAGCCACTACATGACTCGTTGATGTTGAGCGATTCAAAAATACGAAATTTATTATGTCGAATCATAATTAGTATAAATTGAGTGTTCGACGCAAGGCAAGCGATTCAAAAATAGAGCTCCTGGGGGCCAATCACCTAACAAGATTGCCTATGGCTATCGCTATCGCTTACTATTTCATTTTCTTATTTCTGACCGCTGAAGGTTTTGAAATGCCTCGGACTCGTTTTTTTTCTTTTGCATTGGTTATAGCAATAATAAAGAAAATGAGCGTAAGGTATTTGAAAACCTTCGGGAGCCAGAAATAACAAAATGAAATCGTAAGCGATAGCAATAGCCATAGCAATCCCGTTAGGCAATTGATCCCCTGGCCGACGGAAGAAGATCACGCGGGCGCTCACCTACCCGCTGGTCAAACCTAGCAAATTCGCTCACTGGCCTAACAATAACCAAGGCTATAAAGATTACCGAAGACAGGAATACGTGGAGAAGCATAGTGCATCGGGTGATCAACATTTCAAGTTAGACACGACATTCAATAATGAAGATAGCGACTAATTAGAAGAAGTTACTACGCACGATCGAGAAGTTATTCAAAATGCCATAAGGAATGAAATCCTTTTTTGCCTGCCACAAGTAGTTTAACTTTGAAGAGTAACGAAACAATAGGGTATTTGACATTATTAAAAATAAAGTGCCAATTGTTAGCATCTGTGTTTAGAATGAATATTGGCAGGGATTTTACCATTTTTACAAAAAACATATTTATAATTTTACTAAAAACCCACGAAAAAGATAATAGTTTTCTTATCTATTGTCACGTGACCCAAAACGCTTGGGATTGGCGGAGCCTAAAATGACGTCACATGTAAGTAAACTTCCGGTTAAAGTGACATTACATTGTATCGTTTGACGTTTTAAAAACAGTCGTGTGACCTCACACACTAGTAAGACGCCATATTGTCCAGAGAAACGTTTTCGCGGCAACTTGAAAATGGAGTTTTTGATTTGGTTATTTTCACTGAAATACTGAATGTTGAATATCCACTTTTTATGGACTCCACAAACATTAGTCAATAACGTGAGATCGTTTTCTAAAACTTGTCAAATACCCTATTATTGTAATTTTATTTATCAACATCAACATCGGCATGCTTCTTCGCCATGTGCAACGTCAAAGAAGGTTGTCTGTAAAACAGCAGACCGCATATCTCGCATTTAAAAGGTTTCGCTATACTATGCAACTTCTTGGCGTGAGCGTTTAAAGCCACATGGGTTTCAAAATATTGACCGCAGTCGCAACACTTGAACAATCTACAAGTGCCACCGTGTACGGAGCGCTCGTGGTTCAATTTCTCCTCAACAGTCCTAAACTTTTCCTTGCAATAACCGCACTTTTTAGTCCTATTCTCGTTGATGTGTATCACTCTTTCGTGGTCGCGCGTTTTCATTTGGTTAGCGAAACTTTTAGGGCAGAAACTGCAATAGTAAACTCTGCCTTTGTTAGAATGCTGTCTGGCTTCGTGCACTTTGTACCTTTGCTTGGTAATGAACACAGCACCGCACAATTCGCATTCAAAGTTGCTGTAATGCAAGCTCATATGCTCCGCTAACGATTTGAAGAAGTTAAAGGTCATAGAGCACACGGCACACTTCAGTTTGTCGCCGTCAAATTTGAACGGAACCATTTGCGTGGTCACGTCTTTGTGAATTAAGAAGTCGTGTTTCTGTGACAAGTGGCTCATCAGATCTTCGAGTAAATCAAACTTCTCTCTACACAGCCGGCATTTGAGATTGGTCACGTCCATTTTGATGCTATATCCGGTGGCGACTTTCACTTCCGACACTTTGGTGACATCCCTGTGCCGCAATAAAGTATGCCTTTTCAAGTCGTGCGGTTGGCTGTACGCCTTTGCGCAATAATTGCACGTGAACTCCGTGCCAGCCTGACTTCTGAACGGCGTAGCGTTCGAGTTTTCCAACACTACACGGATGTTGTGCCTGTGTTTCTTCACTTCTGGGATCAAATGCCTTCTCTTCAGCATATCTTCCTCTATCCACGACGCATCTAGAAGAAGTGAAAACACCTTTTTATTCTTGTCAGTTTTTCGCGCGTTTTTCTTGGGTTTCACTCATGAATGACATGACGCGAGCGTTTGCCACTGAGCGCGGCGTTAGACTGATCGTCGTGTGGATCGCACTTTTTTCGTCGCGCCTTTCGATCGCAGTTTGTAGGGAACCACTTTTTAGCGCAGTTCGTGTTCCATATCATATTTAGTTTGCTGCGTGTAACACATAATTCTATCTTTATAATAATAATATTGATTTATTGTCACATAAATTGATTACATACTTGAATATAATGTAGTCTCTGACCCCTATAATAGGTTAAAGGCTTGTGTGACAGGAGTCAGTGCCCTATAAATAATTATTTTCCCTATTATAAATAATTCTATCTTTGTTAATTATTTATATTTTCTTATAAAGATAAAATGGGGCTTTAATATGATTCGGTTTCCAAATTTATTTAACAACTTTGGTGGGTCTTCTCGATATAGCATAGCAATGCATAACTTGATCTTAATTGGTGTATATTTTTACGAAGATTAATCGGTTCGGCATGGTATACTAATCGAGCATACCTCGTTTCAATTAAAAATATATTAAAGTTTAATATTCGAATTTCAAGAATAAATATAAACTTGCATTGGTAATAGTATAGCAGTAATCACAAATAAATTGTAACGCAGTATGAAGTTGTATGGCTCCTAAGGGTCAAAATCTCTTGGGTCCATCAACCCAAAATAGTATCGTGTTGCCTTTAAACACGAAGTCCGTGCTCAAGCAAATATCACCTTTATAGTAAGTATAACTTAGCCTAGCATACATAGTCCAAGCTATGCTTATTTGTGGCTAAGTGATTATGTTGTGAAAGAATGTCCAACAATTTAAATCTAAAAAAAGTTTTACTAGAAAAAATTGCTATCGGTCCAGGTTACAGATAGGATTCGAACCTGCACCTTCCGCTATACGAGTGAAAGAGATGGCGCTGCCTTGCAAGTCTAAGAAATACTAGAGGAGATTCGACACGGCCACTTAGGTCTCGGTAGCGTAATTGGTTAGTGCCTCCGCCCGAATATCGGAATTCAGTCTGAAACATGGACCTAGTGGAATATTTTCTAGTAAAACTTTCTTTCCATTTAAACATCTAGCAGTTGAATGCTTAAAAATCTCTTATCTATTAGACAAGTCCGTCCGTCCGTGGTGCTGTTTCAGCGGCCAAACCGTAAGAGATAGATATAGAGAATGTTTAAGTTATAAGTTAAGAATAGTCTGATAAGACTACAAACCGGATGTGAGTAACGTAGCACTTCCGGTTTTCGAGAAATCACGTGATTTCTATTTCAAACGAAACCACACAAAATCTCCGAAGTTCTCAATTAATTAAATACATTTTTTTTTGGTGAACATTTGGTTCACTGGTTTGCTAGTATTTAACTAATACATAAAACTCTCGTGTCACGGTGTGCGTAATTGAACTACTCCGAAACGGCTCGATCGATTTTCGTGAAATTTTATATGCATATTCAGTAGGTCTGAGAATCGGACAACATCTATTTTTCATTCCCCAAAACGTTAAGGGTGGTCCACCCTTAAAATTTTTTTTTCGGACAAAAATTTTTGTTTTTATTTTTTTATGATTCATACAAAAATACATACAAACCTAAATTTTCACCCTTCTACCTCCAACCCTTATTTATTATGGCGGTACGAAGTTCGCTGGGACAGCTAGTATATTATAATTTGCAATATTTATTTATTTAGAAGTCTTTAACCATGTGATAGAAATGAGAATGCATGGTAAGAAAGTCATCTCCTTCAAGAAAAGTAGATCAGGGTAAAATATGCACTAGGCGTAGGGTAAAATATGCAAGAATATTGGTAGTTAGAGAACAGTTTTTCGTTATTTATAGGTAGAATCAGTTTAACAATGAATTACTAAGGATTAGGAGTTATAAACGTAGAAGAAAGGTAACTTAGATTGTAGTAAATTCTTAAAGATATTTAATACCCTAGATACAACAACACGAACAAAATTGTGGCCGAAACCTGTCCAAAAGGTACATTGGACGATCCACGGAGCTCCGTAAGATGATCGCGTTGTCAAAAACAATAAAGGCATTATTTAAAAAATTAAAATCACCTTTAATGCATACTGTATAATGTCTTAAATAAAACGCAACGTCAAAGAGTTATGAGAGTTCGAAATGCAAGCTCGTAAAATTTTACGACTTATTGCTATATGCGGAAGAATTTAGACCTTGTTTTTTGACTCTACGTGCAATTCTGAATGCGCTGTTAGCAATATAGTAGGTACGGACCGCGAGGAAAGGAGACGGCTATATAACCGACCATGCATTTGAATATCACAAAATATTTTCTATTTAATCAATTTATAGTGAATATTAGACAAATTTTGCTTCAAATGCGTTAAATTAACAAACATTGATTAGATACCTGTCGAAAAAACCACACTTTACGTATTATGCGTATTATTTTTTCGCATTTTATTACGGAGCTTTGCGGTATCTTGACTTTTCAACGGTCCGCGCGTGACAGTGAACCAAGAAGTGCTTGAGTGGAGTTCAAGCGCTTCTTGATTGGGACACATTTTGATCGCACGTGGTGTATCTAGGGTTAAATCTCTTATCTATTAGACAAGTCCGTCCGTCTGTCTGTGGTGCTGTTTCAGCGGCCAAACCGTAAGAGATAGATAAAGAGAATATTTAAGTTATAAGTTAAGAATAGTCTGATAAGACTACAAACCGGATTTGAGTAACGTAGCACTTCCGGTTTTCGAGAAATCAGGTTTTGGTGAACATTTGGTTCACTGGTTTGCTAGTATAGTTGTAAATTCCAAGGGCGCTTGTTAACCAGAGATTTATACCCAGGTCGGTTTAAACCGTTTGGAGGTTTGATAACGTACAATCCTTGCTTTTGAACAAGTTTACCGGCACCGGCCCGGGTGGAAACCGTGCCTAGACCCGGCGAAGAACCGGTCGTCAACAAGCGTCACAGCATACAGAAGACCACAATGAAATGACATTGCATTTGTATAACGTTTTTGACAATGAGTTAAATTATAAGATTTATGGGATTGGGGATATGGTTAAGGTAGGAAGGAGTGATCTTTTTGGTATCGCAAGCGTTGCAAGACTTTCGATAATATTGCCAATCGATAACGGAGATGAACGACACTCTTGATAAACATCTTCACGTTTTAGTTTAAAAAACAAAGGTAGTTTTGTACTGTTACAAACGCTCTCGAAACGTAACCGCGAAAGTGCTAGAGATCGAATTTGCCAGATCACCGCGGGTCGCGATAGAGGTCGAGTAATGCGGCTCATTCTAAAATGAACCTTGTGCAGTGCGAAGTAAGGAAGAAAGTGCAACGACACCTGCACTTGTTTACAAGTTATGCGCGTTACCTACGTAGGTATAAGTAGGTACTTAGTACTCGCGGGTGCTAACTAATTCTCAATTTGACAGGTACTTTCTAGAATGCGACGATCGGCGTATATAAGCGCGATTGGCGCCGCGCAGAGACAGTTGAGTTTCAACAGCGATTTCGGAGCGAATCCAAAGGCGATTAAAGTACAACAAAAGTGTTCAAGTGCGATTGTTTAAAGACTTATATAGTGAAATACAGTGTTTAGCGAGTGTTTTGTAATTAACATTGTGTGTTAATTGTGTGAACTGTAACTGAATAAAGAACTGTCGTGAACTGGCATTATAATTTCGAACCCCATCCCGACACGTAACAGTACTATAAATAGTTCACGAAAACTCGATAGTACACTTTGTGCTATATTTTTGATATCATTTGAACTATTCCTAGACATTCTCGCAAAAGTCATTATACTAAAAAGTAAATTTTAATTAATTTATATTACTATGAAATCGTTATTTTTTCCTATCAATACACAAGTATGGATATAAAAAATTGCTACAATACTTTGAGAAACTTACCCAATTTCTTTTTCTGGACATAGCTAATTTTGCCGGCCACAGTCTTCCTTGGTATACCATAGAGCTTACTCGCATCTGATATGCTCATCTTGTTACTCCTCACTAACTCCAAACACTGTCTCATATCCTCTTCCGAATAGTCCTTGTACTGTTTTATGATTTCATTGGGTTTCTTCTTCCGCGGCCATTTGGTTTTGGGTTTGTCAGTTTCTGTGTTGGATTTGGTATCAGTTTGTATTAAAGTTTCTGGAACAGTAGGTACAGTTATTTGCTAATCAAAGGTGGAGGATTCAATGTAAATGTTATCATATAATCAGCTTTTAACAATCTCATTACTGGGGTTAACAATCAATCAATCATAATCATTTATTCAGTTTAGGCTGTTACAAGCACATATGAATGTCTAGAAGCTACGCCATCATAAATCCACGGCGGGAGACCTTGTACTGAGAAGAACCGGCAAGAAACTCAGCAGGGGCTGTTTTATTATTTATAGTCGTCAATTTGAAAAATTAATTCAAAGATGATTCATGAAGTCACCTTTCATTACATAATGTGAAATTATACATTAATTGTTCACCTGCATTTTGATTGCTGTGTCATACAGTATAAATACGAATAGTTATTTATAATAGTTGTAACCAAACATTTACATCTTAAATATCAAAGTAGTTAGAGCAGACTAATCTCCGCTGGCAGCACCCGTTCACGAGCATGACGAATAAAACAGCCATCGCTTCGCTCAAACATATTTTAGGGAACGTAACGACCCACCTCACACGACACCTTTTAGATAAATTTACAAACTGGATGAACACGTAGCATACCATCTTTAACTTCCACAGTCTCATCATCCTCTAAGTACTCCACTTCAAAGTATTCAGTGTCGTTCAAATCAGTTTTCACCTCTATGTCGTTTTGCTCTTCCTCCATAGAGACTTCTTCCGACTCGTCTGCATTTTCTAATTCGTCTGACTCTTCCAACATTTCAACTTTATAATCGGAGTCTTGTTCAAAGTCTGCATAGAAAATATTGAAACTTATAGAAACAGCACAAGGAATGAAAAAAAAAATTATAACAACATTATTTCAGAATAAGCATATTAAAATTGTTATTGGGATCGAACAGAGAAATCGGCAGAGAACCAGAGTTATCGTCATAGCCCACCGGACTAGCAAGTTGAAGTGGCAGTGGGCTGGCCATATTTGTCGAAGAACCGATAACCGTTGGGGTAGACGAGTTCTGGAGTGGAGACCGCGTCTATGCAAACGTAGTGTAGGACGTCCTCAGGCGCGATGATGTGACGATTTGCGCAAGGTGGCTGGCAGGAGCTGGATGCGAGTAGCCCAAGATCGATCTAAGTGGAGTGCATTTGGAGAGGCCTATGTCCAGCAGTGGACTAAGATAGGCTGTCGATGATGATGATGATGATTGGGATCGATCAGGGCGTCGAAAGCCGATGGCTTATATATATACTAGCTAAACCCAGCGAACTTCGTACCGCCATAAAAATAGGGGCAGGTGGTAGAAGAGAAAATTTAGGGTTGTATGTATTTATTAATACCACTTTATAAAAAAATAAATATTGTCAAAAAAATTTTAGGGGTGTGTAACGTAGTGTTTTATCAATTTCCTGGGATAACATTCATCCTTCCTAACCCATATGAGAACACTACGTTACAATACCCAATAGTTTGAATTTTGGCGCGAAGGCGCATTGCAGGTTTCAGAACACTACGTTACAGGTGGACAACCATTATCACTTAAGGATATGAAAAATAGATAGTAGCCGGTTCTCAGACCCACGGAATAAAATTTCATAAAAATCATTCAGGCCGTTTCGGAGGAGTATGGTAACTAACATTGTGACATGAGAATTTTTTAAATAAGAAGATATACTTAACTTACCGTACGAACCCTCACTTATAAGCTGCTGGGATGAGAGCACCTCCTTTTTGAATTCATAAGCATCCCTGAGGCGGATCACACACGATTCACAAATATAGTCCTTCAATTCATCCACTGTCTCCCACTGCAAGAGCACCAGGCAATAAATATTTCTATTCAACAACTGCTTGTATATATTATCAAGGTAAATCTATAGGGTCAAGCTGGGGACATTGCAATAAAAGGAATATCTAGTTTACACCTGGGCGTCAATCGCCTAACTGGATTACTATGGCTATCGCTATCACATACAATTTCATTTTATTATTTCTGACCGCTAAAGGTATTCAAATACCTTACGCTCATTTTCTTTAATATTGTTATTTATAACAAAATCAAAGGAAAACAAAAATGAGCGCGAGGCATTTGAAATCCTTTGTTGGTCAGAATTAACAAAATGAAATCGTAAGCGATAGCGATAGCCATAGCAAACCAGTTAGGCGATTGGCCCCCAGGCCATATAATAACAGCTTTTTAAGATGGTGGCATATGAAACTACACGGGCCTGCAAAACTAAACACACTTTTAATATTGCCATAACTTTTAACTACACAAGATATTATATACCTATGCTATGCTAATTTCCTTCTGAAAGATTTATTTAGATATATTTCGAAATAAAAAGGACTCGAAAAAGAGTTTAATTTTGTACTAGAGTTTCAAAGATAGCTGATAAAATTTGATATAAAATGGTTTTTATTTTAGATCTCTAACTTGTAAAGTAAGACAAAAATTAAATTAAAAAAATGTGATATTTACTTTTGCAGGCCAGTGTATTAAAACCACGTTAAGACAAACCATAGGCAAAAAAGAGATTGGCAGGGAGGGAATGGCTTGACTTTTATATTTTTATTTATTTAAACTTTATTGCCAAACATAAGCAAACAGCGGACTTAATGCCATAGGCATTCTCTACCAGTCAACCAGTCAGAGTGTTGGAGACAAATAATATTGACTTCACTTGTTGGGCCTAGGCGTTCACAGTTTTTTTGTTGAAAAGGTCTCTGTTAACTGAGTATTTTTAATCATCATCATGTGCCTATTTATTTCCCCACTGCTGGGGCGCAGGCCTTCCCTACAGATGGAATAGGGAGATTGGGCCATGATACACCGCGCGGGCCCAGTGCCGATTGGCGGGTGCTAACGACCGCAGATGCGGCCTGCGGGAGATAGTTTATTAATTTTTGGTCCATCCAATGACCAACCACTGCGAAAGTTGCTTAGCTTCAACTATCACAGCTAAACGCGCTGACCACTTGCGCTATCGAGCTCCTGGACACACTAACCAAACCTATAATTAATTATAGTGTGAAGTTTATACTCCAAGAAGGACAATTTGGCCCAAAAGTCTTTACTTCAGGTGTTCCTTAAGCTTAAATCACTTTACAAGGAGTCACCAAAGTTTGAGGAGCTCGATGGCGCAAGTGGTTAGCGCGTTCAGCTGCGATTTGAAGTTAAGCAACTTTTGCAGTGGTCGGTCAGTGCAGGGAAGGCCTGTGCACCAGCAGTGGGGACATTAATAGGCTGATGATAACAATGACCAAAGTTTAGGTTGGTAAAAATGGATATTAATCTTTCCAACTAAATGTAAATTTTACCATAGCACATTTTGCGAAGTATTATGCAATGTGTCTGAACATGCTTTTCTGGTGTATGTTTTTGCTTGATATTCGAACTATGCTAATTTCCTCCTGAAAGAGCTGGGTCTCCATTTTTATTTACGTATAGATTTTGTTTCAGCATAAGGCTTAAGTTCAGAGTGTCAACATGCTGGCTCGTAAGATTTGTTTATAAAGGTGGGAATCTTCAAAATTCCTTTTGTTTTGTGTTTTTTCCACCCATAAGCGTTCTTTTTATACATAGAAAATTTTGTACTGAACCATGCCATAACCTCTTTGTTCTTACAAAGAAGCAATACTTTCACTTTACACACACTCAACCCTTAACAAAGATACAGTAGGGACACTAAGATTTTAAAAATTCTAAATTGAACTTAACATCAATTATACTTTTATATAAGATTGGAAGAAAATTTGCTGTCATTCAATCTAAACTCTAAATCTAAGGAAAACCCATTGGCAAGCTTTGAAGATTATATAAAAGACCATCCAGTTTGATTAATAGTCCGAAGCCCTACCGGCGAGTCTATTAAGGTACCGCTCCTCTTCTTAGGGCCAAGGGGGGCGGAGAGGGACAGAGAGAACTACGCTCTCCCTCCAACTCCTGTGAGAGCCGGCGGGTCTGCCCTGGGGGGGGCTGGCCCGCATTACGAGGTCTCTGGATGTTGATGCCCTTAATACTCTGGGGCATCTTCATCTGGGTGGATCTATTCACGAGCTATCACCTTGCGGGTGCACAGGCAGTCGAAAGATGGCAACTGTTGCCACAACGACACCCGCACTACTGGCATTCATTGGGGGACTGCAGACCTCAGAATGTACGCTGGGTGACCAGTGCAGGAGTATTGTCTAGAGTCTACTAAGGTAGGTATGGTGCCTGAATACTTTATTTTAAATTTATTTTGACCCAGCTATATTCTTTCAAAATTTTATTTTGTTTCCCATTTAAAAGCTTTTTTCTTATGGAAGATGTTGACATGATTTTGTTGATTGTGTAGGGCAAAACAGGCGCGGGAGACTGCTAAAGATAAATTTAACTATTGAGTCAAAACTATATTAGTTAATAAGCGCACAAAAAATTGTATAATGGAAGAGTACAAATACAAAACAAATGTTGGTGCTAAACTCAAAGGTCCCCTTAACTAGATATCGTGACGAAAGGTTGATAGCAGAAAATGCAGGGATACACTATAGACATATAATCAACGGGAAAAGCGAATGGTTGGATGAGTTTACAATACTTCAATAAGTGTAGACATGTGACTAGAAAAAGCTATGAAACTATTCAAGAGCTTCTAATAAATCAATAAGAATGTAGTATAATTTACTTCATTGAATTCCATAGCAAAACTATTTTTATTATGCTGAAAAGAGGTTAAAATGAGTTTTCAATAATTTTAAATTATTGTCTCCTCCTGATGGTTTTGACTTCAAAATATCTTTTCAGGCTGACTGTACTCACGTTAATAGAAAATGTTTCCAACAACATTTCTCCAAACACTTCGCGTATGCCTTCAGAATTATGTTCAGTCCACAAATTCTTCATATAACCATATTCTAAGCAACATCTACATTGACCGTAAAATGTAGAAATATCACTTTTAGATGAGGATTCCATTTTTTATATTTAGCAAAGCGTACATAAATGTTTTAAAACAAAATAAACAAGTAACAAACGAAAAATTCAACGCGAATAGACTGTTGTAGCTTTATTAGCAAAATTCCGGTTGCCACCGCAACGCTTTTAGCTCCTCGTTTTCCGGTAACCTAACCATAGAATAATATATTTAAAATATAAGTATCTTAGTACAGAAGTTGTCAAAAAAATACTAACCTTATTATTGCTGAAAGATTACTAAAACCGTTATTAAGTGATAACTAAAGAACGAAGATTAAATATTTATTTTTTTATAATTTAGTGTATTAAATTTATCTGAATTTAATACTATACTAAGTCAATTGTGTTTCAAAATAAGTATGTATTTGCGCATTTAATTTTGTATACAAAGTTAAATTACTTTAAATATTTTTTATTAGTTTTTAAATCCATACATTTGCCGTACTCAAAGGAGATTTATTTGATATAGCAACATTTTCCATCAATAGTGATTGAAATTATACATAATAAACCGATTATGATGGTTAGTCGTAAATGTTACCGATTTAATAAGATAGAACAAAACGCAATTGACATTTTAGTTTTTTATTGACATTTTGGTTGGCGTTGGCGTGTTGGGGAAGCTTTCGTCGGATTTCGGCTTAGAAGAGGCAGAAATCTATTTATTTTTGTGCTTGGGCCACATCCTAAAATTTCGGTGAATTGAAATAAGTTCAGAACTCTTTGTTTGATGTGAACGCTAAAGGATATTGTACCTATTCGGCCTGAATTCGAAGAAAATGAGCACTCCAAAAAATAATGGGCCTTTGATAGACCCTGCTTTGTGTCGGTGCTGTAGGGCTATAAAGAAATGTAGGATTCTCACTGCTGAGTACACTTGGATGGAAAAGAAAGAAGTTTACGCGGACATGGTGATGGACTGTTTCGGTATTTTGGTGAGTTTGAACATCCACCTTTTCTTATTTCCTTGATACTTTGTAGTAGGTGTAATGTAGGGTAACTATTTAACTATTAGTTTCTAAACATATAAAGGACATGGTAAAGTTTTGTATGAGCGACTGCCCTGGCAATGTATAAATACTGTACTTAGTAATAGTTAATGGTAAATGCCTAAGTATTTATAATTTCTATGAAAAAAGACTCAGGAACTTTGGATAAAGTCACAATCTTGAAAATTATGAGAACTACTATATCATTGGGTTACTAAAGTTGATAAAAGATGTTGCCATTTATTTACAGTGATCAATTTCGCATTTTCTCAGAACCTTTCTTCCCATTTCTCTGATTAACTCTTCACAAAAAGTTTTTTTAAAGCAAAAATAAATAGAAGTAATTTGTTGTCGTCCACCTGACAGGAAATCTGTGAAGATTTATTATGTCCATTTGCAAAAATTAAAGGATTAATTATCATACAGCCTGGTCTCAAGCCTAATCAGAATAATAAAATCTATTATTTTAGGCCTTCCGTGATTTGTTGTAACAAAAATTAGGGCCAAATATGTCATATTTTGAAGGAGTTTAGAAATAATATTGTTTATTTCGATATACTTATACAGATTTTTTTTGTGTACATTTATTGTTTATTTATTTTGTAAAACGGAACATTTTGCTTTTGAAACAGAAGCAATTTTTATACTTTTTAATATTTGATTATTTCATGAAAGTTGTATGAGAATAATAAACACGTAATAATTAATAAAAAAAATTGTAAAGTTATGGGCTAGTGCGAAATATTTATACACGTTAAGGGCAGTTTCTTAGCCATGTCCTTTATAAGTTTATATACTGATCAGAATACACGCACCAGTATTTTCAAAGCAATTTATTTTGAGCATGTCAATTATAATATTTCGTTGTTTATTTTTGACCAATTTCTTTAGTCAATCTCCAGCAAAAGGTAAGAATAATTGGATTCTGTTGTTTTCTTAGCAACGCTTGTTATTTTATTCTAAATAATAAAAATATTTATACACCAAATATCTAGTAGCCTCATACTGGAGTTTGATTATGGAAACTGGCTGTTAAAAATTATTCTTCAAATGTTCAATTCTAATAAATTGCATATTACAAAAACAAATAGTATTTTTTCAGTGAATACGTTTATTTATTAGTCTTGAAAATCAAAATAAATTAAGCATATTTTAAGAGTAAATTGAAATACTTTGAGACATTTATATTTATAAATCTAAAGAAAACTTTACTTGATCCAGGCTTCAGATGGGATTCGAACCTGCATCTTCCAGTTTGTAACTATTTAACTGCATTGTAGATTGACAGTCAATATAAAAAAATATAATATAAAAAATATAAATAAAAATATATAAATAGTTCCAACACTCACACCAATTAGCCTAGCTCCAAAGTAAGCACTGTAAGGCTTGTGTTATGGGATACTAGAACCCGGTACTATACATATATAAGTCTATTTATATAGAAATACATATTATCTATGACTGGAGTACAAATGCTCATATTCATCACACAAACATCTGCCCCCACCGGGATTCGAACCCGGGACCTCTCGAGTCGGCGACACCATGAAACCCGGCGGACAAACCACTCGGCCACGGAGATCGTTGATTCATTATTATTATTAATTATTGAATGTTCGTCGACAGTTATCGCATGTGGACGACAATGAGCGGGACAGCGGTGTTTGCGCCACGTGCGTGGTACGCTTACGAGACGCATGCGCCTTCCGACAGCAGGTGCTGCAGTGCGAAGAACTGTTCCTACACGCCAAGCTGTCTGACAAAGATCCCGAAGAAGGTACTCCATAATTCTTATGTAATTCGGCTCTAGTAAGCCGTTGTCGTGGGGGGCGGGGAAAAACGCCCAGGTACGTACCTGTACCTGGTATAGCGTGTCGTGTGTAGACCGGGTCTTCGCACTCTTATCCTACGGGTGCGGTGTCTGCCTAATGCTAAGCTAGTGTGCACGTTTGCTAGCTGTGTAGTGTTGGTGTTTGTGGCCTGTGTGGGAGGAGTCGGAGGCGCGTTGGCGCGTGTGATTTCGTCATCTAGGTAGTCTAAGACGTGCCTAGGCCGACGGAATCGGAGGGACCTACGATTGGAGGACGGGAGGGCGGACGTATGATAACTACTCGCTTTTATTACTAAGGGGTTCGGGTGATGCGCGGCTTTATCGAAGTAACGCCTCGAGGCATCCTTCATATACTTCGCGATGGAGTCTAATTTGAGGTCGCGATGCAAATCGATGTTGCGCACGTACCACGGGCAACCCGTGACACCGCGCAACACACGATTTTGCAGCGTTTGGAGTGGTTTAAGACGCGACGGGGGTACGTGGGCGAAGCAAACACTCGCGTAGGTCATTATAGGGCGGATGCAAGTTTTGTAAATTGTCAACTTATGTCTAAGTGACAACTTACTACGCTTCCCTATAAGGTGGAATAGCCTGCCGCGAATGAATGCTGCGCGATCGCGAATTATCTTGAGATGAGGTGCAAACGTTAATCGGTTGTCTAACGTAACACCCAAGTACTTGACCCGGTCCTCCCAGGGTAGGACCCGGTCAAACAGTTGGATGCTCGGAAGAGATCGCGTGGGAGGTGGTGTCGTGCTAAAGAGGATCGCGACGCTTTTTTCCGGATTAACCTCGATACGCCATCTACGGAACCAATCGCCAAGGGTGGTAGCGGCTGATTGAAGTCTATTACAGACTGTTCCGAGACGTCTATCGGAGGTATAGAGGGCGGTGTCGTCGGCGAAAAGCGCGAGATCGACCTTAGGAGTCTTGGGCATGTCGTTCGTAAAGACCGAGTAGAGGATAGGCGAGAGTGGCGAGCCCTGAGGGACTCCGGCGCGTATTGGACGAGACGAGGAGAGCGTTCCTTCGACGCGATAGCGAAACGAGCGATTCGACAAAAAGTCCCGTATGATGAGCACGAGTCTATCCGGCACACCGAGTTTGTATAGCTTATAAATTAAGCCATTGTGCCAGACTTTGTCAAATGCTTTCGCCACGTCGAAGAAAAGCGCACCTGTGGGAATCGCGGAGGCTCGATATAGATCGCGGTAATAGAGGATGTGCTCCGTTAGGCGGTGCACCTGGTGGACACACGAGTGTTTGGGACGGAAGCCAAACTGTTCGTTCATAATGAGGTTGTTTGTGAAGAGAAAATCTTTAAGGCGGCTAGCGAGGGCTCGTTCGTAGAGTTTCCCCAGTGTTTTGAGGAGACTAATAGGGCGGTAGCTAGAGGGTAAGGCGCCGTCCTTACCGGGTTTCCGGATCCCGATAACGACGGCCTCTTTCCACTCTGAGGGAAATATCGCGTTTGACATAGCCGCGTTAAAGATAGCAGTGATAAGGCAAAGGAGTTGGGCTGGTAAGATCTTAAGGACCTTACTAGAGATTCCGTCTGAACCGGGGGCGCTACGCGGGCGTAGTTTACGGATTAACGAATGCACCTCGTCTACTGTGACCGGCTCAAGTGTGGCGGTGGGCGGTACGGAGGAGGACTTTTCGACTTCCGAGTCGACTAACTGTACGTGTTCGAGGGGGACTGGGAGGGTGCTAGGCGAGCACTGCGCCTCCAGGCTGTCGGCCAGGCACTCGGCCTTTTCGTCGTCGTTAAACGCGATCGATCGGTCAGGTTTGGTCAGGGGAGGCATAGAGGATCTCTGACTTGAAGGATCTCGCCAGCTTCCAATAAGCTTGGTGTGATGGCGAGATCTCTTCAAGCAGTTCATCCCACTTAGATTCCCGCATTTCCTTCATGCGCGCCTTAACAGCACGCTGCAAGGCACGCAATCGGGAGCGGTTGTCGTCCGTGGGGTAGGTGTCGAATGCCCTAGTGGCGGCGTTCTTTGCCCTTATCAGCTCTCTAGCGTCGTCCGGTAGGTTGCAGCGATGGTCTGGCATCGCTGGAACCTGTCGGGACGCCTCGCTTATTGCGGAAGTGAGATGACTCGAGAGGGCTCCGATCGCAGAGAGGGTGTCCTGAGTGGAGTTTATGTGGTCGGGGATGGAGTTGAGTGGCGAGCTGGCGGAGGGTTCGAGTAGTTTCTCGATCCTCCTCCAGTTCGTCACTGTCCTTGAGGATGGGAGGTCAGAGGGAGGAACCCAATTGTAAAACAACTGGGCGGTGGTCGGAGGAGAGTTCATGAACCGTTTCTATCGAACGCAGCCTAAGGGCTACGTTCTTTAGTAAGGCCATGTCTAGGGGATTGGCGGCGTGACCTGCTTGGGAGGGGAAGTGGGTGTGTGTGAGGGGCACTATGATGTCAAACACCATAGTGTCAGAGAAGTTGGAAAGCAACCTGCCATTACGGTTGGTTGTGTTGCAACTCCACTGCACATGCTTGCTATTGAGGTCGCCGGCAATAATGACGGCGTCGTCCATAGCAAACAGAGCCTCTAGGTCTGGTTGGGTGAGGTTTTTGTTGGGGGACAGGTAAGCTGAAGCAATCGTGACCGATCGATGCCCGGTCATGCCTAGCCGACAGACGGAGACTTCTAAATCAGTCAGAGTGGGAGGGACTAGCGGGGAACAATGGAGAGACCGCTTGTAGTAGATGAGAGTGCCACCGCCGCGGCCGTCTCTATCGTTCCGGACTAAGTTGTAGTTGGCAATGCGCGGGCCACGAATGGACGGTTTTAAAAACGTTTCTTGTATTAAAAATATATCTATCGCGTGATCTACTAAAAATTTTACAATTTCCGCACTCTGACTGGAGAGACCGTTAGCGTTGAAGAACGCTAACTTGAGGGACCGCGGTTTGATCCTTGAGGACGCCATTAAGAGGAGGGGATGGTGAGCGCGCGGATTGTTGTGATTAGTGCGCGGTATTCGGTGAAGATACGGGTGAACATGACAATGTCACCCTTAGCTTCCCTGAATTTGGCCCCCAGAGCCTCGAGCTCCACGGGGTCGATAGCGGTGGCGATCCTGATCGCAAAAGCTGCGTCAGAATCACCAGGGCTAAGGGCCATCGAGTTGCCCGAGACAGAAGGGGCGCGCGCGGTCGCGGTTACGGAGGCGGGTGTGGTGGGTTGAACCGTCGGCGGCTTGGAGAGCCCTTGAGGAGGGTTCTTGTAAGGGACCGTGGGGGAGGGCGTCAGTGGCTGGGAAGCAGCCACTTTACGCCATGCGTTGGGTGCGGGGGGCGCGAGTGTTGTAGCGGGGCGGAGGGAGATCGTTCCCTGGGCGAGGGAGGCCGCGGGCGCGCGTGCGCCGGTCTTTGCTCTCTGCGGGGCCTTAGGGCAGCCGCGGTAGTTCGCGGTGTGCTGGCCGCCGCAGAGGACACAGCCGGGCGGGTTTTCAGGTATTGGGACCTTCGGCCTTGTGCAATCCTTCGTCCCGTGGTCGAGCGTGCATTTGACGCACCGAGCACGGGCGAAGCAGAACCGGGCCGAGTGTCCGTATAGCTGGCAGTTGTGGCATTGTCCGACAATGCCACGCTTTCGTGGGGGCTCGACACGTATGTTAGAGATGTGGCAGATGGCCTTAATTGAGAAGATTTTCTTTCCCTTGGGGGAAAGATCGAGAATGACCAAGAAGAGGTCATAGGGCTGCCTGTCCTTAGTGAACAGGCGGTTCACGGAGTGCGCGGGGAGGCCGTTAAGGTCCTCTAAGATTAGTTCAGTGTCGAGCTCCCTCGATAAGCCACGGATGACGACGCGTAGTACTCGCTCCTCGGGGAGGGAGTATGTATGAAAGCCAATCCCGGATTGGCGGCCCGACTCATGTTGGTCCGGTATTGTATATATGGAGTGTTAGCCTTCGAATTTCTCTTGCGCGATGTAGGCTTCCATACGCTGTGTAGCAGCGCCTTTAGCGCCACCTCTTGAGGAGGTGAGTGACTCTTTCCTTGATGTTGACTATATTACAAATAGTGCAATCCACGAACATGCGCCCTACCAATTTTTGGTTGAAAGATAATTAGTGAAAAAAAAGATAATTAGATAATTATCATATTATTATTATCATAGATAAATTAGTGTGTACCGATAACACTCAAATATTGGCGGAAGCTGGCACACATCTATATATATAAAACTCAAAGGTGACTGACTGACTGACATAGTGATCTATCAACGCACAGCCCAAACCGCTGGACGGATCGGGCTGAAATATGGCATGCCGGTAGATGTTATGACGTAGGCATAGAAAGGATTTTGATCAATTCTAGCCCCAAGGGGATAAAAAAGGGGAATGAAAGTTTGTATGAAACTTTGTCAATTTTAAACCGATCGGGTTGAGACTTGCATGCAGGTATAAGAAGAACCATAGATGAATGTCATTGTGTATAATACAAGCCGGAGAACAAAAACTGTAGTCTACACTTCAGCTCTACACCGAAGCGAAGCGAGGGCGGACCGCTAATTTACTATAAACGGTTATTAGGAATAGTGGGGCGCGTCTTCGTGGATTGCAATATCTGTATATGTAGTAATGATGTAATGAATGTCATTTTTTGAACGCGAATGTCTGGTACCGACATTCGCGAATGCGATTTTTTTTTAAATTGGCGCCAATTATCTATGGCGTGGTGGGAGTCTCGTTCGAATTGCCGAGTTGATATGAACTCGTCCAACTAAAGAGTCATTCCGCTCGCACCGGTCTTTCCCTAATCAAAACAAGTGAATTTTGAGGTTAGTGATTGTGAGTGGTAATAGTGATTTATTAACATGAGTAAATCGAATTCTAGTGAAACATGGACTTATTTCACACTTTGCGATGCTGAACGAGCTAAATGCAAACTGTGTAACAATGAATATTCAAGGAAAGGCAGAACTACAACTTCTCAAATTGTTTTTTTCTAATATTCATATTCGCAAACCATTCGCAGAGATTTTGCGAATGCGAATGTGAATGCGAATATTCAAAAATATGCGAATATTCGCGAATGCGAATGCGAATATTCGTTACATCACTAATATGTAGATGTCGCCGCCACACTTTATTATAAGTAATTTTATTAGTGTTAGCCATTAATTAGCTGGCAGCATTGCCCTGCTATATCGAATGCACCATAGCCCTGCACCATTAATGGTGCAGGTGAAATTGATTAAATTCGTTTGCACCATTAATGAGGTAAAGTCAGGTCAAACATTTTACGGTTTACCAGTCAAAAAGCCCCATGTGTGTTTTTAGATAGTACACAAAATATACGAAAACTATTAGACTAGTTTTGAAGAAATTAATGTAAAAATATTTAGTGATTACTTATTTTGACAGTTGCTGATACCGTTGACACATAAAGGCTAAAGAGAGATATAATCTGCTTTATAGATAGTAAAAGAGACTGCTTTAGTGCACACTAATGGCAGCTGTTGCCAAAGGAAATTGGGGCGAGGATTACTTTTGCTATTTTAAAATGCAATAATGTTGGAGTATAACCTGTCTATATATTATGAATCATTGACCGTAAGACTTTTTGTTGGTGCCAGCAATCTTCCTTAGCTGATGAATTCTTAATATAAATTAAATGGCGAAGAACAGAAGTCAGAAAGCAAATTACCTCCACTCCACCTTACCTGATGTTAATACCTTGTATTGCAACATTTTCATTCCCTCCAAGAATAGAATAGCATTTATTGCATAACTTTTAAAGTTCAAATTGCCAGATCTTATTGCTCACAAAGTAGAAAACAGTTGAGGAGGTTAGGAACAAAAAGTGACATTTACGTATTTTGCTCCATTCGGTTTGTTTATTTTGAGACAGTAAGTTTCGAGAGACGACCTTTCGCAAAATTATTGAATCAAATAATCAAAGACATTTACAAGCTATTGAAACAAAGGGTGTCATTTGATATGTATTTTGTAATTTTTTTTCCAAGTTTCAAAACCAGCCAGATAACCTTAAAATACATTAAATTTTATACAATATATACAATAATTAACACATAAATATAATTAATAAAAATAATAAAAATTGCTTAGAACAACTTGAATATTTATTTTCTCAAGTTACTCAAAAAGTTAAAAACTGTAAATGACACTTTTTGTTCCTAACCTCCTCAGTTGCCATAATCGGACTTGCAACATTATTAATTCATATTTCGTACATGTTTCTATGTATTGTGTAGAAATCAAGAAATCCTTGGACATTGAGCCGAAGCCGGAACCCAAAGATGATCTGAGCGACCACCAGTCCATCGGGGGCATGGACCACGACGACGGTCTGTCTCTTGACTACCCACCAGACGACAGCCATGGTAAGCAGATCTTCATTAATCCTATTATACTTAGAAGAGAAATGAAAACACACACAGTGGATAAGCTACAAGATATCTCTTATCTAATAGACAAGTCCGTCCGTCCGTCCGTGGTGCTGTTTCAGCGGCCAAACCGTAAGAGATAGATAAAGAGAATGTTTAAGTTATAAGTTAAGAATAGTCTGATAAGACTACAAACCGGATTTGAGTAACGTAGCACTTCCGGTTTTCGAGAAATCACGTGATTTCTATTTCAAACGAAACCGCACAAAATCTCCGAAGTTCTCAATTAATTAAATACCTTTTTTTTTTTTGGTGAACATTTGGTTCACTGGTTTTCTAGTTTTATATAATACTAGCTGACCGCCCTAAAAAAATAGGGGTTGTCCAGCGGACAAAATTGTGAATCTAAACCATTCTCAGATCCCCTTGAACACACACAAAAAATTTCATCAAAATCGGTCCAGTCGTTTAAGAGAAGTTCAGTGACATACACACTCACAGAAGAATTATATATATAAAGATATGAGAGTTATAAAATAAACACACAAGCCATATGCAGACACAAGTAAGTAAAGAGGAGTGTCAAACAGACATACAGACTGACGTATAAAAAATATAAATTTAAAAACACGTCAAAAAGGTGCCAGGGTGTTAATATTAAAAAGTTATAAAAACGGTTTGGCTGAACAAATCCGTCCAATACACACCCCTTTCATGTAAATATGGGCCTCTTATCAATCAATCAAAAAATCTTTATTCAAGTTATATTATTTATTTTATAAGCACATAACTGCTGGATGTTTAAGCCTCATCCTCTTACCAAAGTCGTACATTTTTTTTATCATTGTATAAATTGTCAAAAGTAAACTTTTTAAAATAAAAATGAAGTTTCTGGTTATTTTTCGATGTAAACAATCAGAGACTACAGTCATTTAATAACAAACTCAAAATACTTTTTTTATGATAGTTGTGTAAGGTTAAAAAAAACGAGCGAGCCTTACAGTAGTCGCGTATGATGTGTAACATTTGAAACCTCACCTTATATTAGTAAAAAAAGAAATAAAACCTACTACAAAAGAACGAAATCACGCCCACAAATTGCAGGAAAGCGAGAGGAAAGATGTTACACATCAAAAAAAGACAAATACCATTTAATATTTAATTTAAGCAACCGTCTACTTAACAGTAATAATAAATCCTTTTATTGCTTAATTTTTGCACAAAAAAATCGCAGACGCGTGGACCTCGTCCTCACACTCTTGTCCTAAGCGATCCGTATGTAGATTACTTTCTGTATACTAACTATTCAGTGCATTAATATTTTGTATTGTTGAAATTCTTCTATAGACATGGCAGCCCCAGTGAAAGAAGAATCAAAAGATAACCAGCTAGTCCAAAAGCCCATTGACACGGAACACAAACCTTCAGAAGAGAGCGCAGAAGAGTCATACGCTTCGTCATCGGATTCCGACAAACCGATCAAGAGGAAGAGAACTAAAAAGAAGTCGAAGAGCAACGGGTCTGTGTCGAAGAAGACGAAAACGAAGAAACAGAAAGCAGGTAAATATATAATTTATTTATCATGTTATATGTTTGAGGTGAAACTTCTTTTCGGAAAGGGTGTAAATGGAAGGCGAAAGCGGAAGGTCTTCCCCCTGACTGATGTTAGTCGGGCATTGCATTTAAGGAGAGATAGCTTTCGAATTTCACTTGCGCGATGTAGGCTTCCATACGTTGCGAACGCAGCGCTGGTAGCGCCATCTCTTGAGGCGAGTGATTATTTCCCCCATGTTGATTATATGTGGGGCATATAGATGTCGTCGCTACAATCCTATGGCAAAGCTGAAACTAAAATGCGTCACGAAAGTTACAGCTCTCCCCGACGAACATGAAAGCTGGAGGGTAACTCGGCGAAGGCTGAAACGCTACGAGCGCCACACGCGACAATATGTAACGTACTACCGAGCGACAAGGGCCACAGTTTTGCAAGGCCCAAGCGCAGTAAACCAATTAAATCGCTTGATTGGATTCGCGCAAGCTTCATAATGTGTATGAAACAGACCAATAGGAATGAAGCGTACTACCGCCATCTTGCCAGTAGAGATGGGCGTTTTTAGATATTTTTGAAATTGATCCGCATCGATATCAGATAAATCGCATCCGATGCGCGCATCGATATCGTAGTATCACAGGATGCGATGCGATACGAATTAAATGTAATCGAAACCATTTATTTACTTTTCGGCAACAGAAAATATTGAACATTGGCAAAATTATTACCTAAAAATTTGCACTTAGACCGTAGGTTTTGAACGCAGGCATGTGCCACAATTTTCTGTGCCAGTGGCAAAAATATTTCTATATAATGTTTACCACTAGCGACATCACCACCGGCAAAATTTTACGAAAAAAAATCCACACGGACCAGGCAGCAGACGGGACTTCGCTGTCCAAGCGAATGCACTGACCATTATGCTACCACAACCCTCATGTCGAATTTTCTCTAGCCCTTCTTAAACTGCTAGACAGCACCCTCTCTTCGCATTGTAGGTAACAACACAATGTCAAATAATACCTTTAAAAGCATGAAACATTTGAAAGAAAGCAAATTATTCTTTTGATATTTACATAAACATGCGACTCATTGAGGCACTACTGGTACACTTTCTTTTATGACATAAAATCATTTGATTTTAGATCATCAAATGTCTTCCTCAAAGAAGAAGCGGGGATGTTGGAATGAAGAAAATTTAAAATCAGCTATTGTAGCAGTCCAAACAAAATGCCTAACTCAGCGCGCCGCAGCTGAAAAATACCGTATTCCCAGGCGAACTCTAAGAAATCACTTAAATTCAGGAGTTAATTCGAAAGTACTAGGAAAAGAGCCCACTCTCAATAAAAGTCAGGAAAATGAACTTTGCCAAAGAATAAAGAGACATGCTGAAATTGTTTGGTTTGCCTCTTACTCCGCGGTTTATAAGAGAACAAGCTTTCCAATTTTGCTTATAGCACGATATCCCACATAATTTCAATCGCAACAAGAAAATGGCAGGTCCGGACTGGCTCAGACTTTTTCTCAAAAGAAATCCTTCCATTTCGAAAAGTATGCCCCCAAATAATGAATCCCGCTAGAGTCCCATAAATTAACGAGCCGATAGTCCAACACAATTTTCAAATGGTTCGGGGACTTTACGATGAATTAGATATGCTCCATCACCCTGAACGTCTATAAAAAAAAGACAAGAAATGGCTCAGACTTTTTCTCAAAAGAAATCCTTCAATTTTCTTAAAATAAACCCCCAAATAATGAATCCCGCTAGAGACCGATAAATTAACAAGCCGATAGTCCAACACAATTTTCAAATGGTTCGGGGGCTTTACGATGAATTAGATATGCTCCGTCACCCTGAACGCCTATAAAAAAAAAGACGAGAAATGGCTCAGTCTTTTTCTCAAAAGAAATCCTTCAATTTTCTTAAAGTAAACCCCCAAATAATGAATCCCGCTAGAGCCTGATAAATCAACAAGCCGATAGACCAACACAATTTTCAAATAGTTCGGGGACTTTACGATGAATTACATATGCTCCGTCACCCTGAACGTCTATACAAAATGGACGAGAAAAGATGCAGGTATACCGTCCATCATCAGAGCTGGACAAACTCCAAGGTTGCCAAGAGTGTGTGCTTTGAAAATTAAACTAAAACTTCGCACACGACAGGTTTCTATTTGAAAGTTTGAAATTCTAATACAACGCATTAAGATTTAAGTCCTATATAATCCGCTGCGATTAAACCCTACCGCGATTCACAGCAATACAACGCCATCTATTAAAGAAAACACAAATTACTTAAGGTTTCTATTTACTATTTGGACATACAAAAACATTGTTTTAGCAGCAAGAGGAAGCAAAAGAGTGCATTTAATAGCGCCCGGGCACGGTAAAAATGTGACGATTGCTGTGTTTGTTAATGCCACTGGAACCACTGGATTTTAAGGGCCAGCGCAACAATCATGAACTTTCAGAAAAATTGCCAGCTGGGACACTTGTCAGAATTGCCAAAAAAAGGGAGCATGACTCATGATCTATTTGTTAAGGTCATACCACTCCTAGGTAGACACAAGGTCCCTGATAAATGCTTGTTGAATTTTGATAGTGCTAAATCGCACATGTCATACAAGAAGTGGAGAAACATAACATTGTCCATTACTGCCTTCATCCAACACAACGCACGAAGTACAACACCTAGACAAGTCGATTAATAAATCCTTTGAGCATTACTGGGACGAAGGAGTTTTGCGAAGACGCATACAAATATCGTTAACGGATTTAAGGCAACGGGATTATTTCCTTTTAACCCCTAAGCTATTCCAGAAGAAGCGTACATTCCATCAGTTCTCACAAATTCGATTCCGGCAATATGAAGAGAGTGAAATTATCCCGATATTTCAAAATTAACTGTCAAGCGACCAAAACCCAATATTCCAACAGACCGACGAAACGTTTAAAACTCTATTACAGTTCAAAGGATTTTCAGCATCATCATTAAAACATTCTATAAATATTTATAGCTCCAGCTATCATCCATATCACCATCATGATTTAAACTATCTATAAATATTTATAGCTCCAGATACATCCCTTGTTGATTACAGTTTATCATCGAATGAATTTTCCGAAGATGAGACAGATAAAATTAATCATTTACCTGAAACAGCTTCAGCTGTGTTTCTTCATCCATATTAAATTTGCAAGACCATGTTGGCGAAACAAAGAACCAGTATAAGAAGAAAAGAAGTTCAAAGTATAATCGGCTGGCAAGATCATGGCGACTGTCTTTTGGGATACAGAAGGTATTTTACTTATCGATTATAAAGAACGTGGTGAGCCTATAACGGGACAGTACTATGCTTCTTTACTGGAAAGATTGAGAGAAGCCATCAAAAAAAAGCTGTCAAAAGGTGTGCTCCTTCTGCAAGACAATGCACCCGTTCACACGTGCCATGTTGCGGCGGCTGCCATTCCCCGATACGCCTTCGAAGAATTGAACCTACTACCCTACAGTCCAGATTAGTCACCCAGTGACTATTATTTATTTCCAAAAATGAAGAAAGAGCTGCGTGAAAAAAAAATTGACGACGATGAAGAAGTGAAGTCCGCAATTTCGGCCTATTTTGACACCAAAGACAAATCCTTTTTTTTTCGATGGTATAAACAAGTCATTTGAGAGATCTGAAAATGTATTAAGGTTAAGGGAGAATATATTGAAAAGGAAAAATAGTCTGGTGTTTAATTTCAACCTCCTTCCCTCTTATTCCGCGAACTTTTTGACCTCCCCTCGTACTTATATATGTAAATATTTATTATGATCTATGTATTTATATAGATATACTAGTTGACCCAGCGAACTTCGTACCGCCCTAAAAAAATAGGGGTTGTCCAGCGGACAAAATTGTGAATCTAAACCATTCTCAGATCCCCTTGAACACACACAAAAAATTTCATCAAAATCGGTCCAGTCGTTTAAGAGAAGTTCAGAGACATACATACTCACAGAAGAATTATATATATAAAGATATTTTATGTAGTATATATATATATATATATATATACATATATATGAGTGATGCGTGCACTGCCGTTCCCCTATGCACCGCCTAATCTTAGGTTATTTAAGAAAAGAAGTTTCATTTCAGTTGTGTGCTCCGTGCACACTAATTTTTATTTCTTAAGCCTTCTAAAATGTCTAAATCTATAGAAAATTTTACTAGAAAATCTTCCATCGATCCAGGCAGCAGACGGGACTTTATCATGTCCATATTATTATACATGCGTCTGTATAATGGCTTAACGTGCCTTCCGAAACACAGAGGAGTTCGAGATAGTAAGTTTTCAGTCATCCATCCAATGACCGACCGTTACGATAGTTGCTTAACCTCCACAATCGTAAGCCGAAAGCGCTTCGCCTACGCCATCAAGCTCATTAGCAAAGATTAAGTATTTTAAAGTCTATTACTGGCACCTCCCCAGTCCATGTTAAATGTGCGTCTTTTAGTTCAGTTCGATAGAATACACTTAACAGGCATAAAAAAGAGATTTGTAGAAAAATCAAAAGACATTCAAAAAGCTAAGTTTAAAGTCTCGTCTCGCAAGAACAAGATCATCCATGTGTTAGTTTTGAATGTAGTTGTTAAAACCGGTTTTAAACGAAAATCCTGGCTTAAAATGCTACAATGGGAACGGTCAAAATCACTGGTTGAAAAGAGATTTTGGTTCAAAACCGGATCATTTACAACGATACTTTTAATATGAATAAAATAGTTTTATTATATTTATTTTTAGCATTTATTAACTGTTTCATTGTTACTGAAGAAATTTTAGTAGAAAAAATCATCGCGGTCCAGGCAGCAAGCGGGATTCTAAAAGCACCTTCCGCTATGCGGGCCGATGCACTAACCAATTATATATTAATGGCCGTCACCAATTTCATCTAGTATTTCTTAGGCTGCAAGGTAGCGCCATCTCTTCGCATCGTAGGTAACCCGAAATGTCACCCGGCCGGATTTTATTCTAGTAAAAATTTCTTTATCAATGAAATAATTTGTACAGCACCACAAAAACGTTTCAGGGTCTTCCAAAAAAGCTGCCAAAGTCAAAAAACCACCAGTAGAAAAGAAAATTAATTACGACAGAGACTTAGACTGTATGTCCGAGGAGAATTTGCTCACCATCATCCAGTACTCGTACGTTGTGCCTTTCAAGAATCGCAGAAACAATTATTACTGCTTCTACTGCAAAGACTACTATCCCAAGCCTGAAGATTTGCGAGAACACACAGTCACTCACGACACGAAGCCGTTTCAACTCCTGATGGGTTATCGAAAAATGCCCAAAATCGACATCACAAGAATAGATTGCAGATTGTGTTCAACAAAAATCGAGGATATAAACATTTTCAAACAACACATAGATCAAGTGCACGGGAAAAAGATATTCTTCGAAGCACCAGACAAAATGCTCCTCTTCAAACTCACTTGGAACGATCTAGTCTGTGTTATGTGCAACGATGTGTTTGAAGACTTCAACACATTGAACACTCATATGGTAGGACATTTCAGCAATTACACATGCGATGTGTGCGGCTTATGTTTCTTGGAGAAACCTCGTTTAGACGCGCATTTGAAACGGCACAAGGACGACGAGAGACATACGTGTGAAGTGTGCGGCAAAGTGTTCAAATCCAACCATTATAAAGACATGCACGTGGATATAATTCATAAGAAGAAAGCTATAATAAGGTGTCCTAGGTGCGACGAGTGTTTCATGTCTTACGCTTTGAAGAACAAACATTTGACGGAGGCTCACGGACAGAACAGGACGTACCCTTGCAATTTGTGCGACAAAGTCTACAATAGACAGAAGACTTTGACGGAACACCAGCGGAGGAATCATCAGAAGGTGTTGAAACATCAATGTAAGTATTGCGATCAAAGATTTTATCTACCCTCCAGGTTGAAAGAACATATGGCAACGCATACGGGTGAGAGAAACTTTAGATGTGAATACTGCGAGAAGTCTTATCCTAGGTTAAAGTCTTTGCAATATCATATTAGGACCCACACTAATGATAGAAGGTATAGGTGCCATATATGCGGTCAGGCTTTCATACAGAACGCTAGTCTGAAGTCTCATATTAAGAGTCACCATCCAGAGTGTGATATCGATGGGTGTTATTTTTAGTTAGGTGATTTTCGGATTTCTAGTTTTGTTTCTAATAATGTAAATTAAGACGGAGCTGTGTTAAGCAGAAAGCGACTAGCGGGCATTTTTGAAGCTAGCGGAAAGCTAGTTCGGTGGCTTCACGATCAAAAGGTCTAAGTACTAAAACGGCTAACGAATAGAAAGCCTTTAGCAAGATGTCCAACTCTCAGATGGTCTGTATAGCAGAACGTCTGTTTATTATTTTGATTTTTTGGGGCTATGCAGTTCTAATGGGACTGTCGTCACTGCGACCTATAAGATCTATTGTGCCTCGCCACCAAGTTAAAGTATCTCTTTTAGCCGGACAGCTTCCAAGAAACTTAAAATGTTTCTAGCTTTTAGAGATTTGATCTCCTCTGGGTATTATCTCTCTCTCTCTCTTTCAGCCTCTCTCAACCCTTTGGCTGTAGGCCTCCTTCAAATTACGCCACCCGTCACGATCTTGTGCGTCTTGAAGCCAATGTTTCCCTGCTGTTCTTTTATTGTCTTCGTCCCAACGCATCTAAGGTCTTCCTGGAGGACGTTTTTGACACCAAGGTCGCCACTCAAGGAGCCGCTTGGTCCACGAATCTGTCTTGCGTGCCGTATGACCCGCCCATTCCCATTTCAGTCTGGTTACGCGGTCGATAACATGAGTGACCTTGCTCTGTTGTCTCAGCCATTCATTTGTCTTACTGCCCCTCAATGTGACTCCGACCAGTTTCCTCTCCAGTGCCCGCTGGGTCACACTCAACTTATGTAGTATCTCCTTAGTGAAAACCCAGGTTTCAGCACCATAAGTGAGAACTGACAGAATACATTGGTCAAATATGCGCTTTCTGTTCGGCCTTGAGATTCATTTTGAAGGCAAACTCGAGACAGGAATAGACTGCCCAGGCTAGGTATTATATGTCGTCCCAAATGAAATCTACGTTTGTGAATGAGAGAGAGGCCCACATTCGCATAGAAGGAGATGTTTTGATATTTCACGCTCCTGATTGCAGTATCTGCAAACATCAGTGTCACTCAATTTCATATGAAATTGGTGTCTGTTGAGTTTGCAGTGTCCAGTTAAGGCTCTTACGATAGCACGGATATTCGGCCTGCTACGTTATATTAACTCAACAGTCTGTTTTTTTCGAGTAACCCTCTGTAAGTGATTTAGCGTGCTCTAATCCTGGTTGGTTTTTAAGTATGATTGTGAAAGCAAAAAGCGGTCATTGGTAATTTTTGGCATAAGAGAGGTCTATGTTAGGCGGGCAAGGTATTTTCCATACAAACGTTCTAGAAGGATTCCTCCATGACTTTTTTCACTAAAGAAATGATTTTCATACATAAGATATAATCATTCCAACAGATTTTCTATATTAAATAAATCATAATTGTATTGACGTTGTAACAACAAAATGATTTGTAAATATTGTTACATTAGACTTTTGTGGAGTTTTTTTCGCTTGTTTTTCTCCGCAGCTAAAAACGAGTGGTAGGGAAAAAAGATTTTGGACGATCCAAAGAGTTGTACTATAACATCCAATTTGAATAAAGATAGATATATTGATTTCAGATTTCTGATTTCTGATTTTTTTTTTTATCTACACTAAAGACTGCTAGTTTGGAGCTTCAATAAGCATTTACAAAAAAGCAAAAATATAGCGGCATAGTATAACTACTCATTATTCTATGGATAGAATTGCTTTTAACATAATAATATATTTAATTTGCAAAGATCAAATCGTCGAGAGCCAAAACTCCAATGTCGCATTTTTTTTATACGCACGTCTTCTTCTGCGGGGAAACTGATCTGGGAAATTTTTTTTTATCTACACTAAAGACTGCTAGTTTGGAGCTTCAATAAGCATTTACAAAAAAGCAAAAATATAGCGGCATAGTATAACTACTCATTATTCTATGGGTAGAATTGCTTTTAACATAATAATATATTTAATTTTCAAAGATCAAATCGTCGAGAGCCAAAACTCCAATGTCGCATTTTATTTATACGCACGTCTTCTTCTGCGGGGAAACTGATCTGGGCGGGTGCCTCAATGGTGGCGGGTTTCGCATCCCGTCAACGGACGGGACGGTCTTTGGGGTCCGTCCTCCCCCACTCTTCACGCACCGCCCTCGGCGCGTTCAAGCCCACCGGGTGAGACCCGTTAGGGAGGCCCAGTGAGCGACCAGCGAGCGGTGGACTTAGGTGGGAGGGGATAGGACAGTCACTGTAGTCAGTCGTGGGCATTTTTATATATATATATTTTTTTGTTTTTTTTTATTTTTTTTTTGTTTGCCATCTTTTGTGCTTATATATTTCTTTTTTTTTACTGTCAAGTCGGGTCATTATGCGTGAAAGTCGGGGTGTTGTGTCCGGTGGTGGGGGCTCGACCCGGGAACCCGATGAGTCTTCCATGGAGTCCGGGATGAGCTCCCTTGGCAGCCCTCTGCTGCTGCTGTGTGTGCGAGAGCGGTCCTGGGGGCCAATCGCCTAACGGAAATGCTTTGGGAAACGCTAACGCTTACGATTTTATATTGTTATTTCTAGCCGCCTGAGGTTTTCGAATACCGCACGCTCATTTTTTTTAATATTGTTATTACCAATGCAAAAGAAAAAGAAAGAGCGCGAGGAATTTGAATACCTCAGGCGGCTAGAAAAAACAAAATAAAATCGTAAGCGTTAGCGTTTTCTAAAGCATTTACGTTAGGCGATTGGCCCTCTGGGCGGGCGCTAAGTCGCGCAGGTGCGCGTGCTCCGACCGGTCCGCTCGATCGAACATGCTGCTCGCCAATCTGTGTATAAAATCGTGGATATTTTCAATTTTTAGGTCTCTGGTTAATGTCGTGTTACGTACGTATCGTCCTGCGTTTGTGATTGCGCGTAGTGCGAGGTTTTGTTGGGCACGGAGGCGTTTTTTCATGCTCTCAGCTACCAGCGCATACCACGCAGGCGATGCGTACGTAAAAATGGGTCGGATGTAGAGTTTGTATATTGTTAATTTGATTCTGAGTGGTAGGTGCTTCTCAGTATCGGCCGTAATAGCGCTCTTGCCGTGTTAATTTTTGCTATTAGGCTGTTAATATGCGGCCGCATCGTTAGGCGTGAATCGATTGTGATGCCTAGGTAGGTTACCTTGTTTGTCCGCGGTATGGGTGTGTCTCGAATTTTGAGCGGCGGTGGTTGTTTGTATTGTCATCGCCTGTGTTTTGCTGATGTTGATAGTTAACCTCCATTTGTCCAGCCTGGGGTAAGCGCGTCTAATGTGGGTTGAACTTTCCTTACCGCATGTTTCAAATTCATCGAGGCAGCGTAGTAGGCGGTGTCATCGGCGTATAAGGCCAGCTTCGCGCCGCTTTCTACCGGAATGTCGTCCGTGTAGGCGGCATAGAGCGACAGAGGCAACTGCCTTGCGGTACACCGGCGCAAACTGGGCGAAACGTAGAAAGGTGGCCTTCCACGGCCACGCAAAAAGTCCTGTTTCGTAGGAAGGAAGCTATTGTGTTTAAGAGGCGTGATGGCGTGTTGGCGGTCGACAGCTTGTACAGCAAGCCCTCGTATGGGTATGGACACTGTCGAACGCCTTTTCCATGTCAAAGAGCACAATAGCAGAATACTCCCCTCTATTTAGTGTGGTCGTCAAATCGTGTAGCACCCTGGTTAACTGCAGCGTTGTAGAATGCCCCTGGCGGAAGCCGTACTGCTCTGAGCGTGGAGCTATGTGCGGAGCTAGATGCCTAAGTATCAACTTTTCCAAAATTTTTGATAAAGTCGATAGCAGAGTAATCGGTCGGTAACTGGCTGGTAAGGATGAGTTTTTTACCTGGCTTGTGTATCATAGTCACATGCGCCGTTGTAAATTCGTGTTAATGCAGCGATGGTCTTATGTGGTATTCGTCGAAGTGCGGCGTTTGTGATGTTGTCCAGGCCCGGGGCTTTCCGCGGCTTACACCTAGAAATCTCCCTCCGGATCTGTCCAGGTGAAAACACTATCGGGTCGTCTTCGGCAGCGGGCTGGTATGACAGACAACTATTCACGTGCGACTCTATAGTCAACACGTGCTCGTTGTCTGTCGTTGGGTTCGGGACGAACTGTTGGGCCAGGTGGTCGGCAAGAAGCTCAGCTCGGTCCTTAGCGTGGTATTTGGGTACGTTGTTACTATCGATGAGCGGTCTTACGGCTGTCTTAGCTTTGGTAAGTTGCTTACAGAGGCGATAAACAGAGGGCATGCTATCGCCCACTGTAAGCAAATGATTTTCCCATGAGGCAACGGCGTGTTTTTCCAACTCACGCTTGACGGTTTCCGTACATCGGTTGAGTTGGGTCTTGGTAGTAGGGCAGCGGGTGCGCAGCCATAGACGTCTGAGTCGGCGTTTTTCCTCAATAAGTATCATCACTCTGTGCGGTAAACCTGTGGAGCTTTTACCTACAGAGCGAGTGTGAGCGGCTGAATTTAGCGCCGACTCACCGCGGCGCTGCGAGCTCGTCTACTGCTTCATCAACATCACTGGCTGTGTGGATTAGACGTGTGGGTGTGTGTTGCGTCAAATGGTAGTTGAAAGCTTCCCAGTCGATACGCCGGCAGGGGGGGGGGGGGGGGGAATATTTACCTTGGAGGGTAGTTTGTTTATTTCTAACAAAACTGGTCGATGGTCGGAAGGAAGGCCCATCATCACTTCCTGGGTGATGGTATCGTCCACGCCCCTATACACCACCACATCGAGGATGTCTCCATTTCCGTCCGTATCGTACCTGGTGGGCTCGTCCGGTCCGAGAACAGCGTAATTGTGTATAAGAGCGTCATCGTATAACACCTGCCCTGCGGTGTTTATGGTGGTGGAATTCCAGCTCGTATACTTTGCATTTAGGTCTCCGGCTATGATGGTGGGATGCGGTTGCAATAGATCACGGAGCTCCTTGACGTCAAAGAGCTGGTTGGGTGGCCTGTATGCTGCGTAAAATCGTGTTACAGTACCTTGAAGCTCGACGTCTATCCCGAGAGCGTACCGGGACTTTAGCTTCACTATTGGGGCCGGTGTAGGTGCGCCCTTCTGGCGTGGACTCATCTTGCCTATAAACAAAATAATTACGAACACTAAAGTCAGTGCCCGGTTTGAGCAAAGTTTCGCTCACTAGTGCGATGTCGACGTCGTGCTCGCGCAGAAAGTGCGCAAGCAAGCGACGTTTACCTGTGAGCGACTGCGCATTCCAGTGTACCACCTTCAGTGTCCGGAATTTTGGGCCGTCATCTGAGCGAAGCATTGCTGGAGCTGTGTTGCCATCATTTTAGCGAACTGTTGAACCCATGCAGGCTCAGTGTTCGCTCCGGGTGTTTGTTCTGTTGTGGGGGCGGGGTTTGGGTCCGTAGCCGCCATCTTGGGGGCGTGTTCGGAGTGGGCGGTGCCCTTCCCACGTTTTCTTTTTCTCCAGCGGGTAGTTTTATTATCCGTCGCCGTCGAGGGTAATCTTGTTTTGGGTGCATTTGCAGGTGCCATCAATGACGAGGGAGCTGTCTCACTCACCTCGTTTGTTGTTATAGCCGCTCTTGTGATGGAGCCAGCGACGGGGCCCGTCTTGGCCACCGTACTCGCCTTTTTGTTGCGGGCTTCTTTCTTGTGAGCTGGGCAGGACGTGTGGTTCGCTGGATGAGCGCCTCCACAATTCACACAGGTAGCCGGGTCGATGCGTGGGCGGGGGCAGTCAACTGCTGCGTGGGGCTCACCACAACGGACGCAGGCCAAGGGCCGGTGGCATCCTTTCGAGGAGTGCCGAAAGCCCTGATACCTGTGGCACTGCGTCAATCCTCTTTTGCCTCTCCAAGCCTCTATCTTGACGCCCGGCATGCTAAGTAGCTCCGTGACACTATAGATATTTGGTATAGTACCTGGGGTCGGCTGTAAGGTGGCGAAGAAAATGCATCCGGGTCGCCCTGCTCGTGCCCGGATACGTTTCGCATACTCGACGGTGAAACCTTTAGAGGCTAGGGCTTCCTGGATCTGTGTCGGCTCTGTGTGGAAAGGCAGGCCTCTAATAGCTACCTTGACGCTCCTCTCCTCCGGGAGGGCATAGGAGTACCAACTCACACCGGCTCGTACTTTGTCTAAATTAGACAAGTACGCTTGTACGAGTCGGTACTCCCCTCCATCCACGGGGGAAAAACGTACCCCCATTCCAAAGGGCCTGGCGTTCGGAGGGTGCCCCAACTGCTCATGCAGGGCCTTAAAATAGCTGGTCCAGTCGGGCATCTTCTCGACTACTATAGGCGGATACCTGCGTTCTTTTGTGAGCTGTGGGTCTGCGTCTGGCATGGGTGCCGGAATCGCCGTCGATGTCGATGCCGATGTCGATGTCGTTTGCTTCGTCGACGGGTGGGCGAGTCTCGTAGTTGAGCTTTCTGAAATAGCCTCGTTACCATACCCTTTTTCAGATGGCGTGTTCATATCCGTCGATTGTGGGGTAGAAGTATTGATGCGTCGCGCCGTTGCCCGCTGCGTTTGTGGTGGCACGGGCGTTGATGCGATGCCTCTCGACGCTGGGGTGAGTTGCAGTGGTGGCGTGTCGGTTCTGTCGCCGCGGGTCACGCGGGCGGCAGTGTCGCTTGTCCGGAGTTTCGGGCGGCGTTGTTCGTGTCCGTTTCCCATACGGACCGTACCAGGGGACGTCCGGGTGCGGCTCTTCCACAAGCGAGCTGCTTATTGCCTGGAGCGCCTCCATCGCCAGACGGTCTGCGGGGCATAGGCACGAGGTTTTTCCGGATTCCCGCTCCAACAGTCGAGCATAGGTCGCCAGCCAACGATTCATCCTATCCGACACTAGGCCGGATTGGATGATCCGGGTCACCATCACTGTGTCAAATTCATATTTGGCACTACGCGATGGCGTCCCTTCCATCCTGGATGAATCGCTGGCGGCTCCCTCGGCTGTTGTAGCGGGACTTGCGGAGGGTAGGTTATGCCGTTTTTTGGAGGTGGGCGGCAGCGCTGGAGTTGCGAAGGAGTCGGTGGTCGTCGACGTCGTTTGCGGCGGGGTCGGCTGTTGTTTCGACGGCTGTGGCTGCGTCGAAGGCGGCGTTGGCGGTGGCGGATGGTCTGCCATTGTTACCGCGCGTGTGGGTGAGCCGTCGCGCGACCCCGCGGCTAATGGGGGGAACGATCCCCGCTGGCCGAGAAGCGGCCAGGCAAGATTCGCCTGCGCTTATCACAAGATAAGCCGGGAACACTTTGATTTTGATATCGGATCCGTGCGCGATTAAGTTTAGAAAATACTATGGCTCATTCGGTCCTTTTTATACGCGATTTTCAGCGTTAGCTAAGGTTGTCCCTATCGCACGGCATTTGCCAATGCGTGTCAGCAACAGTTTTTTCAAATACCTAATTCTCGAATGTCTCTCAGCCCGCGTCCGCTCTTAACATGGGTTCGTAGAACAAATTTTCGGTTGCTACATTAATCATGCCCGCTGGTCGTTTTCTGCTGAAAGCTGTTTTGCACCTTAAAAAGACATAATTTTACTTTTGTGTTCAGTATATTATTGCCTGTGCTGCATTGTCTGACGTTTTGTAGGTATACAATTTTGGCATAAAAATCATGAAAATTCAATATTATTTTTCCCGAAAATTGCCAGTTAGAGAATTTCTAAGACTTATTTAGCAATAATCGTAAAATATGTTGTGTCTTTGGCGCTTCCATGTCTTAGCTGTATGTTGTGTTCGTAAGGGGGAGTATTTTTCCCTCCCTATATTCTCAGTGCGCCATTAGTGTAAGGTTAGTTTTTTTATTTATTGTGTGATTGTTTTGAGTGCAAATTCAAATTGGATAACTAAATACTAGAGATGGGCCGACTAGCCGCCGACTAATCGGGAAAGACGACTATTCGGCATCGTTTATAGTCGGCGATTAGACGGCGACTATTCGGCAAAACATGCCGATTAAAATCGGCACATAATAATAAAATTAAACTCAAAACTTATGCTTGTTTAGAATATTTGAACAGTACCTAGAGAATGTATTTCAGATTACATACAGTCTTAAAAATTAAAAAAAAAATAAGGTAACATAATAAGAATTAGGAACTTACGAATCTGTCAGTAATTCAGATAACACAATGAATATCAAACATAACAAAATAGCAATGGTTAATAAGTATGTATTAATTGAGTAAAGTCTTAAGTGCCAGCGAGTCTTAAAGAAGTCCATAGGTAAAAAAAAATCCTTAGAGGCAAATTGTGATGTTGGAACATGAATATTTCGGCTTGATTTAGGGGACTCGTGTCGTGCAAGCCGAGTAGTGACGAAATATTCTGAACACCTTCTTAAGATTGGTATTAGAATGATCGGCATTGCAGAAAACTCGGCCGACTAGTCGGCAATTCGAAAACTGATTAGTCGGTTAGGCGGCAAATACTATAGTCGGCCCGTCTCTACTAAATACCTAAACCTTTTGAAGTGAAAATTCTACTCGGACGGGGTGTAAATGGAAAAATCCTGGGACATATAAAACGGGTATGCGTCACGAGCGTCACACGATTATATTTATATAAACGTGTGTGTGTTTGTGTTTGGGATGCGTGCGAAACTCTTCCCGACGAGCATGAAAGTTGGGAGGGTAACTCAGCGAAGACTGAAAGGCTACGAGCGTCACACGCGACAATATATATGTATATACAGGGCGTCCCACGGTTTTGCCACACGGAGGGAAAGTATATTAAATATTGAAGATAGGATACTTTACTGAAAGAAGACATCATTTTATTTTTTATAATAACTAGAACTGCATTCCAGATATTTTTTTAATCGCCTGCTACAACTGGGAATCAAACTCGTGAAATGCGAAACAAAAGAAAAATGTATTTTATGATAACCTCTAAAATTTAAAGAAGAGTTTTACTAGAAAAAAATCCACGCTGACCTGACAGCGGACGGGACTCGAACCCGCACCCTTCGCAATCCGGGCGAATGCACTGAACAATTATGCTACCACGGCCCTGATGGCCGCATCGAAATTATCCTAGCCTTAAGCTGCAAGATTTTTTTCTAGTAAAACTCTTCTCTAGATTTAAACATCTAGCAGTTAAATGCTTAAAAAAATTAAAACATAACCTCTAATATCTTCAATATTTAATATACTTTTCCTCCGTGTGACAAACTCGTGGGACGCCTTGTATATAAACATATATATTATGAGTGATGCGTGCGTTGCTCCAACAAATATGCTTTATGCACCACCTTATGTTAGGTTATTTAATAAAAGAAGTTTCACTTCAGAGGTGTGGTCCGTGCACACAATTTTTTTTCTACTATTTTTTTTACATAGCAATAATTATTTATGCGCTCGTTAAAGAACTATATCTACTTCTATTTTTATTGTCGATACGAATTTTCGTTGACCATTACGAAATTTAGTTGTCCAATTAGAAATAAGTACAGTAATAAGTTGTTCTTCAGTTTAGCACCTTGAAATAATATTTCTTCATCTTATCTTTGGCAAATATATGTTTTTTTAAGGTACTGTTATACGTCTTAAAGCTTCATACAAACAACTCTTAATGATTTTATTATTCAAATATCAAGAAAACGAAAAAGTATAAAAGTCTTTAATTTAATATACATACAGTTATTGTAACGAACATAATAATATATGATATAATAATGCATATGAGATAATGTTGTCATACTATCTTTGTTTATGAGGACATCAGATTTTTCCCTTAACCCTAGATAAAAAGTGTCTCTTACATAATACTATTCCAGGGCTCTGTACCCCTAGCACGAACCAATATCGAATTCGTATCGTTTGCGAGTCCGAAATGTTAATGCCAAATGTGTACTGATTTTTAGTTTACGTTACGTACTTTGTGGCGCTGCTGTTCAAGTTTCCATACAAAATTTGACATTGACATTTCGGTTTGCAAACTGTTCGAATTAGACAATGGTTCGTGCTAGGGGTACAGATTACAAAACAAAGGCAGATGGAGTGCACGGAACTAGAGTTACCATTAGTCCGGACTTTTTGACCATAGTCATAGGATTTTTAAAAATTACATTGAATATGAATAATAAAAGTACATATTGATTTAAATACCATTCCATTGTTTCTAAGTGCGTAATGGTACCATTTTGTGACTAAAAAGGCCGGACTTTTTTCGGAATGTCAGGATTTTTGTCAGGACTTTGGAAATTCTTAAATGGTAACCCTACACGGAACACTCAATGAGTGGCAACATAACAAATACGAAGTCCAAAGCGGGAGTTTTTGGCGGGATTTCATCGAGTGCGGTTGGCGTCATATTTTAATTACTCTTTAAATTCGTTCATAGTGAATATTGTGAAATAAAATTGGTTTGATTTTGTGTTACAATCGTCTGTGCATCTGAAGAATTAACGGAATCTTAAAAATATTCGCTATATCGAGCAAATGTATGTGAGAACATTATTGTAGTGTTGACTACCTCACAGAAGCTTGTCGAGAAAGCTGACTCGATACATTTTGTACCAAACACTCCAAGAAACATAATAATGCGTCACACCCACATTCTAATGTAAAATAAAGGAAGATTAATAAAAAAAATAAGACGATGGCTGCATGGCTTTGCCTCTACCTTTCCCAACAGGAAAGAATTGAACTAAAAAAAAAAGAAGTCCAAAGCGAATATCAATTTGCGTCAGTACACAACAAGGCATCGTGTTGTGAATGTTAAGTTTTTCTCAAAACTGTGCCGCCGTGTTTAAACATTGTAAAAACTTTTCACAAAGACAAAAAAGTCTTTACTTTCGACTTCGTATTTGCTTTGGTGGTACGCATTGAGTGTTCCGTGCGCTCCATCCATAGTAGAAGATCCGAACTTTTTTTTGTGTCTGGAAAATGCCTTACGCAATCTTCAACCACTGAGGGATCGAGAAGAAGGTATGTGGGACTCCTCTATGTCCTCTTCAGCCAGCCCTGGAGCTCGCTGATGTGAACAGGGCCCTACCTACGCCCTGAACAGGGCCACTAAAAACCAGACAATACTCCTGCACCGTCACCCGACACGCATTTTGAGTACCGCGGTCTCCCTAGTCCGAACCTACATCGACCTTCACCGAACTAATAATAAAATTAAACATATTTTATCATGACTTTAGTATATTCGAAAATATATAAAAAATGGGTTTCCTAAAGAATCCAGGACAGGCTATTTTTAATTTATTTAAAAAAAAATGCTACATCCAGATTATAAGTAAAGGTTGTCCTGACTTAATGTATAAAACATATAGAATGTGCAGCCGTTGGTTTACGTAACTAGCATCGATATACCTATTCATACCTGGCAACCCAGTAGTTCTCCCAGGTAAATAGTAGACAACCCAAGGGCTGCACATTTTATAAGGACAACATTATCTTTATTATCTTCATTTCGCAATTTTTTTTATTATAACTTTCATGGTCACTAACATTATAGATATTAACCGGATTGTTACCATGTACCTTGTTTTCCCGTGATCATGGTAACAATCCCGTTAATATCTATATATATATATTTTTTTATTTGAAATAGTCTGTCCATGATTTTTTTAGGCAACCCATTTTTAATATATTTTCTTATATACTAAATTCATGATAAAATATGTTTCATTCTATTATCAGCTCGGTAAAGGTCAATGTAGCTTCGGATCTTAGACTACTACCTTTTCTTCTGTAATCTGAGTTCCAGGGTATGAACTTCTCGTGTACTAAGTTTTATTCATATCTGTTTGGTTATTTAAATATTGTTTTTTTTATGAGTGACAAACATCACAAAGCAAAATAGTGAAAGTGCAACATAAAATTGGTTATATAATTTTAATGAATATTTATTGCATTAGATAATAATTATAAAATATGCATTTGGGATGTATGAAGTTTTAATTCTTACACTAATCTGTAATTTAATTCCGCCTTTATTATTTCGTATTTTCATGTCCATTTATAAATTAAACATAATAATAAGTAATGAATTGAAGAACATCACAATAATTATTTTCACAAACAGTTGTCGTTTTCGACAACTGATTTTTTTACATTGTATGTAGTGTGTAGGGTTGCCCCCGTACTTTATTATAAAGTATTGTACGTTATTTCTGGTAATTATACTCTATACTTTATGCTAACAGTAAAGTACAAGAAAATACTTTACTTAATGTGATTTGATTACTCGGGGATTAATTTTACATAAAATATACAAAAAGAGGTTGATGAATATTTTTTGCGTAAAACAGTCATATTCATTATGACGCCCTTAGCTTATTTAACATTGCAACATTTTCGTGGCTGTATGGCTTTGTACCATGACCTTTCCCATTGCTGAAAAGAAATACAGAGATTTTTTGGTAGGCACAAATTATTTAGTAGAAGTTGCTAGTTATTTAAGTAGCAACGTAAAATATATTTTTAAGCTTACTAATAAAGTGTCATAAAAAGTAATTTATTTTGGACACAATGTACTTTTTTTCTACCTATAATATCCGAATGTATTTTATTTCGACAAAAAAAGGTGGCAACCCTAGTAGTGTGTAAGATTTTGTTTTCATCTCTTTTTTTTCTTTTGAAACCGATCAGTATTATGCTATGAAAAATATTTATTTGAATTTTAATCAATTTTATAATGTATTATAATTTTATATATTATCCTATTGTAACGAATAGAATTTATGTAACCTGGTTAGATTTGATAGTTCAGCTATGCAAACAAACCTCAAATCAGCTACTTTAGAGCACCATAAATCGGCTAATAGGGGTGATGACGGGGTACAGTAAACGAAATTCTATTTAGTCCATCAGTTAGATGATCAAAAAATAATGGACACGTATTTTTTCTTTGGGCTATTGACTAAAAAATTAAAAAGTTTTAGCGCGTCAAAGTTTGGGAGTTGGGGCTCGTGACGTCACTTTTAAGTGAAAATTGTACCAAAACGTGACGTCATGCGACTTTTCAAATCAATATATCTCTGCAATGTTTATATTATGTGAAAAAAGAAAAAATACATGTCCAATACTTTTTGATAATCGAATATCTGATCTGATAAACGAAGAAAAAAAAATTAGTCATCATCCCTATTAATTTATTCAAAGCGCCATGGTCGAAATTTTATGCTGACCTAATATTCCGATTCGGCACACTTGCAAACATAAATATTAGCCATAAAATATAGGTTAAAAAAATTTACCATAAAAAAGACAGGCTGACTGCACAAGCACGTGGTCATTCAAATCCTATTGTTAGGGGTAGAAATCACTAAGAATTTAGTAGTTTAATTTAGTAGTGTCTTTCATTTATTTATTCATCGTACGAAAACGTGAGTTTAAATAAATCCAAATCATAAAGTCAAAAATGTTGCAGCTATTCTTTTTTAATTTCTACTGGATTTTTATATGTCTGCCATTCTTTTGATTGGCTCTCTCAACACAATGAAAATATGAAATGGTGCAATAATAAAAAAATGTATTGATTTCATGTTGACGAATGTTCTTAAATATGTGTAAATTAATTTATTGTAATCTATTTTAGATAGTAGTTTTAAATTGTCATAATAAATGCTAATATCACAATATGGTGGACGCTTATAGATGTAAATAAATAGTTATATTAAGTAGGTATTTAAATTAAATTAAATATATTTACATAGGAATCAACTGTAAAGGAATTGTAATAAGAGTAAATAAAATATATAATTTATAAGTTTTTAAATAAAAAATTGTGAAATTGTAAGTTTTTGTTTTTGTTATATAGTATAATTCTCTAGGATAGCTCCTAGAATTTAGTTACATTCATCTATTGCAGACCATAATGGAGATACAAAGGTGGTAATATTAACAGATAAAAAGTGCATAATGGACCCTATAGTGTAGGGTATCGCAATTGTAAGATTTAGGTAAATAGGCTTTACAATCGTGAAAAAAAATTAACATGAATAAGTGTTTTTTTTCTGTAGTTTTTTTTTATGCGTTCTTAATTCAAAACTACTACGAAAAATGACAACAAAAAATACAAAAATAATTTATTCAGTTTAGGCTTTACAAGCACATGTGAAAGTCGAAAGCTACGCCATCGGTTCGCAATAATACGGTGGGTGACATTGTACTGAAAAGATCCGGAAAGCAACTTAACAAGGGCTGCTTTTTTTCTTTTGGAAGTTTCCGTTACAGATCTATACTTTAAGTGAATATTAAAGTTTCTGTTTAATTACACTTTTCGATTGAAAATTACCAACCGGGCTTTCAACAATTGGCAATACTCACGAACGGTCCTAAGGTTTTTTTTTTGTTTTTATGTTTTTTCATGTATTTTTTTTCAAAGTGGATATTTTTTTCTTTTTTAATTTTACATCCCAGTTCCCACTTCTGGGGCATAGTCCTGCATATGCAGCCAGGACCAACTGTTTAACAGTTCATTGCGACGAACGGAGGTCGAGAATCGAGATAATAAAATTTTGCCCACCCATCCGATGACCGGCCATCGCGAACGTTGCTTAATTTCCACGATCGTAGACCAAACGTAACTAGCTAGTGCTAGTGGATCTGTCTATTACCTTTTCACACTTAATTAGCTGAGCCGATTTAGATGACCCGGGAAAAGGAGACATCCCTTCATAAGTAACCAATTGTTCCACGCTAACTAATTTGGAAATATATTAAATAAGTGCAAAGCACATGGGGACGCTTATTTTCCTGTGTATCTTGGGGGTACAGTGACATATAACAGTCAATTATAAGTATTTTTTCCCGTTCGTCAGGATATCTTTGCGCTGAAACAGTTCAAAACTTGATATACGTCAGAACTTCAGCAAACATAAAATATTTAGCGTTTACAACGCAATATCTGACATCATACAAAAATAAATTGAAAACAGTGGACCCAGAACAGAGCCCTGAGGGAAACCCGTTGCCATATAAGAATTTGAAATATACCGACTGACCTTCGACGACGACTTCAAATAAGGCGACAGAAAAGCCTAAAGAGTGGTGATGGTGGTGGTATTATATCCGCTAGCGAGATGACAATTTAGTCAGTAATAGCTAATGATTTACCTTGGCAAAGGTCCTTGAAAAATCAGTATAAATTACGTCAACGTACAAGCAGCAACAGTTTCAAGGTGAGTCGCAAAATTTACCAAATTAGGAACAGTACAACGAGCAACAAAGGAGTTGGTTTACATGACGTACCTTTTTGACGACCTCCGTGGCAAAGTGGTTTGTACGCCGGGTTTCATGGTGTCGCCGGCACGAGAGGTCCCAGGTTCGAATCCCAGTGGGTGCAGATGTTTGTGTGATGAATACGAGCATTTGTACACCAGTCAGGGATATTTAATATTTATTTCTATATAGATATACTTATATATGTACAGTATATGTATTCTTTCCGTTACCCTAGTATCCTATGACTATGACACAAGCCTTAGGGTACGGCCACAGTGTACGCTGGTTCAGAATCAGATTCAGAAAACAAGTTGGTCATAGTGACAGCAGGCAACAGGTTGCCCGCGGAGGGTTCGGAGTCAGAGACTTTATCGGAATGTTTAAGTCATTCTTGTTTCAGATTCTGAATTCACCAGCGCCCCGCTCGGACTGCAGGTAGGGTTGCCAACCCTACTATTAAATATAGTATCCTACTATATTAGGAGATCAAATACAATATTTCTAAAATATATATATATAGAAGGCGAAACTACTATATTTTGCTTAAAGCATATTTTTGTCAGTAAAAGCTTTCTTAAAATTTTATTAGAAATTGTTATTATAATATTAATAAGGCAAAGATCAGCAAAACTAAATCTATTTCAAAAATAAAGTAAATATTTTAGCCACATACTATATTTTCTTTATTTTTTTGCCAGTTCCTATATTTTTAGAAGTAACGCTTCGAAAATTGCTCACCCAAATTGCTGAAGTTGGTAACCCTAACTGCAGGTTATAGTTGTCTATGTAAACTTTTTCTTGGATGTATTCTAAACAAACATTTAGTGCCTTACTTCTTGTTTGCGATGTACTCTTGTTTCTTGATTTATATTTTAGAATTAATATAATAAATATAGAAGCACTTATCACGAAAGTTTTTCTTAACCCTGCTGTATGGGATAAAATAGACCATGTCGTTGATAGGTGCTGGCAAAACATCGCTGGAGAAATGAGTGTTGAAGGCAAAGAAATACTTTTTTTTGTAGTCGCATTTTTCATACAATTTATTATATTGTATTCTGAAACGCATATTGCGTCGTAATTATTCTTTCAGAAAGTATAGTATAAAATGTAAACATAAATTGAACAACAGGTAACACATACCTACTTACAGAACTTTTTTAGATACCCAATAATTCCATGAAATGATTCCCGCTTTAAAAAAATATTATTAGTTTTAAATTGTTAGGATTGATTTAAATATCCGATATAATGCAAAAAAATGAACTTTTCAACAGTGAGAAGTTACTTAATTGTTGAAATAAACTCAATCTTACATTTAAATAATCAATTATTATAAATCAGGTATCTGAAATTTCATCCACCTATTAATCACCCCAAAAATATTTTCCCTTAATCATTTTAAAAACCCCCCAAATTTGGGGGGAATCCCTCCAATCTGGCGTTATTGCTCGCGTCCGCGTCTTGTATTATCTGTCTCCACTGCGGCCATCACCTGCTTTCCTCAAGCTGACATCTCACAAGCCTGTTTTCTGTGTCTGAACCTGATTCTGAACCAGCGTGCAGTGTGGCCGTACCCATACATTAGTGATTATTTTAGCTAATTGGTGTGAGTGTTGGAAATATTTATTTATTAGGTGCATCCAGTTTACATTTAACTGCATGCAAAAGCAACTCAAAAACCTTAGGCTCCATTCACACCGCTGCTCTTGACTGTAGGTAGGGTAAATACCTTGGGCCAGGGATTTTCGCCGTCCCGTGTATCTGTGGCATGGTTCATGGACTAGTTAAACTACATTGTCGTCCATAATATTAAAAAAAACGAGAGAGTCTGACAGTAGTCGCGTATGATGTGTAACATTTGAAACCTCAGCTTACATAAGTAAAAAAAGAAATAAAACCTGCTATACAAAAGGAATAAGCCATTAGAAAATTATCTCCCACAAATTGCAGGAAATCGAGAGAAAAGATATTACACATCAAAAATTGAACTATTCCCATTTGATACTTGTCTTATTTGTACCTACTAACTTTACTAGTCTACTAAAATGTTGGTTTCCCGACTTGTCCAGGCACCAAATTACCCGTTACTCAAACCAACGAATTAATGAAGAACTGAAAAACAGTATTTGTTTATTGCATTTGTTTTTATTTAACCTATCAAATAAAATAACAAAGGAATAAATACTTAAAAATTAATCAAAATAGAAATAAATACTTAAAATAAATTGAAAGAGAAAATATTTTCGATTGAGTAACAAATACTAGAGGTGTTTGTTACTAAATCGAAAATATTTTAATATTTTAGTAACAAAAGTTAACTTGCCTGTAACAATATAGATATTTGAAGAATAACTTTAGATTGTGTCAAAAAATATATGGAAATTGCTGTATACACCTTAAAAAATAATTCACATAGACTTGTAATACCCATTTGTTTTTCTTTTTATGTAATAATTGTGATATTGTTATTGGTGTGTCAAATAAATAATAAATAAATAAATTAACGTACAGTTTCGATTCTGACATGGTTCTCTAAACCTAAAACTAAATTTAACATTAGTCTCATCTTTTCATTCTGTATACAGAATGACAAGGATCATCAGCCTATTAATGTCCACTTCTGGGGCACAGGCCTTCCCTATGGATGGATGTAATAGTGAGATTGGGCCATGACCTTGACGACCTCCGTGGCCGAGTGGTTTGTACGCCGGGTTTCATGGTGTCGCCGACTCGAGAGGTCCCGGGTTCGAACCCCGGTGGGGGCAGATGTTGGTGTGATGAATACCAACATTTGTACTCCAGTCATGGATGTTTAATACGTATTTCTATATAATAGTACATTACGATACGCGTGACCTAAGTTGCCTATGACCTAGTGCAGTAATGGACAACTTAGGCCACAAGTATCGTATACTATTTTATAGCAAGTGTGACATAAACCCGCCCCGGACGCGGGCAAGAGGGGGGGTAAATAAGCGAGCAGCACGTCTTCGCAAGCAAATTCGATTTATTCTCTCGTCGTCGCCATTTTTTAAATGCATTATACGCTGCTGTATACAGCCGTTTCGATTTTTGGGGCAACAAATTCAATGTCACCGACTTCGCCACTTCTTTAATTGCGTCCGGAACAATTTCACCGTTCTCGTATTCGCTTAGGTCGCTATCCGAACTGGCCATTTTCGACCAAAAGATACAATTCTCGCGGAATGAATTATAGCTAACCGTTTCTCCTTGTTTTGGCTGTCACTGAAAATTCCTAACCTATCGCTAATTTGTCATTTGTTTACTGTGAGTTTTTAAGCTCCAAATGACATTTAAATGTGTTTCCTTTTATTTTTTCTACATGAGTGAAGTTGGTCAATTCATTTACACACCGTGCAGAAATAGGCAACTTAGGTCACGGAAAAGCGTGCGTAAAGTGCGGGTTTAGGTCACACTGTGCTATAAATATACTTATATATGTATTCTATCCGTTACCCTAGTATCCCATAACACAAGCCTTATAGTGCTTACTTTGGGGCTAGGCTAATTGGTGTGAGTGTTGGAAATATTTATTTATTTATTATTTATTTACCTACCACGCGGGCCCAGTGCTAATTGGCGGGTGCTTACGACTGCAGATGCGGCCGGGACCAACGGCTTAACGTGCCTTTCCAAGAACGGAGGAACTCGAGATAGAAGATTTTTGGTCACCCATCCAATGACCGACCACTGCGAAAGTTTGCTTAACTTCAACGATCGCAGCCGAGCACGCTAACCACCCGCACCATCGAGCTCCTCATGGATACACTGTTGTCCAATTTAAGTTTAGGTTTAGATCATCATGTCAGAATCGACACCACTTAAGTTTATTGACAATGGGTTCTCATAAAAAAATTTTTGTTCCTTATAATATTTTTCTATGTACTTTAGAATGCTGCTTTAAAGATTTCTGACTAGAATAACTTTTATCGCAAACCATACACTGGAACAATCTTGCACCATGTTCTCTAACCGTGTGAACTTTCAATTCGTTATTACTAAAACAGCTGTAATTACAGTGCTGGCAGCATTTATTTTTTTCATCTAAATGCTCTTTCTTTATATGATTAGTCAAAGGAAATCTTCTTGTGAAAGCCTTATCACAGACGTTGCATTTATATTTTATCGGAGTAACCCCATGTGCATCGACTAAATGTTTCTGGCAAACGAAATAATATGCGAATCGGGCTGGACATTTGGGGCATTTGATTTTCTTCATCATTTCGTGAACTAGATTAACATGAATTTTTAGTTTGTTGCGAGTATCAAAACTTTTTCTGCAAGATTGACATGGGAATTCTCCGATCCCTCTATGGAGATTGTAAATGTGGATTTTTAGCCTGTTCTTCGCTATGAAACCTGCACCGCACTGTTCGCATACAAAATTCCTGTAGTGTGTGTTCATATGTTTCTCAATAGTTCCAAAGGTTTCGAAGTAAAAATTGCATATTTGACACTGGTATCCATTACCAAATATTTTCAATGGTACAACTCGGTCTGTTAATTTCAAATGCATTTTCTTCTTGTGATCTATGGACAAGTGTGTCTTCAGAGCGTTGAGATCTGGAATCGCTTGATTGCAGATTGTGCATTTTAAATCTGTGACTTCAGCATAGACAACCAAACAATCTGGACGACCTGGTCTATATTTCATTTTAACTAAAGCAACCAAGTTTTCTTTGTTATGACTCTTTTGGTGATCTCTCAGGATTTGAAGGTTCTCGAAATGGTCAGAACAATAGAAGCATGGGTATTTGTTATTGAATTTCCTTTGGAACGCAGTCAAATTGGAATATGTCAGAAGGGTGGTTATGTTTGTAATGTGACCTGATTTCTCCGATAGCAAAGCTTTGGTTTTTACTTTTGGCGAAAACGAGTCTTTCAGCATTTTCGCTGTTATCTTTCTACCTGCAATGAAGGGTAGCCTGGATGAAATATATAGTTTTATTATAAAGTGAATATTTTGTCGTTCAACTGTTGCATGTCGCTTACATTTTTAATTGTTTTTAATTTTTATTCAGTCCATATCACAATAAGTTCTTACTTTTAGTAGTTTTGGTTTTATGAAATCGGTTTTTATTTTTTGTTAAAATTATTTTTTACTAAACAATATATTTAATGATACATTAACATATACCTTTTAATTTTTCCAGGTGAGCAAAGTACCCAGTGCATATTGTTTGCAAATTCGGCCTATTTGGCAACGCTGGTAGACTGCCTTTTGGAAAACGGTCTAACAAGGCTTTTTCTCGAAAATCTAATTTCTCAGTTAGTAATTCTGAAACAAAATGTCGTGTATTACAGGTATATTACATTAAACATTGATGTATTCCCTTATCAACATTTTGCCCATCGGGATTTGAATCTAGGACCGCAGAGGGAGCGACACCTTACATACAATGGGCCCAATCTGAATTGGTGGGTGCTAACGATTGCAGTTCAAATAAACATTGATTTTATTGCCTTATTCAACATTTACGTCGTTGAGATTTGAACCTAGGACTTCAAAGGGAGCGACACTTTGTAAACCAGTGTAGGTACACTAATTAATTTTAAGAAGTTAAGCTACTTTCGCAATGGTCGGTCATTGGATGGGTGACCAAAAATATATTACCTCTAGCTCCTCCGTGCTTCGGAAGGCACGTTAAACCGTTGGTCCCCGCTGCATCTGCAGTCCGCACTGGGCGCGTTGAGTCATGGCCCAATTTCCCTATTCCATCCATAGGGAAGGCCTGTGCCCTAGCAATGGGGACATTAATAGGCTGACGATGATGATGATGATGAAGAGTGGAATAGTAGGATAACCACATACCTTCATTATGAAATTCTGACACAAAGTCATAGTGCGATAAATCTAAATCTCCATTGGCAACCTCTTCTTTTATTGTAATTATTTTTATTTCCTCTTGAAGTTCTTCTGTCACTGGTTCAACTGAATATAATGACGATATATTAGCCGTGATTATATTGCATTCATTGCATTCCAATGATTTGATTATTTAGATCATTGAGAATATAGTGTTTTTATCAAACTTTAAATAAATTTACACTACATATATAAGTATTTTTTTCGCATTTTTTCACGGAGCTCAACGGCAAGTTCACTTTTCAACGGTCCGCATGTGACTGTGAACCAAGAAGTGCTTGAGTGGAGTTCAAGCACTTCTTGATTGGGACACATTTTGAGCGCACGTGGTGTATCTAGGGTATTTAATATCGTTGGCAGACAAGCTTAAACAGACTGTGGGAGTTTACAGGAGAAGAATAGCCCTAAACAAATCTGAGTGGCGAAGATTAGAAACATCATTCCTTCAAAGATTCGAACATCAACTAGACATACGTAGAGGCTGGAGGAGGCCTTGATGATGTGGACACACTAAATCACTAAAAAAATTCAAATTTTCAATCATTGTTTAAAAACTGCTAGCTTTAATAAAGGCTTTTTTATTTTATATGTTTTATATAATTTGTTATTATTATTTTTTCTTGTCAAATATATTTATAGAATCAAATGAAATATAACACCTATTTATAATATAAATTCTGAATATTAATAATTAATTGAAAATAATTATAGTCCAGTCAAATTAGTGTATTAGTGTTTTTATATAATCATAGGTATCACTCTGCCTTTGTTATTAATTGATTGTTGTGCACGACAGGGTCCACGATTGTGCATAACTTTTTTAGTAACATTTTGAATAACTTATGAAACTCAATAAAATATTTAGTATTGCTTGCATAGTTCAAATAGTTATACAGAACGAATATATGCTGAATAATTATATAAATATTTTTAACATTCGCACTTATGAATCTGCCGCTAGAGGCGCTTGTGTAGCGTGAGGTCTCCGAAATGTCAAATGTTATTGCTTGTTAATTATGGCAAATATGAGTTACGTGTCAATGAGTGATGATTGAGTAACAAACACATAAACTTACACATTTATAATATTAAGTAGGATATACTTACTATTGTTGTTACAACTGATGAAAACAGTTTGTTTGTCACATTCAGTATTTATTGATTCAAGCAACAGTTTCTCTGATACCTGCACTTTAGTTTTAAAATGGAACGCATCTCTCAATTGCTGTACACATCTTGAACATATCAATGTTGTCATTCTTACATCATTACATAGCTGAAATTGTATGTAAACTTTGATTACATTAAACTACACACAGGTTTATTTTATGTGCAATGTGCGCATGCCTCTAATGTCAGATTGATTGAAAGCGGTGAATGTGTGCATCATCATCATCATCAGCCTATAAATGTCCCCACTGCTGGGACACAGGCCTTCCCTATGGACAGAATAGTGAGATAGGGCCATGACCCACCACGAGGGCCCAGTGCGGATTTGCGGGCTCAACAACTGCAGAAGCAGCCGGGACCAAGGTTTAACATGTCTTCCGATGCACGGAGGAACTTGAGATAGAAGATTTTTGGTCACCCATCAAATGACAGACCATAATAATAAACTTATTTTCTATAAACAAATAATTCCAAGAGAAACTTGTCATTTAATAAACTTCGATTTAGAGGTCTTAATCTCACATGATTATGTACTGTCCAATTTAACAATATCCTTTCGAGTCCAGTGCCTCCTTTGTAGTAAGAAAAATATGTTAAATAGAATATTTTTTTGAATATTTTCATATTGAGTACTAGGTACTGAAGCTCTCAAACCAATTGTGTGAATAGATTTAGAAGCAGAACATAGACGCAGGTTTATATACCAAATTACTTACGAATATATTAAAACAATCAACAAGAATTTCGGAATACACTTCGAGATTCCCATTGCAGTAATAATCTTTCATCAAATCACGGTGGGTTCCTTTGGTGAGACAACAACGGCATAGGCCGTAAGTTGTAGAACTTTTATTAGATTCCATATCATAAAATATTAGTATTAAACTAAAGTATTTATTTATTTTAGGAAGAAGTTATAAAATACGCGAAGACACGAATATGAACCCAACAACAACATAAACAAACAAACACGCTCACGTCAGTATAACAGTGACAGCCCACTCAGCCCAGGGTTCATTCTAATCTACACCCCGGGTGCAACTTATGTATGACACATTTTATCATATTAGTCCAGCCACTCACTTTAGGGAAAAAGGGGTCAATCTCGGAATTTGACCTAATAAGCTGGGTTGGGCTGGGGATCTAATAACTCGTGTACTTCATTTTGGCGTTCTAAAAGTTGTCTCAAAAGCCTCGTAAGTAAGGTATTCGAGGTCAAAGGTCACGTAAATGGGCGTTTTGCAATTATCTCCGTTTCTATGGTTCCAATCACTTCAACACCTATTATGAAAGGGGCCGTTCGTCAAGCACTATAAGGGGGCAGGGGGGTCTTTGCTTTGCTTATTTTTGATGACATGGGGGGGAGATAGTGATTACGTCAGCATCATGGATTCGGGTGCCATGGACTGAAGACTGTTAATTGGAATTAATATGTATACCAAAAATTCGAAAGAAGTTTGTTTTGTTCGTAATAGTACTTAATAACATTATAATATCTGTACCTTACTCTATGTTAAATACTGTGTCAATTAAGTTTTTTAAAATGAATATTATGTACATTAAAGTCCTCTATCCTAAGCCTATTCAAGTATTGCTGCTCATGAAGCTCACGAAAGCTCATGAATCAATAAAAAAAACACGAATACATAAAAGGAGAAACGCATATAGGTACCAATGTTTACGTAAGCATGGGGGGGGGGGGGCGTAAGAGCTTTGCTTACTTTTGCTGACAAGGGGGAGGAGGGGGTAAATAATTGTAATAAATCTGCTTACGTAATACTTGAACGGCCTCAAAATTAAAGATAAAAATATTTGCCACAACTTTTGTCTTGACTTTTTTTTTCTTTACCCATTTATTCACTTGAAACAATTAAATGCTAGATGTTTAAATGTAAAGGCGAATGCACGCATAGCGGAGGGTGCGGTTCTATGAAGCCTCGTCTGGTGCCTGGACCGTATGAAATTTTGTCCAGTTTTTAATTTACTTTAGAGCTGTGCAATGGACCCGATTCTAGCCTTATTTTCTAACCTTAAATTCATATTAACAACCGTATATCTTTGTCATGCTCTGTACAATATGAAAGGATAGACTTCTTGCTTTAGTTTAAAGATTACAGAATTAAGCCTGATATATATGAGGTTTTGAGCCGCCACGCCGCGCCTTTCCGCTAAGGAAACAAATGAAAATGGAAGACACTTTAACCCAAAAGTCACACACACTACAGATTGAACGGAAGAAAGCTATCGGTGGGCGTAATAAGAACAAAAGAGAGTAAAGGCGTGTCCGCTTCGCCTTTTCTTGAACAGAACATTGTTCGAAAACAAATAAGAGGTTTGGCCTAAATGTTTTGTCGAGCAAATACGCTTGAACGTGTTTGCCGGAGTTTGTAGAAAATATCACCCGCGTTCGTCTGTGGGGGATCCTTCATTTTATGTTGATTTTGGCGTAGAAAAACGTGTTTTGAGGTAACGACTATCATGATGGAGTGCATCGTGGAGTGAAATCCAGAGGCAATATTGGAATTATTCATATTGATACATGAAAGAGCCGTAATTTGGGATGCAACTGCAAATGAAAATAAACAAAAATGTCATTCTTTCGCGGAAGTGGCGGAGGTTATGTGAACTCTGTGAGCACAAAATGGCTTAACCACAAATCACAGTTCCATCGAGAAAAAAAAAGAGAACTAAATCAATTACAACCAAAACAATGTTCAGGTCTTCCTCGTAGCTGCTTATTTTTTTAAACTTTGTTTACTGAACAAAAAAATCGCAACGGACGGGAATTGTTTTGAACAACCAATGTATGTTCTACCTTAGGAGTAAATCTATGATTCTTATGATATTGTTTGTAACGTCAAGTCCGAGTGAAAATTTACACCTTGGGTGTAAATACGGAACGTAGCACAATATGACGTTTATAGTGTTGTACTACGAAATGCGAATTAAAAAATCGATTTATTCGTTTTTTTTACAAATTGCGTTTGGTTCGCTACTTATATTAGTATTTTATCAAGTCCATGAAAACCACGGAAAAATATGGTCAAAACGTGGTGATAGGTGAAAATGAAGATGTTTTATTAAAACAGTTTTTCACAGAATTAATTTAATAAAATCACATATCACTAAAATTAAATGTATATAATTCGATTCAAATAAGAATAGGAAAGCCAATGGCCTCTATCTGTCAAATGTCGCTTGAAAAGTACGGTTTGCAAAAAAAAAACTTGGAACCCTTTTTTAGCACTCCCCTAATTCAAGAATAAAAACCAAACATTTGTAAACGAACAATAACAAATATTGATAATTAATATTTTTTTTCACTTATTGAGCTTTAGCCATGAATGGTTGATAACCCAAATCGTCAACCAAATGATTTCAAACTTTCGTTTACATAAAGGATGCATGTTAGTATGTGACCTAGTAATAATGCACGATTATTCATAGTTCATAGTTTTTTTCTCTCAGTCTTAATAAATAAATATTATTAAAAATCGGTGGTTTTTTTCTCAATCTTAGTAAATAAATACACACATCAAAAGTGTCTAGGGATCAACATATATTTTTGCAATAACTTTTCTCCTGATTGATATTAATTAAAATTTTCTTTAAGGATTCATCAAATAAAGTGTTTTCGTTTGTCACAGTAACGATAAACCAAGTCACCTTTGCATTAATAAAGAAATTTGCCAATTTCCTAATAAAGGGATTTTTGACATTTGAACCACTAACACAAAAGTTCGAAAAAAAGACTGAAATAACAGTTTTCTCTAAAATTTTATTGGGTAACTTAAACAATTAATAATCCGTATTTCTACCGCGAACACTAACAACACAAGAACATCGGTTTGGCATACTCAAAATGAGTTCATCCAAATCACGCTGTGGAATGGCCGCCCATGTTCGTTGCAACAACAAAAAAAGGTCTTCTTGCGACTGGATACCCTCCATATTCGGCAGAGCTCTTCTCTGTAGCATATCCCATGCATGCTCAATCGGGTTCAAGTCTGGCGACTGAGCAGGCCAGGGCAGGACATTGATGTTAGCTGCGGCGAGAGTCTGTCTTACAACTCTTGCGGTGTGCGGTCGTGCATTATCATGCATTAACTGAAATAAGGGACCGATTTGCACTTGTAGAGGAACGATGACGTCTGATACAATCGTCTCAGCATAAATTTGAGCGTTGAGGTTGCCTCTGATCCAAATCAACTCAGTTCTTCCGCCGATCCAAATACCCGCCCATACCATGATGGTTCCACCACTATAAGGATGGACTTCCTGGCAGGATTTTAATCGCTGTTGGCGTCCAGGGGTTCTCCAGTGTCGTATACGTCTTGTATCCGGTCTCATACCAAAACGAGACTCATCAGAAAAGCACACGAAACGCCATTGTTCTTCTGCCCAATTTCTGTGTTCAAGAGCCCATTGATATCGAATCCTACGATTGTGCATTGCTATAGGTGGTACCCGTAGCGGTCTTCGGGAATGAAGGTTCACTTCATGCAAGCGGTTTCTGACTGTTTGGTCGCTAATTAAGTTCCCTGAAGAGTGATGAAGTCTCACGGCTAACATCATGGCGGTTATTGTTGGAGCTCTTCGAGTTAAGATTTGAATGTATCGGTCTTGTCTCCGTGTGGTGCAGCGATACCGTCCTCCATGGCGCTCAGCCACGGTACCAGTGCTTCGGTATCGTGTCCAAAGTCGACTGATAACACTCTGACTTGTATTCAGAGCTAAAGCCACAGTACGTTGCCGGGAACCAGCTTCTATCATTCCCACGGCTCTGAGCATTTCTTCCCTGCTTAAATGACGTCGCCGCTCCATAATAACGTTGGTTTTAATCAGTAGTAGGGAAACAGTAGCACTAATAATGTCTTCAATGCGTTGTATGTTTTTATAGGGAAAATATTGACAGCTGATTTTCATCTTTTACTCGAATTTGATTCACAGTTCCTGATTCAAATTATGAAATGCACCAAAAAGGATCCATATAAATTTATAAAATCATAAATTTATTACAAAGCCACATCTCAATCTCAAGAAATCCGCATAAAAATGCTTGATCCCTAGACACTTTTGATGTGTGTATTATTAAAAAAATCTGAAGCTTTTTCTCACTTAATCTTAGTTAATAAGTTTTATTAAATAAAAACTTTTTTTGCTCACTGTACCTATTTGGTTTGAATTTACAGCTATGACATCACAATGGCGCCCAGTCGGTCCTATTCTTAGTTGAATCGAACTTTAAGTATCTTTTAAATGACAAGCGTAGCCGATTCTTGGTCCATAAGTAAATAAAACATTTTACATTTGGACGAATAATCTCACGACAGGCTTTTAAATTTCTTGAACTTGAACAAATTAAAAATTCACCAAAAGGGCAAAGGAGAGGACTATTGCTCATAGATGAAGGATATGATATGCCTAGGAATTTCATGATCCGCCAAATTATTTGATTTATTACAGATTATGGAATTTGATTAATAGAAAACAAAGATTAACAAATAAAGTTTTTATTCTCCTATTAGTTCATAATAAAATTTATTATTGCACTTTAAATAACAACAGTAGATCTTCATTTGTTTAGTGAATATTATAAAAACAGATACGAAAGAAGGCATAAAATGAGAAAAAAAGGTAAGTAAAATCATATTTCCAGAATGTTTCTCTGCAAAATCACATCAATTCATGCTTTTTGTGATGGCTCCTAATATGACTCTTCAAACTACAATTTTGTATAAACGCATTACCGCATACAGGACAAACATATCTCCTGTCGTTCGTATGAATTCTCATATGTTCCTTCAAAGTTTTCTCTCTAGCATAAGACTTTTTGCATATGGAGCACTCGTATATCCTTTCCCCATTATGCTTCACCATATGGTGCCTTAACTCAACTTTTGTGAAACAACGGTATGGACACAATTCACAATAGACATCCTTCTGTTGTATATGAGTCCTCATATGTGTTGATAGGGAATATCTTCTATCAAAACACTTGTCGCACACATTACACTTGTATTCAATAGGAGCTACACCATGCACTAAAACCATATGTTTATGTCGTCTAAAATATTCGTTAAACCGTTCCGGACACCGATTACACTTATACTTTTTCACGTTCTCATGCACTGTCTCTTGATGTATTCTCCTCTTCTGTTGTGTAGTGAACTGTTTGTGGCAAACTTCACACTCGTACTTCTCCTGTTTGTTCGAATGCATATGGTAACCATGTATCCTCAATCTCTGCTTCGTCACAAACCCAGAGTCGCATTCCTCGCAAACATAATTCCTGTAATGCGTATTCATATGCCGTTCTATAGATCCAAATGTTTCGTAGAGATTCCCGCAAATCTGGCACTGGAAATTGTTTTCGCAAACTCTGAAAGGTATCACTCGATCGGACAATTCTAAATACATTGTCTTCTCGTGTACGCTTGTCAAATGAGTTTTCAGTTCCTTCAAAGTAGCCATAGGTTTTTCACAAATCGTGCATTTTAACCCGGCTACATCTACGTAGACGACTAAGCTGTCAGGTTTTCCGATTCTGTACTTCTTTAAGACGCATTGTGTCATGTTTTCTTTGGTGTGACTTGTTGATTGGTGATGCCTTAATTCTTCGAAGTCTTCAAACAGTTTCTCGCAGTAAAAGCACGGGTACGCCCTTTGGTGTTTCGCTTTGAAAGCCGTAACGTTTGAGAATTCTAACAGAGCTGCAATGTTAGCAGCGTGACTCAAACGCTCTAATGTATACGGGTTTTTCTCTGTCTCTATATCAACGTGTTTCTCGCGATATTTGGTTCGCTGAATTCTTTTCTTTTTAGGTGCGTTTAGTTCAGATTGAGATTTGCTTATGGTAATACACTTTTTAAGTCTCGTCTTTGGCTTCAAATCTCCATCGTCTAGTAAAGATTTCAATGTTTTCCCTGGAATCACTTTACCTGTAAACAATTTTTGGGTAAGTTCAATCTGATAGAAGTAATTCTGTATATATAGATGACTTTTTTATTATACGTCTCGGAAAAGCATTTGATTATTTTAATCTAGAATAGGGTATTTGACAAGTTTTAGAAAACGATCTTACATTATTGACTAATGTTTATGGAGTCTGTAAAAAGTGAATATTCATCATTCTGTTGTGTATTTCAGTAAAAATAACCAAATCAAAAACTCCATTTTCAAGTTGCCGCGATAACGTTTTTCATGGACGTCACACGACTGTTATTAAAACTCAAACGATACAATGTAATGACACTTTAACCGGACTTTTACTTGCGTGTGACGTCATTTTAGGCTTCGCCAATCCCAAGCGTTTTGGGTCACGTGAAAATAGATAAGGAAACTATTATCTTTTTCGTGAGTTTTTAGTAAAATTATGATTTTTTTTTGTTGTAAAAAAATAGTAAAAACCCCTGCCAATATTCATTCTAAACACAGATGCTAACAATTGGCACTTTTTTTTAATACTGTCAAATACCCTATTGATGAATTGAGAAATTTTACTAATAGTGTGACTTAGCTTTTATTTAATTCGACATAATGTCACTGACTTAAGTAAGCCTACGGTCTGCGGTGGGGAGATCTATTTACTGCACTGATATTTTCGTCTCCTATTCATGTGTTCCCAAGAAAAATAATTTATTTGAATTTTTAACTAAATATAAGGCTTTGAGTTCGATGGCGCAGGTGGATAGGTGACCAAAAATCTTCTATCTCGAGTTCCTCCGTGTTTCGGAAGATACGTTAAGCCGTTGGTCCCGGCTGCATCTGCAGTCGTTAGCACCCGCGAATCCGCACTGGGCCCGCATGGTGGATCATGGCCCATTCTCCCTATTACATCCATAGGGAAAGCCTGTGCTCCAGCAGTGGGGACATTAATAAGCTGATGATGATAATTCGGCTTTGGGCAAGACAAGGGGTACTGGCTGTAACTCATTCCGTTTACCGTCTAGATACCCGGGACAGACGGACAGTCAGACGACAGAGTGATAGCAATAGGGTTCCATTTTTACCCTTTGGGTACGGAACCCTAAAAAGTAAATAAACGATAGGTATAATTAAAAAGGATTTTTTTTTACGGTGTCATTAATTAAATACCTTCTAATTTCTTCAAATGCTTCGCAAAGTCTTGGCAGACATTTCCGAGTGATGCTCTAGTCGGTAAAGGTCGGAGTCTTCTGCCCACAAATCTTGACAATAGAGTATCCTCGCCTTCAACTAAGTCTGGACTCTTCACCACCGATGAACCTGTGCCTGGAACAATTTCAAAGATAATAAGTAACAATTCCGGGCGGGGGATGGTCAAACAAGAAACTTGCTTGATGATCACCTACTCTCAGTATCTGTCCGATACTGGGTTTGGCGAACGGGTTAGGGAGTAGCGCAAGTCGCAAGGATCCCCTAATCAAGGCCAGAGGACTATCCTTCACGAGGTTGCCGCCCGTTATTGGTCAAATACCTTCTGTAATTGACGTAACAGAAACCTCTGGCCGGACCACAAAATCCCGCATAGCCGAACCGTGGCGGCGCATAACCACACCCGGGCTCACATGGCCTAGGGGAATTAAATACCCCCTAAAACATTGTACCACACACCCTTGGGCAGGAGTCGTGTGCGTTATTTGGCATTTCCCGCCAAAGCCCAAAAACATTAAAATGAGTGCTGACAAAGAGATGACAGTACCCCAGGAGGGTATCGCGACTCGCGAGGAATCCCTCACCAAGCCTGGCTTGGTCTGTCCCGCGTATTCTGGGGGGGACAATCAGCGCTCAGGGAAGGGCACAAGCCTGGACCTGTCTGGCCTAGCTGAGGCCATAACTTCAGCCACAACAAGTAGTACAACACCTACACAAACACAGTGGACTGTGGTCGCCCATAAGCGCCCCTGCAAAGGGAAGACTGCTAATGCGGCGGCTACCCACAAACACTCAAACAAAGGCTCGCAGGGCCGAACAGAACGCAGTCGCCACAACCGGCGCGCGAGAAGGGAAGCCCTGCAGCCCAAAACCAAACAAAACACCACACAGTCGGTCACCGCAGCAGTGGAAACACAGCGCGAGCCTGTAGAAATACAGGGGGCCGACAAAACACACAACACAAACGCACAAAAACAACCACGACGGAGACCGAAACCGAGGGGTGATCGTGGTCGGCGGATCGCTGCGGAGGCTCCCACTGCTCCTGAAAAGGAGCAGCCTGCGACTGCGTGTGGATCGGGCGAGGCAGCTTCTACGAAGCGGCCACGCCTGGACGACACGCAGTCTCCAAGGGGGGATGCCAAACGCGCGAAAACCGACGCGAAGACGAAGCGGACGGTGAGCTACGCAGATGCGAGTAAATCGCATCTGAGAGTAGCGGTCACCACCGTCCCGCCGAGGGACCTCTCGGCTGAGCAGGCGGAACAGCTGAAGGAGACCATCGACGATGGGATCCTGCAGGCAGTTCTGACTCCGCAGTCTCCAGATGCGCAGGCTCCATCTTTCCGCGGGCGACCCTTCCTTTCGGACGGGGTGCTAGCGATGTGGTGTGAGGACGAAAACGCACTCAAGTGGCTGGAGCAAATGGTGAAAACCATCCCGTCACCCATACCGAACACCACATTAACGGTCATTAGGCTGTCGGATGTGAAGAAGAAACTCAGAGCTGGGCTTCTTCTCCACACCCGCATTACCGAGCCTGCCACACTGCAGAAACTCCTTTGTGCCCAGAACCCCTGGTACAAGGTCGAGTCCTGGCAGTGCTACGACATGACCGTTGATGACAAACCGGAGAGCAGTTCTAAGGAGAAGGTGGTCCACCTGATCCTTGGAATCCCCGAGGACCAAAAACAAACAATACTGGACAGGGAACGCCGTGTTGCACACATGTCTGGCAGTGGATACATCCGCTTTTTCGCGACAGACGAAGCAACAGTGGTTGACCCGACAGTAGCGACATCAAGTGCTACTACAGAGCAGGAAGGCGCTGCGATCCCGACACCGACCACCTCAGCTCCCCAACCGGGTCCGAGCGAGATGGAAGAGGAAGCAGGCCTGAGCTCTGAGGACAGCGTTAGCGACGAAGATGGCGTCCTTCGCAGTCCCTAGTAGCACCATCACCATTATGCAGACCAATCTCCAGCACAAACAGATAGCGGCGGCCACACTACGCAGGGTGCTGGAGACAAACAACACGACCGTCGCCCTGATTCAGGAACCCTGGATCAGAAATAATAGGATTTGCGGTCTGAACAACATCGGTGGTAAGTTACTTTTAAACACATCTATCGATAAACCAAGGACATGTATTTTTACACCCAAGTCTATAAAAACAACCATGCTTAACCAATTCTGTTCTAGAGACCTCACAGCTGTGACGATCCCCACAGATAACCAAACAGTCCTGGTACTAGCTTCGGTCTACATGCCGAATGAGGGGGAAATTCCTCCGAGGGAGCTGACCGAGCTGGTGCGACACTGCGAGGAGCACAAATGGGAGCTGATCGTAGCGGCTGACTGCAACGCACATCACTCACTGTGGGGAAGTAAGGACACAAACAAAAGGGGTGAGTTATTAACTGAATACTTATTCCAAACCAACCTTAACATCATGAACATTGGGACGGAGCCCACATTTGTTAGCTCTAGGTACCAAACTATCATAGATATAACACTAGCGACACACGCGGTGGCCAATCTAATCGAAGGATGGCACGTGTCAAACGAACCCTCCTTTGCAGACCACCGCAGGATATGTTTCCAATTACAATACAGACAAACAGACCCTGTTCCATATCGCAACCCCCGAAAAACAGATATAGCAAGGTACAAAGAACTGATAACTAAAACACTAAGCGAAATGCAAATACATGACGAAATTCTTGACATAAACAACATAGAAACAAACGTACAGTTCTACACTTCAGCACTTCTTAAAAGCTACGAACTGACGTGTCCTACCATCGTACCGAAAGGCCTGGGTAAAAGTTCCTGGTGGGGGCCAGAACTTGAAAGACTACGTAAGAAACTCAGGACACTTTTCAATCGAGCGAAAAATACCAGAACCAATGAGGACTGGGACAAATATAAAAAAGCACAAAAACACTACAAGAAGCGGATCAGATTCCGGAGTAGAGAAGGATGGCGCGGCTTCTGTAGTAGTGTCAATTCAACAAATCAAGCTGCCAGACTCAAGAAAGTTCTGTCCAAGGACAACTCCAACCTTCTTGGGTCTCTGAAAAGGGAAGACGGCACTTATACAAAAACAGAAGAAGAAGCCAATGCGGTGCTACTGGAAACCCACTTCCCAGGATGCCAACTGGCGCCTGGCTTTGAGTGGTTGACTGAGCACCACAATGCACCAACAACCCAGGAATGGGACCTGGCAAAAATAATAGTAACGGCGGAAAAGATAGAATGGGCTCTAAAAAGCTTTCAACCATTTAAGTCAGCAGGACTAGATGGTATATTCCCGGCGCTACTACAATGGAAACTCGACCAGGCAACCAGATACCTACAACCAATCTTTAGGGCCTGCCTGGCCTTCAAGTACATACCAAAACCATGGAGGGAGGCAAAAGTAGTCTTCTTACCGAAACCAGGCAAGGACGACTATACACAAGCCAAGTCCTTCAGACCAATAAGCCTAACCTCTTTTCTCTTGAAAACATTGGAAAGACTGGTAGACCGACACCTTAGGGATGGAGCACTAAGTAAGGCTCCGCTGCACCCTCAACAACATGCCTACAGAAAAGGCAGATCAACAGAGTCGGCACTGCATGCAGTAGTCCACAAAATAGAGTCGGCAATTACAAATAAAACCTCAACATTAGCAGCCTTCATAGACATAGAAGGTGCTTTTGACAAAACGATGCACAACAGCATTAACCACGCCCTAAGAAAACTCAAGGTGGACCAAGTCACCAGAGGTTGGATCACCGAACTGGTCGGCAAAAGGGCGGTTCAGATAGTGGGGAACGCTACCACGCGTGCGAAGGTAGTTAGAGGATGTCCCCAAGGGGGAGTCCTATCACCACTTCTCTGGAACATAGTAGTGGACAGTCTCATACGGAGTCTGAATGACAGAGGATACACTACTATTGGTTATGCGGACGACCTAACAATTCTGATAAATGGGAACGCTGAAAATGTCCTTTGCAAGGTTATGCGTTCAGCCCTTCAGATTGTGGAAAAATGGTGTGACGAACATCACTTGTCAGTAAACCCGAACAAGACAGAGCTAGTCCTTTTCACCAACAAAAGGAAGCTACCTGAACTACAGTTACCAAAACTGTTTAATACCAAACTCTCCCTATCAACACAAGTGAAATATCTGGGCGTAATCCTGGATAACAAACTGAATTGGGCGAGTCATATTGATATAAAAACAAAGAAGGCCTGCATAGCTTTTAATCAGTGTAGAAGACTAGTTGGTAAAAAGTGGGGTCTAAGTCCAAAGATCACCCTTTGGTTATACACAGCAGTCATCAGGCCCTCTATAACCTATGGTTCAGTTGTTTGGTGGCCCAGGACCCAACTGACCACAGTGAAATCCAAACTCCAAAGTCTACAACGCTTGGCGAGCGTAGCAGCAACTGGATGCATGAGAACAACTCCATCGGCTGCTTTAGAGTACCTCATGAATTTAAGACCATTGGACCTGGTCATACAAGAAGAGGCGAAAGCAGCAGCCTTGAGACTAAAATCTCTAGGATTATGGAGATTAAATACTGTAACAACACACTCCAATATTCTACAAAAGTGCACAAAGGAGATTCCACTCCTGGAGGCACCTATGGATAGAGTATTGAGTCAACACGTTTTTGATCGAAGATACAACATCCAACTTACCGCGGAAAAGGCAGATTATTCTGGCGCCGGGGAAGTTAGGATATACACGGATGGCTCCAAAACCAACAGTGGTACTGGAGCCGGTGTCTTCTCAAACGACCTGAATATAAAAATATCCACAACCTTAGGCAAACAAAGCACAATCTTCCAGGCGGAATGTATTGGCATTACCAGAGCGGCACAGGCGGTTGCAGCCAGAGACATCAGAGAGTATAACATCAAGATCATCTCTGACAGTGCATCCGTGCTTCAAGCCCTACGTAGCAACACAATAAACTCTGTCCAAGTAATGGAGTGCCACAAGGCACTTCAATCCATTGCGGTTAGCAACACGGTAACTCTGCAATGGATAAAAGGACACAGCAGCTCAATCGGAAATGACGCAGCAGACGAGTTGGCCAAGAGGGGAGCAGACACAAAAGTGTACGGTCCGGAACCTTTGCTGCCCATACCTCAGGCCCAAATTAAAACGTGGCTGCGTGAAATAACTCAAAAATCACACTTGATGGGGTGGAAAACAGGTGAAGGATGCCGGCAAACGAAAAACGCGGTTCCGGCGGTAAATAAAAGTTTTGCCCGCACCCTTACCAGACTAAATAGGGACAAACTTCGCAGGATTATAGGATCCCTGACTGGCCATTGTCCCCTAAACAAACACCTATATACAATAGGAGTAACGGACAGCCCCCTGTGCAGAGGATGCATGGAGGCGGAAGAAACGCCACAGCATGTCATCATGGAATGCAGGAGTGTGGCCGACCAACGGGCACGACTTCTCCAGTCACCAGAATCGTTTCCGGAAGCTTGCAGCAGCCTACCAAGGTTGCTTTCCTTCTGGACCGATTTAGGCTGGCTGGAGTAAACGGGAATGTTTTTGAGACACGCACAATGGTCCAATAATTAGGACTAAGTGCGGAAACCGCCCTGAAGAACTAACTAACTAACTAAAGTAACAATTCCTGCATGATTCTTTAAATCATAAATTTAACATTTTATTTTTTTATGGAGAATGACAAACATACGCTCTGTTGTCAAATTTAATTTTTGGTTTAGAGAATCTTGCGTGAATCGACACCGCTATGAATCTAAAGAACAGTGGCGGCGCTAGACCACATGTGGACGTCGGCGACATCAAGTTCGCGAGGCCTATTTTACTTCGCAGTAAAAAACCGTTAAATTAAGTGAGCCAAATTATAAAATAACGTATGAGTAAACGAGTTTTATAGTTGATAATCGAATGATGACAAAAAAATATTTACAAAAATAGAAATTTAATAACAAAAAATAGTGTTGCCAGACAGACGATTCTGAATACCCGTAAAGTACTACTCGCTTCCATCACGCACGTGTTCGAAAATAATAAAAGTCATTATCATCTGCTTAGCTTTTTCCCCGAATTGTTCGGGGTCGGCTACCTAAGCCAGGCCAGGAGAAACGAAAATAAATAGGTAACTTGTAAAATTTTTTTTTGCGAGGCCCCTCAGGCGCGAGGCCGTCGGCGGTGGCCGACGTCGCCGACGCCTAGCGCCGCCACTGCTAAAGAAAACCTTTTCCCTGCCCTATACGAACAAAAATTAGCACTTTAAAGTTCAATATTTAAAACATTGAATTTTAAACTGCAAATTTTTGTCAGTGTAGGGCGTCTACTAATGAAAAAAAATAAAATAAAATCATCTCTTGGTTACATGTATGGAAGCTAACATAAAAAAAAAATTTTCAAAGTTTTCTGGATTCCGATGGGATTCGAACTTGTACCTTTCGCAATCCGGGCGTACGTTTTCTAGTAAATCTCGCTGAAACGTTTCGTTTGAAACCTATGTGTCACATCATACAGCTGTCATTTGAATACAACTAATGTCACTTTGACGGGAAGTTTACATATTTCTCCGCCAATCCTACGCGTTTTGGGTGATCACGTGACAATAAATAAATAAATAAACTTATAAAAAGATAACTTCTTTGTATCTTTTTTGTAAAATTAATTAATATTATATACATCTTCAAAAACAGTAAAAATCACATGCCAATATTCATTATAAATACAGATGCCAACAATTGACTAATGTAGTTGACAGTATTCAACACTTTATTTTGAATACCGTCAAATAAACTTACATTACATACATTGTTAAATTTTATCCGTTGACTGTACGCTTGTTAACTTCATACCTTCAAATGTGTCGTTGCTATCTTCACTACTGTATAATAAGTGATCATCTCTTTGGCCCAACAACCACGATTCAACTTTAATATCAGTCTGCTCTTCTAACTTCACTCCATCAAACTTTTTCTTAGTTAAATCTGCAATATGCATGATAAATTTATACATTTTTAAAGTGAAACTTTAATTGTATCACCACCAAGTTTTGTGTTCATCTTTAGAATGTTGTATTCCATTTTAGATTGATATAAATAAAATTAAACCTTGACAACAAGCATCAGCGGTTCAATGGTAGAAAGCTATATTTGTTTGTTCCCAGTTGAGAAAGTTATTTTTTTTCCAAGCCCAATTAACATTAACCAACAAATTATAGGTACCTTTAATAAAATTATGTTTTAATTTATTTAAGCATTTAACTGCTAGATGTTTAAATCTAACGAAAAGTTTACTAGACAAAAATCCACGCTAACCAGACGGGACTCGAACCCGCACCCTTCGTTATCCGGGCGAATGCACTGACCGGTGTGCTACCGCCGCCTTGACGGCCGTGTCGAATTTTCTCTAGCCTTAGGCTGCAAGGCAGTGCGATCTCTTTGTATTGTAGGTAACCCACAATGTCATGTTGTTACCTTTAAAATTTTCTAACAGCTGCTTCTCAGTGTTCACAACCAGGATTTTGAAGCTACTTGCGTCTCTCAGTCTACTGATGCAATTGGAACAAATTAGTGTGGTTAAATCTGGTCTTGTTGATAACTGCAAATAGACAAAGAAATATATAGATCTATATACTAATACTATAATGGGGTCTACCTTGTATGGCAGAACTTTTATTATAGGTATTGTTTTAAACTTGCATAGTCACTAACATTATTGTAATTTATGTTATTTACGGGATATAACGACATGTTGGTTATTACAACCAATTGGCAAGATTTCGTCCGAAACACTTCAGTAAACAAACCACCTATAACAACACTGAATATAGTGAATTGCCGCTTAAAACAACTTGTAGCAAATGAATATTGAAAAAGTTTTTCATAGTAAACTTATCACTTCTTTCCTTCATGACAATTCATTATATATAACCATACTAGAGTCTGTGAGGAAAGAGAATAGGCATGGCGAAAAATGGAACTAACATTAAGATTTTTATTTGGCAATCATACCCAGCAATCTGTAAAATGTCAAAGTTTTGTATTGATACAGATTTGTTTGTTGTTGTGATTTCTTGCGGTTTTTTGTATTTAATCATGTCTAAATGGGGTAAAACCTTACAAATACGGTAGAAAAGCACTACAGCACCCTCCAATCTAAATCCCGTTCTCTTTCCGCACAGACTCTACATACATACATATCACAATAATATGACTACTTGTGTACATTGCTTATAACAACTATCAGACATAACGTCCGAAGCTATATGGTCACTTCAATGTTGTTATATTCGGTTTTGACTGTATGTACCTTGTTTTTAGCAAGTTCCCTATATTTCGGCACTGTTGCAAGCGCATTGATCACTGAGTAACTGAAGTAATTGCAAATAGCGGATGTGTGAACAGTGGTATAGGTATTGAAGGCAATAAAAGTTTACCAATAACATCCTACCCGCAATTACTTCAGTTATTCTGTTACCATGGCACTTGCAATAGTGCAGAATTATCGGAGACTTGCTAAAAAACAAGGTACATGGTAGCAAACTGTTAACAACATAAATTACAATATTCAATAATAGTTATACTCTTACTAGTAAGTAATTTAAAAAAAAGTTTTTCAAAGGTAGCTCATTAATAGTAATTAAAATCATACTCTTGAGCCTGTAAAGGACCAGAAACATAAGAGATATGTATAAAAGTCAGGATAGGCAGAGCTGTGGCACAGGGACACAAGAGTTACAAAAATAACAAAATTTAGATAGGCCACCAACCAGGCCCTGGTAAAAGTATATAAAAACGCATCTAAAACACATAACAACAATGTTTTATTTTATTAAAAAATTTAATATCATTATTGCCACATCTCAATCAGCGTTTTTTTGTACTCAACAAAAGCTAAGATGATCGGAACAGAGTTGGAAAGAACCAATTGGATATTTTTACAAAATAATATTCTTCTTTAACTTTCTTTCTTAATTTAATGTAATAATTCGTGACTACCACGAATACTAAAGTTCAGATAATCTTATCCATCAAACGTGTCTAATGATGAAAGTAAATTAATTGATAAAAATTGCATACTCACGCATAAATTAAAGCATTCCGCTAAAATATCGGAATAAACTTCGCGTATACTTTCCCAGCAATATTCCTTATTTAAATCTCTATGATTGCCTTTGCTGGAGCAACAACGACATTGGCCGTATTTAGTACCTGATGCTGTAGCAGCCATTATAAAATATTCTCTACAAATAAATGTTTTTATTAAAAGTACATTTTAAACACAAACAAACCTAGGGCAATAATAAACTCAGTTTTTAAAGATTTTTAAGTAAGGCAAAGGGAACAATGCTCTTACATCCTTGTCTTAAGTTACGATAATCTTCTTTTCTTTTTACATTAGTGTTAAATAAAAGACGTGCGCTCGGTGCAATGGTTTATTGCGAGACTGTTTGCTGCCTACGACACACACACATACATGACACCTCCACCCTTATTTTACTAATAACTTAATAACTAAAGAAGATCTTACTTACTAAAGTACATTGTATATCCTTACTATAAGTACCACGACATGTTACGACAATAATACAAGTTTAAGTATATACCTATACACATGTTACTAATTAAACCAAAAGTAATATTAAGAACTTAATCTATTTCTTCAAAACCATAGCGACCCGGTGGCTTACGGATTCTTAAAGGTCTACTACGATCAGGGCTACCCTGGTTCTCTCCACTCACATTATCTATGGCTTTGACTACCGACACACTTGGTTGATACGAGGGGCTGCTCACGAAAGCATCATCACCTGGCGCTACCACTGCCGCTGCCCCCGATGTTGCTATTGGACTTAACGTCTCCGCAATAGACTTATTATTGATATTATCTGCACTCAGTTCTGGTTCCTCACCACTGGTCATAGGAATTGCCATTGATTTCCGAGATTGTTTATTAAGTTCTAACTTGGACTTAACTATATCAAGGTTGACACTTCTACCATTCATACTACTACCTACTTTACTTGTAAATCTTTGTTTCAATTGGTCGATGTGTCTGTGGATTTGGTAATCGCTATTCCCTATTTGTCTTATGACTGTACCCTCTAACCACTTATCTGAGCCTCTATAGTCACGATACCAGACCTGCGCCCCCTGCACGAATTGCCGCTGTGCACCGCCCGCGTTCTGCTCGCTTCGCGCTTGCCGTACCCCCACTCGACGCTCCCTATCCGGTTTTATGTTGTCTAACCTCATACGTAAACTTCGACCCTGTAATATACGAGCTGGACTGTCTCCCGTAGTAGGATGCTCTGTGTTCCTATAGGCTAACAGAAACCTATTCAATGCTACTTCTACATCTTGGTTTTGTATAAAAGCCTTTTTAATCACACGCTTAATAATTTTAACAGCGTTTTCTGCGGCTCCGTTCGAAGCCGGGTGATAAGGGGCAGAAAAAATATGTTCTATACCATTATGGGTAAGGAAATTTTTAAATTCTGAACTCGAAAATGGTGGACCGTTGTCACTGACCGTTTGTTTAGGAAGTCCGAATTTAGACCACAAATTCCGTAGTACTGAGATTACTGCCTGCGCTGTTGTCTTTTTCATTTGTATCGCTTCGATCCATTTAGAACACGAATCTATTATCACTAAATACGTTAACCCACCTATTGGCCCTAAAAAATCCATATGAAGTCGAGACCAAGGCCTTGACGGCCAGGGCCACGAGTGTGGTGCTTGTGCAGGTGGTGCGTCGGCGACGGCTGCACACACAGCACACGCACGGCATTCCGCCTCAACCGCTTCATCAATACCCGGCCACCACACGTAACTACGGGCTAAAGCCTTTGTTTTTACTATACCCATATGTGGATCATGAAGTTCCGCAATTACTTTTTTTCTGTATGAAAAGGGTATTACTACGCGATGACCCCATAAAATACATCCTAATTCACAGTATAATTCGTTTTTCCTGCTAAAATAAGGTTTTAGTTCCTTGATATCGATATCTGAAGGCCAACCATCGACTATATAACTTAAAACGCGACTTAATATCGGATCGCCCTGGGTTCCCTTCCTAAGAACATTATAATCTAACAACAATGCTTCTGAGGAAAAATGTAAATAGGTTTGTTCTGGTAAGTCAGCTTCTGCTGAAACGAACTCATTTTTTTGGGACTCAATTAAACGTGAAAGGACATCGGCCGTATTTTTGTCCGTTCGTATATATTCGATAGTAAAATCGTATGCCGCCAGCTTAATAGCCCAGCGTTGCAACCGACTAGCTGCCGCCGTAGGTATCCCAATGTTAGGTCCGAAAATGCTTACAAGGGGTTTGTGATCCGTCCGAAGGACAAATTTTCTACCATATAAGTATTTATGAAATTTATCGACAGCGAAGACAATCGCCAGTGCCTCTTTATGTATCTGGCTGTAGTGTAACTCGTGAGAGGTGAGCGCGCGCGAGGCGTAGGCGATAACCCGCTCCTCGGGCGCGCTCCCCAGCGCAGCTGGCTCCCGCTGCGCCAGCACCGCGCCAATGCCGCGCGCGCTCGCGTCCACTGTCAACACCGTTTCGCACTTCATGTCGAAATGTGCTAACGCACTGGTGCTACAAAGAAACCCTTTAATACGTGTAAAGGCTGTATTTTGTTCTGTTCCCCATTTCCAATGTCTGCCCTTTTTTAAAAGATCGTAAAGGGGCGATAAGTACATACTCAAATTTTTTATAAATTTCCCGTAAAAATTGACCATCCCTATAAAAGATTTTAACTCAGTTACGTTATTGGGGTGAGGCATATTGGTGATTGCTTTCACTTTTTCCGGGTCTACACGCACTCCATTTTTATTGATAATAAATCCTAGATATCGAACTTCTTCTGCTAAAAATTCGCATTTGTTTTTTTTTATTTTTAAGCCATTTTTCTCTAAAATATCAAACACCTCTTTAATTGTTTTTAAATGGCTACCTAAATCCTTATTTTTTATCAAAATATCATCATAGAATACTAATACGTTATTCACGTTTTTAAATAGATTAACCATAATTTTTTGAAAAATTCCCGGACTCGACGAGAGTCCATACACTAAGCGACAATATTTGAATAACCCTCTGTGTGTGTTTATGACCGTATATTTCCTAGAATGCTCAGATAAAACGATCTGATTGTAAGCTTGGGAAAGATCAAGTTTGGTAAAAAATAAGTTTCCACTGAGATTACTGAATAGATCTTCCATTTTTGGAACCGGAAATCGATCAACATCTAAAACTTGATTAATTGTTACCTTGTAATCTGCACACAATCTCAAGTTACCATCGCTTTTGCGTACTACGACCAGTGGTGTGGCCCAGTCCGAGTGGTCGACCGGTTCGATGACGCCGGCGCGCAGCATGGCATCCAGCTCGGCGTCGACGCGCTCGCGCAGCGCATACGGCAGCGGCCGCGCCCGGCAGAATATGGGCTCGGCACCCTCACGCACGCACAGCTCTGCTGTGCCCCCCGCGTATCTTCCCAAGGTGTCGTCAAACAGGGACTTATGCCTAGAAATAATGTCATTTATTATATGTTTACCGTCCAGCTCCTTTTCGGCTAGGAAATGGTTTGATAAGTTAGGCTTAGGTATTTTAACAGGTATTTTTAATTCTGCTAACCACTGTCGTCCCAGTAAGTTAGTGGTTCCCTTATTTAAAACATACAAATCTAATCTTTTTATTACATTATTGTAACTAACTAACGTTTCTATGAACCCTAGTGGCCGGACAGCTGATCCATCGTAAAATTTTAATTGTAAACAACAAGGTTTCAACTCTAAATCGCTATATAATTTATTATAAACATTCTTACTAATGCAAGATAAGGCCGACCCTGTATCGACTTCCATATTTAACAAATGATTTTGAACCATAATGGTAATACACACCGGCTTATAATTGTTTAGCGACAATTGATGTATAGACTCGCTGATGTCTTCTTCTGTCTCGTTCGCACTTCCGTTATCGACTATACCGTCCCGCTCGCTCCACATGTGCATCCGTGTCCGATCGTCCCAGCGTCTCGCACCGCGCCGTCCGCGCCCCGCGCTTCGCCCTCTGCTGCCCGCACCGCGACTGGTCACGCGCCCGCCACGTGACGATGATTTCGCCTCACGGTCATGACTACCGCCATATTCTGACCATCTCGATCGATTCCTTTGATTGTTTTCCATCCTCTTGGTAATATTTTTTTGACACATTCTCCTTAGGTGACCGATCTCCCGACACCAACTGCACACGAAATCTTTATATGGACAATCAGCTGCTTGGTGTCTAAAGTCTCCGCACTTATCACACTCGCCGAGCCCGAACCTATTAACGCCTTCGGTACCATTTCGATCCACCGCACTCGCATCCCGCTCAGCAGCTTCCAAAGACAAGGCTAAGGTTACGGCCCGATTGTAAAGTAAATTTTCTTCGGCAAATAGTCTCTGTCTTATTATCTCGCTTTTTAAGCCACATACTAGTTGATCCCGCAAATTTTCGTCTAGATTTGAAGTAAATTCACAATTTTTTGATAGCTTTTTCAACTCCGTTACGTAGTCTGCTATAGTTTCGTTGTGCAGTTGTCGACGTTGACGAAACTTATATCTCTCCGCTAATACCGAAGGTTTAGGTTGTAGGCGGAAAGTAATTCTACCGCTCTGTTATATGATAAATTTGATGGTTTTAACGGGCTTGCTAAAGAGGATAACAGTTCGTAAGCGTCTTCCCCCATTACCGCAATTAATGTAGGTAGCTTGTGTTCGTCCGACACTTTATTCACTATGAAAAACATTTCCATTCTTTCTACATAATTCGTCCAATTTCCCGATTTCGTATCGAATTCACGCACTTGACCAACCGACATTTTGATAATTCAATAATTAAATCACTGATTTTATTCCTCGTTCGCCACTGTTAAATAAAAGACGTGCGCTCGGTGCAATGGTTTATTGCGAGACTGTTTGCTGCCTACGACACACACACATACATGACAATTAGAATGTCGGTGTGACGCATTCTAATGTTTCTTGGAGTGTTTGGCACGAAATTTATCGAGTTGGCTTTTTCGATAAGCTTCTGTGAGGTAGTAAACACTACAATAAAGTTCAAAAGCATAATGGTCAGTGCATTCGCCCGGATAGCGAAGGATGCGGGTTCGAGTCCCGTCTGCTGCCCTGGTCCGCGTGGAATTTTTTGTAGCATTATATTCAAAACAATATATCTATAAAACCGTAAGTAATATAAGCGTTTTAGTTATCCAGAAATAATATATGTACTAACCTGAAGGTACAGATTAAGCTTTTTGCGCCGTATGTCTTGTTCCTAAATTACTTACTTACTTACTGCTGCGGCGCAACGATCCAAAGTGGATCTTGGCCTCCGACACAAGGTGACGCCATGCTTTGCGATCCCAGGCCAGGTCCCGCCAGCCGTCGGCACCCAAAGACTGCAAGTCCCTCTGCACCTCGTCGCTCCAGCGGTATCTGGGACGTCCAACGGGCCGTCGTACTATCGGTCGCCCCATATACGCACTTTTCATAGCTCGATCCTCTCCCATTCTCTCTACATGCCCGAAGTTTAGCTGCTTTAATTTCTCCTATGTTCTATGTTGTGCTCGGACACTAGATTTTCCAGCTCGATGTTCGTCCGCACTCTCCATCTCTTTGAGTCGGCCCCAGGATCTTCCGCAGAATCCTTCTTTCGGCGACCAGCAACTTATTCTCCGCTCTAAGGGTTAGCGTCCAAGCCTCGCAACCATATATCAAGCTGTAATCACTGTGTTGTAGATCCGAATCTTGGTCTTTCTTGGTAATAGCTTGGAAACCAAGACCTTGTAAAGAGCAGCTGTGCACCTGAGTGCGTCTTGGATACGGGTGTCGATCTCCTCTTCTCTTCTGTTGGTGTCAGTTACCGTACAGCCCAGATATTTAAATTTACTGACGCCCTTATAGTTGGTTCCTTTCACAGTCAGATCCCTCCGTTTCTCTCTCGTGTTTTTGTACCTTTTCATGTGAAAGTACTCAGTCTTTTCGTGGCTTATTCTCAGACCAACCTTCCCACCTTCTTCCTCTAGAGTATCCGCCATCTTGCGGACTTCTTCTTCGCACTTTCCCAATAATGCTAGATTGTCCGGATACCCAACAATCTTGTGATTACCGTTCAACTCCACTCCGCCGCTGACCTCTCATACTTTTCGAATGACGTTTTCAAGTGCTGAGTTAAACAGTAACGGAGAAAGCGCATCTCCTTGTTTAAGACCAGTAACTACCTCGAATTCCTCAGACAGCTCAGTTCCTGCTCTAACCCTCATCCTGCTGTACTTAGTGGCCACCTCAACCATCCTCACTAGTTTTTGCGGTATTCCGAAGGACCATAAAATGCAGTATAATGTGTTCCTGTCAACACTATCGTACGCCTTTGTAAAATCCACTAAAAGACAGTGAATATTTTGCGCGTATTCCCATTTTTTTCCATCAGCTGCTTGAGAAGAAAGATTTGGTCGCACGTGCTGCGGTCGCGGCGAAATCCGCATTGATAGTCGCTTATAATTTTCTCTGCCAGTGGTTGCAGTCGGCCCAGGAGAACGTACGAAAAGACCTTGTATGCCGCAGGGAGCAGTGCAACTCCCGGGTAATTAGCACATATCTTTCGGCAGCCTTTTTTGTGAATGGGGCAAATGACACCAACATTCCACTCATCAGGTTGTATTTTGTTTTTTTACAATTTTGTAGGTATGTTACCTTACAAATATCTTCTTTTATACCTGATGTTTTGAAATGGGTTGAAAAATGTTTTTAATAGGGAAGATGCAAATATAATATTTATGAAAATTTCATGATTAAAATATTAAAAAAGTATAAAAGAAAGGCCACTGCAACATTTTATTCTACATACTGTTGTTTTTTAACAATAATTACGAATTAAAAATGACTTGAAAAAGAACGTATTTTAAATCACCAATCAGCGTTTAGTGACGTCACTCCTGTTATGACAACTAGGGGATATGGTTGAAAAGTGAATATTTTATGGGAATATTAATTGCGTTTTTTAATAAAAATGGTAGTTGATTTTATCAAAGCAGACTCCAGAAATTTACCAAGAGTTAGTGTTGACATGTTTGTAACTTTTTTGTCCAACGTGCAGAGTTTTCAAGTGTAGAAATGAAAGGAACTAAATTACTACGGTATGTATAAACTATAAATCGTAGTTGTTAAACTTTGAATTTATTCAGCGGCTTCTACACATAGCAGTTATTTGAGCTCAACAAGAGAATCTTACGGCGATAATGCAATCGGCTGTCCAAATTAAAAGAAAGAAGAAAGAAAGAATGGAGAATTTTGTACAGTAAAAAGTCGAGTTACTCCGGAGCATAAAGTACGTAAAAATGGGTATCGTATCGTGTTACAGTTATTTTAAATGAAACCGCAACGCTTGGTTTAGTTCTGCCAATGTGAAGATTGTACCACACATTTTAAACTTTATCCATTTTCGACGTTATTCTCTAACTGTAAAATAAAAAAAAATGGGTACGTGTACTTATGTAGACGCGTGAGAAGTTATCCTTCTTTCGCATCGTTTAAAATTAGTTTTTAATTGCATGCAAATAATTAATTATAATAAATTAATAAAAAATGGTTGCCTGTAAAGTCGGTTTTACGGGCGAAGATTTTACGTGACAACGTCTTTTTCTCGGTAGAATATTTATTGATATGAATATAATTAAATTGCACAATAGGAACAAGGAATTGAATGAAAATAAGAATTGCACAAATTTTAACTATAGAAATATATTTTGTTTACTAAAACATTGTACATGTAAACTTAAACTTAACACGAGAGACTTATCGTAACGTTACCGAGCGTTACACTTTTTCATAAGTGACTCCCAGCCGCAACCTAATTTAAGACGTTGTCACGTCAAAAAGTCTGGAAAAGGACACAGTCAATAAAGTTCAGTTTTAATTTGAAAAAATAAATAAATAATCAAAATATTCAATTAAAATCGCTACTGAATATAATTTATTAGAACATATGTGATTTGCACTTGTATGAAACTCAAACACGTATTCCGAATATACAAACTAGAAACATGTGGATAAATATTATAAATATGAATACCTATAACTGTTACTTCATTACAAAAAATAAAGATGCGGTTTTTGGTTCTACTACACCAATGGTCAAGAGATGGCGCTGTAGTCTCCTGAATCGCGCTTTGGTTCCGTTGTTCCAGATTAATAAATACTTTTGATATTATAAATATGAATACCTTTATCTGTTACTTTATTACAAAAAATAAAGATGTGGTTTTTGGTTCTACTACACCAATGGTCAAGAGATGGCGCTGTAGCCTCCTGAATCGCGCCTTGGTTCCGTTGTTCCAAATTAATAAATACTTTTGATAGGCCTTCACAATGCAGTCGTTAGCACCCACTAAATAGAGATTCTATTTCTATTTTGTTGGTAGATTTTCTTAATGTGCGGTAAACACAAAAGTAACGCATGAAGTTGGTCGCTAAAGCGACCAACTTCATGCTGTTAAAATTTTGTGTTACAGTGATGCGCGCGCATCTTAAAATTTCACTCTCATCATTTTTTCATAACGCGCCTAAAGAAGTATAACTTCAAAATATGTTATAGACAGGTTTTGTAAGTATTAGGTAGGTTACTAACGCGTTTTTACGTACAATCAGATTAATTAAGCAAGAATATAACAAGTATATTCGCTTACTTACGTCAAAGTGATCTTCACAGCATCGAAGAAGTCTTTGGAGAATAATTGGCATTTCTCTTCGCAGCTTGAAACTACTTTTTCTCAGTTTTGGCTCAATTAAATTAATTCCATCAAAAAACAAAAACAATGTATTTGGAAACTTTGTTGAAGTAGATGGACACATTGGCACAAAACATGAGTCAATACGGCATTTTTTCGGAATATTAGTGGTATTGTTATGATCACCTGATGTTGATGGATAGTCCATTTTAATTTTTTACAAAAAAAAATCTTGAATGTCGAATAATTATGCAAAAGTATGAAAGCCAGCGCCAGCGACGAACAAGTACGACCAGTGACAGACAGGATTGACGTCATCGGAACCATTGGTCCGTTTTCGAGCCAAAATTTAAACTGTCAATTTAAAACCGCATTTTTTCCGATAAATTACAATGTTTTAATTTTTTAATATATCTGTGGTTTATTCTACATGGAATTATTTAAAATGAAAATAAAAATATTGCATCTTCCCTATTATTGAAATAAACTAAAAACCACTATGAGTGAGTTTACTAACACTTACTATGCTCAGACCAAATAAAAAGTATAGACGGAGTCTGCCGAACCAAAAAGTGAAGCCGATAAAACTACGCCTCGCCGTGTACATACACAGTTACACGCACACACATGCAACGAAACTACGCCTTGGCTTCTCAGTCGAGCTATCCCGACGCGCGGAGTGTGACGTAATAATAAATAACAATATTTATTAGAGAAAATGCCGAATTGTGTAGTGAAAACGTGTAAAAACCAATCTTCCAAGAATAAAAAACAGGATGGAATCACATTTCATACGTAAGTAAAGTTATAAACTGCTATTTTCAATTAATCAAAATCAAATTTGAGGTTGTCGCTTTGTAAACAAAACCTGAACGAAATGTTGCCATGATTATTCGTTACAGTTTTACCCTTTTGTTGGGTAGCGTGAAATATAACGTAACGTTATTTTATTATATACATTGTGTGGCATACTTTTATATTATTCGAATATTGTAATGCATGGATAAACAATTACACGAAACACCTTTTTTCTTTATGTTTTCGTATAAATTTTTTGGGATGTAATACACATTATTTAATATACGTTCTTTTTAAGATTTCCTAATCGAGATCAAGATCTAAAAGAGAAGTGGATTGCAGTCATTCGTAAGAGTAGAAATGCACCATTGTGGCAACCAGCTTCCCGCAGCGTGGTTTGTTCGACTCATTTTCAGAGCGACGATTTGTAAAATAATAATATATTTGTAATTTTATTTGTATTGTACTTTTTAATGGCCTTTTTGACCCAAAATTCGCGATGTTTGTGGATTTATTTTATTATGTTCTTGTATAGGAACTAGTGATTATATTTTGTGTATTCTATAGAAAATTTCATGTACATTTTAATAAAAGAAACTGTTTATCAACATTTGTATATGCTTTTCGTTTTATCGACATAAAGTTGAGATGACTGATTTGTAAGCGATTTCAAGTGCCTTGTTGCGAGTGCTTGAAACTATAAAATGAACAAACCTATTCCATCCGAGACTTGTAACTAAAGTAAAATAATCAATCCAACATAATTAAGCGTCAACACATAAATCAAGGCACTTGGATCTCGCATTTGTTTTTATCAACACTTGCAACACGACACCTTTTTTTCTGTTGCGTGTTATATTTTATAATTGTATTTGGTAAGTTATTATATACATTCATTCATATATAGTACATTCTATATGTACAAAAACCTGGATTTATAATTTACAAATTTTGAAAATACACATTTTACCTATTTAAACGATTTTTTATTATCTTTCCTGAGTTTACCATAATGTATTTAAAATAAATTATAGACATGACGCATTGTGTACACACTGCTTTATTGAAAATTTTATGGAGAATCCAAATATACGTTTGTGAAGGGTATTTTTACAAAATAACAGAGAAATCGGCAGAACAATGCAATCGTTCCCACCCAACGGGCGGGCGGTCCATAAAGAAGTCCGGCATTTGTAGGTGAGAACGGCGTATGACCTTTGGCTCACGAGAGGTTTAGAGAATAAGCTTACGATATTTTTTTCTAATATTTTATAACGTTATTAAAAAAGTAATAACGTTATTACATTTTTCTAATATTGGGGTGTTTTATATGACTATGGTAACACTGGCTAATGCACTACATACATAAAAAACCGGCTTCACTTTTTGGTTCGGCAGACTCCGTCTTTACTTTTTATTTGGTCTGAGTTACTATGGTATCTTTCTTGTTTTCATACAGTGGGTTTATTTTCATACATATAAATTTACTTACATTAGCTTTTTTGATTTTAGTTTTTTATAGTGATGACTGCCCAGTGTTGGAAGGTCCGATTTTTAAAAATCGGGAGGCGTTATAGAAAAAAAACAATAGATGTATGAAAGAGCTAATGTGTTTCTGTGGCTTCTGCAGCCCCTCAAAGCTCTTTTTTTAGAAAATAACCTTTATTTTACAATAATTAAGGTTACCTACATTATTAATGGCGGAAAATGCAACTCAACATGCAATTTCATCATCAACAGTCTATCTTAGTCCACTGCTGGACATAGGCCTCTCCAATTGCACGCCACTCAGATCGATCTTGGGCTACTCGCATCCACCTTGCGCAAATCGTCACTCAATCGTGTCTGAGGACGTCCTACACTACGATTGCCTAGACGCGGTTGCACTCCAGAACTCTTCTACCCCAACGGTTATCGGTTCTCGCCACTTGCTAATCCGGTGGGCTATGTCGATAACTCTGGTTCTCTGTCGGATTACCACATTTCTGGTGCGATCCTTCAGAGAAACGCCTAGCATAGCCCTTTCCATAGCGCGCTGAGCGTCTTTGAACCTGTGGACCAGCCATACCGTCGGTGTCAGTGACTTGGCAACGCTGCAGTGACTCCAGGACAGACTAGACTTCAATCGAATCAAAGGCCTTCTCATAGTCCACAAATGCTAGGCACAGGAGCTGATTGTACTCTTCAGTCTTCTGTATAATCTGCCGCACTGGGTGGATGTGGTCTATGGTGCCGTATCCGCTCCGAAACCCAGCCTGTTCCGGTGGTTCGAAGTCATCAAGTCTTCGCGCAAGACGGTGCGCGATCGGTCTTGAGAACAGCTTATAGACGTGGCTTAGAAGGGATAGGGGTCGATAGTTCATAAGTAGGGTCTTGTCCCCCTTTTTAAAGAACAATACGCCCATGCAATGCAATGCAAACATGCAATTTAAAAAAGAAAATCGTATTCTAAGAAAAACAGGAGATTCATGTAGAAAAACAGTAGAACAGGAGAAATTTCAGAAAAACAGATCTCCTGAAAAATCGGTAGACCTGACAACACTGTGACTCCCTATAGTTATAATCTCCTTGAGTCGGGCACAAGGAACTTATATACTAACTGGAATGCTTACGAAACAATATGGGAATTCAAAAATGTACTCCAACTAGTTATACTGTATATAATTGCAGTTGCACGTGTGGTAAGCTTGGTGGAGCTTGCTACGCCTTCAACAGATTGTCAATCATCATGTCAAGGGAAGTGGTTCGGTCGTGTTATTTCGCAACAGTCCATTCCTTGTTACAGTATGGCGCAGAGTTATGGAGGCGGACTGCTGACTGGAGGCGAGCTTTCAGATTGCAGAAACGGGCCATACGTGCAATTGTTAAAATAAGGTCGGATGAATCAGCACGACCTTATTTGAAAGAACTCGGAGTTTTAACTCTCCCATCCATAGTCTTTCAAATTTACTGTTTTACAGTAAAAACAGTGACAAACATTCACACAACACTCGAAATGCGAATAAGCTGACCAGTGAGCAGAGAACTTTGATCAAATCGAGCAGGCTAACTCATATCATGGGTTCGACGGTTTATAACTTGTTACCATAGTTGGTCACTAACGCAGTCTCTTAATATTTTTAAACATAAATTAAAGTTATGGCTCATTGAAAGAACTTTTTATAATGTCGATGAGTTTTTGAATGATAAATCCTTGCATTAATTAGACTGATTAATATATTTTTCTATAATATTTAATGACTATTTTTTTAATCATTATTTTTTTATGAATTTGTATGTAACATTTAACTTTATTGAGTTTAAATATTGTATTTTAATATAATTTGAAATTGACATAGGAATTGAATGTTGACATTTTTGAATTCATTGAAAGTATAGTTAATGCTCTATGTATTTCTATTATAAAATTTATGATTGACGTGTAATTTATTACGAAATAAATGATTATGATTAATTATACATAGTCTATTTTTGTTTCTACCTTTATAAGGGGGAAAATACTCCTAGCGCTACACGACAAAAGTGGAATCTGCCCCTCTCTTGCAACTGTTTGGGATGAGGGCTACCGTTTTCTGTCTCACCAGATGGCGCCACTGTTGAGTGAGGTCCTAAATTGTAACTTTTAAAGTTTATTAATACGCACATGAAATCAAAGGTTACATTTAGATCGTATTTTAACACAAAAGAACCATATCCTAAACATAATAGGCCATGCCACAGTGACGCCCAGTTCCGTTTTATTCGGAAAAAATGGGAACATAATCATTTTATTAAGCTCATATTTTTAATAACTGACATTCATTGCCACATAACTCATATTTGCCATAATTAAGCCGAATTGTTACCAATTATTCACAACATTATTTTAATAAGAAATAAACCCGCGTAGTCAACCAACAAGCAATAACATTTGACATTTCGGAGACCTACACTAGCCCCTCTAGCGGCGGATTCATAAGCGATAGCCCTCATTCAGCTATGCTCTTGAAACGATTTTGAGGGTCGCGTAAGCATTCCAGTTAGTATACAAGTTCCTTGGTCGGGCTCGCTCTCTCGCCGCTAAAGAGCGAGATGTAAACTGCTTTATGAATGAGATTACTTCGGTGCTCTCTATTGGCTGACAAGGGAAGTTCGTAAAATGCAATAATGTTGGCATATAATCTTTCTTATATATTAAAGGTTATTAGTTTTTATGCAATAATACACATATAATATGGGATTCTTTATTTAAATTCTATCTCCTATTTGTTGTATGTACATTTAGTACTTAAATAAAACAAACTATTCTCCATCGTAATGACGTCACTGTCAAGATTGAAAAATAACGGCGCAACTGACATTAATGGCAGAACTACATTTATCTGATGTGCTGTGTTCTAATTCTAACGCATTGAATGGGTAGAGTCTGTGCGGAAAGAGAATGGGATTAGATTGGAGGGTGCTGTAGTGCTTTTCTACCGTATTTGTAAGGTTTTACCCCTTTTAGACATGATTAAATACAAAAAACCGCAAGAAATCACAACATGAAACAAATCCGTATCAATACAAAACTTTGACGTTTTACAGATTGCTGAGTTTGATTGCCAAATAAAAATCTTAATGTTAGTTCCGTTTTTCGCCACGCCCATTCTCTTTCCGCACAGACTCTATCAGTTACATACATTTCGTTAAAACTACACTTGTGCGTCTCGTTTTCTGTTGTGATGGCTTCTACTGTGTCGCATCAGAAGAGCCTCTGATTGTATCAGAGAAGAGGGGTAGCGGCCGTTTGACGACACATCTAGGGTTACCCGTTTAGGAATTAGAAAATTCCTGACAAAGCCTACAATTTCGATAAAAGTTCGTACTTCAAAGATTTTATATTGTGTTTTATATAAATGAAAAGTTAAAAAAGATAAAGATCAAAAATTATTTTATATCATTTAAAATCTAAATTATACTCAAAACTTAAAAACTAACATCATAAAAGAAATAAATTATCATTTTCAGTTTTACGGGATTTAGCAATGAAGAATTTTTCATTTTTTTTAAATATATCAATTGTAAAAATTAAAGTTATATGAAACAAAAATTTTAAAGAATCATTAAAATATCTGTACAAATGAAAAAGTAATGGGACTTTAAAGTAGCGCCTGTAACAATAATTTCGTTTCATGCGGCAGGCCAGCGTGTGACCTCACTTCACCTAGTCGGCGCAGCGGGTATACACTTGAAAATGTATAAATTTATTGGCGTGCTGTTTTTTGCGCCGCCCGTGTCGTGTTTTGTTTATTATAATATAATAATGGGTGAGGCTAATAAACTTTTTTTTGTGTACCAAGTGACTCGACTACGAGAAAGAAATGGTGCAAACTAATGAAACGTGACTTAATTGGACTGAAAAGCACAAAATATGTGTGTGATGACGATATAGCAATCAACAACTTAACAAAAATTGATTATAAAACGTTTGATATTATAACCATCGTTATTTTTAGTTAAACAAATAAAAATATTATTGCATATTTAATAATGTTCCGTTGAATACGTAGACACAGCCTCACATCTAGTGGAACGTAACCAATTTATAAAATTAAACCGCATTACTATATTAGATAAGTAGTACTTACTTAAAAAGTTTAACTCCTTCAGCACTAACGGATTTGAAGAAAAAAAAATCCATCACTGCGTATATATCAATTTTAGATAAATTATCAGTTTGTCCTTTTACGCAATCATTTTCCATTATGTTAAAATAGAAATTACACTACTTATAAATAATCAACAAACAGCTGTACGTAAAATCGGTATCTACAAGCAACGCAAGCGATCTCAACTATAGGTGAAATGACGTCAGAGGCCCAAATCGTAAGTGTTTCTCAATCATTTATTGACGGATTTCAAAAAAAAAGGAGACCCGGCACTTTTCATAGAAAAAATGCTAAACTTGTATACAGTTTAATTTGGTCTCAAAATAAAGCCAAAATTATTTGCTACATAAAACTACTTTCGCCTTATTTTTAGTGAATCGTGGAAAGAAGTTATATAATAATTAATATTTTTTGATATGGAAACCCTAAATCTTCAAGGAACAGAATTTTACTTCAAAATATTGACTACCATGATTCCTTTACTTTTTCTAAATAAAAAACCAAATGTCAATTTGACAATCCTAAAATATAAACAAAAAATCATTCGCATCCGCTCCCGCGTACTGTGATTGTGAAAGTTCTCTGTTGTGATTGCCTTTTTATCCGTTATTTCTCTTGACGACCCGGCTACATATAGAGGTTATATTGACAAACCTACGTATTTGACATTGACAGCTAGCTGCTGATGACGAATATTGCCAGACTACGTTACCCAATTATGAAACACAGATAAAAAAAATAAAAAAGTATACAGCTTTCACTGGTATATTAGTTTCGATCTATATATCAATTCTACTAAGTTAAATATAGCATTATCAACATCATGAAACTTCTCCATTGGTAAATTAAAGATATTTACCAAATATATTCTTAGAATTAAAAATTAAAGTTTAACGTTTTGAGTCAGGTAACGCAAAATATAACAGAAGTAATGTTCTAAAAACGCTACGTGAGAAGGTTTCAGATACATGTGTAATCAAAAGGTTTCAGATACATGTGAATACCCATCACAACACGTAAGATAAATATAGTTCTGCCTTAATGCTTTTTTCCCTTCGGACATTTTCGAAAAATAATTTTAATTCTGGTTTGGCGCTGGCGCCAGAAGCACAGCGGTGTCACGGCGACACGAGACGCCCTACAAATATGTCTCTAACCATAGTAAATGTATGGAACCGATGTGCTTCTATTCTAGCGCATCACGCCACAACACGTTAATATGTTTCTGACTTTACAGTGTACTCTCAGTACCTATTTTTCGGAAGGATTATGCTGAAATATGGACATATTTTTATTTTAGGCATTTAAATATCAACTGCTCCAATTACTAATTTAAAGTTTTACTTTATTTCAAAAAGAATCTGTGGGTGGCATAGCGGTTGGTGTATCCGCCCGGAGAGCGGATGGCGCATTCGAATCATGGAGGTCAGAGAGATGTAGAAAGATCGCTGTAGAAAATAGTGTCCCAGAAATATGGATAAAATAAGTGAGGCGCTGCGATCGCTAAGTTGTCTCAATAAAAGCGGGCTGTTGTGCGATAATTTGAAATGACCAATGCCGCGAAGAAAATTTGTACATTATTCAACGAACTTCATCTAGTTTTACCTAAAACAGCTAACTTCACAGATACTTTGTACAAGCTAGTGAACGGCATCTTTGACACACCTGACCTTTTATCTAAGATCAACTTTCGCATACCGTCGCGACTTCCTAGGCTTACAACTTATGCACCCTTTATGGAGAGACTCTCTCGTTCGCGCCATGGTCGCTACTCACCGCTGAATTGGTTGATGATAGCTTACAATGGCTTGCACAGAAGCATTGCCCAAAATCATTCTAGTAGAATCAAATGTGGATTACCACAGCATGCTCATGAGAATGATTCACAATTAATTGATGTCGATATTTTCTTTAATTCCTTAAATATTTCTAAAATAATGTAAAAAAAATACTAGATTTGACGTAGGTATTTTCTGGTGACTGTAAATGTTTATTACTTTACAATATTTTGTGACACTTTATCGAATAATGATATAATTTTAATGAAATGTTTTTAATTTTAGTATTTTTTTTTTTTATATAATTTTACTACTAATTATTTCACATCATTAGAAGATTTTTAAATATGTAGTGTGATTTTGTTATGCGATATTTTTGCTTATCAGTGCTATTGTGTAACATCTATAATTAAGATTGCACTTAGTTCGCTTCCACATTGTTTGTAAGTTACTTTATAATGAGTTGGTGTTAATCTTGTTGATGTTAATAAATAAATAAATAAATACTACTTACCGACGGCAGCGCGGCTGGTGGCTGAAAAATGAACTATAAATTCTACAAATTTTAAGGGCAGGCGGGCTAGTGCTTTAGTACTTAGCGATCGTTCTCCGTCTCTCTAACCTCCATGATTCGAATCCTACGTGGCAGCTTGACCGAGTGAAATTTTTTTGTAGTAATTTTTTTCTTTAAAGTGCTATGTTCTTTTTAATGGCGTATTAGCACTAAAGAATTTAAGTGAGACACTATCCAAAAACGGGTGTAATATCCTATCACAATTATATTGCGGGGGCTCCCCACCGTGTTGTTGCGCAACATGCTTCTGCCTCTGAATAAAATTCGTAAATCTCTCCGAACAAAAAGTACACTTGACCGGTTTCACTAAATTGTGTCCCGTGGCAATATGGCTTTTAAGTTCCTGCAGAGACTTGCACCGCTTTTGGCAAATCTTGCAAGGAAAACTGGTCTTTACGTGCACAATCTTGAAGTGCACTTTCAGTCGAAACAGACTCGGGAAACCCATTCCACAGTCTTTACATATGTAATTCTTAAAGTGTTCGTTCATATGGCTCTCAATAGCACCGAAGCTAGCAAAGCTGAAGTCGCACATTGGACATAGGAAACCGTCATTCGGTGTCAAATTGAAAGGTATGACTCTGTCGTTGAATTCTAAATGCATTTTCTTCTGGTGTTCTTTGCTCAAATGGCATTTCAATTCGTTCAAGTTCGGAATGCTCGCGTCACATATTGTACAGCATAAGTTGCTGATATCAACGTAGACGATTAACTTATCGACTCCGAATCTGCGTAAGACATTTCTGCTTTCACTCTTATTGTGTTCTGTGGTGTGCTCCTTCAATTTTTCCCAGTTGTCAAATATTCGACTGCAGTAGAAACACCTGAATCCTTTCCTTCTTCTGAATGGTGTAATGTTAGAGTATTGCAGGAGTGTCGAAATGTTGATTATTTGAGCCATTTTCTCCGTGACGATTAGCTTTTTGTAGAACAGTTTCGCTTTGATTGCATTCTTTTCTGGGGGTTTGACCCCAACTGTGGGTGTCGATGTTGCTGATGCTACTGAAATAAATGTTATAATTAATTCAGTCACCGATAGTCATACTATTGATAGTTCTATAGTACTAATGGGGAAGAAAACCCAAAGCTCATTACCCATAACAGTGAATTTGTCGCCTACCATTGTTATCTTCTGCTTCTTCTTCTTCCACTTCTTCATTATCATCTTTGTCTTCCATTTCTTCTACTTTCACATTTGGTCCTGATAAAGGTGAAATTATCAAGTGAGGATTTTGTCTAGTGAAACTGGGATTGTTAATGACTATTTCAATCTGTCGCTTCCCATTGTCATTTTCTACTTCTTCTTCTTCTTCCATTTGTTCTTCTTTCACATTTGGTCCTGATAAAGGTGAAATTATCAAATGAGAATTTTGTCTAGTTAAACTGGGCTAATTAAGGACTATTCATCATGGAGCAAACACATAATTATTATTACTATCTCCCATAAACTGACTTTACAGATAACCATTTTTTTTACTTTTGACATTAATGGTAAAATATTTGTATGATAAATAGAAATGCATTTGAAACTGAATAATGACTGTTCATTTATATTTTTACAAAAATGTTCTTCTCTATCTATCATTAATGTTTTTCAATCTATTATCCTGGTCTCAAAGTAACCCAAAACACTTGCGATTTCGTTGTGATAGAGTTTACAATACATATAAAGTTATTTCTGGGCTAGGATGTGTAAAGGATGTTACTGATATAAATGTTACAATGAATAAAGTCACCAATAGTCATACTATCGTTAGTCCTATAATACTCATGGGGAAAACCTAAAGCTCATTACCCATAACAATGAATATGTTGCTTACTATTGTTATCTTCTAATTCTTCTTCTTCCACTTCTACCATTTCTTCCCCTTCTTCTATTTTTTCTTCTTTCACATTTGGTCCTGATAAGGGTGAAATAAACAAGTGAGGATTTTCTCTAGTGAAATTTGGATCATTAAAGACTAGATTATGGAGCAAAAAAACATAACGAAGCTGTATTCAATGTAGCACAGCTACTAATAATGAAATATGCATGAAATTCAATATTATACTTGCTTATGAATATATTTTTATCTTTATATATAAAACTCAAAGGTGACTGACTGACATAGTGATCTATCAATGCACAGACCTAACCACTGGACTGATCGGGCTGAAATTTGGCATGCAGGTAGATGTTATGACGTAGGCATCCGCTAAGAAAGGATTTTGATCAATTCTACCCCAAAGCGAAGCGAGGGCGGGCCACTAGTTATTATACAATTTTAATCTTAATTTTGCAATACGCTTATAGGTTCATGTACTATTACTAAAAATATATGTGACATCTTTTAATTTTTGTACATGATAGCAAATAAATAAATAAATACCAAACAAAAAAAAATCTGTACCTGATTGATTCCAGTCTGGGGTCTGAACCATCCAACTATTATCTACTTCAATTTCTTCTTTCACATTTGGTTCTTGTAAAGACGAAATTATCAACCTAGACTTTTGTTTAGTAACTTTGGGATCATTATCCATCGTTGTGTTCGATGTTACTTGACACTGCAATAAATGCGACAATAGGTTAGTTCGCCAAAGCTGCAAGTGGCATGTTGGAATAATGAATAAATATAATATATTGGCTCGATGGCGCAGGTGGTTAGCGCGTTCAGCTCCGATCGTTGTAGTTAAGCAACTTTCGCAGTGGTCGGTCATTGGATGGGTGACCAAAAAATTCTATCTCGAGTTCCTCCGTGCTTCGGACGAAGTTAATAAACATTAACTCCCGTTGCGTGCACTGTGTCAGTAATAAGAAGAAGTAAATTTACTAAAATACACCAGTACAGAGATCCCTGAATGGAAACTGAAAAGGTAAGTGTAATGTTATGAATACTATATAAACTCATTATTTACAACTAAACTAAGCATATGAAAGTTCAATAGTATGTTTACCTATCCAAATTACTACATAGATATATGGTAAAAACAATAATATAAATATTTAAGAGGGGCTCCCATACAACAAACATGCTTTTATGCCGTTTCTTAATCTATATTAATAACGGCAAGAGGTAGGCGCTAGTTGTATATTCAATTTGATAATAAATATTAAGGGGGGCTCCCAAAAGATATGACATTTTCCTCAATACAATAATATAGTGGTGTCGATGCTGGCATGATTCTCTAATCCTAAACTTAAATTTGTACAGTGTATCCTTGTCATTTTCTATATGCAATGAAAAAGAAAGACTGATGTTAAAAGAAATTATAAGTTTAGAGAATCATGTCAGAATCAACACCAATGTCTAATAATGGTACAGAACCTTTCGTGGGCGAGTTTCTTTTACACATGTTCGTTTCGTCCTATTCCTTCTTTTCGGTGTCCCAGTAGATTTGGTCTTCACTTCCACCTTGATATTAACCTGCACAGCTTTATTTTTATGATCTGGCATAGCTTTAAGTTCTGAACCTTTGTCTTCATTTGCAGGAAATAAACGGGTATATTTGCACAACTCCTTAGATGTTTTACATTCTTCAAATTCTACAGGTACCACCAATAGGTTATCATGTCCAATGTTTGGGCATAAAATTTGTTGGATAGATTCTTTATCCTGCCTTTTCTTGTAACCGGACCTGACTATAGTAATTGTCGAAAGTTTTTGACATTCAAATTTATGTGGTAAAACTCCCTTTTTTAACTGTAACTTTCCTCCAACAAGCTTAAACTTAAAGTAATTCTCCATGTCTGTTTCCAACTGTAAACAAGTGCAGTATAAATAATAATAAACATGATTTTAGTAGTTTTGCCACCAAAAAATTTAATTGAATTATTAAGTTACATTTAGGTAGTTTTATTTTGATGGGTAATTAAATTTCTATAAACAATAAGCTAAGCAGCGTAAGTTACAAAATTAAGCTGCCTAAAATAAGGATACTGCATGTGAATGATCAATATTTTACATTCATTAACATAGATACCTGAGTATGACTCTGTGCTAGTGTTTGAAACATTAGATCTTAGGTAATTTTATTTAGTTTTTATTTATATATACAGGTTCATCATAGTTTGATTACTTATATTAATTCAACAATGTAAAATAAAACTAACAATTTATATTATTTAAATTAGTCTGTCTATTACATTCTTTTATGAAGAACAAGTACTTAAAGGAGAGCTTAGTAGCAAAGTATAAAATTATCAATGGTAAGTATTTTCACAGTTTAGTCAAATAAGATCTTTCTCAGCATAGGTTCATACATCACTTATGTGATAAAGAACTTTAAAAGTACGTAATAGTTACATCGAAGTGATCTTCACAGCAGTGCCTGCTGGTTTTGGATGACAGTTTAGTATTTTCCCTCTTCATCGCGACACACCATTTTTTGCGGATTTTGGAATCACGCGGCACTTGAAAAAATAGTTTCTCGGGTGTTTTTATCGAAGTATTTGTACATCTTGGCACAATACAATACTTGTACGTCATTATTATAAATAAACATCTGTTTGTTTTGAAATGCACAACTTTTTATCTTTTTTTTTTTATTTATTCTGGCTTTGAAGACTCAGTCTTTAAGCCGAAATAATTTATACTTTGATGTTGATTCTGGCATGATTCTCTAAAGCTAAACTTAAATTTGACAACAGTGCATCCTTGTCTATACAGAGTGAAAAGGTGAGACTAACCTTAAATTTAGTTTTAAGTTTAGAGAATCACCCCAGAATTTGGCCCAGAAGCATGCCATATAAAGGCATGCTTTCAAGTTGACTGACAAATAATAATATCTGCATCCCAAAAGCAGAGCAGGAAAAGATTAAGTGCTAGATATCAGCTTTCTGCTGTTGACAATGTGACCACCGACTATAAGTTTTTATTTTTAGCCTGTAGAGGTGACTGGGCCCTAAACAATGTCCAAACTGTAACCTGTTGATCGTAGTAATGAATTTTCTTGAGTCACCAATTCTTAAATTGTATCAAGGTTTTACTGGCATAGTTTTTGGAATGCTAGCATACCAACTTCCTTTGGTCTTATTAACGGTATCCCAATAAGTTGACCATATATGCTTCTAATATTCTCTGTTAAACCTTGATAATAGTCAAAGAATAGAACTTTGAATTGTTCGGTGTGATCCTCATCATATCCAGTGGTGAGAGCTTTATCAATAATCTCATTCCCTGCAAAACCTCTGTGGGAGGGTACCCAAGTGAATTCCACCTTCTTTCCTCCATTACTTATTTCATATAATAGGTTCCTAATCAGGTGCGGATTTACGTAGGGGCTTGGGGGGGCTAGAGCCCCGGTCATCCCATGAAATACCCAAAAGAAGTTTGACCTGTACATGTGGAAGAAGAAGGTAGGGATCCCCTTCTACATTCTAAAATGCGTACAAGTTCGAATGCATATTATGCATAAAAGCGGAATTTAGAATCATTGGGTATCAGATGATTTTCATATCCTTAAATGGGCCCCGCATCAATTTCAGCCCCGGACCCCATTTTGAAATCCGCTCCTGTCGTTATTACTATACACTACATAGTTTATAGTATTAAGTTCCATATCACACTAATATTATAAAGGCGAAAGTTTGTGAGTGTGTATGTTTGTTACTTCTTCACGTCTAAACGGCTGGAGCGATTTTAGTAAAATTTGGTATGGAGTTAGCTGGCACCCTGGATTAACATATAGGCTACGTTTTACTGCGGGAAAATATCCCTAACAAACCGCGGGTAACACCGCGGGGCACAGCTAGTATATTATATACTGTCGGCGTGTTATCGTCAGACCCGCCTTAAGAGCAGCAGTGATAGCAGCCCTGCGGCAGGTTAGGTGGTACCTCAGGTAGGGGCAGGCAGTGATCACGTTCTGCGATGACGTTGTCGCGCAAAAGGAGGCGCAGGAGAGAGCCCGCGAGGCATAAGACCTATATGACTCTCCGCTACAGGAGGCTGAGAACTAGCCGGCGGCGATTGGTCCGCCAATTCTTGCTATAGCCTTCAGGGGTAGCGGGGTCTTAGACCCTTATGGGTACGGAAGAAAGCGCCTCTCTACGTGGAAGACCACCGGTCAACGCGGATATTTCGTAGGCGAGATGACTGAGGATCCTATTAAATACCATACCAGCTACCACTCATAACTCTCTGCCCGCCATTCCCTTTTATAGCCTTCAGGGGTAGCGGGGTCTTAGCCCCTTATGGGCAAGGAAGAGAGCGCCTCAATACGTGGAAGACCACCGGTCAACGCGGATATTTCCCCTTAGTACCCCCCCTATCTACAGCCCTAGTTTGTGGTAGGCGAGATGACCGAGGATCCTATTAAATACCATACCTGCTCCCACTCGTAACTCTCTGCCCGCTATTCCCTTTTATAGCCTACAGGGGTAGCGGGGTCTTAGCCCCTTATGGGCAAGGAAGAAAGCGCCTCTCTACGTGGAAGACCACCGGTCAACGCGATATTTCCCCTTAGTACCCCCCCTATCTACAGCCCTTTTTTTTTTGTGACGAGGGGAAATGCAGTTACGCACCATACCGTGACGCTGACTAGGCGCACGGCGTGTGTGGGACTCGCCGGCACGGGAAACAGTGCCGACCCTACTCAAGCAGGACCAGTGCGGAAGGCCACACTGATCCTACTCCACTGAAACCCCCCGGTACCCTCCTACGCCCATATGGGGGCGGTCTCGGGGCCGACGCACCTGCGTGCGCCACATCTCCGAGCAGTTTGTAGTAGGCGAGATGACTGAGGATCCTATTAAATACCATACCAGTTACCACGCTTAACTAAGTAAAATAAAAAAATCAGATGTATATAAGAGATGTTGTTTTATTTAATTCCAAACATAGCCTTTGAAGTTCGATATTGATTGCAGAATTTGCTACAATTTGAGGGGATGGTTGTGTCGCCAGAAGGGGGCAGGGGAAGATGATGGGGGATGACCCCATAATCGCCTGACGACGCCCTTGAATCGCACTATAATTAACTAATTAGTAAACCAGCTAATGCTGTTGTATGTTACCATAGTACCTACTCTGCTTATTTTAATTATTCTTACATTACAGGCAGTCCTCGACTTACGTCGTTTTGATTTATGTCGAACAATGTTTTGACACTATTCCTCAAGCATACGTCAATTGTTTCGATTTCCGGCATAGGAGAATTCACTTGTCGCGAGGTCCATGTCCTTGGGTCGGCGTCCGTGGCGATGTCTCGACTTACGTCGTTTCGATTTACGTCGCGTATTTCGAGAATCTAACATGCCGTAAGTACGAGGACTGACTGTATAACAATTTATAGTATGTATTTACACAAATGCATTAATCAATAACTTTCCTTTTAAAATAGGAATCTTATTTTATTTCATTAAAATCCAAGATTACAATCCATATCTTAACATTCGGTGTAAGCAAAAAGAGATGCATATTAGATAAATTGTTGATCATTGATTGTCCACACTGCCGGCAAGAACTTTCTCCACTATTTTGTCGCTAAGCGACAAGAGCTATAATAGATAATACTCGCTCAAACTTGCTCAAGGTTGTCTTCGGAGCGAGTGGCGCGAATAATCGCCCGTCGTACTCGCACACTCGCTTATAGTTCAGCGATAAAACTATTAGAACTCCACACTTGAATCCCGCTGCTCACCAACTCGTTTCTAGTTCCTAGCTCTACTCGCTTTTCGTTCATCGTCGGCGTGGAGGCCAAGTGCCTAAATTCCCACTGGTCTTCAAAACCCAGCTATTTTCCAGCATTCCTAGTTGGTCGTATCGAATGGAAACCTCATTGCAAATTATACTCATGGTGGTGCGTTTTCAAATGGCCTTTCAAACTGCATTTTTGTACGAACGCTTGCCCGCAGACGGCGCAAGCGAAGCGCCTATCGTTATTATGGATTCTCATGTGCTCCTTCAAAGTCTTCTTTCTAGCATACGACTTTTTGCATACAGCGCATTCGAATATCCGCTCGCCGTTATGTTTGATCATGTGAACACGCAATTCATTGTTGGTGAAGCATTTGTACGAGCACAGGTGGCATTGGTAGTCCCTCTCCTCCAAATGGTCGCGCTTCATATGCCTCGACAAAGTGTATCTTCTATCGAAAGATTTGTCGCACACGTTGCATTTATATTGCAATGGCGCCACACCGTGTTGTTGCACCATGTGTTTCTGCCTTCTGAAATACTCCGAGAACCTCTCCGGACATATGGTGCACTTGAACCGTTTCACCATATTGTGCACTGTGTTCACGTGGTTCTTGTGCTTCTGCTGTGTCGTGAACACCTTCTTGCAAATCTCGCAAGGGAAACTGCCACCTACATGCATGCTCTTAACGTGCACTTTCAATCGGTAGCGAGTCACGAATCCAGTACCGCAATCTTTGCAAACATAATTCCTGAAGTGGACGTTCATATGGCGTTCTATGGAGCCGAAAGTCTCGAAATTGAAGCCGCACATTTGGCACTCGTAAACGTTGTTCGGCGTCAGTTTGAAAGGTATCACCCGGTCGTTGTAATCTAAATACATGTTCTTCTTATGTTCTCTGCTTAGATGGGTTTTCAGTTCGTTCAAGTTAGAAATGCTCGTGTTACATATCGTGCAGCACAAGTTGGTGATGTCAGCGTATACGACCAGACATTCGGCGCCGTAATTGCGTAAAACCTTTTTGATTTCAGTCTTTTTATGTTCGGACGTGTGCTCTTTCAGTTTATCCAAGTTGTCGAATAGGTGTCTGCAGTAAAAACACGGGAAGCCACTCCGGCTTCTGCTTCTGAACGGTGTGATGTTGGAGTGTTCTAGGAGGGTCGACGCGTTGATTATGTGAGCCATTTTCTCCGTGACAAACACTTTTTTGTAGTCCAATTTAGTTTTGATTGCGTTTTCCTCGAGAAGTTTCCCTATTGTACTCGGCAAGACAATGATACCTGCGCAAACATAATGATTAATGAAGAATATTAAACTTCCTTATACGCCCGTAGCAACTAAAGGAGTTGGTTGGACAAATTCATAAATGTCTGCCTGAAATTTCAGTCAATGTTATCAAGTATACAATTTTGAGGAGCTCGATGGCGCGGGTGGTTAGCGCGTTCGGCTGCGATCGTTGAAATTAAGCAACTTTCGCAGTGGTCGGTCATTGGGTGACCAAAAATTTACTATCTCGAGCTCCCCCGTCCTTCGAAAGGCACGTTAAGCCGTTGGCCCCGGCTGCATCTGCATTAGCACCCGCCAATCCGCACTGGGCCCGCTCCAGTGGGGACATTAATATGCTAATGATGATGATACAATTTTACTCTATCTAATTTGAAATCTAGAAATCTTAATTCTAACATCCCACTCGATGTGTTTATAGGGATGGAATATTTGTTCTCTTTCTATCAGGTATATTATCAAAAAGTATTGGACACGCATTATTGAAGTGAATCTCTTTTTCATACTGGGTGCAAATGGAAAAATCCTATGGAAAAGATGAGGAATTGCGTCACGAGCTTCACGCGGCTATATTTTTAAGCGTGTGTATGGGATGCGTGCGCAGCTCTTCCCGAAGAGCATGAAAGGTGGAGGGCAACTCGGCGATGGCTACTACATGGCAATTAATGTATATGTTACGCTCAAAGATCGAAAACGCTCAGTGAGCGGAAAATAGCTCACAACGCGTTGTGGTCACAGTAAAACATCCACATGGCGAAATTCGTATTATGGCTCTAATGAAAACGCGCACGACGCGTTGTGGCAATCACAGAAAGACTATATAGCGAAATTCGTGTCATGGCTGACATGCTATTCGATCTCAACGCGTTTTCAATAACACGAATTTCGCAATGTGGATGTTTTACAGTGACCACAACGCGTTGTGAGCTATTTTTCCGCTCACTGAGCGTTTTCGATCTTTGAGCGTAACATATATAATCATCTGCCTAATACCTTAAAGCCCCTCCCGGGTAAAAAGTTTGAGCCTGCACTACAGAATTTTTTACTATGTAAGACAATTTATACAATTACTGGATATTTTAGTGAAAAGTTTTAAATTTTGATATTTGCATTATATTTTGGACGTTTTTTTTATTGAATTACTTTTTACAATATGTTATACAGGATTGAAAATTTGTTATATTGGAACGGAAATTATGACTGTAGATCTACATATTTAGTTTAGGATTATTGCAATACCCTAACTGGGTTCTTGTTTGGAATGATATATATATATATTGTAACAGTAAGAATTCAATAAATGAATATGAAGGCTAAAACGCTACGCCCGTCACATGGGCCAATATATATATATAAATATCTTATATATAAAATTCTCGTGTCACAATGTTAGTTACCATACTCCACCGAAACGACCTGACTGATTTTTATAAAATTATATATGCATATTCCGTGGGTCTGAGAATCAGCTACTATCTATTTTTCACATCCTTAAGTGGTTAGGAGGTAGAATTATCCCAGGAAAATAGAACACTACGTTACACACCCCTAAAAATTTTTTGGACAATATTTATTTTTTTATAATGTGGTATAAAAATACAAGTAAAAATACAGGTATATAGGGTAAAATACAGGGGCAGGTGGTAAAAGAGAAAATTTAAGGATGTGTACCTGCCCCTATTTTTATGGCGGAGTTTGCTGGGTCAGCTAGTATATATATATTATATGAGTGATGCGTGCGCTACTCCATTATGCCCTAATGTTGAATGAAGAATAAATGTTTCTATATATTTCGCTTCTATATATAATCGCTTCAGATGTGTGGTCCGAGCAAACAAATTGTTTTGTTTCTTTTTCTATTTGATATGTCCCATGACGTCACATCTTGGTGTAATGTTTACTTAGAAGTGACGTCACGAGCTTTAGCGCTTTATTATTGTAATTTTTGGTCGATTGACAATAAAATATATATGAGGACACATATTATTCTTTATATCTTGATTACCGAACTGACAAACGAATACGTATTCCCATTATTATCCTGACATCACCCCTATCATAAGAAACTAAGGCTTCCCATAGCTTTGAGTTTGTTCGTTACAAAAATTTTAAGTGTAGTTAAAAAATTACCTACCTTTAAGAATATTAAGGTGTTTCGCGTATTCTGCGCAAGTTTTGTGAAGCGTCGCTCTTGTGGGCAGCCGCACTGGTGGAAATCTGGCAAGGAGTTCAGCCTCACCTGCCACCAAGTCTTCGTTTCCATCAGACCTGAGGGGTGCTGTCCCAAAATAGACAAAATAACTATAAAATAATACATATGTTATGTGAATCTGGAAGCATCGGGATCGAGATGTCATTTGCGGAGAACATTCAACAAAAATGGTGGTAGAGAATCAGCTTTTGAAGTGTTCAAATACTATATTTGACGGGCCTGAGCTGCGTAAAAGGGTAAAGGGCACTTTTAAAGTTAAATACAGGAAATATTTATTGGATGTGCAAAAGTTGTAATGAGGGTTGCTAGAACACCATGGTTGATTTTGAGCACCACTTGATATGCTGTAAATTTTAATTTTCTTTGGCTTCCATTTTGTTTCACAATATTTATCCAATTAATTTCAATAATGTGACATTTCTATTTAATATCTTTTATTCTGAAAATTTTTAATTATCATATTTAAGACCTTAAATGTGATTTAATTTAAATTATTATTGCTTTTAACCTATTTAGACCAGGGTCGATAATTTTTGAGACCAAAAAAAATTATAGTAGGATGAAACCCATTGGAAAAGGTAGAGAATATAACAAAAATGAAAGGGAAAATAAATTAAGGGCGATCTGAGGTCTGGAACAAAAATACTAATCTTTTCCTAATAGGACCAACAAATTAAAATAAAAGACAACTTTTAATATACAGGCCATCCCACGGGTTTATCACGTGGAGGGAAGTATATTTAATATAGGTAGGATATTTCACTGAAAGATCACTTTATCACCACTTAACATCAGGCGGGGTAGAGTCATTTGCCTACCTCGCCTCGCTATAAAAAAAATAAAAAAAGGTGCTGGCTTTAACAGGTATGTGGTCAAGTGTAGGGTGACCAAGACCATACTCAATACTCAATGTTTTATTGCTTTCCACAAGTTATACAAGATGTTACAAAATAATATGCACAATCATGGTCCCCGTCGGGCACAGCAATCAATTAATTACAGAGGGAGAGTGACACCTTTGATTACATAAAAACGCTAATAAGTACCCTAGCTGACCATTACAATTTAGAATTTATATAATATCTATCTATAATAAATTAAAATAGGTATTAAATTTTATTTCATTCTATAAAATCACGAATAATAATAATAATAATAATGTGTATACTAATTCATTAATTGTAAAAAAGATAATACGAACAAATTATATAAAATATACGCAAATAAAATTTATTTAAAGTTATATAAAAACAAAACACAAAACACAATTATTTACACAATTGAGAATATAGTATTCTCAACAATGTAAGTAACTAAATCATTTGAATATTAATTTACATTATAATCACATTTTAACATTTCAAATTCATTAACTAATAATAACATTTATTAAAAGCAAAATAAAATCAACAAATTATATATTTTCAATAGTATAAATAACTTCAAGCCATTTTATCATTTAAATATTCATTAACACTGTAATAACATTTATTAATCAAAAGAGTTTTTAAACGTTTCAAAAATATTCCTTCTGTAGATTCGTTTTTTATTTGGTCAGGCAACTTATTGTAAATCTTTATGGACATGATTAAGGGGCTAGATGAGTGTAAATTTAATTTAGAGGTTGGCAAAATTAATTTATTTTTGTTTCTAGTTGAGTATTTTATTGGGGCATCTCCTCTTTTATTATATAAATTTGGATGTTGACGCACAAATTTGCAAATCTGAAATATATAAATGCATGGCAAGCTAAGAATTTCATGTTTTTTAAAATGAGGCTTACATGAGTCTGTATTTTCAATATTTACTAAGATTCTCACAAGTTTCTTTTGCTGTGTGAAAATAATAGATGCATCCGTACTGTTCCCCCACAAAATAACTCCGTAATTCAACCAAGAGTATGCATAAGCATAATACATAGCCAGTGCAGTTTTCATGTTTGTTGTGCGTTTAATTTCGTAAAAGGCGTATGAAAAGCTAGCAATTTTCGATCTTACTTTCTGAATATGCGGTTTCCAATTTAAATGTTTGTCTATGGTTATTCCTAACAAACAAAATTCGCCGACAACTTCCAATGTTGTTCCGTTAAAGTTAAAGTTAATATCTATAGGTGCTTTTTGATATGGATAGAAAGACATTAGTTTAGTTTTTGACAAATTAATTTCCAAATTATGATCGCACATCCAATCGTTTATTTTATTAAATATTTCATTAAGTTGGTGATTTAGGTTTTTGTAACTTTGACATGACGTAAGCAGAGATATATCGTCTGCAAATAGAACACATGATTCCAAGGTTTCCGCCATAGTTGCAGGGAGATCGTTTATGTAAATCAGGAACAATAAACATCCAAGAACGCTGCCTTGCGGTATAGATGCATTTATAATCTTTCGGTCAGATCTTATATTTTTAATTTCGCTAGTTGAAGTATCGAAATATTCTATTTCTACGAATTGTTCCCTGTTTTTAAGGTACGACTTGAACCATTCGTGCGCCTTGCCACGGATTCCAATACCATATAGTTTATTTAATAAAATATTATAATTAACCTTATCCAGGGGCGGTTTATGCACTAGGCCCGCTAGGCCCGAGCCTAGGGCGCCGTGGCAGAAGGGGGCGCCACGGGCCGATAAATTTGAAAGATTAAAAGCGAGAAAGCGAACGTTTTAATCGGGTCCACTCAAACGTCAATATCGCCAATATAAAATATATATGTGCTCCATTCCTACCCACAAACCTACATAATATATGTATGATTGAAATTCTGTTTCCGTTAAATTATTTTTGAAATACACTCCCGCTCAAAAGTATGGGTTCACTCTTCGAAATTTTCAGCTTCGGTATAAGTTCCATATCTTGGTGGAAAAATGTCGTAAGAGAATTTAATGAGCACCGTTTTGAAGGGGACAGTTTTAGCTTCACTTTGCCATTTTTTATAATTTTTTACATTTTTTGTTATAGTCCCCACGCGCTTTTGAACATGGCAGTTTTTCGATGTTTTTTTGCCCTCTGGAAACGGGCTGTCTGGCTGTTAAAAAATTTTCCTTGCAATTTCATTCATCGCAGTTTCAAAGAGGATATTAAACACTGCATTTTTGTTTTTGAAAAAGTATCGTGCGATTTTTTTTACCAAAAATATTCTAATTTTCGACAAAAATTGATAATTTTATTCAATTCGGCGTATCTTGAAAACGGCGGGTGATCGAAGAAAATAGCAAGGGGGTGAAAAGTTGCAATAGATCATGATGGACCTTGTAGATTTATTTCAGAATTTTTTTCCGACATTTGTTTTTTCATACTCTTGCAGTCGAAATGATTTAAATTTTCTCATGATTTTTTCTTTTTTTTAGACGGCGCAGGCATTTCTTTTATTGCTTTTATAACCATCTTGACGTAATTTTTACTAAAAATCAAATTTCGCACAATTTTTTGTACGTTTTTTTCATTTAAAAAAAATAATTTTTAGTTCAAATTACGTCAAGATGAAGATGAAATCAATAAAAGCAATGCCTCAGCCGTTTAGAAAAAAGAAAGAATCATGGGAAAATTAAAATCATTTCGACTCCACGAGTATGGAAAAACAAATGTCGGAAAAAAATTCATAGATGTCCATCATGATGTATTGCAACTTTTCACCCTCTTGCTATTTTCTTCGATCACCCGCCGTTTTCAAGATACGCCGAATTGAATAAAATTATCAATTTTTGTCAAAAATTAGAATATTTTTGGTAAAAAAAATCGCACGATACTTTTTCAAAAACGAAAATGCAGTGTTTAATATCCTCTTTCCAACTGCGATGGATAAAATTGCAAGGAAAATTTTTTAACAGCCAGACAGCCCGTTCCCAGAGGACAAAAAAACATCGAAAAACTGCCATGTTCAAAAGCGCGTGGGGACTATAAAAAAATTGTAAAAAATTATAAAAAATGGCAAAGTGAAGCTAAAACTGTCCCCTTCAAAACGATGCTCATTAAATTCTCTTACGACCTTTTTCCGTCAAGATATGGAACTTATACCGAAGCTGAAAATTTCGAGACGTGAACCCATACTTTTGAGCGGGAGTGTATAAAAATCATTTATTCTAGCCTGTGCTTTTTCAACTATTTTATGGGGAGGGGAGAGGGGGCGCTAATTTCGTCAGGCCTAGGGCGCCCGTTTTCGTAAACCGCCCCTGACCTTATCATATGCTTTCGTCATGTCCAACAATACTCCTATTGCATATTTGCTATCATTAACTCTATTGTACACTTCCTGCATATATTTATAAACAGCATAAGCAGTTGATCTATGTTTTCGGAAGCCATTTTGGCATTCATCAAAAATTTTAAAATGTTCGCAAAATGTATAGACACGATTAAACATTGCTTTCTCAAATACCTTGGCAACCGTGGGTAAGAGAGCTATTGGACGATAGTTACTAGGTTCAGTTTTTTCACTTTTTTTATAAACCGGTTTTATAATTGATATTTTTAGTTGATCTGGGAAAATACCATCTTGGAAAGATTGATTAATTAAAAAACAAAGTGGAGGAGCTAACTCATCAGAACACTGTTTGAGTAATATTGGGGAAATTTCGTCAATCCCATGGCTTTTTTTATTCTTTAACCTTTTTATGATTAGGGAAATCTCTTGATTATTAACTGGAATAAGGTACATAGAGTTAACAATAGGATGGCTTACGGGGCGCCTATTGGCAGTATCACTCTTTGAAGGACCGCCCATAGACGCAAAGAAATTATTAAATATGTTAACTACTTGTTCAGGGTCAGAGACTAAGTTATTATTATATTTTAATTTTATATTATTTTTTTCCTTTCGTAAGGACTTATTAGTGCGTTCATTTATTACACTCCACATAGCTCTAACTTTGTTACTTGATTTATTTATTTTCTTTATATACTGTAATCGTTTTGCCGTAGCTATTGTTTTCTTCAATATTTTTTCGTATTTCTTATAATATTTATTTAGTATATCATTGTTTGATTTTTGTGACAGTACTTTCAGTAATCTTTTGTTACGACAAGAGCGCTTTATTCCAACAGTTAACCAATATTTTTTGTAAGTAGTTTTTAAATTAATTATTCGTTTTGGAAAACATTCATTCAGGTTTTTTGTTAAAATACTTTGAAATGCAGTGAAGTTCTCATTTAAATTATTTTCAGGTTTTAGATATTCATGCCAATAAACACTTTTTAAATTAGTTTTGAATTTTTCTATATTATTTTTATTATAAGTTCTTCTTTTTAAAAACCAACGATTCTGTTTAATTTGGGGTACTGTTATTTTCAGTATTATTGCCCGGTGGAATGATAACCCGAAATCTTCCACAGCGGTGTGGAATTTACTATGGTGAAAATTTGTAAATACTAAATCCAAGCAAGTTGATGATGTTTTAGTTATATGTGTTGGTTGCTTTATATATTGAGTGAAGTTAAATTCAGACATAAAATCCAAAAAAATATTTGTCTTAGAATTACTTTGTAATATATTCATATTAAAATCACCACCTATAACTACATTGTACTTACAATATTTTTTCCGTATGCAATTCAAATTTTTCTCAGTTGATCATAAAAAACTTCTTCTTCCCTTCTATTCCAATAAATAGTTACAACCAATAAACGTTCCTTTGCAAGTTCGGTTGCGCACACCTCAACTACGTAGTCAACTGACAAGTTTGTGATTTCTTCCACATGTACGCTCTCAATGTGCTCTTGAAGAAGAATGCAGGTACCTCCTCCAATTCTCGTCTTACGGCAATAAGCAGCTGCGACTTTGTAATTCTGAAATCTTATCAAGTCCAATTTAGCTTCAGTTAACCATGATTCAGTGATACAGATTAATTCGTACGGGTTGTCATTAAGAAATGCTGCTAAGTCATTTTGCTTGTTAAAAAGACTTTGAAAGTTTTGAAACCATATCTTAAATTGTCGGCCGGACTCTACGAAAGGAATTATTCTTGATGCCGTTATTTGTATCATGTGATTTATATTTATTTGAATCTTCTGAATTGAACTGTTTTACGTTTTTTTCTAAGGGTTTTTCAATTGGAATTATTTGCTTGCCTTCTATAAATAATTTATTATGACGAATGACAGGATATTGCCCATTCTGTCTAGCCTTCACCATTTCTTCTCTTAAAATTTTTCTTTCTTTTCTAGCGTTTTCATCTAAATATTCCGAAACTGATAAACGACTTCCTTTTAAGAAATAGCTGTTTTGCGTAATATATTTCGCCATCCTTTTGCTGATAAACTCTATAACTAGAGGTCTATTTTTATACTTATTACTGCCAATCCTATATGCGTCTTCCATGTAACTCAACATATCAACCTGGTAATAATCCCAGAATATCTCATTAAGCCGTTGGTAAAAATCATATTCATTTTCCACATTACATTCTTGAAGTCCGTATAGAACTATCTTTTTACTGTTACTTTCTTCTACAGATGGAGTATTCGGGGTTACAATATTTTTTTCCAGCTGCTGTATTTGTATTTTTAATACATCAGTGTCTTGTCTCAATTTCTCTATTTTAAAATTTATATTTTCTATGTCCATTTTTCTTTCGTCATTTAATTTAAAGAGTGTTGTTGTTTCCTTTGTGATCTCTTCCCTTAATTTTAAAATAACTTTGTTTATTTCTGTATGTATAGTACTTTTTAAATCAGAGATTACGGTTAAATTATTTTCTTGGAGTTTTAGAACAATAATTTTGCTTATATTCTCTAATGTTAAATCAGTGGAACTCCCAGATTTGCAAGGTATATCATTATTTTCTGCACACAGTGTCGCCGAGCATACTAAGATCTTCGAAGCTCAAAGAGTTATTTTTTTGACCAGTTATTCGCCTTCTTGTTGTGACGTTGCAATCTTCTGATATTAAATTTTGCTTTTCGGTAATATAGTCGTGATCTTGTGTACGCACAGGGGTGTTTGTATTGTCTATTTTCGGTATTTTACATAGACATCCCTGACATCGCCATTTCCTTTTGTGTTCCACTGACATTGTATTATAAAAACGTTGCGTAGATACATTTGCACAAATTAAATCATATTTGTTATTGCACTCAATGCAATTAAGGTATTGTCTGTCAATGATTGTTTGCAAACATCCAGCACACTTTGATGCCATCTTCAGTTTTGTGTATCAAACACTGAACAATTTCACAAAGCAACTTACAAATTAATGCTATATCGTTCTAAACCCGATTTGTAATGTTTTTTTGTGTTGTCAACAGATGTCGTTACTGTATATAATTTTATCTTGTTCGGTTTTAATTATAATGTATAATTTTATATGTAATGTTATTTATTATAGATTTTCCATACCTCAGTCTGTATTCTGTAACAGTACAATTAGTAAATGCTTTTCTTCCCTCAAATATTTATAAGAAAATCCAATACACTCGCTTCAACTTATAAATTGTTTGGGTTGAGACGGCCAAAACACTTTTTAGTTTTTCTTCATGTAACACTTTATTAATCTGTTCACTATTATAACATATTTGAACTGAACTTATATACTGAGTAATTATCTATTTTTTGTTGGATTATAATTATTTTACTATTTTAAAATGAAAAAATAACACAGATCCGTATTTCACTTTTTGGGTCACAACTACCATTCATCCAGATTTATCAGCACATGTCCGTATGTACGTATATGCATGCTTTGAGAAAAAAAAAGTTGTTTAATAAAAATTAGGTTCTTCATATAGATAATTGTTTATTTGTTAAATTCTCTTTTGTAATTTTTTTCCTCTGACAGGGTACATGTTAGGTACTTTATGCATTATGTAACTTGTAACCATCCATGTAACCACATGAGTGCAATAAATTGAATTGAATTGAATACGTTCAACATTGCTTTAATGTTACTTCATGTTGGATTAAGGAAATTACTTCATAAAATGTCTCACCAATATCAAAGTATTCCTTATCTGGCACATAGTCTGGATCTTGGACCGTGCAATCATCATCATAGTCGTCCGGTTCAAATTTCACCTCAAATCCCTGTTCTTGTTTCACTGGAACCTCGGAAACATGTTCTACCGGAACTAAAATTTTATCAACATGCAATCAATTTTTCAATACATAATTCCTATCATATAATAATGTGAATATTGCGTTAAGGTTTAGATTTACCACTACAAATCAAACTTTAATAGGAAATCCCCTAAAAATACCTCTTTTGACCAAATTTTTTAATTAAACAAGCAATGCAGCTTAGTTATTTTATATAAGTATATAATTAATATATATACCATTCACAAAGACCATTTCCTTCTTATCGGTTCCCTCTTTGAGCGCTTCAAGCAAGCGCTGTTCCGTCGAGACAACCATTGTACGAAAACTGGTTGCAGCTCTTAGTTGCTGCACACATGACATACATATCAGCTTACTTAAGTTAACATCTGTTGATAGCTAGAAAAAATGTAAGCCTGTTCACTAGATGCGTCTTCAGTTAATTAATAATATTTTTTTTTAAAGGTTAAAATTTTAGATTGTTTATTGAAAAACTGAAAAGTGTGAAGTTTTAATTCTGCCTCATAAGACTTGAAACACATAGAACATATAAGAAGTTTAACGAACATACATCTTAAAAATAAGAGAAAAGAAACAACATTGCAAAGTTAATGTGTTGCAATTATCTCATTTGTAATTCTTGGTACAAAGAAACTGCATGATATAACTACTTTCAACTACGTTACCATTGTCATGGAAGCCGTACGACTCTCAAACTAAATAATCATTTATTATTGTGAGTTTAAAATTATCATCAAGGTATTTATATTTAGACTTCAAAGTAAAGTCTGATCCTGTATCTTAATCAGTATTTTCGTCAACAAACACCATCACAACATACAACCGTAAGTAAATATTCAAATTTAAAATTATAAGAGATATGAGTTGTTATAATTTGAAATTATAAAGGATGGTCATAATAAGTAATTGAGATTAACTGTTTTCTGTAGTCTCTTATGTGCGCTTTCAGGCGTAAAGAGCATTAAAACTCAAGATTTTTTGGTCTATGTACTAAATAAGTAGTGCTATTGGACCTCAGTCATAACTATTATGAATACTGGTAACTGATCTTAAATGATATAAACGAACGGAATATGATACTTACAAAAAGATTATATGATTCCATAAAAACATCATAGTAGACTTCTCTTGCCCCATTGTTGTAATATTCCTTCATAATATCGCGATGATATCCCTTGGTTAAGCAACATCTGCATAGTCCGTAGCTTCCCAAACGTTTATGCTCCATTTTTAAACAAACAAAAGTGAACAAATTAATAAAATTCAATGTAAATCTGGTATATTTACCTTTCTCTAAGATGTAAATATATTTTTTTTATTATTATTATTCTTATTATTTTAATGGCTCGCACGGTTTGTGCATTGGCCACGACAGGAATATAAAATTAGGTACATTCCATCACCCAACTCCAGGGTTGCCAACCATAGATTTTTTCCTCGTACTAAGGATTTTTAGCTACCTAAAAATCTCGTAATCTGGCTTTCATATATCAGGGTACAGTTTGTCTATAAAATCGTGACATTAAATGATGACACCACTAGTATGCATGTAGCAACCCACAGTCGGACCAAAATGATTTTGATACTAGCAGTTCATTCAAGTAAAATAGGTAATTAATAAGACACACTATACAGTCGTATTTTGTTTCTGTTTTATATATAGTAGGTACCTATGCTTATAAAAAGTTAAGCCAAGCATATTTAATTGAATCAGAATAAAATTATTATAGATAAAATAGTACTTTTTAGTATAAAAGTGTGTAATGTTGGTGATTACCGCTGAGGTGCCATTGAGACCAGAGCCGTTATAACAAACTTGTTAAGAAAATATTACTGAAAATCATTTTGATAGTTTGAAGTGATAGGTATCTTCACTAAAAGCATCTGGCCATGGTTCTTTATGTGACCATTTCTTTCTTTGGTCTGCCTTGCCTGTTTTCCCAGGAGTTTCAAACTTTCCATCATTCTCAGCTCACCTTAATAAACCCAGCAACTTCTCCAGTGAATTACTGACGTGCAAAAACTCACAGCAGCAATCGGTGGATCACGTAAACTTCTATTTTGCCAATATGGGCAAAAAACTTGCTGAAGATATTAATAGTCAAACGCCCCCTGTAGTTACTCCAAATCCCATTTTCACATTGACATCACCTACATTTTCATCGTCCCCTGCAAATTCTTTTGTGCTATCAAGTACAACGATGGACAAGGTTGAGAGTACCATAATGTATTTAAGGGTCGACTGTGCTGTTGGATGGGATGATATTTCCACTAACTTCATTAGACGTTATAAAAACACACTCATACCTCTTATTGTTTATATTTGTAATCTAGCATTTGATACTGGCTGTTTTCCTTCCGCTTTCAAAAAGGCTCTTGTCCATCCGATTTATAAGTCAGGGGAAAAGGACTGCCCGAATAATTATCGTCCCATTTCTATATTACCAGCACTCTCCAAAATATTGGAACGCTTAATCAATAACCGTTTAATGGACTTCCTTAAGAGCACATCCGCATTGGCTCCTGGACAATACGGCTTTACTCCGGGTAAATCTACGGCAGATGCCGTTCATGAACTCACTGATCATATAGCGAGAAACCTTGATGGGAACAGAAAAACTATCTCCGTATTCTTAGACCTTGCTAAAGCATTCGACACGGTTTCAGTTCCCATCCTGTTGAAAAAACTAGAAAGAATGGGAGTTAGAGGCAGACAGTTATCGCTTTTCAGTAGCTATCTCACTGATCGTTATCAGTGTGTTACTGTTAATGGTATCAGGAGCCCTGACTGTCACATAGAATACGGAGTACCGCAGGGAAGTATTCTTGGCCCAACACTCTTTCTAGTTTATATCAATGATCTGGCTTCTCTTCAAATTCCCAACTGCAAGATCATCTCTTATGCTGATTACATCGTACTGATTTTTTCATCTGGCTCATGGAAGGAGACTTTCAGTCACGCACAGTATGGTCTCGATCTGGTATCCTGCTGGCTCCGAAATAACCTCCTGACCTTGAATATCCTGAAAACTCAATATATGATAATGGCAATTAAAAAAATCCACCTAAAATGACTAAGGATCTATCGTTAATAGCCCATTACCATCCTAACCCCTCAATAAATCCATGTGCCTGTCCTCCATTGGAGGCATGTGGGACTGTTAAATACTTGGGTGTCGCTGTGGATTCCAAGCTAACGTTCCTTGCCCATGTGGATCTCATTGCAGGTAGATTACGCAAACTAATGTACGTCTTCAAAAATCTCCGTCATGTAGCTGATTCGAGTCTGGTCCTATCGGTGTATAAATCCCTTTGTGAATCCATCGTAACATACTGCATCACCTCAGGGGAGGTACCTCTAAATCGATCTTAATAAAGCTCGAACGTGCGCAAAGAGCCGTACTTAAAATATGTATTAAGAAACCTATTTTATTCCCAACTACAGAACTTTATCAAATGTGCCAAGTTTTAAACGTCCGACAGTTGTTTATACTTAATACTGTTCTTAAACAACACAGCGCGGTGGATCCCTCCCTGCACTCTGCTCAGCGTAATCATCTTGTAGCTGTCACACCTCGGTGCAGAACTACTTTTGCACACCGTTTCTTTTATTTTCTGGGCCCATACTGCTATTATCTGCTCCACTCAAAATTAAACATTGTCCACTACACAAACAGAAATTGTAAAATCTTTGTTACTCAACTTTTACGTACTCAAACATACATAGAAACTCAGAATTTATTGTATTTCCATAGATAAATAAGAGTAATGTTATAAATCTCTCTCATTCTTTCAAATTTTGAAGTACCAAATATGCTTCACTTGTTACAGTTAAAAATTAAGACAAGTTGTTACTTGTAGGCTTTGATATTAATCAAAGCTTGTAGGTACTTATTCTTATTTTAAGCGTAGTCGTGTAACTTTTGTAATTTAAGATGTTTTTCTTTTCTTCCTATACCTACAATTTAATATGTAAGATCAATGACCTTATAATTTGATCAATGTACATTCTTCAGGGGAGGGAGAGTCCTGGTGCTCTGAGATACAGGCGTTCTGCCTAGTTCAGGCACCAGTCTCTCACAATCTACTTACTGTTTTTATATAAGAATTAAAGTATAATAAGTTTAAAGAAAATATAACTAGAAAAAATTCCACGCGGACCAGGCAGCAGACGGGACTCGAACCCGCACCCTTCGCAATCCGGGCGAATGCACTGACCAATTATGCTACCGCGGCCCTCACGGACCGCGTCGAAATTCTTTCTAGCTATTCTTAAGCTGCAAGGCTGCTGCTTTTTTCTAGTTATATTTTCTTTAGATTTAAACATCAAGCAGTTACATGCTTTAAAAATAATAAAAATTATAACTATAATTGCTATTTCATCTTTCAAATGTTTAATACTTGTAAAAGTATTCATTTGACATTGTGGGTTTACCTATAATGCGAAGAGATGGCGCTGCCTTGCAGCTTAAGAATAGCTAGAAAGAATTTCGACGCGGTCCGTGAGGGCCGCGGTAGCATAATTGGTCAGTGCATTCGCCTATTCGTACAATGTCAATCTAACTTAAACATGTGCAATGTAAACAATGCCTTTTTTGGTCTCAAAATCGTAAATTGAGTAAATTTGTAACTTCAGGCAGATTACAAACAAATAGTTACACGATTACATACCCGTCATAGATGCTGTTCGCCCATAAACATCGTCCAAATCCCACAAAATTCGTCCAGCTTGGTAGTCTTCGAAACATCGCTGGAAAACCTTAAAAATCACTTCCCGCGTGCCACTCCGATTTACTTTACTCATTTTTATACCTTTCTGCGTAGTTTCGTCTAAATTTATTACAGTTTAATCCAAACAATAAAAAATACAAAAGGAAAACTGTTCCACAACTGAAACTCGATGACAGCTATGTACATAAGTTTGGTGTTGCCAGACACATGAATAATGTTAGTTCCTCAAACATTCATCTCACGACTTTATAGACAAACTGTGCTGAGGGATCAAATACCATATTTCTAAAAAAACTGTCTAATTTAATTTTATTAGGCTTTGCTAATAATATAGAATTTTGAAGAAAGCTTTTACTGTCAAAAATATGATTTAAGCAAAATATAGTAGATTTTGCCTACTATATATATTTTTTTAGAAATATTGTATTTGATCCCCATAAATAGTAGGTTACATTTTATAGTAGGGTTGGCGGTTGCCAACTGCAGTCCGAGCAGCGCAGATGAATTCAAAATCTGAAACAAGAATGACTTAAACATTCCGGTCATGACTAGAACCCTGCGCGGGCAACCAGTTGCCTGCTGCCCAGTGTTGCCAGTACCTGCGTCGTGTTTCGGACGATTCGAAATCTGAAAAGGGACGATTTTTAGTCAAAAAGGACGGCCTTACAGAAATATTAAACTAAAGGCTGAACTATATTTATCTTACGTGTTGTATTGTGGCGCAATCTGCTTCATACATTTAGTACGGTTAGCACTAAGAACTATACCTGTGTGTCGCGATGTTTCGACAGCGTTCTCACTTTAACCATAATTGTATGAAAGAGATAGCTCTCTGATGTGTTACAACACAAAACGACAGGTAAGTGTAGTTCTATCATAATGCGGTTAAATGAAAAAAAAAAACGAGTGTGTTTAGGAACACACGACTGAAGTGAAACTTCTATAGCTCCAATGATCTGAAATTTGATAGAAAAAAAACCACCAATCCGCACTGGGTCCATTATCACACACCAATCCGCACTGGGTCCATTGCCACCGACTAACCCACGCTGTGTCCGTTATCACCCTCCAATCCGCACTGGGTCCATTATCACCAACTCATCCGCGCTGGGTCCATTATCATCCACCAATCCGCACTGGGTCTGTTATTATACACCAATCCATACTGGGTCCGTTATCACCCACCAATCCGCGCTGGGTCCAGTGTCACCCACCAGTCCACACTGGGTCCACTATCATCCACCAATTCGTGCTGGGTCCATTATCACCCACCAATCCGTACTGGGTCTATTGCCACCGACCAATCCGCACTGTGTTCGTTATAACCCTCCAATCCGCACTGGATCCATTATCACCAACCCATCCGCGCTGGGTCCATTATCACCCACCAACCCGCACTGGGTCCGTTATCATCCACCAATCTGCGCTGGGTCCGTTATCATACACCAATCCACACTGGGTCCGTTATCACCCACCAAGCCAAGCACTAGATTTATGTATTTTGTTACAGGTATTGTTCATTGTTTACCGATGAGTCACCGATGACACTAATCGTAACACGAAATCGTAACAATTCGCCAGTTTACCCCCCAAGTCAAGGCGTGCCTAAAGAAGTTTCACTTCAAAAAACATTTTAACAGAGCCATATTAACTATATTTTTTGGCCACACAATAAACATAATGAAGATGGTATGGAGGACATAGGTACATCATGGTGGTACGAACGTAACGTACGTACTTACGACTCTACAAAGCAAGCACTTATTCTTAAGTTACCTATTATCTTCATAACTGAAACATACCTCAACAACAAAAGAGATATGGTAGGTTATTGGGTTTGAGCTTTGAGTTGGTATATAGATATAGGTAGGTATTTATTAAAAGTCACCTTCGTAGCGAGCGTTGGATTTGATGTAGTTTACTGGGTGATTTGACGAATAGAGTTGACAATGTACAACGAATAGTGATGGCAATTTAGTGAAATAAATCAATGAGTGAACCGAAACGCATTCGTCTAATGTTGCAGTGAAGCGTTATCGAAAACGGACGGAATATGTAAAAGGACATCGATGGGACGCTTTGATGAGAAAAGGGACGAAAATCGTCCCTTTTGGGATGTTCTGGCATCACTGCTGCTGCCACTATGTGGCCACTCTGCTTCTACACTGTTTATTCTGAATCTGATTCTGAACCAGCGTGCACAGTAGCCGTACCCTCACACACGATTTGGTCACACACCAAACATTGGTGTTACCAATCCCCAAAATATTTACCCCAAAAACTAAGGGACCTGAAAAAAAACGGACGTAACATCAAACTAAAATGGTGTGAAGCATGCAAGGTCCGACATATTCATTTGTTGTACACCAGCTATACTCTAAGTGTGTTCCGCGGAACCCTAGGGTTCCGTGATACCTCTGTCGGGGTTCCGCAAGAATTTAGAAATAAAAAAATCAAAACACCTCTCTCTGGTCGCTCCGCGGCTGTGCGGACTCCGCGGCCGCGCGGAGACAAAACGCTATGAATGTTATTTATTTATTTATTTGTATTTGTATAAGCTTGTGTTACATTAGCTGGTACAATATCTCATAAGTTTGGTCTCAACAATTTTATACTTGTACAACGCGTTCGCTCTAAGTTTGCCGGTCTGTGGAATGCGCGTACCCTCCCCCACGTGACAACAAAACTTATAATGTGTCATAGTTTTACCCAAATATCTAACGTACACAATTTTTATTGTTACAATTAAATAAAAAATTTCGAACGTCATACACTCATACCTATCGCCAGCGGCAAACTTAAAACGAGCGGGTAGTATACTTGTAAGCGCTCAGTCTCTTTGATAAAAGCCGCCTCTGAATTAGACGCTATAGTTGTCAACTAGCGACTTTCGTCTCTAACTTCAAAGGATAAAGTCGATATTGTTTACAACGCTATTTTTAAATTTCTGTTTTTATTTTTGCTTTTTGTTTATCAAAGGTGCCGACTCGAGTATTTTCGAGAATATTTGAGATCGAGTCTAGGACTAAGTATAAAAGCGGCGATCGCGCGTTGGCGTCGTCAGTTGATGATTAGCGTTCGGAGCGATAAGTTACTACCTACTTACAAGCTCGCTAGCGAGAAACTGGTGTTCATTGTTTTACTGCCTGCTGTATTCTGTTGTCTCAGTTTTATACATTTCTTCCCTGTAGGTTCTAAATTTAGTCTCTTATACGCAGTAACGATTGTGCATTATTTAAACCCCACTATCCTGACTTGTAACATTATAAATAAAGAAGAATGGAACGTTGGCTTAAAGGTGTTAAACGTGTTCCAACAACATCTTCTAATGACGCTGAATGTTCAAAAGCAATGCGCGCGGAGAATTTAGCAATCACCGATCCAGAAGATGATGCCACGAGTGCCACGACGTCAAGCTCGACGGTTTCAAAGACGAAAAAAAGGAAGTATGATGAATCTTATATCAGTTTCGGATTTGTTGATTCCAACGGCTCACCTCTCTGCATGCTCTGTAGTAAACTGCTTCCTAATAGTTCCATGGCACCTGCCAAATTGCGTCGACATTTAGAAACCGTACACCCCGAGACTAAAGACAAGAATAAAGAATTTTTTGTTCGCAAAAAAGATCAGTTATTAGAAAGTCAAAAAAATATGATGCATGTAACACAAACTACCAACGAAAAGGCCACGGAGGCATCATACTTAGTTAGCTATCGCATTGCACAAGCAGGTGAAGCGCACACTATCGCTGAGAAATTAATAAAACCATGTGTATTAGACATAACAAAATGTATGCTTGATGAAAAATCTGCAAAGCATCTTTCTACTGTTCCGCTATCAAACGATACTGTTTCACGACGAATCCATGATCTGGCAAGCTACGTCAAACAAGAACTAGTTACACGTCTACAAAATACACGATTCGCTTTGCAAATGGACGAGTCGACTGATGTCGCTGGTTTGGCTATCCTGCTGGTTATTGTGAGATATCCATATAAAAGTTCTTTTGAAGAAGACATGCTTATGTGTTCATCGCTGCTTACAAACACTACCGGGGAAGAAATTTTTAATAAAATAAATATATTTTTTGAAGAACATAATCTCAGTTGGAACAATTGCATTGACATTTGTACAGATGGGGCCAAGGCGATGACAGGTAAAACAGCAGGAGCAGTGTCACGAATGAAAAATAAAGCGCCTAATTGTAGTTCCAGTCATTGTATTCTGCATAGACAAGCACTTGCGATGAAGCAAATGCCGTCTAATCTAAAATTAGTTATGGATGAAGCGGTAAAAATAATTAATTTTATCAAATCACGACCACTACAATCCCGATTGTTCTCATTATTGTGTGAAGATTATGGCAGCAAACATAAAACACTGCTGCTCCATACAGAAGTGCGATGGCTGTCTCGGGGAAAAACTTTAACAAGGCTATTTGAACTTAGAGCCGAGTTACAAATGTTTCTTTCAGCAGATACTTCTTTTAATTTGAAGGACCGTTTGTATGATAAAACTTGGTTGTTCCGATTGTCTTTTATGGCGGATATCTTTCAAAAACTTAACGAATTAAATTTATCATTGCAAGGTAAACAGACAACAGTGTTTCAGGCCTATAATAAAATAACTACTTTTAAAAGAAAATTAGATTTTTGGATCATTTGCATTGGTAAGAAAGAAATAGAAAGTTTTACGTTACTCACTGAGTTTGTTAGCGAAAACGACTCAGAAATGTTTGAAGATAATGTGTTTGAAGAATTGGTCCAATATCTCAGTTCGATGCGCGCATCTTTTGAAAAGTATTTTCCCGAAGAACACAATACAAAAATTAAAGTGAACTCCTGGATTCATAATCCTTTTTTACCCAACTTGGAAAAGCCTGAAAACATGTCAAATGAGATATATGAATCTCTTTTAGAAATGTCATCAGACACAAGTATGGAGTCATTGTTCAAAACGACGCCTCTTAATGATTTTTGGTGCAGAATCCAAGATGAATATGCAATGCTTGGCCAAATGGCTCTGGATATTCTTCTCCCGTTCCCAACTACATATTTGTGCGAAACAGGATTCTCTACCTACGCAGCCACGAAAACAAAATATCGCAATAGACTGGACGCCGAAGCTGATATGAGACTCCAACTTTCTTCCATCAAACCTGATATCAAGCAATTGATGAAAAATAAAAAACAGTTTCATACCTCCCACTAGTTAGATTTTTTCTTTTTTAATGTTTTCTATTATTGTCCTTACCAAGTGGTGAAGTAAATAATAATTAGTAACGGATACATTGTACTTTTATTATGCTGATTAATATAGAATACACTTATAAAAATAATTGTTTTATTGTAGGGTTCCATCAAGTATTTTGCTTCCCAAAAGGGTTCCGTCATTTAAAAAGTTTGAGAACCACTGTTGTACACTATCTGCACTCAAACAAATGCACCAGGTTGGACACACAAGGTATTCACATGTTCAATTGCTTCGACGAGGTTTTTAAAATATGCCGTCTTGTATGATGAAATCATGTATAATCACACGAGTAAACTTAAAAAGCCACAAGGAATCACCTACCATGCGTAAGTAATGACGAATCGTGATATTTTTTTCTAAATTATATTTTATTTAGTGTGCTGAAAATTCAAAACAAAGAATACAATTGTGTGGCTACATTTTTTACGGGAAATATTTCCTAAAAGTGGGGAAATTTGTATATCATGCATTTGTGACTCGGTAAGAAAAGATTTTCACCCCTTTAGGGGTTGAATATAAAGTCCCGTCTTAGTCTACGTCCTAAAAAGAACCCCTATGCAAAATTTCAAGACTTCTAGTGATTGTAGTTTCTGAGAACAACAACCATGTCGATTTTCATATTTTCAGATAGGATGGTAAGGGTAAGATGAAAATAAAATGTTATTTTTTACAATCCAGATGTTTTTATTCATTTCTAAACAGTATTAATTTGTTTAAAAATTGTCTATTTGACAGATTTGCACATTTCATTTGACCATGATATTTAAATCTTAAATCAAGAAAGATCTTAATTTTCTTGATCAAAAGTAACTTATGGTCGGCACAGTGGTCCGAATCAGTATCAGCAGAAAAATACTTTTTAAAATCATACATTTCACATAAAAACTTTAAAATATATAAATATTATATTTCTGGTTTCGCTTTCTCTTTCAAATGCATTTTTATCAATTTTTCTGTATTTTTGATTATTTCGATTACGCTACATGAAGCTTATATAAGATCTCCTCTTAATTTTTTGTAAATTAAACTTTCCGTATTTTCTTCTCCTAACAATAGTACTGTGCAAGCATCGCATTTAATAATTTTCATTAACTTTTTGGTTACAAATCCATTTTTATACAGAATCTGTATATATATCATTGGAACTCAAAATGCTCTCAATATATCTCTCATATAAATCACTGTGGCATTTGGTAATTTCAGCAAAACTCTCTTTTTTTGTTAGTTCATTTAATGCTGAGATAGGGTGTCTGCTTGAACATGTCAAAATAGTGACCTTCTCTAGCCGGATACAATTCCCTACTCCATCAATCCCGAATCTCAGCTTGTACTAGCAATTTTTGTATGCTGCACGGAACTGCACTTTATTAGGGTTATTGTTAAACCCCCCTCTAGCTCTCACAGCTAAAAAGAAGAGCTCAATGTGGTCCTGATTCAATTTGTAGAGCGGAATATATCTAAGAATTTTTGTGTCTTCTACCAAATAGTTATACAATCTCAACGCACTATTCATATTCATTAGCATAGCAATGAAGCCTGTCTTCCTACGGAAATGAATGAGTAATTTTCCTGATGGTAATTTTAAGTTTTTCAAATATTCATTAGCAGCTTCAAATAAATTGTTGAAGTTTAAATATTACCTTTATAAATCCAATATTGGAGAGGCACATTGCTTTTTTAAATCCAGGTGGTCGGATGGAATGGACTATTCAGTATGTCGAAAAGGTCATTCATGATATTTATAAAATTAACTGTCTCTTCACAATTTTCGAATTCTTTTAATTTTAATTTCGTACAATAGAAGTCAATAGCATCAGCTGCAGAGCTACTAAATAGTTAGGTGGACAGTTTAACTTTCATCTTCTGCTTTTGAAAGAATAAATGTTGCATTTTTATTTTATTTGCTAAATATAATGGTCTAAGAGCTGGCTAAGAAAATGTGAACTGATAAGGTGCAGTAACGAATTATATATATAACCTCTCCTTGGTAGCCTATAAGTACAGAGCGAGGCCCGTCAGAACTCTCTCCCGGGGCGGAAGGCGTGGGTGGGCGGTCAAAGTCGTAAATTTTCAATAAAAAAAATGATTAGGTGCAGTTCTGAAATTTGGTAGAGTTATAATTTTTAACTGTAGGAATCTAGGAAAATTGTTGTCAGAAGTCTAGGTTGGGGCTTAAAGACTGTCAGAAGTCGACAAAGTTGTAAAGAAATTGTTTAAATTTAAACCACAAGGTGCAGTTCTGACAAATGCATTTTTATATTATTTATAGCTTACCAAACCTGTACATATATTGTCAGAAGGATAAATAATGGCTAAGTACAGAAAAAATGATGATACGTCAGCAATTTAAAAGGGCGACATTGCAAACGTATGGAGAAATGCACACCACCGCGTTCCAACGGATCTGGAGCCTAAAAATTGCGGCTGGGTAGAGCAAGGATCAATGTATGAACTTAAATGGTTTGAGGGCCCTCAAATACCTTTAACAGTCAACGACGATACGATGTTATACGACAAAATGAAAACGAAGAATCTGGAGCTGAAGGTAAAATATTCAAGTACTGCATAGTGTTAAAACTTGTATTTTCAATTTGTTAGATTTTTTTTATATTTACAAAATATATTTTTTTACTTGTTACAAAACAAGATTTAGATATGTAATTAAATAATTAGACTTCCTATAAATATACTTACCTTTTACTCCGTCTACTTTTGACTTTCTAATAATGACAAAAATTTAAATTAAAAAAAAACAAATGGCCAAATTTTCATAAAATTATCTGAAATAAAAAAATGGATTTTATGCTTCAGTAACTTCTTATCATAGAGTACCTGTTAGGGCTTTCATCCCGGGAGTCTCGGTCTCGAAAATTCCGAGAGTATGAAACTTATTTTCAAAGTCTGGAAAGTCTCGTTTTTCCCGGGAATCCCGGTACCGGACCGGTCCGAGCCTCGATTTTTTTCCCCGGGACTCGAAAAAGTATCGAGACTGAAAGCCTTAGTACCTGTAAACTCTAGGCAAAACTTCTGCATTTCTTTTACTTTATATAACTTTTTTGAGTAAAAATTATTTTTTTAAAGCCTGTCGTCTAAGTCAGCGATTACTCGGCAACACAATTTTTATATTTATTTTTTATATCCCTCGCTTAACCTTTTTTCATTGCATATTTATTAAAATAACAGTGTAAATAATAAAAACAATAAATAGCCGAAAGTGCACCCTGTTATTTAATTTTGAATCTAAATTCGAAACGTTCCTTTTCAACGCGATAGCCGCTTCAGCAACTTCTGGCCATATCATATTTTTTTCTGTACTTAGCCATTATTTAGCCTTCTGACAATATATGTATAGGTTTGGTAAGCTATAAATAATATAAAAATGCAATTGTCAGAACTGCACCTTGTTATTTTAACTCAAAACTAGATTCGAAACTTTGCTTTCCGTCGCGATAGCCCCTTCGGCAACTTCTGACTATATCATCAATTTTTATGTACTTAGCCATTATTAAGACTTCTGACAATTTATATACAGGTTCGATAAGCTACAAATAATATGAAAATGCATTTGTCAGAACTGCACCTTGTGGTTTAAATTTAAACAATTTCTTTACAACTTTGTCGACTTCTGACAGTCTTTAAGCCCCAACCTAGACTTCTGACAACAATTTTCCTAGATTCCTACAGTTAAAAATTATAACTCTACCAAATTTCAGAACTGCACCTAATCATTTTTTTCTTATTGAAAATTTACGACTTTGACCGCCCACCCACGCCTTCCGCCCCGGGAGAGAGTTCTGACGGGCCTCGCTCTGTACTTATAGGCTACCAAGGAGAGGTTATATATATAATTCGTTACTGCACCTTATCAGTTCACATTTTCGTAGCCAGCTCTCCGACTATAAGCCCTTTTCTTCTTACAGTTTCAGCAACTCTTCTCCATGTTTAAAACACTCTTCTGCCATGAAAATCTATGAAAGTTTTTAATTTCCAAAATGCATTCTGTATCAATTTTAGTGCATGAGAAGGGTCAATAAAAGCATGGATAAGAATATTACCCATCTCGAAATTTGTCTCTTTCTGGTCTTTTCATACGTCAAAGGGATGCCAAACATGCTGAAGTTTGCTGCAGGGCCATCACATGTTATACTAACTTTCACACCTACATCTTCACACAGTTTGAGAGCAGTCTCAATGATAACACCTTTTTGCTCCCCGAGTACTAGAGCTTCACTAGCTTCATCAAAGCTGTCACTATCTATATTCAGTCAGTAATTGACCCTGTCATAATATTTTTGTGTTTTTGGATCCCAAATCAGTGACTTATGTATGGACATCTCATCATATTCACTCTCCTGCACCTTTATCTTTAAGGTATCAAATGCTTCTTTAGTAAAACCTGCTTCAGCATTCACATGTTATATAGCCTGTTCCATGCTAATTCGACTTTTTTGTCGAAGATCCTCAATAACATCTTTCAAAGTTGCAATTATCTTCTCTTTACGTCTAAGTTTTTCATTCAGGCATTTTATTTTCTTCTGCTGCTTTATACATTTATCTTTCAGAGTCTTAATTTTTTTACATTTGTCGATCTGAAATTACAAAAATATTCATTATTAATAAATAAATTAACTTAACTATTTTATTTATATATACAGATTTTTTATTTTTTGTTATTATTTAGTTTTATCAGTAGGCTGGCAGAATCACTTCCTGTATATTAAATTATTATGTATATTTTGATTAACTATTATGTATATGTTTCTGCCTACCACTTTTAAGAAAATAATTTCAAATAAATGAAAAAAAATATGTTTTATTTACATACCTCTATATTCACTTCTTCTGATACTGGTAATGGAAACGAGAAAGAAGCAGCAGATATGCTATCATCAGCAGTCTTAACATAGCTTGTTTCACATAGAACTGATGTCTCTTGTATGGCTATTCGCTGAAAAGTAAATACTCAAATTATTTTTTACAAAGATCCTATTTTCCTGATTATTTGACGAGTACCACCTCCAGGATTTAGAACGATTTTTAGGCATTAGCAAGCATTTAAGTTTTTACTTAAATAGTTGTAACTCCTAAAATATTAGTTGTGTGTGACTAGGCTGAAAATATGATGGTCATTTATTGACATATATGTTAAATAAATAAGACTCACTGGATATGGAAAAATTGATGGCAATGAGTTTTCACGAAGACGTATTACATCAAGCGTTTTATTAAAACAGTTTTCCTTAAAATGCAGTGAGCAGAGGTGCCAAATTTTTTGCCGATGATTAATATTTTCTTTACCGATAGCCTCTAACCATTTTTCCTTTAAAGCTTCATTCTTCGGAAATCTAAAAATAAAATAAACATTAATTATTTTGATACGACACAACCCTATTTAGGTTAGTAATCTAAAGATAAATAAATAGTGTAAATAATGTCTGTATCACATAAATATGACCTTATATCAACATTTGTAATAGTAATACCAGATTACGTTATGTTCTTCTTTTCAATCTGAATGATTTATGAGTTATTTTGCTAAGAAACGGGATACTAACCTATGAAGTGTCAATTGAGGTTGATTTTTGTTTTTTCTTGCACTACACATCACAATACAACATTTAGGCATTTTTAGAACCAGTTGTTCCACACTACCACGTATTTAAGCACAAATTTTCTCGTTCCTTTGGTATACTTACTTTACTCTTTGTTTTCTCGCTATGTAGCCCCATAATTTTTTTTTTTTATATCTTTTTTCCCATCTTGGGAAAGGCAAAGGCAGAGCCATGCAGCCATAGTCTTCATTTAAAGGATTTTTTTTTGTTTCTTTTTTCTATAAGGCCGAAGCCACTTCTTTAATCATAAGATATTTGTCCTAAATAGTCTTTCTAATCCATGTTCAGTTTAGGTACTTACTGGTGTCGATTCTGGCACGATTCTCTAAATCTAAACTTAAATTTGACAACAGTGTATCCTTGTCATTCTCTATACAGAATGAAAAGGAGAGAATGATGTTAAATTTAGTTTTAAGTTTAGAGAATCACGCCAGAATCGATACCATTGTTTCCCCCAAATTTTCAAATCCGATTTTGAATCTTCTTTCAATTTGAATCTTCTTTCTTTCAATCTTATTTGTTTAAAGTCATGAAATTTTTTAAAGTTCCATATCTATGGAAACTAAAAAAATATATAGATATTTGTATGATTTTGGATTCATAACAATGTCTTGAATGTCGCGCGGGATTTCATTATTAAGCCTACCATTCACGGGCGCGCCAATCCGCCGGATTTGTCGCTGGCGACAAGTCCGCGGACAAATCCGCGTGTGAATGTATTGGTGAGTGCGGCTCGCGGCTCGGCGCGGCGCTCGCCGTCGAGAGACGCGAGCGCCGCGCCGCACCCCAGCCGCGCCGTACAAATCCGTACGTGTGTGTGCTTGCACAGATTTGTCGGCGAACTTGTTAGTCATTTGTAGTGCGTGCACGCAGAACGACCTCTTAAATTGTTAATTCTGTATCACGTCTGTATCACTTTTTTGACGTTTATGCGATAATGTTTTAAGTCAAAAAGTTGAACATAATACTCATTTAAGTTGATATCAAGTTAATGTCATTTTAAAGAGTAGATCATAATACGCTTAATTTGATGTCATTTTGATATCGCATTTTACGGAGAGCATAATACGTAATGTGAAATTGACATCAAAACAATATCACAATTAGCGAACATAAAGAGCTAATTGTATCTCTTCTACAAGGGGTTTATCTCTTCTACGCATGTCCTCGGCATGAGCTCGTTCTAAATAGTCCATTACTAACCCGAAACGAGCCATTTTACTCTTTTTTATTAAAAAAAAAAGGAATTTGATACAGAAAAACCACCTCCTAACTTGTTAAGTCTGTATCACATTTTTGACGTTTATGCGATACTGTTTTATGTCAAAAAGTTGAACGTAATCACAGACATATAATACTATAGCAGACGGAACATAAAACCTAGTTATATTTATGAATCAAAACATGATCTTTTATCCCTTTTGTACTCAGCTACAACTCGATATTGGCATCTCATTCTTCCATCTATTGCAATACTGACTCACACATCAACAAATGTCAACGCGTGTCATGTTTATTCCTCGCCGCCATTATATTCATGACTTATCGGACATGCCACTTTTCGGTGTTTATTAAGAATATTGCTTTGATGAAACTATTACAAAACGAGATTATTCAATTACTATGGTCAAGTACAGTGCGTATCGATGTGAAAGTGCTATCTACAATAGAACACCAGGATTAACGTTTCATCAGTAAGTTTTTATGTGTCTTTGTTGTGTACTGAAATGTCTTTGAGTCTTTTCGAAGCTTATTTAAATATTATCGTAACATGTAACATTTTTTACGTAGGATTATTTATCTAAGATACTACCGGTGAAAACTAATATCCTAAAGTAAAGAAATAGAAGTAATTAGGATAAATCATGATAGGAAATTCCAATTCTGACAACTGAAGTACTGTTACCATAACAGAGGGCGGACTCGGTATCAAATCAAAAAAAAATGTTTCGCGGCATTAATTTTGTTTGCATTGCATTGTATTTTGAATGTGAATGCAATCAAAAACGTAAATAGATAGGTACCTATTACAGACTAGCTATTCATATTTCTTGGAAGATTGGCATCGCTAGGTATATTACCCAAATAACCACATAAACAATTTTGTTCTAGGTTTCCAAAGGATGAAAGTGCTCGGAATGCATGGTTAAAATATATGAAACGTCAGGATTGGCAACCAAATACTTATAGTGTTTTAAGTGTTTTTTGTTTTAAAATAAACAAAAGTAATGATTTTAACTGTTATCGATAGCTCTAATTTTAACGGGAATCAAAGGGAAGAAAAACGGGAGAGAAGGAAAACACGTATTCATGACACCAAGAGCAAAAAACAATATATTATCAAAAAATACATCAATGTCAAAAAACACGAATATTAAAAAAAATACATAAATATATCTAAAGAGGCTGATAGGTTGGATCAGCAACATCCTCCCCTTTTTTAGGTGAGAGGCACCAGCTTCTTAAGGGGTCTCTTAAGTTGCCCGCAGGTAGTTGTCACGTCAGCAACACGAGGTACCCCATCAATGCCTCGATACAAATGAGTGATTCTGCCTTTGGGCCACATGCCTCGTGGAAGATTTCCATCTGCTATAAGCACCATGTCCCCCACTGCAACCAATGGCTGCTGACCAGTACCCCTAGAAGGGGTTAGCAGTGGCAAGTACTCCAGTAACCACCGTCGCCAGAATTGATCGGCCATCCTAGCTGCTTTCTTCCATCTGGTTCTCCCACAGAGGTCGCTGTCATCCAAGTTAGATGGCACATTCTTCCCAGAAGAGGTCCCAATAAGGAAATGAAATGGGGTCAAGGCGTCGGGATGGTCTGGGTCAGAAGACACGTGTGTAAGGGGTCTGCTGTTCACCACCGCTTCTGCTTCTAAAAGGAGCGTTGAGAGCACCTCATCTGACGGCGACTTTTCTTTTAGGGTGACTTTTAGCGCTGTCTTAATGCTTTGCACTAATCGTTCCCATGCTCCACCCATGAATGGAGCAGCAGGCGGTATGAATCTCCACTGGATCATTTCATTCGCAGCGAAATTTGCAATAGGCTCGCCGTACAACTTTTTTAATTCTCGGTTAAGGCCTACGAACGCCGTACCATTATCCGAGTATATCTGACGCGGGCATCCTCTTCGAGCTATAAATCTCCGCAGGCTCATCATGGCTGCGTCGGTAGACAAACTGTGGACTACCTCCAAATGAACTCCTCGAGTGACCAGGCAGGTGTAGAGAGCTATATACCGCTTTTCACTTCGGCGACCAACGGTGACTGAGACAGGGCCGAAGTAGTCCAACCCGGTGTAGGAAAATGGCCTCTCGCCGTGTGCTAGCCGTGCTGGAGGAAGCTGCCCGACGGGAGGGTTGTACGGCTTAGCTTTTCTGTGCTTACAGAATAAACAATTGTTGGCGACTGTTCTGACTGTGCTTCTCAAATGAATGATCCAGTAGATTTGGCGTAGTTCGTTGACGACCGTCTCTGTATTAGCATGAGCAACCCTTTGGTGATAGCGATGTACTAGAAGGCGAACGGCAGCATGTTTTCCATCCAGGATTATTGGCGACTTGGTGGTTGCACCAACTTCGGCTACAGCGCTAATACGTCCGGATAGTCGGAGTAAGTTATCTTCGCCGATTTTGGGAGACAGGTTGTATAACTTACTGTTGCGAGGCAGTGGCATCTCTCTCTCTAGGCACTCTCTCTCTGTTTTGAATGAGTCTAATTGGCTTTGCCACAAAACGTGGTTCTCAGCTACTAGCAGGTCACACGCTGTTAAAGAAGAAGTGGTTAAGTTTGTACTGCCTACTCTACTGCGCCTACTTGCGACCTTTCTAGCAAATAGATGGGCTAAAGCAGTGGAGCGAATAAGACATAACCATCTACTGATGCGTCTGGGGTCGGCTGATACTGGTGCTAATGGATGAGATGGTAAGTCAGTGATTGCATGACAAATGTTCCTGTACTTCGGTTTCAGCTCGGCATGACTAGCGGCCGGTATCTTAACAGTTGGTTCTACTGGCCACGACTCATTTGAGCGTAAGAAATTCGGACCGGTGAACCAGCGTGACTCTATAGACAACTTCTCTGTACTGAGACGTGTGGCGTCATCAGCCACATTCATTTCTGATGGAACCCATCGCCACTCACCGACCCTCGTCAATTCCAATATTTCACCTAAACGATTGGCTACAAAAGGCTTGAAATTGCGAGCGTCGTTGCTATGACGTTCATAGAATCACACCAAAAGACCCGTTTGCACGCTTTGAGTTTGTGAGCATTGCAAATTGTATCGGCGAGTCGAGCTGCAACCAAAGCACCTTGCAATTCTAATCTCGGTATGGATGCTGGTTTTAATGGCGCGACTCTAACCTTGCTGCTAATAAGCACAACGTTAACTGTACCGTCTGGAAAAATGAGCCGCCAATAAGCTACCGAAGCATACGCGGATTCACTTGCATCACAAAATATATGCAATTCTCTCTCGCAAGCCTCAATATCACCAATATTATATCTCCGCGGGATTTTTAATGTAATTATCGATTCAAGACAAACTTTGTGCCATTCGTTCCACGCGGAAATATCTTCTTTAGTGAGTTCATGATGCCAAGCGATAGCTTTACGCCAAACACTTTGAAACATAATTCTCGCCCTTACAATGAGTGGTGCAAGCAAGCCTAATGGATCATAAATAGACATCATAAGAGAGAGGGCATCGCGCTTTGCGAAATGATTGGTGATGAATTTTTCGGAAAAACCTCTAAAATTAAAACTAAAGCAGTCGTCGTATGGCTGCCAAACTAAACCTAAGGTCCTAACTGACTTGGGTACTCTACCTAAATCTACCTCCTCATTAACTAAAGATGGATCTAGCAACAACTCTTTAGGTAAAAGAGATAGAGCTCTTGGGTCGTTAGATACCCAAGACCTCATCTCATAATGAGCGTTTTTATGAATGGTAACAATGTCAGAGGCGAGCCGCGCTGCTTCAGTTGCTGAAGATGTGGATACTAAGCAGTCGTCCATATAATGGTTATGAAGAATAGCGTCCACAGCCTCAGGAAACTGATTTTGAAAATCTAGAGCGTTTCTGTTTTTAACATATTGTGCTGAAAAAGGACTCGATGCCGCACCAAATATCATAGAGGACATTCTAAAAATTTTAAGACGTTCGGTGGGTGACTCTCGCCAAACAAAACGCTGGGCGTCCCTATCCTCCTCTCGGATTTTGACTTGTGGGAACATTTCCCTTATATCAGCAGAGAGTCCAACTTTGCCCTCTCGAAAACGAAATAAAATATCTAAAATCGAATTTAGAAGATCAGGTCCCGTCAATAACATAGAATTGAGGCTGACACCGTTAGACTTTGCAGCTGCGTCATGCACGATGCGAAGTTTACCGGGTTTGTTGGGGTTTGTAACTCCGAAGTGTGGTAGATACCAACACCTAGAACCAGAGCTATTTTCATCGACGGGACCCTCAGCATAATTCTTGTCCAACATAGCCTGAATATTTAATTTATAAAGTTTAGCATATTCAGAATCTTTGCTCATTTTACGCTCAAGGCTTTTGCACCTAGACACAGCAAGACCGAAGCTGTCAGGAACTTCAAACTTATCGTCCTTCCAAGGGAGACCTACCTCAAACTTGCCATCGGGTAATCGACGGGTAGTGTCGTCCAGAATCCTGACAGCTTTGGCATCATTCTTACTCAAACATTCTTTTTTACTGATTCCGAGAGAGTCTAGTTTGTAATAATTTCGAATGAGCGAATCTAAATTATCAAAATCGTTTGTTAACAATTCTGAGTTAAAATTATCTAAAACGTTAATATTATACATGATGTCTACAGGTTTGGTCTTACTAGACTCAAAACCAAATAAAACCCAACCAAGATTGGTATTGATTGCAACTGGTTGTGACCTAGTACCCTTCCGTGTAGATTTGGAGATAGTTAGATGCCAATTATCAATGCCAATGATAAGCTTAGGTTCGCCACTATCAAAACAGAGAACATCCACTAAGTCTGCTAAATGTGGTAATTTTTTGATACTATCACATCGCACTGTTTGTTTTGACAACCCTAAGTTGTTGATGGCCCTAGCACTTTGGATAGTGAATGAGTCGGAACAGTAACGACCTCTGATCTCAAAATCAACATATTCAACGTTGACCCTTTTGCCTAAGCCGCTAACACAATCCAGACGCACGTGAGACTCCGGCCCTGTGACTCCTATTTGCTTGCATATGTCAGAGTCAACAAACGTAGCTGTTGAGCCATCGTCCAATAATGCGTAAGTGTCGACGCTACCTAGCGGTCCGGATATGGTGACGGCGATAATTTTCAACAAAGGTCTAAAGTTCAGTAGATTTTGATCGGATGTCGTATGAGCGACTAAGTCGCAACCCAGTTGCTTCGAATTATCTACGGCTTGTTCCGAGTTCCTAGCACTATTCGAGTCGCAATCGTTATCTAATGTAGTGTGAGCTACTTGAATATTTGTATCGTGCAAAAGCTTATGATGTTTTTGATTGCAACTGGAAACATTACAAATCTCTTTGGACGACTTACAAAATTTGTATCTATGTGAACCTTTTTTAAGACATTTGTGACAAATTTTATTTTTCTTGACAAATTCCCATCTATCATTAACTGCCAATGTTACAAAGTCGTCACATTTTGTTAAAGTGTGTTTATATTTACACATGGGACATGGTTTTGTTTCCGTATTTTTATTCTGAGATACCGAATCTAAAGTTTGTTTCGACGAAAAAGGGTGTGTCAACTGTGAATTTTGAATGTTTTCCAATGATGAGACTGCATGCAATTTCTCAAATCTTCTCAAGTGAGATGTGGGATCAGTAATTAGGCCAAACTTAAGCTGCAGCTCAACTTCGCGAGCTAAAAATATTGCTAGAAGCTCAAGCTTGGTTTTCCCTGGATCTGAAAGGTTAGTAAAGGCAAAATCGGCCCATCTACTGCGTAACAGTGGAGTGAGCTTACTCAATATATTTTGGAAAATTTCCGGTGATTCCAAGTAACACCTTTGGTCAAGGAGTTTTATGACCTCTACACAGTTACGTACCTTACACGCAAATTTATTTAAATCGGTACTTTCAGAAGTTAGTTTTGGTAAAGACCTGACCGTACCTATTTCTTGTAAAACTATGTATTCAGATCTACCAAACCTCAATTCTAAAGCGTCCATCACTTCAGCAGGGTCGTTAGCGGACACAAGCAGGATTCCAACCGCATCACGTGCCGCCCCACAGAGACTCTGCCCGATGCGCGCTAGATTCTCGACTGGAGAGAACGCTGACTTGGTGTCCGCGAACACACGCTTGAAGGCCAGCCAGTCCAAAGGCTTGCCGTCGAAGTTAGGCAGGCGTCCATCGCCCACGATCCTCGGCTTCGACGAAGCACCGCTTGCGAGTGATTTAATAGCCTGTGCTAATAAAGCTATGTCAGTGGGTTTCCTTGTTTCATTTTGGTTTTCTAAGCTAGTTGTGGAATGTGGGCTGTGTTGAGGGGTAGAATTGGCTGCTGTGAGCTTCCCTCGCCACTAATAATTTTATTTTGGCACACACTTTCCATTACTACTTGACGTTCAATTAACGCGCTAGGACCCATCGTAGGCTCTAACGTAACGTCTTCGTGAGCATAATTAGAATTTGCTGATGCTAACCAATTTTGTATTGATGAATGAGACCGAGAGGTTCTTCTGCTCCCACCACCTTCCGCTTCTAGCGCTGCGATTTGCGCTTTTAGCTCCAGGTCCGCAATTTTTAGTTCGGCAGTCGCTGCTGCTGCTGCTCGCTCCGCCTCGGCAACTCTTCGTTGGTGCGCCGCCTGGAGCACGAGCTTCTGGGCGCGAATAGTCGCTGAGGAACGGGATGATCTAGAACTTTCGGACCTTTGAGATCGAACATTTGAGTTCGGTACCACCGTGGATGTTGTAGGCTCTACATCACTCATTGTGTTATTTTTCTGCTGCTGTTCCTCCTCTCGAGCTCTCCTTTGATTCCTCGTTTCGATCATAGAATATGAAGAGAAAAGAAATGAAACGGACTATTTGAAGAAAATTTTATAGGAAAGTTCAAAACAATAAGGAGAAGGACCACAATGTTATCGATAGCTCTAATTTTAACGGGAATCAAAGGGAAGAAAAACGGGAGAGAAGGAAAACACGTCTTCATGACACCAAGAGCAAAAAACAATATATTATCAAAAAATACATCAATGTCAAAAAACACGAATATTAAAAAAAATACATAAATATATCTAAAGAGGCTGATAGGTTGGATCAGCAACATTAACAGTTTGATTAAATTCATATGTGATTATTCAATATTTGACTCGAACAATCCAGATCATGACATAAACCATGTCCACTTGCTTATTAAGGTTGTTGTCAAATTTTATTTTGATCTTAGATGTAAACATCAATGTAAAAAAACAAATATATCTCAGAGAAATTTTCTAAAAAAAACTTGTATTATTTCAAAATAAATAGATAAAACTATGCCTTAAATTTTTATTTCAATTTTCCTAGTTGTACCTATGTCCTTTCCCTGGGTTAATTCTATCTCCGTGCTCAATTTCATGATTATCGGTTCAGCGATTTCGCCTGGCTAAATTCGCCATGAAGATATTAAACAGACAGATTTTTACATTTATAATATTATTAGCATGGACATCACATTAGGACCTATCTATTCGGATAGGTATTTAATGAAACAATAATGAAATCCATTATTCTACTATACTAAATGCGGCCCATGCTTTGGTGAGTTTCAATGTGTGTGTATTTGCCACGCTGTTTAAAACTGAATGTTCAGTCTGCTACTAGTTATATGTCTGTGAACGTAATACGCATTTAAGTTGATATCATTTTAAAGTTGATGTCATTTTGATATCGCATTTTTCGGAGAGCGTAATGAGTAATGTGAAATTGACATCAAAACAATATCACAATTAGCGAGCATAATTGGCCTGCAGTTGTGTTGTTTGTATCATGAACGAGTATAATAACATGTCGTTCGGCGATCATAAAGAGTTTTGGCAAGAATTTATCCATACAGGGAAGAACGATACGCGCGAGGCTCACCAAAGTACACAAGCAACTGGACTGCAACTCGACGCTCGTGTAGTGTGTGGGCAATGACGGATTTGTCCACGGATGGGTACGGCTCGGGGTTCGGCTCGCGGTGCGTGTAGTGAATGGTGGGCTTTAGTTTTATATAATTTAATTAAATTGTCAGCTAAAACAAGTCTTTGTATATTATATGCTGTACATTCAAAAAATATATGGTTTAGTGTTTGATCTTTATTTAAATTACAGTTTGTGCATAACGGAGATGTAATTATATTCATTCTATATAAATGTGAATTAAAACGTCCATGTCCAATTCTCAAGCGTGTGATGGTCGTATAAAATTTCCGACTATGGTATTCTTTAGATTTTGTAAACCATGGATGTTGACCAATTACATTATTAATTTTATGATACCATTTTCCTTTTATTACTAGCGTTTGATGCCAATTAATCAACCAATCTTGTTTTAACAAAAGTTTTAGTTTGGGTAATAAATCTGAAAAAGGTATGGCAACATTTTTAAAGTCAACGTCATCATTGCTTCGATTTAAAATGGTTCTGGCTAACGAATCAGCTTTCTCATTTCCGATGACTCCTATGTGCGATGGAACCCACATTAAAACTATTTGTACATTGAGGACTTTAAGTTTGTGGTACATTTTTTTAATATCATGTAAAATAAAATTACTTCCAGAGTCAAATCTATTGTTTCGCAAAGCTTGTAAACAACTCATGCTGTCTGTTAACACCAACCATTGAGTGCACTCCTGAATATTTTCCTCTATAAACTCCAATGCAGAAAGAATTGCAAGACACTCCGCAGAAAATATGCTCATCTGGCTTGGAAGTTTGTACCCTAGACCCGTTTTCAAATGAGGTATGTAAATCGCCATTGAAACATTATCATCATTCTTGGAACCGTCTGTATAAATATGTTTATGATTGGAAAACTTATCAATCTTTTTGTAAACTTCTTCTTTAAATTTCAAGTCGGGCGATATATGGATGCTTATGTCACAGAAATGCATATCATAAGTTTCTTTGTAACATATCCAATTATGCTCAGTTTTATTAATGTTGTACTGCTGGTTGTAATTAATATATTCTGAGAAGTCATGAAGCAAATAAGGGATCCTAGACATATTAGTTGGAGAGTATATTCCATATAGAAAGTTAATTTTTTTAATTAATGGATGGGAATGAAATGACAGTAATTTAATCAAAAACTTTGATTTTAAAAATTTAAATCTTAATTGAAGTGGAGGTGTATTGCATTCTACTTCCAGAGAGTTGATAGGAGAGGTTTTCATAGCACCCGTTATGCATCTAAGATTATGATTCTGCAAGACTTCTAATTTTCTTACTAATTGAGAATCAGATCCAAAACATAAAAATCCATATTCAAAGTGACTTCTAACAATTGACTTGTATAACATCAATAATATTTTAGGGTCAATTTTTGATAAACATTTTATGACATTGTAGGCTTTGTAAGCTTTCCCCAAAAGATATTCTACATATTTTTTCCATGAAAGATTATTGGTGAAAATAACACCCAAAAATTTTACTTCACTCTCTACAGGGATAATGACATTATTATATACAATATCAACATTTGTATCACAATCACCAAATACAACTGTTTTAGATTTGTCAGGGCTAATATCTAAATTTAAATAACTGAAATATTCATTTAATTTTAAAAGTGCTCTATTTATAGTAGAGGTTACCTGTTGAATATCAGAACCTGAATGGTAAATGACCAAGTCATCAGCAAATTGCAAGTTTTTTACTTGTGATCCTAAAATGATGTTTAGTTTGTGTACATAAAGAATGTAAAACAATGGAGATAGAATTCCTCCTTGACAGACACCTTTATATGAATAGCGTGGTCCTATTAATTGATTATTAGTCTTGACATAAACCTCACGACCATGCAAAAAATTAAAAATCCACATAACTACTTTTTCAGGAAAACCAAGAGAAAAAAGTTCATGTGCTAAAATATGAGGATTTACATTATTGAAAGCACCAACAACATCAAAGAACACACCAATAAGGACTTCATCTTGTTTAAGTGCATCAAAAATGTCTAGTTGAAGATGTGCTATACTCTCTCTAGAGGATCGGCCCCTGCGAAAACCAAATTGATTGGAAGGTAATAGATTATTGCTTTCAATGAAAAATTCAACTCTTTGTTTGAGTAGCTGTTCAAATACTTTTCCCATACATGATGTCAATGCTATTGGCCGGTATGAATTTGCTTTAGTCTTATCTTTATTTGGTTTCAAAATGGGGACCAAACAATCTTTTTTCCAGTCAATAGGTATAACACAGCAAGACCATAACAAATTATAAACTTTTAAGATGATATTCTTTGTTTTATCTGTAGTATATTTTAGCATTTTATAAGGAATACCATCGAGGCCATGAGCTGTATCCCTACGAGTAGAAACTGCAGTTTTAAATTCTTGTCTGTTAAATGGCATTTCTAAGTATTTACAATTATGTACAGGATTCCTATTTACAAATGTCAAAGGGACCTCTACGGTATCTGGTGTATAATTTTTGAGAAATTCTGGTACCCATTCACTATATACATTTTTAGATGGAACAGAAATACCATTAAACCTCCTGACAATCCTCCAGAGCTTTGAAATAGGAGTACATCGATTAAGTGATTCACACAATGACATCCAACTTAAGTTCCTTTCCTTTTTTAAAATGAGCTTTTTCAAAGCTTGTAACTTTTTAAACTTAAGGTAACTTTCCTCTGAGAGGTTATGCTTAAATTCGGTATAAGCTTTCCTACAATTATCTACAGCTGTTTTGCAGTTGTTATTCCACCAAGGCAATGAAACACGTTTCTTAAAAGCTTTTAGAGCTGATATTTGTGGTTGAACAAACTGTCTACTAGTGTGAGTAACAGACTGCTGCAGCGCTAGATTTAATAATATTACCATATCTGAATAACATTTTAATGGATTAGACTGGTCAAATTGTAAATTGTTATTTAATAAGAAATCTACATTTTCACTATATTTTTGCCAGTCTACTAGACGGAAATTAAAATATGTAGGGAGTGCAAGTAAATTTTCAAATGAGTCTTTATTATTACTAATTTCTAATTTTGTAATTACAGGTAAATGGTAGCTGCCTAAAGGGTCATCAGAAACAGACCATTCACATCTCAAAGCCAAAGAGGGTGATACTAGTGTTAAATCCAAAGCATTCCTTTGCCATACACTAGAGCCAACAGTTGTCAGCTGACCATCATTTAGGAGTACTAAGTTGTTGTCATTGATGCTTTCAATAATATCGCGCCCACGTGAATCAATAGAGCTACAGCCCCATGCTGTATGCCGGGCGTTAAAATCGCCAGCAATCAGCAAAGGCCCAGGGATACTGCTGATTAAATAATCAAGTTTTGATTTAGAAAATGAAGGGTTACAGTTACTTGGACTATATAAAGACACAAGAGAAATTTCTTGATTTCCATAATACAATCTTACAGCTATATTTTGAATTGAATCATCAAATGATGTATCTATCTTATGGAATTGCAAACTATTATGAATAAAAATGGCAACGCCATTATGGCGGTTACCTGAATCTAGTCTAATTATATCATAACTTTTGAGAGTAAACTGAATGTGTGGTTTTAACCATGTCTCAGAAATCAAAGCTACATGAATGTGATTCTCTTGTAGAAAATTTGTTAATAAGTATCTGTGTGCAGGTAAACTCTGAGCATTCCATTGCATTATATTTAAAAAATCCATAAAAAAAAAAAGATTAAGTGTTTTGTTTCTTATTTTTATTTATTGTTTCCAAGAGAGTATCTTTTATACTATGTGTGGAAATAGCTGTTTCATTGTTTTTGTTCATTGTTATTAATTTGACAATTGACTCTACAACCATATTCAAAATAAAATCAGAGTTTAATAGCAATGCTAGCATATCAGTGGGGCTTTGTTTCAAGGGAGGGAATGATTTCTCATTAATTACAGCAGAGTATGTTTTATTCTGAGCCTTTTCTCTATTTAATAATATTTTTTCTTTTTTTACAGGGCACTGTGACGAAATAGCCACATGGTTCCCCTTGCAATGACAACATACAGCATCCTGACTTGATTTTGTACAGAGTTTAAAGTTATGTGACTCACCACATATGGAGCATCGTTCTGCATTCTTACAAAATTTGGCAATATGTCCATACCTCAGGCACTTAAGACACTGCTTGACTGGGGGTATGTAGGGTCGTAATTCGAAACGCCAGCTGTTGAGGTCGACACTCTCAGGTAATACTGGGCATGAAAATGTGATAGAAACTGTCTTTGTCGGCTCCAATTTATTTTCACCATTATCAGTCCTTATTCTTCTCATAAAACGTCGAATGCTTACGATATTTTTTGTAGAAGTCAATGCAGAGTATATTTGTTCATTCGATAATTCTGTGGGCACATGAGTGATGACACCTGTGACTTCGCTAGCTGCTGCCGGAATAGATGCCGACAGGTTGTATGCTTCCAAGAATTTTCTATTCTGTAATGCCGCGTTAGCCAGACCAGGACGTTCAAATACCACACCGATTTTATATTTATTCACTCTTCGCAACTGTTTTACACCTTTGTTATATCGCTTCAAGCAGTTTGCTAATCCCATCATGTCTCGATTACCAATAGGCTGATCAGATTTTGTACTCTCAATGAATACCACATATTCGAAACTTCCGCCTTGTTCTGGGTAAAATCGAACGTAATTAGGGATTCGGAAATCTTTATATTTGTTTAAGCTTTCTTTTTTCTCTTCTAGAGACTGTATGGAGGAGACGTCGCTAAAGTTAGAATCTTCAGAGCCATCTCCATCCACGCCGCCTTGTTCATCTAATTGTTTTTTCCTTTTTCTACTCTTCCTATTCCTCATTTTTTTAATACACTATGTACACACTTATTATTAAAGACTATTCAAAACACTATTCACAATAAATATATACAAAATTAATAAATTTAGTTTTATTCTTTAAAAAAGACCGCCAAGCTCGTCAAACGTTCCCGCGCTTTTTTCTGTAGCCCCATAACTCAATATTTCCAAATCATAAACATTTTTTTTTTGTTGAAGTTCTCCCGTTTTAGGGAAGGCAAAGGGAACAATGCCCATACAGCCTGGTCTTTAATTAAATTAATCTTCTTTTTGTTTTTACATTAGAATGTCGGTGTGACGCATTCTAATGTTTCTTGGAGTGTTTGGCACGAAATGTATCGAGTTGGCTTTTTCGATAAGCTTCTGTGAGGTAGTCAACACTACAATAAAATTCTCACGTCCACTTGACCGGAATCAGAGGCGGCCTTACCGATTGCGAGGCTCCGGGCGGCAGGTCTTTGCGAGGCCCTTTGTCCTTCGTGAAAAGTATGTGATGCGAAAGTAGGTCTTGTTGTTTGGTTTAGGTATTTGTCATGTTTAAGGAAAAATGCTTAAATTATACAAATAAATCAAATTTGAATTTTAAAATATTTTACATTGAAAGATTCACAAAATTAACAAATACAGAGATGATAAATTTTAAAATTGAGGTATGCGGCTTTTCCTAAGACTAAAATCTTTAATTAAAGCACAATAATCTAACGAATAAGCTTCGTCATTTTCGATTGAAAGAATAGCGAGAGCCGATTTTGTGTCATTGAAAAAATAGTTTTTTTTTTTATATTTTTAAAATTCGCTTGGGTTGTTGCGCGAGGCCCCTGTAGGAGCGAGGCCCCGAGCGATTGCCCTGTTCGCCACCCCCTAAGACCGCCACTGACCGGAATAGCGTATATTTTAATGATTCCACTAATTCTTCAGTTACGCAGACAGTTGTTACACAAAACCACACCAATTTTATTACACAATATCCACTATGAACGAATTTAAGAATAATTAAAATAAGACGCCAACCGCACTCGATGAAATCCCGCCAAAAAACCCAAATCGTAAACACACTGATGACAGACCAACTTTTTTTTTAATTTAATAGCAATGGCAGAACAACTACCCTAATTTACAAAACTCGTTGCCAAAAATGGCGGAATTGGGACGTACCTAAACTTTTGACAGATTTCTATGATATTTAATTGAATGGTCTATGTCTGTCTCTTTCGTCAAACACAATTGTACTGTGGGAAGAAAGAGATAAAGATATATTTCACGCTTTATGCCATAAATGCCTCGTATTTGTTTAAGTAAAATTTTCTAAATGTTGACAAAAGCGTCTCCATTATGTTACTCTGAGCAAATATCTCAGAAAAATGTCACAAATGTTATGGATAAATTCAAGAAGCTTATATACAACACTGGAGATTGCATGTAGAACTTCTGTATGAAGATGAGTTCATTAACCCCATGATATGTTTTTTATCTCTCTCACACACTATCTGAAATTACCATGTTAAATACAAGAAATTCCAATCAGAAAGTGAAAATAAACAGAACTATGCAAGATATCAATCAGTTTTTCAATCTCCAGAAGTCCTACTCTTGTATTACTATTATAAGATGAGTGTGACAAATTCTAACCAACTACTTTGAAATCAATATTTAAAACTAAATAATAAATACGCCCTTTATTTCCCTGTTTGCTGGTTGCTACCATTTTGGTATAATAGCAACACTAATTAAAAAATCAACTGAAGAATATCTCCGATCTGTCAAAAAAAATCTACCGCTTCGAATGTTTAGATTATTAATAAAAAGTGTTAAATTGTTCAATTTGCTATTTATAATATGTATTGTGTTGTGTGAGATTGCAGAAGTGTTTGGGAACCAAATTCCAGCACTAAATTTCACAGGTAAGTCTATTACATTACGCCAATACCGAAATAAACATATTCCTATATTTTTATGTTGTAATCATAATAAAACGTTATTATCTATAAATCATAGTGTCCTGAGGCTATAAATTAACGTTATTCTTGTTTTATTCACTACATTTGGTACCATATTCAGCAGTTTATTAAATTAAAATAATATAAATTTTGGTTTTGTAGGGTAACCATTATCACTACACTTGAGATATTTTGAGAAAGTTAAAATACATAAGTATTATTGTAAATAGTAATTATAAAGTTCAAAATATGAAAATAAGTTTATAATAAATACTGTAGTAGATCATGTTGATTAGATGTAGAAAACCTATTTAATAACAGCTATCTAGCAGCGGTCTTATACCTTTGTTTATGTTTCAGCTTCCCGAAAGATATCATTAAAAGAAATTCTTGGTTGTCCATTATACTGTCACAAACGCTCTCGAAACGGAACCGCGAATGTGCTAGAGATCGAATTAGCCAGAGCACCGCGGGTCGCAATAGAAGTCGAGTAAGGCGGCTCATTCTAAAATGAGCCTTATGCTTATGCTTGCTTATGCAGTGCGACGTAAAGGAGAAAGTGCAAAGATATCTGCACTTCTTTACAAGTTATGCGTGTTACTTGCGTAGGTATAAGTAGGTATTTCGTACTCGCGGGTGCTAGGTAATTCTCAATTTAACAGGTACTTTCTAGAACTTCGACTTTCGACGACCTCCGTGGTCGAGTGGTTTGTACGCCGGGTTTCATGGTGTCGCCGACTCGAGAGGTCCCGGGTTCAAATCCCGGTGGGGACAGATGTTTGTGTGATGAATACGAGCATTTGTACTCCAATCATGGATGTTTAATATGTATTTCTATAAAAAAAAATATACTTATATATATAAGTACAGTTTATGTATTCTATCCGTTACCCTAGTATCCCATAACACAAGCCTTATAGTACTTACTTTGGGGCTAGGCTAATTGGTGTGAGTGTTGGAAATATTTATTTATTTATTTACTTTGTAGAATGCATCGATCGGCGTATATAAGGGCGATTGGCGCCGCGCAGAGACAGTTGAGTTTCAACAGCGATTTCGGAGCGAATCCAAAGGCGATCAAAGTGCAACAAAAGTGTTCAAGTGAGATTGTTTAGAGACTTGTATAGTGAAATACAGTGTTTAGTGAGTGTTTTGTAATTAACATTGTGTGTTAATTGTGTGAACTGTGTGGTGAATAAAGAACTGTCAATCGTGAACTGGCATATAATTTCGAACCCCATCCCGACACGTAACAATACCATTAAAAGGTCAATTTTATTTATCAGCCAAAATATGTAGCTTAGAGATTCTAGTCCGTTCTTAGTAAAAGGCATTTCTGGCGATTATAAAAAGGGTTTGCATATTCTTTCTCGTTAATTTTTTTATAAATGTTTTTGACATGGCATAATATAAGACGCATCTAATATGAATAAAACGATTTTTGTACTTGTGAATTTTATTACTATTAAATAATGTGTTCCCAAGTTCCTATCAACTCCAACGCTTTGATTTATAAATTGTTTAAAGACGATACCAGTAAGTATGTATCCTAAACGTATATTCCAACATGGTCACCCTTAGAAAGAGATAACAAACATATGTGACGTCATTCAAGGCCATATTTTTTCACTTCAAGGTATTGTTTGCACTGCAATCTCCAGTGTTGTATATAAGCTTCTTGGATAAATTGTAGTTCCACTTTTTGCCACCGGCACTGAAAAGTTTGTGATACTACGATACTGACATTCACATGGCATCGATGCGCTGCTGGCATCGGTGCGCGGATCCGATGCGATCATAGAGTAACTTTGTTTAAAGGGAATGCGATTTATCTGATACCGATGATTTCACAAATATCTAAAAACGCCCATCTCTAATTAATGAGTCAGGGTACGGCCAGAGTGCATTAAGATTCAGATTCAGACTCGGAAAACAAGCGCGAGAAAAAGCAGGCAACCTGCTCAGACTACACTGTTTGTTTATTTCTCGCGCTTGTTTTCGGAATCTGAATCTGAATGCACTCTGGCCGTACCCTGAGTGCACTCTGGCCGTACCCGTACCCTCACACTTTTTGATGGATGCGATGTTTTCAAGTTTTATTAAAAAAAAGTGCATAGTGATGCGCATGTGACTATAAATAGCATAGACTTAGGTATCGATTCTGGCATAATTCACTCCTTTTTATTGTGTTTAGAGAATGACAACATTGCACTGTTTTCAAAAAGTTGAGGTTTAGAGAATCATGCCAGAATGGACACCATAGTATCATTCGTTGTCCTATTTTGTTTTTAGTTTTTATGCGTGCTTTAGCATTTTTACGTAATCTGTGCTGAGGTAGCAATAATTTTTATAAGCGTACAGTGGTGTCGATTCTAGGGTGATTCTCTAAACTTAAAATTAAATTTAAGATCAGTCTCTCCTTTTCATTCTGTATATAGAATGACAAGGATACACTGGTGTCGATTCTAGCATTAATCTCTAAACCTAAACTTAAATTTGACAGCAGTATATCCCTGTCATTCTCTATACAGAATGAAAAGGAGAGACTGATGTTAAATTTAGTTTTAAGTTTAGAGAATCACGCCAGAATGGGGCCCATTGTTGTCAAATTTAAGTTTAGATTTAGAGAATCGTGCCAGAATCGACACCAGTATTTGTAAATTTGACAATAGTCTGTCCTTTCATTTCCATAAAGAGTATAAGAAAGACAACTTGATGTCAAAATGACTACTTCTATACGAAAATCAATTGGAAAACAACAGCTGATTGTCAAAAAAATCAAAACAAAAGCGATTGCGAAGCAAATCACGCGGCTTCACTGAGAACTTTTGTGAAAAATACACAAAGCTACATAATTGTCTTAGAACTAGGTCTGACAACACTTTTGTTACAATTCAGAAGGACCAAGTTTGCTGCATAAAGTTCCATATCTAGTGCATGTCACAGCTTTAATAAATACTTCAGGGGATTGGATATATTTTGCCTTTCTTCAAATACTATAGAACTGGAGTACTCGGCAGAGTTTCTATAGTATTTTTACCCTAACACTCGGTAATTAGGCATTTTCTTACTATATTTTTTTATTCGTCATGATCTTTATTGTTTTCTACATAACTAAATTGTACGTAATTTTTAGTTAATTATGTAAGTGTATAAATGTTTCAGTTTGTGGAATCTTAACTGGTTTATTGTAAAATAATAAGTGTTACTTAATTCAATTGTGTAAAATTGTATGTTTCCCAAATGACAATAAATAAATAAAACTAATGCAAAGGGCTTTAGAGACATATTTGTAGGGCGTGTCGTGATGCCGCGAGTAAATGGATGAAACCATTGTACTTCTGGCACGTCTCGACATGACACAACACGTTAATATGTTTTTGCCTCGATACATACGTTAGGGTACGGCCACAGTACGCGTTGGTTCAGATTAAGAAAACAGGCTCGTAAGATGTCAGCTTGAGGAAAGCAGGTGATGGCCGCAGCGGAGGCAGATAATACAAGACGCGGACGCGAGACGCGCAATCATAACTCGTTAAAGCTAATAATATTTTTTTAAAAACGCAATCATTTCTTGGAATGATTGGGTATTTAATAAACATCTGCAGGTATGTGTTGCATGTTATTCAATTTATGTTTACATTTTATGCTATACTTTCTGTAACAATTATTACGACGCAATACGCGTTTTAGAATATAATATAATAAAATTGTATTAAAAATGAGAGTAGGTACAAGAAAAAAGTATTTCATTACCTTCAACACCCATATCTCCAGCGATGTTTTGCCAGTACCTATCACCGATATTCCTATTTGAATGATTCTTGTCTCTTTTATCTCACACAGCAGGGTTGAGAAAAACTTTCGCAATAAGCGCTTGTACATTCATTGTTAATTCTCAAATATAAATCAAGAAACAAGAGAAGATCGCAAACAAGAAGCAAGGCACTAAATGTTTGTTTATAACACAACCAAGAAAAAGGTTACATAAACAACTATAACCTGCAGTCCTATCGGCGCTGATGAATTCAGTATCTGAAACAAGAATAACTAAACATTCCGGTAAAGTCCCTGACTCCGAACCTCGTTTTCCGAGTCTTAACCTTATTCTGAACCAGCGTGCACTGTGGCCGTACCCTTACGTGGTGTGTATGTATATAAATAAAGTACAGACTTTGCCGTCGATAGAGGGGGTGCGTATAAATAATTCGTCAACAATAAACTTGATTGTATGTATTACTATTATTTAATTTATAGTGTAAATATCAAACCCAGTTTGAGTTGAAAACTTATTATTTTAAAAAAATTACAAATCAATAACACTGGTTGGGCGTTTTATTATGTGTGAGTTTTTTTTACATCAACAATGTTCGCGTTTGGCTTTCGGATTTGCAATATGCTCATTGATGGCGTCAACCTAGTGTTCAATCTGCGAACCTGCCCAGATGGCAGATATGTGGGTACTGCGAATATTATTATGCGCGGATACTCAAACTTAATAGCGGTCGTTGGCTCATCATTTCCAACGGCCGCTCTCTGCTGTTTCGGATTCGGTGCAGATTGGTCGTACGCACATATCTTAATAACAAGCATCGCGTAACTGTCTCGGAAATCGCGTAGAAGATTTCAACTTCAAATTGTTGATGTTTCTTTGTGTCGAAACAGCTCGTACATAATAATTCGCCCGCCGCTCATACTTATATTGTCAAAGCCGCATCCAGTGGATGGCTATTTACACGCCATACCAACACACAAAATAGTAGTTTTTTCTTTTACGAGGTTTTTCTGTTATTTTTAAAGACCTTGACGAAATTGAATTCTAATGATAAACCTTAAAAGCATATCAATTAAAAATTAGTAGTCGCCAAGAATACATATGGAGGAAATATATAAGGGAAATGGCTATGCCATACCGTTATAAATTATAATGAGAAATGTTATTAGAGTTAAAAATGAATTACAAATGAATACATTAAAAAACTCAAATATTTTCTCCTTATCTATTAGTGAAATTAACTTTCACCTAAACTTGTGAGCATATAACAGCACCAGTGATGGGCGTAAGGTCATCACATTAACATTCGAAATCGATATCAACATGCTTGACTCAATATATAATAATATTTAAGTAAGATTGTTACATATCCCGGTTTTTTTTTAAATATTTTTATCGAGCAGAACCAGCAGTCCGTATTTTAGGTGTGCGAGTAAGAATTTCTTTTTCCGTGTTTATAAACCCAGCATATAGACTGAACCTATTTTGAAAAAAAATTAGGTGTGCATTTAAGTAGGTTATGTATTCTGTGGTGTGACCAAAAACAGAGAGTTATCACAATTAAACAGTGCTGCAGTGGGGTAGGACGTCTATCGGCCAAATTCGTGTTAATTGTATACCTACCTAATTTAGAAACTTTCAACTTACAAATATGACATAAGAAACAAATTACTTATTCTATTAAAATGAAACAATCTTCTTCCTTCCCCTTTCCTCTCTTCAGGGCACAACACTACCGCTACAGAGCAACACTTCCATGCTCGGTATGGAAGTTCGCTCAGACCTGAATCCAAAGGACTACATCGAAACCGTGATCAAAACAGCTTCACGCAAACTCGGAGTCCTGAACAAGGTGCGGCGTTTTTTCACGCCCGATCAACTGGTCCTTGTTGTACAAAACGCAAGTGCGGTCCTGCATGGAATATTGCTCGCACCTCTGGGATGGCTCCGCCAAGTACTTGCTCGATACTTTGGATAGGTTACAGCGGCGCGCGATCCGAATCATAGGCGATGAGGAGGTGACTAAACACCTTGAGCCTCTTCAATAGGCTAGTTGACCCTTTTTGGAAAAAGGTTTTAGAGGTTGTCCATTAATCACGTGAGGCTCGAAGGGGGGGGGGGGGGTCCGTAAAAAAAACACGAAATATCACAAGGGGGGATGGTGGGTGTAGTAATATATAATAATAATAATAATATATTTATTTGTAAAAAATTGTACATGGTAATAATCTTATAAATATGTTAATACTAAGGCCATTATTTCACACAAAGTACCTTCTTATAGACATCCTCAGCCAAACTAGGAAGTTCATCCTGTATTTTGGCTTCAGCGCTCTTCCCGAATTTTATTTGCAATGTAGCCATACAAATAACATGAGTACCATAATACTACATTAATCAATATTACAGTACATTAATATAATAAATGTGTGTGTGTGTGTGTGTGTGCGTGTGTGTGTGTGTGTGTGTGTGTGCGTGTGTGTGTGTGTGTGTGTGTGTGTGCGTATGTGTGTGTACGTGTGTGTGTGTGTATATGTGTGCAGTGCGTATGTGTATATATAATCATAAGCATCTATATTTATAGGGCCGTGGCAACCAATTCCTCAGCTTTTTCGTAATCTAGTGAAAGTAAAAACTTTGTGATCTTCTTTTTAACTTCATGTTTGTTAAGGTGTACGATTGTAATACATTTACTGATCTTATTATAAATATGACTACTCAAAAAGCGATATGCGCGCTGAGCGTAGACGGTTCTGTAGTTTCTGTGTAAACTTTTACAAACAATGTCCCTTCTACGCCTCTGCATCATTGTCGGGTCAAAAACAATTTCACTATGTTTTTTAATTGTAATAGCCAAAACAAAGAGCTTCCTGACGCTAAGGACCTCGCAATAATCATACAGAAGCGTAGTTGGATACAGGTAGGGTTTGAAAGTACACACCTTCAGGACCGCTCTCTGCGCGACTTCTACACTTTTTAAATTAGTTTTTGGCATTCCACCCCATATGTCAATATTGATTGACATAGGGCTATGTAGATACGTTTTAGTAAAGTCGGCTCAAGGACATGGCGCAGTAACTTAAAGGTGGCTATCAGTTTTCTCACTCTACCACACAGAACTTTAACGTGTAATTTAAAGGACATGTTATTATCTACCACAATTCCGAGGTATTTGATGTCGCCGACATGTTGCAGTGGTTTGCAAGAACAATCATAATTGGTACCCAAATTGCAATTATTGTGGAATCGGAGCTCCGGAAGTTGTTGTTGTGATTTATCAGATAAGTTTTTATTACGCATTGTAAAATAAATACATTTCGTCTTTTCCGCGTTTAGTGTCAGATTATTCGACCTTAACCAGTGCATGACACGGTTCAATCCATTTTGTGCAGCATCATAGGTCCCAGCTACCGTTTTAGCTGAGAATAATAGAACTGTGTCGTCAGCATAAGATACAGTTTTTCCATATGTGAGTTTTAACTGACACAGGTCATTAATATAAATTAGGAACAGGGTTGGACCCAAGATGCTGCCCTGCGGGACACCATGCTTTATCATTAGTTCGGAGTTTCGATATCCCATTATATTCACACATTGGTATCTCCCAGAGAGGTAATCTTCAAATAACTTCAATTGACAGTCTCGAATCCCGATCCTATACAATTTATTGAGCAGAATAGGAATGGAAACCGTATCAAAAGCTTTAGCTAGATCCAAAAAAACGCCAACACATTTGTTACCCTCGTCGAGTCTGTCGATAACAAACTCGGTTACAGCATGCATAGCATCAGTAGTCGATCTGCCTCGTTGAAAGCCAAATTGGTTCAGCGATAATATTTTGTTTTTTTCGAGATACTGTACCAGACGGGTGTTGATGATCTTTTCGAATACTTTCGAGATCGAAGGCAGTAAAGATATGGGCCTGTAATTGGAGATCCGATCTCTATCACCGCCCTTGTGAATCGGGATGACTATTGATTTTTTAAGTACTTCCGGGAAAACACCATCACGCAGGCAGTTATTCAATATAAACGTCAATGGTCGAATGATAATATCTTTATGCGATTTTAAAAGTTGGTTAGAAATGCCGTCCCATCCCACAGAGCATTCACTTTTTAGATTTTGAATTAAATTACCAACCTCCTGTTCATCGGTCCCAAGCAAAACAAACGAATTTGAGTGTGACTCATTTGCCCCATCCATGTCCGCGCCATGCAAGTGTACGCGAGAATTGCTGGCTAATTTCTCGCTAATGTCAACAAAAAATCTATTTACTCTATCGGCTGAAAGGTTTGGATTTGCAGATATTGTTAAAAGTTCTTGGGCTGGGTTTTTGATTTTGTTATTAGATGTGATGTTTCGGATAGTCTCCCATATTTTTTTATTGTTCTTTCCAGCTTTATTTATTTGACCCTTATCATATTCTCTTTTCAATTTCTTGATTAAGTTATTACAGAAATTTCTATAACGAGTGTATGATATTTTAAGGATGCAATTTGTAGGCTGATCTTTAGTTTGACCATGTAGTTTATCTCTAAACCTTATGCATCTCAAAACGCCTGGTGTAATCCACGGCTTGATTATTCTTTTGCTTCTAGAAACAGAGACAGTTTTAGTATTACGTTCTACCGCCGATTTTATTTGGTTTATTAGGTAGGTCATTTGAAAGTTCGGATCAATTGAACTATATATGGGCTCAAAATCAATATTTATTAGATCCAGATTCAGACCATCAACATCAACCTTGTTCATTGTGCGTAGAACATCTTTTCTTTTAGGTTGATAACACAAAAATAAGCCTACTGCTTTATGATCAGTAATCGTAGATTGTGGAACAAGTGTCAGAGAAAGCATATTTGATTTTAATAAAATATGATCTAAACAATTTCCACTTTGATCTCTAGTCACTAGTGTGTGGGTAGGTAAGAGTCCATGAAAAGCCATGTGATTTAAGTAATTCTCAGCATTAGTATCTAGTTTAGGCGAATTTATAGCTAAATTAATATCACCAGCCAAAATAATGTTTTTATAAGTAAACAATTTTTGCAATTGAGCACCAATAGATGAAATAAATGAGTCTATTTCGTGCTTTGCGGCAAATGCGGGTGGCCTGTATACCGCTAATATTGCCGTGTCCGTTCCCAAGGTAATAATTAGACAGTTTCCCATGCGGAAATCAGGTTCCTCAACCGAAAAGTGCAATTCATTCCTTATATAAACTACCACTCCATCGTTTTTATTAAGACTGACCTGAGTAGAGAACGATGAGTAGCCATCCAAAACCGGCACAACTGGCAAACATGAAAGCCAACACTCAGTAAGAATCAAAATATCGAATTTAGTTTTCAAGCGACTCAATAGTACCTCAAAATCAGAAAAATTTCGACTAATACTGCGAATATTTTGTGTCAACAGGTAGCTCTATGGTGTGGTACATATGTAATAAAATCATCAACCGCGCAGGGAATTGAATGATACAGTTCATTATCTAAGCTATTGCAGTATGCATCCATATTATCAATTTTGAAAAAGCGTAAAAAGTTCAGCACCCATTACAGCTGATATATGCATAAATAGACAAGCAAGTGAACAAATAGGCATTTTAAAAGCAATAACAAAGTGTACTAGACACTCGATACATAATGTGAGGGTAATGTATATATATGTGAAACGATAAAGTGTGAACAAGCTCAGCAAAAGCACTCCATCCGCCACGTTCAAGTCAACACGCATAGTATGTGAGTATATAGTATGTCGATGGTACAGTATACGGCATGGGGTAAGTATAAAAGAAATGCTTATGTTTGTCTTGTGTAAAATTAAATAAATATAGGTTGCAGTATTATTGTAGTGTAAGTGTTTGTAGTGTATTTGATTTGTAGTTGAGGATTTTGATTGTTGTTTGCATGCATAGTTACAGAAAATAATAAAAAAATATTGTTGTATGCTATTCGGTATAAAATTCAAAACTATCTCTAAAATTAAGCTGCAAATATTACATGACATAAACAGAATTGATTTTAAAACTAATATAATAAACAAGCAACAAATAATCAACAAATACATCAGCGGATATTGCATAGAAAAAAGCAAAAAAAAGCAAAAAAGCAAAGAAGACCCGATTGCTACAGCTAGTCATTCAACATTAAGCTTACCGAGGTCGCCCTCACTGTTTATCCGGATGTAAGGATCCCCTTCTTTTTTCCGCAAATATATTTTGCCTTGTGAAACCCAACAAAATGAGAAGGTGTTCATTTTTGCAAATTCTCTTGCTGCATGGAAAAGTTTTTTTGTTTGAAATGTTAGATTTTCTGTTATATAGACCGGTCGTGAGGGGCAGTCCAGGTGTAAATTGTTTGTGCTAAGTCTGGCAGTTTTATGCTCATTATTGTATTTCTTAACTGCTCTCACATATCACGTGTATTTACGTGGTCCGAGGATACTGTACATTAAATAATGTTCATGTATTAGTACAAAAAGTTTTTCAGTTTCTTTCATTATATTGATGTCAGTCAAAAACAACCTTTCTGTCTACCTCTAAAAGTTTAAAAAAATAAGATTCTTTGTAGGTACTAAAAATACACGTGATATGGGGTGGGGGGTGGCGGGCTAGACTTCAACCTCACCATGTATCACCAAGGGGGAAAAAATGCCAAAAAAAACATCACGTGATTAATGGACGGCCCCTTAAATGGTTAATAAATGTTTTATTAGACCGAAAAAAATTTATTGTATTTTTTTGAGACCTAGAAAGCTACAAATCTTTAATTTTTCATGGACATACAAAAACGCTGTCGGCCATTTTAGTCTATAGATTATTTATGCTATGACGTCGACGGTAGTAAACAAAAATTCGTAAGCAAGTAGAAAATAACCTATCTGAGTTTATAATAAAAAAACATGATTTCTAATAGATACCACGAAAATATAGTAATTATCATTATTGTATTGTACGAGAAATAAAAACACATCACACAAATAGTGAAATTTATTTTTGCGAAGATCACTTTGATGTAAGTACTCATTGAATAATATTTTATGTCCCTTCATTTATTATCAGTTTTAATAATACAAGTTTTAAAGTTATGTATGAATGACATTTAGTTGTTTACTAAAGGAGACGTCACAATTATGGCGGATGTGGTGGTATGGTGAATTAAATTTCTACGGCAATCTTCTACTTTTATGAAGTGAAATCGATATATTTAGGTTCCTTAGACCAAATAATTTAAGAAATAAACATTTATTTAATACAATTCGACATGAGTCAACTAGCCTATTACGCCGTGACGTGGCGTCATTAAGCGCGTTCTATCGTCTGTACCACGGCGAGTGTTCTAACGAGTTATTCTCTCTTATCCCACCTTCCCCTTTCCTTCAGAGGACCACGCGCGCACCGTCACCGTCTTACTGTGGCCACAATTCCAACGCGTACAAAGAAATTTGGTGATTCATTTCTTTGTCGCACTATCCGTAAATGGAATGAATGCTCTGCCCGCTCACGTGTTCCTACCCTCTGACAACCTGGGATCCTTTAAAAGAGGCGTGAAGAAGCAACATACAGGTTGGCAGGGTGGGGTTTGGCCGGTGTGGCAGGTAGAACTGCTGTATCAGCTATCTTCGCGTCTGGATTTCACCTTCACTTAACATCAGGTGGGGTGGAGTCATTTATCGGACCTATCTATAAAAAAAACAAACTCAATCCGCCCTGCTGCAATACTTCAGCCTTGCACTCTACTGAACATCATATTAGACCAATCCTTGTCAAGCTAAACCAATAACGAACTCAAACATCGCCTCAGCTATGTTATGTTGTGTAGTGTGTGTTTACTGTTCGAGTTTTGTCTTTAACCAGCATTTTTGTGCCTCAGATATTTACGCTAGACAGACAACTACATGAAAATAATCGCCCCTGCATTTTAGATATTAAATTTTACATACAGATTAACGCAATACTAGTGAGGACGAAATAAAGCTAACAATATAAGAAACACATTTATTCAGTTTTTTTATCCAATAAATCTACATAAGCACACTCTATGAGATCCTCATCATTAACACCTAGTTTGCTCTGCAAGTCCTTAGCTATTTCCTGACCTTCTTCAACGGATTGGTCTGGGCGTAGAACAACCTCTAGTTCCATGAAGTTGCCAAGATCTTGAACGCTGTCAATATGAACACGGGTCTGCCCAACCATGTATAGTCTCCTGCAAATATGAAATTTATAGTTGGCAATTATAAATTAAAGTCATGGTCATGCTAGAATGGAAACAAGAATTCACCTCGTGGAAATTCTCATGTTGGTAGATAGAAGGACCTATTAACGTTTTATGCTAGATATTCGGAACCTCTTTAGAAGAATCAGAATAGGATTTAGAGGTATCGGGGAAAATATTTTATATCTACTTACCTAACCAATGCGTAATGTGGTAGGTATCGTTGAGACGTGACTGTCATTTTGAACTCACCAGCTGTTGCTAATTTGATGGGTTGGGCGATAGGCGTGATACGTAAAGCATTCGTAGAATGGAGGCGTGGGGGTGGGAAAAACCCTTGAGGAAAACTAAATACCATGATTAGCGGTTAAGAACAGATATATAATAAACTGTTAGAAAAGCTCCTGAAACCGCGATCAATGGTTTTAAAATGGAGGCGACTTTTGTCCAAGGTAGGAAATAGCCACGAAATGAAAAAATATATAAGGTCATTATATATGCTATTAAATAGTGCAATAATAAAAAAAATCCTTTTTAGTTTAGGAAATAATAACTGAATTCATTGTGTACGTTGGCGTGACGATCAAGATAGCGTAAGACACCAGGCTATTCTCGAATAAAAGCTTATTATTATGCAACCTTTTATAGAAAATAGTGCTCTAATAGTGCCCACACACTATGCAAATATTCATGATAATAGCTCATAAGGGTTAAACTCATAAGGGGCAAATTATAAATAACCTTTGGAGCTGACGTCATGGTAGCGTACTCTAAATAATGAATATAGAAAGCGAACTTCTCTTTTAACTCCAAAGGTTTAGTAAGTCTTGTTCTATATCGTTGTTCCCTTATGAGCTATGATTATGAATAGTAGATTGCATAGTGTTGGCACTACTAGAATTTATATTATTAGAATTAGATGATGATGATTTGGTTGCATAACAATAAGCCGTTTTCGAGAAGGGCCTGGTGTACGCTACCTTGATCGTCACGCCAGCGTACACCATGAAAACAGTTATTATTTCCTAAGGAAGGAAGGAAGGAAGTCTTTTTTTATTATTGCACTTATTAGGCACTATTAATTAGCATAAGTAACAACCTTGAACTCGATGTGGTGTTCGCTAGTATGACGGAAACCCTTATAGTCATCCGGTACCTGATCTGCAGAGCCTCGTCTCGCGCTGTTAGTCTTTACATGTATTTGAAGCTAGAAGTGGTATTAGCATTGCGATGGAAAAAGTAATAAGCATCTGAAGTGGTTAAACAACTAAAAATTGGAGCCAAAATGATGATGAAAAATAAGGACGAAAAGGAGCATGCTTGTTATAAAGCTATGTTTGTAATGTAATGTATACCTTTCCTTGACCACCCTTCCTCTTTTTCCCATACACTTGCTTAGCATTTTGTCGAGCAATTTCGCTTTTTCGCTTTCGGCAATAGAAAAGTCTAAGAGTTCATAGTCGCTGAGCTTTGGGCCATCTTGGTCTTCACGATCGTAGCGAACCAACGTAGCAGAAGAGTCCGCATAGAATCTCATTTTCAGTCGACCATTGTTCACTTTGTAAAAAGTGTCATCTTGTTTTATAATCGTTGGTGGCCCTCCACTGAGCTGTTCGGCTTTCTCACAAATAATTTTAAAGTCTGTTATTTTCGCTTTTATCTCAACGTTTCGCATATTGATTAGGTAAGTACTATTTTAATAATTCAATCAATATGTACAAATCAGTACGTAGAACGTTCCGAAAAGACAATTACACCTGTAAATAAGCAGGAATAATGGTTATAATTTTTATTTTTTTAAGTATGTAACTGCTTGATGTTCAAATCTAAAGAAAATATAACTAGAAAAAGTGCATTCGCCCGGATAGCAAAGGGTGCGGGTTCGAGACCCGTCTGCTGCCTGGTCTGATGGATTTTTTTCTAGAAGTAATGATTCTGAGTTGCACACTGAACTTCATTCTAGCCGACATCGATTTGGCTAAGAATGAAAACTTTCATTCTTGTGTAATTGTAATATTAAATAAAAACAGCCTTCAATATGGATGTAGGTACAATAATAGTAGCAAATAATAAGAGTAACTCAAGAAATTCATTTCTAGAAAAGAATACACCCAGTTACAGGACTTACAGGTCAGGCGGGGATCGAAACTGCGCTTGCGTTATCCGGCACTAACCCCTATGCTACCAAAATTTATATGACCGTTTCGAATATACTCTAGTATTTTTAGCCTAAAAGGCAGCGCCATCACTTAGAATTGTGCATTCACAATGTCGAATGAATATAAAATATTTTACAAATAGAATTGTAAGAAATTTATATTTTTATTTTTAACAATAAACAGCTACATTCGTAATTCTGGAGAAAATGTTTGCGAAATATATTCTTAAGAGAGTGTTAACTTAAAGTCTGGCATCCTGGCGATATTGATAAAAACAAAGTTATATTAGTTTAAAATATATAGCTACCTATTTTCTAAACCAAATAATATTTTTTGTTGTTAAATAGTATCATTAAATTTATTAATAACATTAAACAAAAGAAAGCATTGTAACAGGAATGAATACGGTTAAATCATATCACAATTTCAATAATTTAAGTGATATGAGCTCGTGTCGAGTTCGTGTGTGTCGTGTGAGTTCGAGGTTGTTACTTATTTTTTTTTTTGTGACGCAGGCAAAAACTCTGTTTACAGACGACGGCGCCTTTAAGAGGCACACCGCCGAACGGACCTCACACCTGGCTCCCGCAAACCTTACGAGCCCCCACAGCGGCTGCCCACTGGGGACCCGGTAACTCTTACGGGCGCTTTACGGCATAATGTCCGCTAAAAAACCCTGCGAATACCCTCTAAGCTGCTTAGTGCGAAATCGCGGGATCCCCGTTTTGGGATTCTTCCGCGTTTCCGCACCCAGCAGCCTCCCGGCCTAGCCGGGGCTCCACGGCAGGGGTCTCCCGAGGTATTGCGGGGACCCCGCAGACGTGCGCAGGATGGCCCGCGCGTGGGGACAGAATACGCGGCCTAGTGCCCACCGTACCGCCCCCCGTCCGCTGCGGAGGACTACTTGGGCGTGCCCGTGTAGCTCCCTCCGCCACCCCCCTCTTTGCAGGACAGAACTACAAGATGGGGGCTGCCGTCACGGGATCCCTCGGTGGCCGGCACGGCTCAATGCGCCGTACCGGCCAGCCAGGGATCCCCGCGGGCAGGGTCATGGGACGGGCGTAGCCAGGGCACGCACTCGTCCTCTTCTGCCCGCTCTTCTTCGGCGGGAGGGAGCGGCCAGGGGATCATCCTCCCGCTCCCTCTCGGCTGCCTCCTTCTGCGAGATAACGTTCTCGCAGAAGGAGGCAGCCGCCTCCCATGCCGACTCGCTACGGAGCATGGCCTCTACCATGCTCCGCAGCGAGAGGGTTCCGCCTCCCAGCGCCGCAATCAGGTCGCGGCGCTGCTGCCGCCAGGCCGAGCACTCCTCCAGCAAGGTGTGCTCGGTCGTGTCGTCCGGGGCGCTGCAGTGATGACACTGCGGCGTTAGGTTGTTACTTATGCTATTAAATACTGCGTAAATAATGCCTAATTACTGCAATAATAAAAAAGTCTTTCTCTTTAGTTTAGGAAATAGTAACTGTTTTTGGTTGTACGCTGGCGTGACAGTCAAGTTAGCGTACACCAGGCCAGTCTCGAGAACGGCTTATTGTTATGCAGCTACAGTTTGTCTATAAAGTCGTGACATTAACAACCCTATACAGTCGGACCAAAATGATTTTGATACTAGCAGTTCATTTAAGTAAAATAGGTAATTAATAAGACACACTATACAGCCGTATTTTGTTTTATATATAGTAGGTACCCATGCTTATAAAAAGTTTAGCCAAGCATATTTAATTGAGTCAGAATAAAATTATTATAGATAAAATAGTACTTTATAGTGTAAAAGTGTGTAATGTTGGTGATTACTGCTGAAGTGCCATTGAGATCAGAGCCGTTAGGTAATCATCAATACACACAAGTATCATCATACGACGTTTTTTAACACACTTGTTAAGAAAATAATACGAAAAATCATTTTATAGTATATAAAAAGTTTATTTAGAGAAACTATTTGTAAATGTGCAGTTAGTAAAATTAGTGAGTATCTTCACTAAAAGCATCTGGCCATGGTTCTTTATGTGACCATTTCTTTCTTTGGTCTGCCTTGCCTGTTTTCCCAGGAGTTTCAAACTTTCCATCATTCTTAAAACCTTCGTTGACTATCCGACTCTCTGATTTTCCTGAAAAAAAGTAAAAAAATATGTAACGGAATAGAAACAATAACTTATTGACATGAAGCAATTAATTAAAAATTGGTAGAAAACGTGACCGAGTTGAACCATAACAACGTATCAAAAGAAATGGTCGTACTACAATATTACCTATTTACAATGTCAATCTAACCTAAAAATGTGCAATGTAAAGAATGCCTTTTTTGGTCTCAAAATCGTAAATTGAGTAAATTTGTAACTTCAGGCAGATTACAAACAAATAGTTACACGATTACATACCCGTCATAGATGCTGTTCGCCCATAAACATCGTCCAAATCCCACAAAATTCGTCCAGCTTGGTAGTCTTCGAAACATCGCTGGAAAACCTTAAAAATCACTTCCCGCGTGCCACTCCGATTTACTTTACTCATTTTTATACCTTTCTGCGTAGTTTCGTCTTAATTTATTACAGTTTAATCCAAACAATAACAAATACATAAGGAAAACTGTTCCACAACTGAAACTCTATGACAGCTGATGTACATAAGTTTGGTGTTGCCAGACACATGAATAATGTTAGTTCCTCAAACATTCATGTCACGACTTTATAGACAAACTGTAAATAGTGCCCTTATAGTGCCCTCAGTAAGTAAAATTTCATAATCGTTGCTCTTGGGAAGAAAGATATAGAACAAGACTTATAAATAACCTTTGGAGGTGGTGTCATGGTAGCGTACCCCAAATAGTGCCTATAAAAAGCGAACTTCTGTTTTAACATATGATACATGTTTAAAAAATGGGTAAAATTCTGCGGATAAATAAAAAATACTGGTGTCAACTTCTAGGAAGTAAATCCAGTCGCGAAGAAAAATTTTACAAACTCAAATTGACACATGCATGGTAGATGGAGACGAGGAGATACAACGAATGACAAATTGATAGTTTCCCGTTAACTTGTTAACACTAACTTGCTAAAGTTGACAAATTTCGTTTTTATATTTTTTATTTTTTATGCATGTAACTGCTTGATGTTTAAATCTAAAGCAAATATAACTAGATAAAATATAACTTTCGTTTTTGTATACCAGTCTCGAAATCAAGGCCTTGTAATTCAAATGTAATTTACACACTGGCATTAGAGTGCAAATGCAAGGAATTTGAAAATGATTTAAATGTTTGTTGATTTTTATCCTCAAAATTTAAAACATTAATTTAAACTAAAAGTTAGTATTTGTTTTCGTGGGAAGAGGAGTTAGGGGCCTTCCCGATTCCTGACAATCAGGCACCATAAAGAAATATCGACGTCTGTATAATCTCCTTAAAAATATATTAAAACATTGCAATGTTGCTGTATGGGTTTTGTTTCCTTTGCCTTCCCAGGAAAAAGACAATATAAAAAACATTAATGTTACGTCAAAAATTCAAAATTAGAAGAAGTACACCTAACTGAAGAGGAAGATTCTTTTTTTATTATTGCACTATTATAAGGCACTATTTATTAGAATTAGTAACAACCTAAAACTCGATATGCTAGCATGACGGACACTATGAGCACATCGTTTTAGATACCGACAATACCAATTTTTGATGAATATTTCATTCGAAATTCGATCTATATCGAACAACGATTATTTTATTTCGATAATATGTTGCAGACCTCCTGATAATACCTAACTTCTATATTATTATTATCAGATGGATGGAATAAAATAATGTATGACTGCCTATTGTTTTGCGAGAAAAATGAGTGTGAATCTTCATGTTTGTAATTCTTTGTTTTCTTTTTTTTTTACTAATTGCTGTAAATGGTATTTTGCCGTAGTAATTAGAATAAATAAATAAATTATTTAGGTACCTTCCTAAAAAAGTAGGTATGTGGTTGGCAATCTAGAGCTTCCTATCAAAATAAAATTAACTTACATGGAACAGCCAAGAAGAGAAAATCTATTCTCTCAATAAGTGATCAGAGAACAAACACTATGACCAAAGAGATACGATGATAATGTTCTGCTATCGACTCACACTTTTTGATGGATGCGGTGTTTTCAAGTTTTGTTATAAAAAAATGTGGATAGTGATGTAACGCGACTATAAATAGCATAGACGTAAGTGTCGATTCTGGCAAGATTCACTTAACTTAAAACTAAATTTATCATTAAGTCTCTCCTTTTTAATCAGTTTAGAGAATGACAAGGTTTCAAATTTAAGTTTAGGTTTAGAGAATCATGCCAGAATAGATACCATAGTGGCGTTGATTCTGACATTATTCTCTAAACCTAAACATAAATTTAACAACAGTGGTGTCGATTCTAGCATGATTCTCTAAACCTAAAATTAAATTTGACAGCAGTATATCCTTATCATTCTCTATACAGAATGAAAAGGAAAGACTGATGTTAAATTTAGTTTTAAGTTTAGAGAATCTTGCCAGAATCGACACCAGTATCATTTATTGTCCTATTTGGTTTTGCTTCAGTTTTTACGTGTGCTTTAGCATTTTTACATTATTTCTGGTAAGGTAGTAAAGTAGTTTTTTAGTCAGTACGAGTCTGACATAACCTTGCAGCCAGCTGTAGGGTATCCATTAGGATTTCTCACCCGCCCCCCGCCTGGGAGGAGACAAAAAAAATGGGCAATCTTTATTTGTATAAATATCGAGCAATCTTTTCTCATATCGTGTCTCTCTCACTACGGGACATTGGCGAAATTTCTGTGTAAAACGGAAACAGTCACAGAACGAAAAAAAAAACAATCCTTTGCCCGTCCCAAAAGAGACAAATTAACCAAAAAAAAACAACAGCTGTTTGTCAAATAAATCAAAACAAAAGCGATTGCGAAGTAAATCGCAAATGCGGCTTTAATGAGAACTTTAATAAAAATTGTAAATGAAATGGATGCCCAGAATATGACTAATTGGGTGTCCCGGCCGGACGTGTGTCGCTGCTGTTTATCAGCTAGCGGAACATGGGACGTAACATCTTCATACGTTACTGAATCGGGAAGCAATTTTACTTATTCGGATATGTTACAAGACTGTTACGGGATAACTGTAAGTTTGAAAACTAAAAACTTATTAAAATAGAGCTCCTCATACATGTAAGAAAAACTTAAGATGTTGTGCCAGCTTCTATACTTTTTGCATGCATTTAGCAAGGCTTGTAAGCCTGTCTTAACTCATTTAAACATACTGTCCCATATTTAGGGCGGTACTTTTAAAAAAAATATGTCTAAATACCTGGTTAAGTAGGCCTAAGGAAATGTAATAAATATACAGTACTCTTATACTTTGAGGCATTGTATTAAAATTATAAAATTCTACTTATTTTGTTTTTCTCCTAAGTATTCCATTGTAAAATGTAAAAATATTCATAATTGTACATGTAACCTTAAATAATATTTTTAAAATATGTTTTTTTTTTAATTATTACTGCATATAACTATTTTTTGTAAGATTTTAAAATTTTGTAATAAATATATACAAAACTACATAAAACTAATGTACTGTATGTGTACTGTACTATACTTAGGACAGTAGGCTTATAAGGGGCAAATGGTTATAACTAGGGTTACCAGATTGAGAAATCAAAATTTCTGGACAATATTATAAAATATCTGGAAATTAGGATTTTTGGCTGGACAAAAAAATCTGCATGACTATAAAAATTTCTTATTATTACAAAACAGAGGAACCTAAATTAAACAAAATTAATATGAAATAACTTTTTTGCCACATACATTAATCAGCATTATCATATTTTTTTTACTATTACAAAACAGAGGAACCTTTATCAAACACTTTTTCTGCCACATATATTTAGCATTTCCTTTAGTCGCATTTATCATTTTAGAACCTTTATCTGTATTTAGAAAAGATTTAAAAGTACAATTTTCGTCTATGTTCAATCGAATTTTTGAATTCAATCCCAGGCATAGATAGCGAGAGGCCGCAGCAGAGCCAGTGTTGCCAACTCGGTGGAAAACCCACTAATACTGGTGGTTTTTAATTTTCAGCTTCATTTTAGCTGGACATTTTGCCTAAAACCGGGACACGGGACAACGTGTGAAATTGCTGGACAATCCAGCCAAGTCCAGCCAATCTGGCAACCGTAGTTATAACAGATTAGCAGTACATAAAATTTAAATCACCTAAGTGATTACGATCATGATATGTATATCATACTGTTTTTATGTTGCGGATCTTATCTTTATACCCTAGTTCAATGAGAGCATAATGATACTCTGAATATTTTCCAAAGAGACATAATTATTATCCTCAATTTTCACCTTCAAGACTCCCTCAAGGATATTGAACAAAGACCTACAAATCATGATTAAACATGGAAAAACTTAAAAAATATAGAATATAAATACATAGGATTGTCCTGAAGCTCATAATACTTTTCAAGTCAAACGTACCATTGCATGGTTTGTAAACGTCATCCAGGACGGTAATTTCCTGGTGGTCATCATCATCATGTCAGCCGTATGAAGCCCACTGCTGAGCATGGGTCTCCACACAGGTCCTTCTCCACTCGCATCCATCAGCTTCTCAGACCTTCACTTGATCATTGGTCCTCCTGGTGATGAGCCTGCCCACTGAATGTCGTTCCGTGCGTGATCGCAATTCAAGGACCTTTCTGCCCCAAATGCTATATGTTCTCCTCGCTACGTACTCGCCCATTACCACTTCAGCAGAGCAAAAAAGGGTTAATTTAGTTCTCCTATGGATTTCTCATTTCTGATTTGTATTGCATAGGGAATACACTCTCTTCATTGCTCAATGTGGGACTTTGAGCTTTCTCAGAAGAGCTATTGTAGATGAGCAGATTGCAAGCCATCATCAATATAACAATTTGTTGTGGATTCAAGGCCTGGATCCTGGACATATTCCGTAGCTGGTCAATCTACGGTATCACAACGAAATATGACAACTGTGATATGAAGTGTAAGGACCATTTGATCATGGTGCAAACATTGTCCAGTGTTTTTGACATTTGCATTCTTCTGCGCTGACAGAGGGAGAAGACCAACCCAACACACCCAATAAGAGCAAATGAGAAGTTGCTCTGAGAGGAGCTCGATGGCGCAAGTGGTTAGCGCAGCTGCGATCGTTGAAGTTATGCAACTTTCGCAGTGGTCGGTCATTGGATGGGTGACCAAAAATTTACTATCTTGAGCTCCTCCGTGGTTCGGAAGGCACGTTAAGCCGTTGGTCCCGGCTGCATCTGCAGTCGTTAGCACCCGCCAATCCGCACTGGGCCCTATCTCCCTATTCCATCCATAGGGAAGGCCTGTGCCCCAGCAGTGGGGGCATTCATAGACTGATGATGATGATGATGAGAGGTTGCACAAATCAAAATCAAACCCATCGGCACCAGGCAGGGTTATGTAGATATGACTACAAAAATTGTAATGAGAGAGTATGTGTTGCATGGGCTATTTCAAAATTCCTCACTCATTATGAAGTAAAATTATTAGTGTACTAGCTGACCCAGCGAACTTCGTACCGCCCTAAAAAAATAGGGACAAAATTGTGAATCTAAACCATTCTCAGATCCCCTTGAACACACACAAAAAATTTCATCAAAATCGGTCCAGTCGTTTAAGAGAAGTTCAGTGACATACACACTCACAGAAGAATTATATAGGGTGAAATTGAATGTTTCTATGAAACTTCGTGAGATTGTTGGGTTATGTGTATAGAGTATGCCTGTTTTTTTTCGGATTTTTTTGGAGTATATTTTTTTTATGTATTTATTTATAATTTGTGTATTTTTATGTCCTTTCCTCCTTTTGAGTAGTTATTCATTTTAAACAAACAAACTTACATATTCAGTGACAACAACAACAACAACTAATAAATAAGCACTTCTAAAAAACGGAAAAACATTAAAATTCCACCGCGGGTCAACGACCGACCGCGCCCGCCAGCCGTTGAGTGAATAGGTACATAGCTCTACACAGAGCTCAGCTGACTCGTTTGATTAAACACAATACAATAAAATCGGCTTAGATGCCTTTATTGAAATTGAAATTATAAGCACAAATGTCATCTTCTCTTAAGCAGAGAAAAACTTTAAAAGTTAATAATAATTTTGTCACGATTGGAAATAGGCAAATGTTAAACAAAAAGAAATACTTATTGCAGTTCAATACTTGGGTCAGAATGAAATTTATAACCAGGTATTCAAAAGTACTTACGAGACCGGCGATGTAAGTAGGTACAACGAGGAACGAAGAACATATTCATTTTTTTCACTAGAACTTTTTATCAAATCAATCACACTGGTAGTACACAATTAGTTGTTTCTAATCAAAAAGTATTTACATTAGCAATAAAAAGAGACTTAAATTATTATCTGCAAAATTGTTGCTTTAAACCACCATTTTGCTGCAAACAAAGGTAGGCATGTTTGCGGACGTGTCTTTTCACCTTTTTTAAAGTGTCCCTATCACTACTCACTGCACAAAATGCAACTTCTATGGTTTGGGGACTCATTCGTAAACCAAACCTACTTCGTCACACTCGCGATAGCAGTACACCATCTCTAAATAGGTATTTTTGGTTCGTATACCGAGGCATAATGAAATTATCACAGTGTATGTCACTAAGTCAAAAGATGCGCACGCGCACGCGCGATTGATATACTTGCGACTGCGTTTTGCATGCAATCAAAGCAAACCACCGCGCGCGGGGAAGAGGGGAGGTGGGCGGAATTCACATCATCAAAGACGCCGCAACCGGCGCTAGTTGCCAGCGTGCGGCGCGCCGCCCGCCCGTGCTTGCCGTAAAACAACATATTATTATGTGTGTGTGTGTGTATGTGTGACTGTGGCTGTGATTAAATGTGTTGGGAATTTCATGACGTGGGCAAATCAGACACGAAGAGTTCCTTCCTTCACTAAGCTCGTAAGTTATATTGCTCTGTATGATTTTTCCCAATTTAATAAGCCGTTTGTGCTTAAGTTTTAATTAAACGAGGCAACTAACATTAACAATAAAAAAGAAGTTCTTATACTAACAGACAGGCTTTACCGATTTAAAATCGTGACAGTCATATTAACTTTATAGGATTTTTAATTGCTCTAACAGAAGATTTATTTTATTGATTAATTACCTGTGCTTTATGAAACAATATTCAAAGGTATTGTGTATCAGTGAATAAATAATTATAATATAGCATCTAAGACTATTTTATTGTAATGAACACCTACATCGCCGGTCTCGTAAGTACTGTCTAATACCTAGTTATAAATTTCTTTCTGACACAAGTATTAAACTGCAATAAGTATTTGTTTTTGTAACAAAATTATTATTAACTTTTTAGGTATTTTTCTCTGCTAATGAGAAGATAACACTTGTTCTTTATTTAAATTTTGTCATTGTAATATGACATCTAAGGCCCGTATGAATAGAACGATCTCAACTCTGAGAGCGATCTTGAGATGCTGTTTAGTATGAACACAGTATCTCAAGGTCGTAGTCTCACTGTACTGTAGATAGGTACGCGCCGCGTCAGCTGTGCGCGCGCGGTCGTTGCCCCCGGCGTCGGCCTCGCCTGGCCATATCAACTATTTTTCGTTTATTTTAGTAGTGCTTATTTATTTGTTATATTTCACTTACTATAAATACGTGTTTAAAAATAATTATCACTCAAAAGGAGGAAAGGACATAAAAATGCAAAATAAAAAAAAATAAAAAACGAAAAAAATAATATTAAAAAATCCGAAAAAAATCAGGTATACTCTATACATGTAACCCAACAATCTCACGAAGTTTCATAGAAACATTCAATTTCACCCTGTATATATAAAGATTTGTAAATAATAATAACACTGAATTAATGCATATTATAATTGATATAAATCTTTTATTTCTCTATTGGTTACTTATTATCCTACTGCCTACTATTATAGGACGACTATTTTCCTGAAATTAATCTGTTTTTTTTTTTCAATTTTTTATACATGTTTTTAAGGTCCCGTACCTCAAAAGGAAAAAACGGAACCCTTACTTTCTCATTGTCACCCTTGTGCAAAAAGCTCTGAACTAACAAAAAAATTAAATCTAAAGAAAATTTTACTAAAAAATAATCCACCCGCACCCTTCGCAATCCGGGCATGCACTGACCAATTATGCTACCACGGCCCTGATGGCCTCGTCGAAATTTCAGCTGTGCCGGCCACCGACGGACCCCGTGACGGCAGAACCCCCCCCCCCGCCTGTAGTTCTGTCCTGCAAAGAGGGGGGCGGAGGGAGCTACACGGGCACGCCCAAGTAGCCCTCCGCAGCGGATGGGGGGTGGTACAGTGGGCACTAGGCCGCGTACTCAGCCCCCAGACGTATCCTGCGCACGTCTGCAGGTCCCCGCGATACTCCGGGAGACACCTACCGTGGAGCTCCGGCTAGGCCGGGCCTAGGTGCGTAGACGCGGAAGAATCCCTAAACGGGGATCCCGCGGCTTCGCGCTAAGCAGCTTAGAGGGTATTCGCAGAGTTTTTTAGCGTATATTATACCGTAAAGCGCCCGTAAGAGTTACGGGGTCCTCAGTGGGTAGCCACTGCTGGGGCTTGTAAGGCTTGCGGGAGCCAGGTGTGAGGTCTGTTCGGCGGTGTGCCTCTTAAAGGCGTCGTCGTCTGTAAATAGTATTTTTTGCCTGCGTATAAAAAAAAGGCCTAATGGCCGTGTCAATTTTGTTCTAGTATTTCTTAGGCTGCAAAACAGCGTCACATCTTTACATTGTAGATAGCCCACAATGTCAAACGAATACCTTCAGAAGTACCTATTATGGAGCGATTACATTTGCTCTTTAGACCGAATACGAGTGCCAATGGAATCCAGGTATAATGCGATTCAACTAAGAATAGGACCGACTGGGCGCCATATTTTGACGTCATAGCTGTCAATTCAAACCAAATAGGTAGAGTGAGCAAAAAATGTTGCTATTTAATAAAACTTATTTACTAAGATTAAGTGAGAAAAAACATCAAATTTCTAATAAAATTAATTTACTAAGGTTGAGAAAGAACACAACTGATTTTTAATAGTATTTCTTTATTAAGACTGTGTGAAAAAAACATTAATCAGAATCTAGCTCTTCAATTTCGCTCATCTCTGCATTACCACCGGAGAAGTTATGAATAATATGCAGGTCACATACGAACATGCATCCTATATGTAAACGAAAGTTTTAAATCGAGTTTTTAACGCAACAAAGTGACATTTGGTTGACGATTTAGGTTATCAACCATTCATAGCCAAAGCTCAATAAATGAAAAAAAAACAACTAAGATTAATTATCAACATTTGTTATTGTTTGTTTAAAAATGTTTGGTTTTTAGTCTACAATCAGCTGAGTGCTTAAAAAAGTGTTCCGAGATTTTTTTGCAAACCGTACTTTTCAAGCGACATTTGACAGATAGAGGTCATTGGCTTTCCTATTCTTATTTGAATCGCATTATAAACGAACGGAGTAAATCGAAAGTGTAAATGATTGGAGTAAAAATTTGCTTAGAGTTCCCGAATTCGAGTAATGTCTTTTGAGCACCCGAATACGGGCCAACGACCAAGTGTAATTGAGGCATTAAAAGTTTGAAAAAAGAAATATAACTGCGCCTGGTTAGCCGAGGGTGCGGGTTCGAGTCCCGTCTGCTGCCTTGACTGCATCCAATTTTTTTCTACTAAAATTTATTAGCGGTTAGCGGCGTTTATTATATATATAAATAAAAATTTATATTGAAAATTTTTGTTACTGTACGAGACGACCGCCTTACGACCGAAGCGAGAAGAGGTGACTTACGACAATATGAGATTAATGTAAAAAATGTATCTATAATTTCACATGAATTAGTTGTATACGCATTAAAAATATCATTCCCTTGTTGTCTTATTAGAATGAGTCGGATATCGCAACAATAGATAGCTCTGCCCATAGTAAACCATTGTAAAATTGATAGTTCAGAGCGATATTCCGCCCCGTTCTCTCCAATAATCTTATAAGACTTTATCTAAACGATCGCCACGACGCCAAGCGGTGGCGCGGGGAAACTAGTCAGAATACTGATAGTTCCGACCTATAGGAGGGACGGAGACAATAGGTTGTCCTTGTCACACGTCTTATAGGATTTTGCCTGAGTTGACAATTTTCGATAATAGTATGTTTTATGTTTTGATTGATTTATTTTATGTCTTATTAGATAGTAGGTAGTTATAGGAATAATATATCGAAGTTTTGTATGAATCGTGTTAGTAGTTTAAGCGTAATTAAGGAAAATATCGGGAATAGTTTTTTATGAATAGTCAATAGGATATAGGTATAATTGTTATAATAATGATGTCATTTTATGTGTTTTTACTTCTTCTTTAAAATGGTGTATGATAGTTAGACATTAAGCGAGTATAAGTAGGTTTTTTAAGACTTTTTAATTTGCAAACTTTATAGGGCCGTACAGCTGTTGTTTATTAATATTCTTGTAAGAAACTTGTTGTATTAGATAGGTAACACGTAGGGCTACGTAAATAAATAGGTATCGCATCAATAAGTGTAAAAATGTACTGTGTAGGAGAAGAAACATGTTTGTATAGAACCGTTTTCTGAGACATGTTGCGCTCCCCACCCGGCGCGCCCGGAGCGCGCGGGTGGGGCAGCGAAGCCCCGTGGCAGGGCGAAGCCCTATGGAGGGGGAAAGTATAAATATTGCGGAGACCTATTTTTTGCGCGCCACACCTAAAATATCGTGTTTACGGACACATAACTATGTTAAAAATATGCCCAAATGTATGCCCGATGTATGTACAATTAGTTTTAAGCTCGCACTATTGTAAATCTTGAGAAAATGAAAAATAAAGTATAGCATGGGTGAGGTAATGGATCGCTGGCCAGCTCAGTCCTAGCATATAAAATTCGAGTCGGAACATGCCCCGACATGCATTCAGCGACAGGCGCTCCTACCCTGAGGAACAGGAAGAAACAACCAAGCGGTTCACTCTGGACCTGAAGCCTCCTCTCACCGGCCATCCATTATCAGCGCCCACCGATTTCTTCAATACCGAACACCAGGGGTTTTATTCGCCGAAACTACAGTCCACTACAGTCAAGACTCCTGCGTGTAACTTCCTCCACCCCCTCAGTACGAGTCGGTAACTGTCCGCTACTGCGACAGCCCGGCGTCCCGTACAGTTACTTCAGAGTTTTTTGCACTAGGGTGACAGTGAGAAAGTATTTTTTAGGTATACGTTAAATTTATTTTATATATGATATTCACTATTTTTTATTTATGAAGTATTGATATTAAGTCTTAAAATTAACAAAGTTTAACTTAAAATTGGACTTTGTGTTTTTAAATTAATTTGAACTTTTTATTATCAAATTAAATTCTTACTTATATTTTCCATGAACAGTTTTCATATTTTTGACCTAACATAATATAACTAAGTTTCTTATTTACTTTCATCTTAAAAAAATACCATTTTCGTATATCAATTTGATAATTAATCTCTTTTTTAACCTTCATTTCGAAAGGGTTTTGGGGACCGAGTCGCCCTCGTCCGTGGGTGTAAACCCCGTATTTTTTTTCCCTGTTACCCCACACGTGGTCCCTGGGTGGTGCAAATCAGGCGACAACCCACTGGTGGTAGGCAATAGCCGAGGCTAGTGACCACCCACCGGACTAAGTCGCGCCGCCAAGCAGCCAAGCTGTGTTCCGGTGCGTAGTCCGGTGACGCCGTTTGGGAAGATCGGGTCAGAATGGTCGCTCCAGTACTGCAGTGCCGATTTTTAGGTGTACGCATCATTGTTGCATCGGGTAACTAGTCTCGGAGGGTAGCGGGATCCGAGGCGCGGTGCACCGCTGGCCGACCGCAGTTAGTAGGGGGCCCAAGTAATGGGTTAGCCACTCATGATAGGCTGCCCCGCCAACTCAAAAATCCCGGGATGCGCCATCGTGCCGGTTGGCGACCGGACGAAAGGGCCCGATGGACACTCCCGGGGGGGCTCGGGCGTCCCCGCAGTCTCCGAACTAGTTCCCCATAAGATGCACAGTGTATGTGAGTGTCTACTGGTAGCGGTACTGACGCCAAATCCTACATTCTACTTCCGTTTTCCCACCGAACAAATGCTCACGATATGAAAAAAGGAAATAGAAAAAAGGTCCAACAGCGGCAGCACGCCCTTTATTTTAATGCACACCATCAAGAGTGGCTATTCTCATACCGGGTCACTGACCATGCCGGAAGAGAGACGCGAAAGCTCGCTTTAGCTTTAAATCTCACCCAGCTAGTCCGAGGAGCTACACGGGTACCTGACACTGACTCTCAAACACCTAATTGCTTGGACCTTTTCCTGACAACAGATCCAGACCGATACTCAGTGTCGGTCTCTTCGCCCCTAGGTAAGTCCGACCACTGTCTGGTGAAATCTGTGTCTGTCTACTCTTCGCCCGATCCCAGATCGAATGATCTGATTGGGATGGAATGCGGTCGTTTTTTGCGTCCTATCCTTGGCAACCTGTATGCTTCACCTCTGGCGACCCTTCAATTTGCGCGGATGCCGTGACTGATGTACTCACACTGGGTATGGAGTACTTTATCCCATACTCGGATTTACCTTTGTCCGGCAAAGCTCGCCCCTGGTTTGGACCTCAGTGTGCTCGTGCGGAAGCGCAAAAACATGAGGCTTATCTGGCCTGGGCCGATGCTCGACACCGCAAAGCAAATGATTTACGCCAAAAAAAAACAAGCGCATAACAGGTCTGCCAAGGCCTGCAAGAAGGTGTTACAGATGGCTCGCTTTGACCATATTAGCTGGATTGGGAACAAACTTGCATCGTATCCGACAGGTAATAAAGCGTTTTGGTCCCTGGCAAAATCGGTCGAGGCGAACTTCTGCCGTCCCTCACTGCCTCCACTGCAGAAGCCTAATGGGACTCTGGCTCACACTGCTGAAGAGAAAGCAAATCTTTTTGTCTCTCAATTCGCGGAAGCCTCGAGTCTTGATGCTGGTAGCGCGGTACCTCCCTCATCATTTGGCTGCTCGACAGCGATGTCGAACATTCGCATTCGCCAAGCGGAGGTGCGTAAAGTCCTACGCAATCTTGACGAGAACAAAGCCAGTGGCCCTGATGGTATTCCTGCAATAGTTCTGAAGACCTGTGCACCTGAATTGTCTCCTGTTCTGACACGCCTCTTCCGGCTCTCCTTGGAAACTGGACAAGTGCCTAAATCCTGGAAGCTTGCTAACGTGCAACCGGTGCCCAAAACAGGTAGTCATGCCGACCCTGCGAACTACAGACCAATATCTGTCACTTCATTACTCTGTAAGAGCATGGAATGTGTTCTGAACCACAAGATCCTAGCGTACCTAGAAGCGAATGACCTCCTCAGTGATCGACAATTCGGATTTCGCCGAAATCGGTCCACTGGGGATCTTTTAGTGTACACTACTCACATTTGGAGTGAAGCCATTGAGAAGGACGGAGAAGCGCTGGCCGTGTCTCTCGATATATCGAAGGCTTTCGACATGGTTTGGCATGATGGCCTTATAAGCAAACTTCCTTCGTACGGCTTGCAGTGCAGTGGCACTATGCGCCTGGATATCTGACTTCCTGCGTGATCGGTCTATAAGAGTAGTTATAGATGGCTGCCAATCACATCGAAAGGCTGTTAATGCCGGAGTTCCGCAGGGGTCGGTACTCTCTGCAACTCTTTTTTGGCTCCAGATCAACGATCTGTTTAAACCCGGTACCTTTGGGTATGCAGACGATAGCACAGTCGTAGAGAGCTATATATCAAATGCGCGTGCCAGTGCGGCCGAAGTTCAATCACTCCGAGATTGCCATGGTCAGCCGCTTAAACTTGTCCCTTCAGGCAGTCTCCGATTGGGGCGATGCCAATCTGGTCAAGTTTAATGCTTCTAAGACTCAGGCGTGTCTGTTCTCCGCTAAAACGAGGGCGTTTCAACTGGCCCCTTCTTTCCGAGGTGTAACCGTGCCGGTAACCGAACAGCTCGAGCTTCTAGGAATAAGTCTCACCTGAACTCTCAACTTCGGTACCTACATTGAGTCCAGAGCTCAACTGGCTGCAAAAAAGCTTGGCGTCCTCGCAAGGGTGCGGAAGTTCTTTACTCCGGAACAGCTGCTCACCTTGTACCAAGCGCAAGTTCGCTCGTGCATGGAGTACTGTTCGCACCTTTGGGACGGTTCTGCAAAATATCAGCTAGAGTCTCTGGAGTGCATTGAGAGGCGTGCAAAGAAGCTCATCGGTAACGACAAATTATTCGAGACTAGACTCCAAAGTCTTGAACACAGGCGACAAGTTGCCTCTTTATCGGTTTTTTACCGGTTACATTTCGGAGAGTGTACTTCGGAGTTACATAACTTAATTCCACCTTCACCTTTTTACCATAGAACCACCAGAGAGACGGCAAAACGCCACAGATATACCGTAGAGGTCCCGCAAACTCGTACTTAACGGTTTGCTTCCACCTATATAGTCAGAACAGCTAGGTTGTGGAACTCTTTGCCGGAATCTCTGTTTCCAGTCACCTATAATCTGGGGCTCTTCAAGTCGCGAGTGAATCGGTTTCTTCTAGGCAAGCGCGTCCCACCTTAGGCTGCTACGTCGCTCTTCATCAGTCGCGTGGCCGTCAAGCATAAGCCTATTTATTGTAAAAAAAAAACAATTTTTTTAACTGCAGTCATAAGTATACCTACATTTAAATTTTCATACATATTAAGTTTAGTGATTAGTAACTGAACTGCACTAAGACTAAATGAATGAAACAATCTCTTAGTGGATGGATTTCCATAATTCCCTTTTTATCGCTCAGTTGCGTCATTTCGGCGTCATAATTTTCAAAGGAATCATCCTGATTTCAAAATTTCTAGTTTTCATTAAATTTTTGCTATTTTCCTAGCCGGTAGGTAGAAGGTATACTTATAATTTATATTTCAGTATGAAATTATAGAATCGTGATATATTTACAGCTGTCGCATGTGGCAGATTGGGGACCCAGCCGAATGGTTTGCTCAATATGTGTGGGACATCTTCGTGATGCATGCACCTTCCGAAACATGGTGCTCTGTGCTTCAAAGTACTTCACTGAGTACTGGGACAGTAAAGGTATTATATGCATCAAGAATATTTGCATTTAAAATTCCTTTATGCTGTGTGGATAAAAGATAAAGATGAATCGTTTTTTAGCAAAATCAATTCCAATAGAAAAAGCACATGCTGAAAATTTGCATTCAGTTACGGAAGATATGTTGATTCAAAGCGATGGTAAGAGAACAAATTAAGTATTTTCTGTACTTTATTTAAGCGGGATATTGGTGTCGATTCTGGCGTGATTCTCTTAAACCTAAACCTGAATTTGCCAACAGTGTGTCCATGTGATTTTCTATATAGAATAAAAAGGAAAGGCTGATATTAAATTAAGTTTTAAATCTAGAGAATCATGCCAGAATCGACTTCAATGTGTTTCCTTATAAAATTACCACATATTACATTTTTCAAGGTGAAGATAACAAAGATGCTGTATTTGATTTGTCACACACTCATATTGAAATTAAAAGTGAGAAAAAAACTAAGACAAAGAGGAAAAAAATTAAGTCGACCAAAACTAAACGAAAGAAAAAGAAGATAGAGGTAGATAATGAGTACGATTCTGATGTTCCGATTTCAATATTGTTGAAGAAAAAATTAGGTTCTTGTGAGCAAGTTGTTGAAACAAATGAAATTAAAGAGATTCGAAATGATGTTGTGGATCTTAAAGGTAATTTAGCGATACTAAAAGGGTTGTTTATTTACGTTTAGCTGCGCATTGGTTTTTTAGTAATAAATTGAGGGAGTTTCGTAACATATCACTGCTGTTTATCATATTTATTTTTTAAAGCGAGGTAGGCAAATGACTCTACCCCACCACCTGGTGTTAAGTGATGATAAAGTCCAAACGCGTATATAGCTGGTACAGCAATCATAAACTGCTACACCAACCATCCTCACCTTGCCGGCCTGCAAAAATGCTTCTTCACGCCTCCCTTAAAGGACCCCAGATTTTAGGAAGGAGGGAATACGTGTGTGGGCAAAGAATTTCACTTACAAATAGTACGAAATAATAATACTTCATAAAAACATAACTGTAATGTACCAAATGTTGCACACTTCTTTCTATTCTTATATGTCATGATTATGGACAAACGGGCATATGTATGGCTAATACCCCTCCACGGGCGTATTTCAAAATTTGCCTCCTGATTCTGATCTGATTACCAAAAAAAGTACTCCTTCACCTGTATTTCCATGGCTTCACCCGCATCATGGCCTTTTGACCCTAGGGTAAATTCCCTTCGTGGTCACGTTCGTGTTGCTTTATATAGGTTGTAGCTACTTTTATCAATGTGATTCAGATGAAATGTTTTATTATTTCAGGTATACTCATAAAAACTGCAATAATTCATGATGTTAAACGTGTTTCGGAACGGAAACGTGGCATGCTGACTTGTCATACGGTTCTTAGAGAAACGACTGCTTGCCCCTTTAGACATCACAAGAGCTGGTTTCAATGCTTCTTCTGTTCGCAAGACTTCGTGGAGATGAATCAACTTAGAGACCACACACTAAGAGCGCATTCGGACGTTGATTCTGAACTAAAGAAACTGAAACGTTATCCGCGTTCACTGCAAATAGAAATTTCTAATTTGGAATGTCGGAATTGCCATTTGAATCTAACGGATGTGAACGAAATGCGCCGCCACCTCGGCGAGATTCACAACAAAGTCATATACAGCGAATGTATAGCAGACTTCAAACTGGACGCAAGCCCTTACTCTTGCCATATATGCAAACAAGAGTTTCACGTATTCAGAACTTTGACTACACACCTCAATGAGCATTACGCGAATTGCATTTGCGACGTATGCGGAAAATCATTCCTAAATACCAAACGGCTCAAAGTCCACAAACGCACGCATGAAGCTGGCAATTTTGAGTGCACCGTATGCGGAAAAGTGTTGAAAACGAAGATCTCTAGATCTAACCACATGGAGAACGCTCATTCTAAAAGGCAAATGAAATGTCAGATATGTTACAAGCCAATGAAACATTACAACGATCGCATAAAGCACATGTCGGAGGTTCACAACATAACACACAAGTTTCAATGTCCTATATGCGGAAGAGAGTATAATATAAAGCATTATTTGACCACGCATATCAGGCAAACTCATGGACACAAGAATAAGAAATGTTCTGAATGCGCTATGGCGTTTATTACAAATCACGGTTTGAAAAAGCACATGCTGAAACATACGGGGGAAAAACCATTTTCTTGCACCATTTGCGGAAAATCTTATGCAAGAAGTTATACACTGAAAGAGCACATGAGAGCTCACGAAAATGAGAGGTTTGTCTAAATTACGAGAATGGTTGTGCTTAGATTTTGTACATATAATATTAAAATGTTTGTATATATATATTTAAAGTGATTTTTAAATTATTTAAATATTTTTTTCTTTGAGTCATTTTAATTAAAGTATTTTTAAATTATGTAAAATAATTTTCCTCTGAGTCAAATTTGTATGATATCACCAAAAATATACAAACGCTCTAAGCTTGGTTCTCTTTATGTGGTCCACGGACCTCTTCGGTTTTCGTAGGCTACGGGATAAGTGTATCAGAATTTTCAGGAGCTCGGTTAATTCTCAATATTTGTAAGTCTATTACATATTCTTAAGACAGAGTTTGTGACTTTTTGAATTATGTTACTTAACGAAACACCACTTTAAATAATAAAATTTAAAGGTTAAGGCAGTAGGCATATTCGCAGTGGTATCATTATTGTCAATTTTCTTTTCGATTTAAAAATGTGTTGCCTATATTTTTACTTGGAATAATAAACTGTCCTGAGATTATAAAATGTCTGTTTACCCTATTTATTTCTTTTGTTTTAAAATTTCGATAAACTTGCTAGGCCGCACTACGGCGAAACCGCCGCGGTTTTATACCGCGTAGTTTTGTGAATCATGGAAACTAATGCAAGCGGCCGCACCAGCGGTTTTTTCCCGCGACTGATTTTAAAACCGTTATTTGTTATAGAATGGCTCGCGGGTAAAAACCGCGCCAAAATTTGTAGTTCATACAATACATTTACGAAATTTGTGACGACGTTTTCTTTTTCTATTTCTTAGTATTAAAGCAACATTACATACAGCTCTCTTGAAATCCATCCTCAAACTGTGATAAATCGTGCCTAGTTTCGCGGTTTTTAATCGTAGTGTGTGTGCTTCGGGCGGTTTCGCGGTTTTGCGGTTTACCGCTTGCGGGGAAAAACCGTAGTGCGGCTTAGCTTAGCACAAATAGCCGTCATAGTCAAATTTTGTATGGAAACTTGAACAGCAGCGGCACAAAGTACGTAATGAGAACTAAAAATCAGTACACATTTGACAATGACATTTCGGACTCGCAAACAATACGAATTCGATATTGGTTCGTGCTAGGGGTACAGTTGTCACGTTAAGGATAAGCGTATTCTGATTTTGTTTTATATTAAATCAGAATATCTTTATTATTAATAATTTATTTAAAACCATTAAACGCACTCACTGTAAATAATGGTTAACGAGAAGAGAATAGTGTACTATTTTAGGCTTTAATGAAGTATTTTTCCTTGTTTTCCCATTGGAAAAAAAATATGTAAAATAGAGATGTACCTACCTAGTCAGGTCATAAATTCTCTCACATGTTTAAAATAATTGAAACAAGTTTATTCATTATGTAACCATTTAAATAACAAAATAAACTTAACAAAACATAGATTCTTATGACGATAAAGTTTATGCAAAATGACCTCCGTGATTTTGAATACAGGCCTTCAATCTGCGCGGCCAGTCGTCTATCGCAGCACGAACGAGGTCCATGTCAATATCGGCGGCTGCCTTAATCAAGGATGTCTTGAGTGACTCCAAATTGGGATGAGGCTTTGAGCACGCTTTTTATCATTGTTATGGTAAATTTAACCGAAATTATTATAAAATTCAACATGCTAAAGTTATTTTACAGAAATTTCAATTAAATTTAATTTGAAATTTCATTTTTAGGTTTAATTTACCTTAATAATGAAAAAAGGTAGATAAAATAATGTCTAATGCTTTAATCGTGTTTCAAATATTTTTTTGCCTATCCGCCTTCAAAAGCCAATTACAACAAAAATAGACTGATTAAGTACAATTTTTTTATGAATTTTGGTAGTTTAGAAGCATGCGAAGTTTTTGAAGTTATACTTCTTTAGGCACGTTATGTAAAAAGGAGGAGAGTGAAATGTTTAGATGCGCGCGCATCACTGTAACCCAAAAGTAACAGCATGAAGTTGGCCGCGGGCGCGTTATGAATGTTAGTGTCTAATAATGGTGGATTATTAACCACTTAGTGGTTAATAATCCACCATTATTATACCACTTAGAATTGGCTGGAGGTAGATGTTCAGAACGCTTTTAACTCAGTCGATAGAGGAATACTGCTGAGTGAAGTACAAAAACATGTGCCTTCTTTGTATCCCTTTATTTGGCAATGTTACGGATCGCCATCAAATTTAGTTTACCGCGAAAGATTGATTATGTCCTCTGTGGGTTGTCAGCAGGGAGATCCAATAGGTCCTGCAATCTTTAGTTTGGCAATACATGGCATCATTCAGAAATTGAAGTCCAAATTTAATGTTTGGTACTTGGACGATGGCACTCTAGGTGGTGACGCTGAAACAGTATTAGGCGACCTAAAATCTTTGATTGATTCTTTTTCGTCTATTGGCCTACAATTGAACTTTGGGAAGTGTGAGTTGTACATACATGATACTGTAGGGACAAATGATAGAAAGGATATTTTAGGAAAATTTACTCAACTGGTTCCGGGTTTTAGGATTCTTGATAAGGAGTCTTTTCATTTGTTGGGAGCTCCTGTACTTGACGAATCCATATCTCTGTTTGTGGAAGAACAAGTAACAAAATTTCATGAAAAATCGTCTCGCCTTTTCGAAATAAAGTCTCACATGGCTCTTTTTATTATGAAATGTTGCTTGTTTGTGCCCAAGTTCACATATAATCTACGTGTTTCTCAATTTTGGAAATACCCAAACCTTACGCATAATTTGGACGATCTTATTAAAATTACCCTAACTAGAATTTTGAATTGCTCCTTAGAGGGCCCGGCTTGGCAACAGGCGGCACTACCTGTGCGCTTTGGGGGGATTGGTGTAAGGACAGCAACGGATGTAGCTCTGCCGGCTTTTTTGTCTTCGGTTCATGCATCGGAATCTCTTTGCGGTAGTATTCTAGGCCCATCTCTGGGTTCCGTTGAGATTTCGGGACTTTCGGAGGCAAAAAGTAAGTGGCTGGCGCTGTGTTCTGGTGAGAGTCCTACCGTTTTCTACTCGCAGAGGAATTGGGATGAACCTATTTGTAAACGAAAACTTGAAACAATTATGGATACCTGTGACAACACAGTGGACCGCGCTCGACTTTTGGCTGTGTCTGAGAAGGAATCAGGTTTTTGGTTGCATGCATACCCTTCTTCGAATATCGGTACGTGTTTGGATAATTGCACCCTTTCAATGTCAATTGCACTTCGTTTGGGGGTCAAAACAAATGAACCACATCGTTGCCGCTGTGGAGAACGAGTAAATGAAAGGGGACATCACGGCTTGTCATGTCAGAGGAGTGCCGGGCGTATAGGTAGGCATGCGTCAATCAACGACATCATTCGAAGGGCTGTAGTTACTGTTGGTATACCTGCAGTTTTGGAGCCATCTGGGGTATTGCGTTCGGATGGCAGACGACCAGATGGTATGTCACTTATGCCTTGGAGTATGGGAAGGTGTCTGGTTTGGGATGCAACATGCGTTGATACTTTCGCCCCGTGTCACATTGATGCGACCTCAGTTGAGCCCTGTGCAGCTGCTATAACAGCTGAGTGTAACAAAAGGCGCAAGTACCGGGATTTGGGTGAGACATATTTTTTCCTGCCTTTTGCTGTAGAGACAATGGGTCCTTGGGGCCCTGCTGCAAAAGTATTTCTTCAGGACATGACTGCTCGCCTGTGCGAGGCTACGGGGGACCCAAGATCTGGTAGCTTTTTTGCTCAAAGAATTAGTTTGGCGATACAGCGAGGCAACGCTGCCAGTCTGATAAAATTATGATGAAATATTTAATTTGTAATTGTTGTTTTACCTTTTGTTGACATTAATAAAAAAAAAAAAAACATATTATTATTGGATACATATATTTTGAGATTCTCTTACTACACGTCACTGATGATATTTTAAACCCAAGCAGTACAAATAAGTTTATATCTTAAATATGTCGAAAAATAAAACAATCAACTGAAATAAATTTTGTTATTCCAATAAAATAAAATAATAAAACTAAAAACGAGGCTGTATGAGCATTGTTCCCCTTGCCTTCCCAGACAGCTCTCCCTAACTTAAAAAAAAGTCTTCATACGTGCCTCTTGGTTTGAGGACAGTACAAAACAAGATATTTTTATACCACTTAGAATAGGTCATTACCTTTTTAAAGATCACCTGTACCGGCTCAAGATGGTCAGCTCACCTGTTTGTAACTTCTGCAACATAGATAATATAATCAGTCCCTGGACCATATCTTTTTCTTTTATGTACAGAGAAATTTGCTGCTTCAAGACCTTTGTAGTACCTTTGGCGAAAAACCATCCCGCGCGACTTGAGAAAACTTTTACAAAATAACGACACCTACATTCCTTTATACAAATTTGTAAAAGCTACTGTCAAAACACTTTAAGGAAGAAAAGTTTACAGACAGGGCTGTATGGACTCAGAATCCTTTGCCCGTCCAAACAGGAACAAATTGACCAAAAAAAAAAGTTGTTTTCGATGTTGTGGTTGTTGTTTGGTAATTTGGTTACATTTTTAAGAAAAACTGTACTTTTTATTTTTATCACGTACGACAACAATTTTAGAAGAAAACAGTTGTGTGATTAATATTTATTTTGTGATAAGCATGTCGTTGGATACATTGAAATTTGAAAACGGTTTGTGTAGATGTTGTCACAGTGACGGGAATCACAGGAATTTAGCGGAGCCCTGGATGCATCTGGGACGGCAAGAGATATATGTTGATATGTTGCAGGAATGCCTTAATATTAGAGTGAGTAGACTGAATACTTAGAAGCTTTTTTCAGTTACGTCTCTGTCAAACAGTGCTGATGAGCAAACCTTTGTATTTCCACTGCAACTTTTCCTAGGTTGTATGAGTGGTGTCCGGGAGCGAGGCTATTTAGTGTACACACACACACCACTATCTTGGTGTTACATTGCGGTTCATATTTCGAACTTCATAATCTTCAAAATGATGATTTAAAAGAGCAAGTTCTAAATAACCACACACCATTCAATGGTTGAGTTTTTACGAATGTTATACATAAACATAAATATTACCATATTTGTTTCTTAGGTTTTCACGCACATCACTCATTAAATAAAATTTAGATGAGACTGACTGATTTTATTTATTTATTGATGTTTCACACCCTTTGCAGTATTCTGACAAAGCATTCCTGCGTAAAGTCAATGAACAAATAAAATCAGTGCTTCTAACCTGTTGAGACTTGTTTCATTTAATAAATATTACCAGCTCAAGAACAAAAAGAGTCTACACCAAAGTTAAAATAATAATTAATGAATGTTGTTTTATTATAGGTAGGCATTTCATGTCATTATAATCTTTTCTTAATTGAACATTATTGGAGATATTGACACCAAAGATTCCAAACTGTATTTAATATTTAGATTTACTACCAGTTTGCTTCAAGTTAACCATTCGATGAGCATTACAAAATGTGTCATAGACCATTCACAGGCACATCAACAGGGCTTTTCACAAGATTTAGAAAACAATCACACACTATTTTCAAATGTTTATAGAGTCCATTAAAAACGTATGTTGTGTAATTCTGTAAACGGAAACAGCTATAGAACAAAGAATAAAAGAAAAATAAATTTAGCAACTATAAATTTATTTTAAAAACGAGTCCCTGTAAATAGGGATTGCAGTATCTGACCTCTCTGCTAAATTCAATAGTTTCGATCCCTATGTACGGGGAATCATTTTAAATAAGGGCAATTTCGATATTTTCAATATGAAGAATCACAAATATCAAAATTTTTGATATTTTCGATACTGAATGTATTTTCACAAGTAATTATAGTTACCTATTCATTAATGTCATTTAATTCAGAATCTTTACTTAAGTGCAAGTTTTCAATCATACTGATTTGAAAAAAAAATTTCTTCTTTTTATGTAATCGCTTCCCAAATCAAAGTGAATTAACGACAGGATTTCTGAATGGGTAGTACAAAGTATTACAGATAGATATTTTTTTCCAGGTTAACTCAGTACAAGGACCGTTATGTACAGTTACATACACTATATGTGAGGATTGCATACTAAGGTTGCGTGATGCATGCAACTTCAAGCAGCAAGTGGAGAAATGCGAAGAACAGTTCTATGTGCTGTATGCCCAGAATGCCATCAAATGTACAGTATGATGTTTCTTAATTTTGTTTTTGTTGACATATAAGTCCTGGCCATGCCCCGTGAATTTCAGGCAATCCGAATTTTTGAAAGATATAGATTAGAAAACTATGGCTTTTGGCTAGTGTTGCTATGGTGTTGACTTAATCAATCAACCTGGTCTTTCATTATATTTATGCCTAAATAGAGTAATCCAAATAAATTACGCAAAGAAAACAGCTCATGTTTCGTGCATTGTGTGCACTCTTAAATGTCAGATTTTACTAAAGTAGTCAATGTGCATATCTACCATGAATTTTGAGTTACCTGAGTAATTTAAAAATTGTGTAAATAAAAATAGAATAGTTATAAACAATGAAAATACTACAGCCTCATACAAAAATATCGATTTATGTTGCTTACAAAATGGTACAATGGTGCAAAGGAGAATGGGCAAATCCGCCTAGATTGCGCTTGACGCATTTATGTATCAAAAATCTTCTTCTGAATTATCATTTCATATGTGTGTTTATTATGTAAATATTATGCGGATATTTAAAATAATAAATAAATGGCTATTAAACTGAGTAAATAACCAATAACCATAGATAAAAGTTGTATCACCTGGTCGATACTATCGAGTGAAAAAAAAACGATTATATTTCTTTATTTAAATATTCTTAACATAAAAAAACGACTGTGCTTATGACTACACAACTGAAGTGAAACTTCTTTCATTTACTAGCTGTAAGAGAAAAAGAGAAAGAAAATGCGTGCGCGCGCTCTTGCTCCTACACTGTGATACAGACAATAGGTTTGCACTGTGCTTAGATATACGGAACGTATTTGGCTATGAGAGGAAGAGAGAAAGAAAATGTGCACGCGCACTGCTTTCTCATGCTTACATCCCCCACTCAACTCCCGTTCGCCTCGCCCGATCACACTTTTCTTAACGCTTACGTTCGCTAGCTTACTCCCCAAGTCAAGAGTGCGTAAAGAAGTTTCACTTCAAAAAGAAAAAATAAAACGTTTATTATAATTGAAAGCATAGAACAATTGTAAATAGCCTGAAACATTTTTACCAAACACCGTAAATGACTACGAAATAATGATCATTCGTTAATTCGTAGTCATTTTTTATTTTGAGGTCTTCGATGCGAGTTGTTTGATTTTTGTATGGATCGATGGATAGATTATTTTCCCCAAATCGCCTATTCAGAGGGCCTGGTTTCGAATTCCGGTGAGGCAAATGTTTGTATGATGGATACGAGCATTTTTACCAATATTATATCATGATAAATAACATTAAATTCATAAAGTTATCATTTGTAAGACCTGTGTTGTGGCTATCTCACTGTACCTACCAGGGATTGCTCTCTTTCATTGCATCTAAAAACTAAAAGGAACTTAATGGGCTGCGCAAAAGAGGATTTTTTGTCTGCGGACTATTTTGTTCATCAAACAGTAGATCGCATACAAAAACTTTTATATGTGTACTACATATTCACATCTTAGATTAAAAAAGGGAATATATTTTTGTTTAAATTATCAGTTATGTTATATATAATTACTTAATCATATATAAATTAACTCATGGTTTGAACATTTTAAGCATTTGCATTGAAAAATTAAACATTTATTAATCGATTGTGTAGGAATCGATTCCTGTAGAATCAAATCAAAATATATACCAAGTGAAGTAGGTAGCTGTCAACTTGTTGTCAACGTGTTTGTTGTTTGTTCCGAGTGAGGTTTTTTGGCGGGATTTCATCGAGTGCGGTTGGCGTCTTATTTTAATTATTCTTCAATTCGTTCATAGTGGATATTGTGAAATAAAATTGGTGTGGTTTTGTGTAACAACTGTCTGCGTAACTGAAGAATTAGTGGAATCGTTAAAATATACGCTATTGCGGTCAAGTGGACGTGAGAATTTTATTGTAGTGTTGACTACCTCACAGAAGCTTATCGAAAAAGCCAACTCGATACATTTCGTGCCAAACACTCCAAGAAACATTAGAATGCGTCGCACCGACAATCTAATGTAAAAACAAAAAGAAGATTAATTTAATTAAAGACCAGGCTGTATGGGCATTGTTCCCTTTGCCTTCCCTAAAACGGGAGAACTTCAACAAAAAAAAAAAAATTGTTCCGAGTGATTAACTACATAAGTACAGTTTTCAATTTTGAATTGAATTTGTGTTTTCAGTGGTCTATTGTGGCAGAATAGTTTTAATGTTGAGTTGAGTAATCCTTCGTTAATAAATGTTTTTTTGGGAAAGAGAGCATTGGACTCGTTGATTTAGTGTTAAGTTACCTTTAGCGATTCTGACAGAGATATTTGGACTCTTAGTTTATTGTAATTATTTTTGTTTACAATGGCATCTGGTGTTACACAAGAAAACGCAGGCAGTATGCAACGACGTTGTATTAACTGTTGTATATCAGTGCCACGACGACAGCCAGTACATTCTTTGGACATGCTATCCAATTCAATGCTTAATGTTTTAAGCTCATGGATCGCACTTGATTCTGTAAGTAATTATTTACTTATATTACTAAAAATATATCGTTATACAATCGCAACCGTGAGATAATGTTTTAATTTCATTCACATGTTCAAATAAATATAAATATTTTTGACTTGTTATAGATATTGAATGGGGGCATAGTGTGCAACGAATGCTTTATGCTACTACAAGCTAGTGACACCACCGAAGAAGTACCTGCACCACAATATGGCCATCAACTAGTCTGTTTTGGTTGTGGAAAATCCATATTAAGAAGTCGATCGTACAGGGTTTCACTACACTGTCCAGAAAGAAATATTATTCTTAGATGGACTCCAGCACATCAGGTATGGTATAAGATATTATTATCAATAATAAATTATTAAAATTGATTTCAATGCGAATTAAAACATGACTGTGACATTATTATTATTTTTGCATTGCATGATTGAAATGTTATATTAATAATAATTTATTTAAATTGATTTCAATACTAACTGAAACATGACTTTGACATTTTTTTTACATTGCACAATTGTCATGTACTATATTAATGAAATTGATTATATAATAACTAACTCAATCATGACTATGGTATATAAATAATATATATAGTTTTTAAAGATTGAGTTCTGGATAATACTGCAACTACCTATAAATATTTGCACGTCGATAAAAGCGACAGGTCATGTTGGTTATATTTTTGAGATCTGTATAATTTACCATATCTTGTCAGATAAATGATTTATTATTATTATTATAAGAAATATATTTCTATTGCATAAAATAGTTGTAGATGGTTTTTCATTAAATTCAAGTTCACTTATCTTTTTTTTATAGGTGTCAAGAATTTCAAGAGTTTGTGCTGCCTGTTGGCGAGCAGCTAATAGGGAAGTGCAAAGGCAACAGTTACATGATGCGAATTGGTCATCAATTGAACAAATTGATGTAGAACCAACAGAGTCTGTACCAGTGATCTCAGTACCACCACCATTTCCCGCTGGTCTATTACCTGTTCAGCCTTCAAGACCTGTTATACCTAAGATACAGTCATCAGTATATAAGCGTGCTGTAGCCACTTCATCGAGTTGTCTGTTTTCAGGATGCCGGGAACAACAATGTTTATTAGTACCCAGAGTAATAAGAGAAATGTTATTAATACATAATAAATTCTATGTTCCCACATGCTGTAGAATATGTCAACATCACTTGAATAATGGGCGTTGGAGTGATTTAACATCAAATCTGCAAGATTTTACTGGTGTACAGTTTGATGCCATTTTGAATATAATGCAGAGAGCAGTTTCCCATTGTTTCGACTTTGAAAATATTTCTGCAATGGCTCCTTTCTTATGCCATTATTGGCTGGGAATGAATGCTGAACAGTTTGATGAACTCTTGGCATGTGTACCAAGCTTATTACAGAGTGTCAAAAATCCCCGTTTAGCACTCTGTATTTACATAGTCAAGTTAAGAACTGGGGACAGCAATGAATGATTAAGTTCCCTCTTTCAAATGTCTCGTAGGACCTTGGAGAGAAAAATGAATATAGCTAGAAGTTGTTTAGTTGAAGATTTTGTGTCAAGACATTTGGGCTTTGGTCATGTAAATGTGGAGCAAGTGGCCAGCAGAAATAAAATAATCCCGGAGAGATTGTTTGGTAATCCAATCTTACCAAATGATATTAAACCCGCTATTGTTATGTGTGACGCAACTTAAATATTTGTCCAGAGCAGCAGCAATTATCGTTTTCAAAAAGAATCATATAGTTTACAAAAATCTGATAATTTAGTTAAACCTTTTATGGTTGTGTGTTGTGATGGATATATTATAGATTGTATGGGTCCCTATAAAGCAACCACTAATGATGCTTCAATAACAAGGTATGATTTAAATAATGAAGAAGGAAAACTGCGTTCATTTTTCCGGCAGGATGATGTTTTTATTCTGGATAGGGGGTTTCGGGACGTAATTGAATTTATGGAGGATCTTGGTTTTAAAGCTTACATGCCTGAATCATTATTAGATGGTGAACATCAACTCACTACCCTTCAGGCTAACAAATCTAGATTTGTAACAATGTGTCGCTGGGTGGTTGAAATAGTAAATGGACGTATAAAACGAGATTTTAGATTGTTCAGGCATGTATTTAATAACAGAGCTGCAACTCATTTAAAAGATGATTTAAGAATTGCATGTGCTCTGTTAAATAAGTTTCATCCCTTAATACAGGATCCTCCAGAAGCAAGCGAGTATGTAGCTATTGCTCAAAATCGGCTTAATGAGTCCAATCATTTGGCCGAGTTTGTAGAAACTCAAAATCTTAACAGAAGACGTGCAATGTTTTCTGCAATTGATGGCAATCATCCTCACTTGGAAACCTTTCCCAGTTTAAGCATCACTGATTTAAAACGCTTTACATTAGGCACTTATCAGTTAAAGCAGGCGCGATCATATTATGGGGAACATATTCGATCGTCTGGGATATATTCCATAGAAATAAATACAGAAATAGATGAAGATGTTCCCCTTGTATTAGGTTTAAACAATTATCTGCTTAGAGGACGTATTAAGTCTAGACACGTTGGTGGACGCACCTATTTTGTTTACATTTTAGTCAGCCGTGACACCAATATAGCCAACTCACTAAGTTGTTTAGTTGGCTATTGCTGCAGTTGTATTGTAGGCAAAAGGACAGTAGGATGTTGCGCACACGTAATGACGGTAGTTTGGTGGTACCTTAGCGGGGGGCGATTTAACGATACACATGCTCCAGCTACATTTTTAGATGAGGTATTTGAAGAAGGTATATAAGTCAATTCTTTTTTAAAAAAAGGCAATATATAAACCAGGATTAGAGCACGCTTAATGTATAAACTGCTGTGTTAATTGAACTTAGCAGAGCTTTAACTGGATATTTCAAACTCAACAGGACATGGTGGCGAGTTACAAAAGATATTTTAGGCGAAGTCACTACAGTTCCACTGGATACGGCATAACCCCAAAAATATAAAATAAAAATATCACATTAATAATGTCGATTTGGATAAATGTGTTATCAATAAATGATTATCTTATTAAAATATTTTGTCTTATTTATTTTTGATTCCTAAACCTTAAATAATATTATATCCATTGTTGGGTTAACAGAGCATCAAAGGTGCAGCTTGAGCGTAAAGAGAATAAGTATAAATAGCACTAATATAACCGCACCTCAACAACGCCACATTTATTGAATCTGAGATGTTTGGAATAAATAGAGATAGATAGCAGCTCACCAACGCAACAGTTTACAAATATACGCTGCCCGTTGATAAGATTTTACGAAGTGCATTCAATTTTTGTTTCACTCCCAGTCCAAAATAGAAGACAAAAGGTCACAACCTAATTAAATACAGTTTAAAGTAGTATACCTAGTAATAATTAAGTATGGTATAAATATCGAATTTAATCGAATCTAAATATGACATAACCTTAAAATGCTTACGTAATTTAATATTTTCTTTAAACCACTACTTAAGTTTCTAATGATATTTTTCCTACGCAATATACACCTGATTCCCTATTGTTGTACACTTATTCCAATAAGACGCAATGAAAAAAACTTAGCCCAACTCCCATAGTAAAATGACCATTCTCCTTTGTAAATAACATACACTTTATAGAATTACTAGCTGTCCCAGCAAACTTCGTACCACCTAAAAAAAGGGGTTGGTGGTAGAAATATGAAAATTTAGGGTTTACTACCCTCATACCCCAAAAAAAAAATGGTTGCCTGTAAAGTCGGTTTTACGGGCGAAGATTTTACGTGACAACGTCTTTTTCTCGGTAGAATATTTATTGATATGAATATAATTAAATTGCACAATAGGAACAAGGAATTGAATGAAAATAAGAATTGCACAAATTTTAACTATAGAAATATATTTTGTTTACTAAAACATTGTACATGTAAACTTAAACTTAACACGAGAGACTCATCGTAACGTTACCGAGCGTTACACTTTTTCATAAGTGACTCCCAGCCGCAACCTAATTTAAGACGTTGTCACGTCAAAAAAAATTTTATGGTGGACCACCCTAAACATTTAGGGATTTGATAAATAGAGGTCAGATTCTCAGAAAATATGACCTAAATCATTGTCTGAATCAACTTGTAAATTTTCTCAGGTAACTCAAAATTCATACATAGTATTAAGAACTATGACCAAACCTTTCATAGATGTTATATTGAGGACTTTAGTGGATGTGTTATGCAAAGACTACCACCAGGATCGGAATTATAATAAAGGAGTTTTACAGGGAAGAGAAAATGTTGAAAAACAACAGTAAACTTTTTTTAACAAACATTTCTGACCACAAATAATCACAATGTTCGGAAACGGAACGTAATCCAAAACTGAGGTCATGTATTCAAATGTTATAAATGTTTTTAAACATTTTCCAGTGTATGAGCACTCAAAACATCTAAGAGTTCCTTACAATGTCTAACATTTTTTAGTTAATGTACATAATATTTTTTTATTATGTAGAATTGTTTAACAGCACAGTGTTGGAGAACATTAGATTAGAGAGAGTCCTTTGCTTGAAATTATTTGAAGAAAATGTGAATGTAACTTAAAACATTTTAATGGTTCGAATTGTTCCAGTGGGTTCCAGTTATGGTATCGATGTAAAAGAAGAAAAAACTGAAGATGCTACCGAAGGTAAGGTATATGCGATTATGTTATATATAATTCTTCATAACGCAATTATGTGATAAACACATAGTCTGATATTGCTTTTTGTAAGCTGCTTTCGAATGCAGCCTATTTAGTTCCCGCTGTTGGGGCACAGGCAGGGAGAACTTGGCATGACCCACCAGCGGACCCAGTGTGGATTGGTGGGTATTAACGCTGCAGATGCAGCCGGGACCAACGGCTTAACGTGCCTTCTGAAGCACGGAGAAGCTCTAGATTATACGGTTGTAAGGTCACCCATCCAATGACCGACCTTGGCGAAAGTTGCTTAGCTTTCACGATCGCAGGCCGAACGTGTTAGGTACCTGCGCCATTGAGCTCCTAAGAATAAGACTATGCAAACACCAAATTACCATGAGGCAAAAGTGCCAAGATTTTAAAGTGAAACTTATTTATTTTTGGACGGGGTGTAAATGGCAAAATCCAATGGAAAACACAGTCACCACCGTCGCACGACTATAATAAATAAATAAATATTTCCAACACACACCAATTAACCTAGCCCCAAAGTAGCACTATAAGGCTTCTGTTATGGGATACTAGAGTAACGGATAGAATACATATATTGTACATATATAAGTATATTTATATAGAAATACATATTAAACATTCATAACTGGAGTACAAATGCTCGTATTCATCACACAAACATCTGCCCCCACCGGGATTCGAACCCGGGACCTCTCGAGTCGGCGACACCATAAAACCCGGCGTACAAACTACTCGGCCACGGAGGTCGCCAAATATTATAATATTAGTAAAGAGATATATATATGAGTGATGCGTGATCTGCTCCTTTCTGCTATGCCTTATGCACCGCCTAATTTTAAGTTATTTAAGAAAAGAAGTTTCACTTCACACACAATTTTTTTAATTTTATTTGTGTTATAAGAATTCTCTTTCTCTTACAGTAGATATTAAGCCAAATATGTACCCATTCGATGAAGCCGATGACGATTTGGATTACAGTCACGATGGAGGTAAGTGTTTACATGTAAGTGATCAGTCAACATAAAGCTATGTCCCGAAAATTTGATACTTATATCCCTTTCTGTTATTTGATATGGAATGAAACGTCATGATACTTTATTCAAATAGACTTATTGAAAGCTGTTTAAAGTCGTCCAATTTTTTTTTCATTTGAATTTAGAATTTATGTCTTTCAATATACTTCAGAATTTACATTGTTAGGTTGTCGTAGTGAAACCAATTTATCCTATGTGCAAAAAATAAAACTTACATTAGTGTGGTAATAATAAAAGAGTTACTTTTAGTTTCAGTTACTTTAAATTCCAGTAATCACATTATTTTCTATGTATAATCAGCGCGCTATTAAACCTCCTCTCCTGCTTCTTTCTCTCTGTCACATATCGTACGTCACAAACAAAATGGTATTATCTTCAAAAAACAGGGGTTTGAGCTATCGCGTTTTGAAGTTTTAAAAAATCATAGAAGCGGAACTTCTTGTTCAAATGTTTAAAATAATACCTTGATTTAAACGTACAATATCCTTCTTTGTGTTGAGTAAGTTTAGTGTATCAATAGTAGTTTTTATTTTAAAAGTACTTTTATGTGACTCAAATGGCTCATGTTAAAATTACAACTAGTATCATTTAAAAAAAAATGGGTGCGTGTACTTATGTAAGCGCGTGAGAAGTTATCCTTCTTTGGCATCGTTTAAAATTAGTTTTTAATTGCATGCAAATAATTAATTACAATAAATTAATAAAAGTCTGGAAAAGGACACAGTCAATAAAGTTCAGTTTTAATTTGAAAAAATAAATAAATAATCAAAATATTCAATTAAAATCGCTACTGAATATAATTTATTAGAACATATGTGATTTGCACTTGTATGAAACTCAAACACGTATTCCGAATATACAAACTAGAAACATGTGGATAAATATTATAAATATTAATACCTATAACTGTAACTTTATTACAAAAAATAAAGATGTGGTTTTTGGTTCTACTACACCAATGGTCAAGAGATGGCGCTGTAGTCTCCTGAATCGCGCTTTGGTTCCGTTGTTCCAGATTAATAAATACTTTTGATAGGCCTTCACAATGCAGTCGTTAGCACCCACTAAATAGAGATTCTATTTCTATTTTGTTGGTAGATTTTCTTAATGTGCGGTAAACACAAAAGTAACGCATGAAGTTGGTTGCTAAAACGACCAACTTCATGCTGTTAAAATTTTGTGTTACAGTGATGCGCGCGCATCTTAAAATTTCACTCTCATCATTTTTTCATAACGCGCCTAAAGAAGTATAGCTTCAATAATTTCGCTGAAAATAACATATTAAATAAAATTGAACAGGCCAGAAGGTATTAATTAAAATAAAACTCCAAACTTGTATTAATCCGAACGGGCAATATGGTATTAACTTAACATAATACTGTTTAGAATACTCACAATCACAAATTTTGCCTGGAAATTGACGACATGTGTTGCTATAATTTAAAAACTATTTCGAATTATAATACAACTAGCAAACCAGGGAACCAAATGTTCACCAATTAAAAAAAAAATGTATTTAATTAATTGCGAACTTCGGAGATTTTGTGTGGTTTCGTTTGAAATTCGTGATTTCTCGAAAACCGGATGTGCTACGTTACTCAAATCCGGTTTGTAGTCTTATCAGACTATTCTTAACTTATAACTTAAACATTCTCTTTATCTATCTCTTACGGTTTGGCCGCTGAAACAGCACCACAGACGGACGGACGGACGGACTTGTCTAATAGATAAGAGATTATCTTACCAGGGGGCCAATCGCCTAACGGAAATGCTTTGGAAAACGCTAACGTTTACGATTTTATTTTGTTATTTCTAGCCGCCTGAGGTATTCAAATGCCTCGCGCTCTTTCTTTTTCTTTTGCATTGGTAATAACAATATTAAAAAAAATGAGCGTGAGGTATTCGAAAACCTCAGGCGGCTAGAAATAACAATATAAAATCGTAAGCGTTAGCGTTTCCGTTAGGCGATTGGCCCCCAGCAGTTTACAGAGAAAAAAATGTAGTTTTCGAAACGCAAATAAAAAAAAAAGGTTTTGCTGACTTAATACCCTATTGTTTGTGACGTGCGATATGTCAAACCGTTCCTTTAATTCACATGACATTACGTTTAGGAATCTTAACACAATACAGCAGTTAATATTTGACAATATTGTGGTGTACATAGCCTATGTTTTAAGCAACCTCTGTTTACCGTTTTAATGCTAAAGATTCGCATAAGAAAATAGAAAGTAAGAAGAAAAATAATTTATTTGAGACAAAACAACAGTAAAAGAATATATAAACAAACACACACATCTAAGTATTTTTTTTGTCTCAAATCGGCCCCAACTCAGTATGATACTGATGTTGCCATTAGCGCTGGTCTTCCGTTGGAACCGGTTCTGTGACGAAACTAAACAATAACATTATCAAGTAATAAAATAAACATCATCGTCATCAGCCTATTAATGTCCCCACTGCTGGGGCACAGGCCTATGGATGGGTTAGGGAGATTGGGCCATGACCCACCACGCGTTCCCAGTGCGGGTTGGTGGGTGTTAACGACTGCAGATGCAGCCGGGACCAACGGCTTAACGTGCCTTCCGAAGCACGGAGGAGCTCGTGATAGAATTTTTGGTCACCCATCCAATGACCGACCACTGCGAAAGTTGCTCAACTTCAACGACCGCAGTCGAACAGTTATAGCAGTTATAGTAGTCTTTGTATTCGAAAATCGATTACATATTATACTAGCCATGGAAATGTCGAAATCTCCAAAAAGTGCAATACCAAATATATATTTTTTTTGTTTTCTAAATGGCTTCGCACGGTTTGTGCATTTAGTCAATGTCAAGTGTTAAAATGTTTACAAATACTATAGCACTCGTGTTCAAAGTAATAAATCAAGACAAAGTAAGTGGCAGTCAAGTCAATTCCCCTTTCCCTATGTTTCTGTATAAGTGTGGGGATTTACTGGAACCTCCCCGTGGACTTCTTGAGGGAACGTCGAAAGACACTTTCCGCTATTTTGTTTCACTTGCCAACACTTGTGCATGTTCCCGTAAACTTAGTGGTCAATAATCCACCATTATTAGACACTAACATCCGCCACAACACAATTTTTTTACAAGAAAAACAAAACTGCTAAAGTGACGCTTCCCGATCCCGCCAAAAAGTCAATATTGGAGTATATGGTTTAATTTATTATTCATTTGTCTTGTTCACTAGATGACCGCGATTACGATGTGGAAATCGAAATCAAGAAAGAGCAAAAGTCTCGTACCAAAAAGGTGAAAACGAAAGATAAATCCAAGGCCAAACCGAAGGGATCGCCACGCAAACACGCCGTCAAATCGAAAGGAGAAGACGCGGAGAAAGAGAAAAAAGGTAAGTGTCGATTGATCTACTATTCTTTCCTACCATTTCAGAGCACCTCCACTTCGAGTCTGGAGACCACGTAAAAAAAAATTTAATTTAATATCAGAACGCTGAATAAGTCTTTCGAGGGTAGGGTTATCATATCTCAGGATTTATCCTGAGATTTCAGGATTTTTGGACTCTTCTCAGGACTGCGGTTGGATTTTGCAAATCGCATTAAGTCTCAGGATTTTTTGAAATTTCAATAAAATACAGCTTACGTTTTAAAGATCTCTTTAATAAAAAGTAAATAAAAATAATGTTCCTTTGGTAATAATTGTACAATTGAAATCTTATATATATCGCACCTCCGCTTCGGTGCGATACTGTCACTTATGCCAAAAAATTTTTTTAACAAATAATATTTAAAGATTTTTACGTGATGAAAAGCTTATACAGCTTAGCTATTCATCTAAAAATAAAATAAAAAAAAACTTTAAATATTGTATGTTTTGGGATGTTAAAGTTTTAAACGCTCATCCTAAAAAAAAATTTTTTAAACGCTTCTTCTGAAAAAATGATTTTTTTGCATAAGTGACAGTGTCGCACCGGAGGTGCGATATCTTTAAATCAGCCGCTGCCACCCCGTCAACCCCCGCGCTTCGAGTGCTATTTGCAACGCGTGAGCGACGTCCGCAGTGTATCTAAACGATAAAATTACGACTTTTTAAAATTTTTAAGTACGTTTGAGAGAAAATTCTCAAACTGTAAAAAATCTCAAGATTATTCAATGGCTATCAGGCCTTTTCTCCGGATTTTTGATTTTTTCATCTGGTAACCTTATTTTAGGGTAGCTCGACAAAGATAATAAATTCATTATTCCGATGAGATGATGCACTCCTGAAAAGGGTGGTCAGTGCATATAACCCGTAAAAACTGTTTTATTTAATAACACATGAAAAGACCCTTTTTAATACATAATTGCTCAAAAAATGCATTTATGAAGGTTGTATACATTGTTCGAAAGTTCAAAATTACGAGCCATACAACGGAGCCTGCGGTAAAACATTTTACCGCACACTACCATACATGGCACCGTGCGTATCTTTTACGGTATTTTTTTCATTTAGGACGAACCTCCTTGGAAGAGCGTTCAATCTATACGTAATTTGTCGATCTTTAATACTAAAAAGAAATAAAAACCGAGTGTGCTTATGACCACACGACTGAAGTGAAACTTTTTTAACTCCAATGATCTGAAAATCATAAACTTAACCTGAAGATTTGTTAATAGAAAATAAACCACCAATCCGCGCTGGGTACGTTATCACCCACCAATCCGCGCTGGGTCTGTTATCACCCTCCAATCCGCACTGGGTTCATTATCACCCACCAATCCGCGCTGGGTCCGTTATCATCCACCAATCCGCACTGGGTCTGTTATCACCCACCAATCCTCGCTGGGGCCGTTATCACCCTTATTTGAGTTCAAATTACGTTTACGTGACAATAGATTGATACCTAGTAAAAATATCCATAGAAATTGTATGCAAAATATTTTTGAGTTTCAGTTAAGTATTGGGAACCCCCAAAATTTTTTGTTTTTTTTTTCTATTTTTGTGTGAAACCTTAATGCGGTTCTCAGAATCCATCTACCTACCAAGTTTCAACAGTATTATAGTTTCGGAATAAGTGGTTGTGACATACGGACGGACAGACAGATAGACATGACGAATCCATAAGGGTTCCGTTTATTGCCATTTGGCTACGGAACCCTAAAAAAACAATATCGATAAATTCGCCGCGCTCCGTTGCACAACGACATGTATCTTGTTATGCTGCAACATTAGAGAATATTAGGAGGTTGTATATGGTGACAATAAAGAAAATTTATGATGTTATCAATAAGGAGTCATATGTCACCAGATTGGGTACACATTACACGACCATAACGCAGTAGAACCGAATTAGCAAACTGAAGCAGCAGTGGGCTGGTCACATTAGCCGCAGAAGTGACGGCCGTTGGAGCCGGAAAGTTCTTGAGTGGAGACCGCGACTCGATAAACGTATTGTAGGACGCCCTGAGACAAGATGGGATGATGACATTCGTAGGCTGGCTGGAGTGGGCTGCATGAGAGTGGCAGAAAATCGGGAGCAGTGGCGTGCATTAGGGGAAACCTATGTCCAGTAGTGGACGAGCATGGGTTGATGATGATGAAGATGAATGCAGCAGATTTCTTTGCTCAGTAATTTCTGGCTCATTACGCCAAATCGAACTCACGCCAAAATAGTACGTTCTCGTACTTACAGTCACTCAGCAATCATCTTGTCAGCTTTACCGAAACACTTTGGAGACGCGAGCCGCGCAGTAAGCTGCAATTCAATGTTATTGCCTGGCTTGGCTTTGCAATGCCAGTCTGCGCGCATTCGGTTCAGGCTGGGCTTTATGTTAGTCCCGTCGTTGTGGGCTTCGCTTTGTGGCGTACGTGCTTGTAGCACATTGGCACGGTAATAATATCATACAGTATTCTATCTTTATACAAACGGTCGGAAAGCGAGTCATACCTACGCCACTCGAGTTCGATGTGCTCTCGGCGTGCACCCAGTCGCGAATGCGCCGCCGCGCTGCAACGACGACCCAACGGTCTGAATTGTTTTTTATGCAGTTAGCCGTGCTTAAACGTGCGTTTTGTATTGTAAATATTGGATTAATTAAGTAGATACCTACATAATTTAGTACGGAAAAGAACAAACGACGATCAATATCGTACAACAGCACAATTGCTGTTTTTGGTTGCTTGAACTCTTCAATAACACACCCAGAGATATCATTTTTTAAATTACCTGAAATATTGGAAAGGTGTGTCTTACCTTTATAGAATATTTTTTATATACCTATCTACTAGTACGTTATTTGTTTCTAATATTTAGGTATTTCGGTTTTTCCATCGGGCAAAATATTTGGAATAATATATAAATAAGTGGTTAGGATGAAAAAAGAGACAAACGAGTAATCTACCTACACTCGCTTTAAAAACAAAACTACATAAAATACTGTAGGCTGGCGGCCCTACCGCGTGCCAACGCAGCGCTCGGTGTAGGCATTTATTTTCAAGGACAGGGCGGAGTCACAATACTGTATAGATAATATTACCGTGACATTGGTTCCAAACGCTCGGCGCAAGGTCATCGTCGAGCCATTTCTACGGATTTTGTACTTGGAGTGTGTTTTTGGAGCCTTCACTTTAAAGGATCCTGTTTTCAGAGAACTGTAGCCTATTTAATAGTGTATCCCTGCAAAGCCAGTCTTCTATAGGACAAGAGAGTCAACTCTCGCGTGATACGCCTGGTATCATAAGCGTATCTTTATCACCAGATAACCCATACGTTTATGCCTAAGACAGTATTTAAATGCAAGAAAATTCCTCCAGTTATTATAACTAATAAACAACCAAGACAATATTTTTGTCAATATGTAAGTCTCTCTTTTTTTAATTTACTAGCGGCCCGCCCTCGCTTCGCTTCGGTGTAGAGCTGAGGTGTAGACTACAGTTTTTGTTCTCAGGCTTGTATTATACACAATGAAATCATCTATGATTCTTCTTATACCTGCATGCAAAGTCTCAGCCCGATCGGTTTAAAATTGACAAAGTTCCATACAAACTTACATTCCCTATTTTATCCCCTTGGGGGTAGAATTGATCAAAATCGTTTCTTAGCGGATGCCTACGTCATAACATCTACTTGCATGCCAAATTTCAGCCCGATCCGTCCAGTGGTTTGGGCTGTGCGTTGATAGATCACTATGTCAGTCAGTCACCTTTGAGTTTTATATATATACTAGCTGACCCAGCGAACTTCGTACCGCCCTAAAAAAATAGGGGTTGTCCAGCGGACAAAATTGTGAATCTAAACCATTCTCAGATCCCCTTGAACACACACAAAAAATTTCATCAAAATCGGTCCAGTCGTTTAAGAGAAGTTCAGTGACATACACACTCACAGAAGAATTATATATATAAAGATAGACTGTGAAAAAAATAACGAAATCGATAACTTTTCTACGGTCTAAATGAAACGTTTGACTTTCGATGCGATAAGAATTGCTAAAGTTCCAAGAGCAGAAAAGTTCCAAAGGAGCGTCAATCCAAGGTCCACCCAAAGACCATCCAACTAAGGAGTAATAAGTCATGGCGCAAGACTTCAAGATGATTGACGGAAGAGGACGAACCCATTTGAAATGTGTGTGTTTTCTGTCTTCTAGGCGATGGGTCGCCAGCGCCAAAGTTCCACCTCCAAGACAGCGACTTTATCACAGAGGGGGGGTTCATACAAATGCAGCAAATGCGACAAACTGTACATCAAGTGGTCTTCCATCGCGAACCACGTGAAAACTAAGCATCACAACCTACCGATGTTTACTGGTCGGTAGTTTCAAAGGTTTTAAGTCGCTGGTGCCTTTTAATGTTCACAAGCTTCAAGAGCATAATGTGGACGATCGCTTCAAATGCAATGCTTGCAAGGGTGTTTTCAACACGCGAGATTGGATAGAAGTATAAATGTGAATTTTGCGAATACGAGAGTTTCAGCTTCGAACACAAGTTTAAGCATAAAACTGTGAAGGATTACCACTGCAGGTTTTGTAGGAAAGCGTTTTTGAGGAAAACTACACTAGATTTCCATAAAAAAATACATATAATTGATCGGAGACAAGTCTGCAGTGTTTGTAGCAAGGCGTTTGTGCAAAAGGCCAGTTTGAACTACCACATGGCCAAATATCATCTGGAAGTGGACTATTAGTGAAAGTGTTTGTGGATTTTTTTGCCTTTGGGACTTTGGCATTTGGGACTTATGTTTGCCTAACGTAAAACTAATTTTAGTTCACACAAGCTGTTAGGAGAACTACTTATAATTGTTTTTGGTGATTTAATGGGTTTTTATTAAGTACCTGCTATTGACTGATTGCAATTATTAAATGCACTAATGGATGTTTGCATAACAACTTTTGTTATTAACAATTTATTTTGATATTTTTTATGTATTTTTTTTTGTAAACAACACAACTACACGGCGACTAAAAAGCTGAACTTAAACGCTCCATCAATGAGAATAATATATCTATTGGTTAAGTTATCTGAATTGTCAAATTTCTCTAACTGACTTTGATGAGCTTCATGTTGAAAATTAACAAATTATTAAAAAAATGACTTTTAAAAGGTATGACTATAATATTTTATTTATTTTAACTTCTAAATTGATGCCAAATGTAAAGAAACCAAAATCCTTAGTACACGCTTAGTAAATGAACCAATCAAACGATTAAGCAATTTTAAACTTTAGCAATAGTGCATCGATCGAATGATACGGACAAGAATTTTGCCGATCATATTAAACTATATTGATTCACTGGTCACAAAAGTGACAATATTTGCACATTTTTGTTTAGGGATGTTTTTCATTAAAATTGAGTGAAAAATATTAAGGATATTATCAGTCTGTTGATGGTCAAAATACTAAAATTGATGATGTTATAAATAAACGGATTACACATGACATGACCAGAACTCAGCAGATTTCTCTACTCAGTAACGCCAACTCGAAATTACGCCAAAATCTGGCTGCTTTATGTCAGCCCCGTCGTTGTGGCTTCGCTTTGTGGCGTGCGCGCTAACATTATAGCACATTGGTTCTCATCGCTCGGTGCGTCGCTCTCTAAGCCAACCCTCATAGCGGCAAGGTTCGCTTTGTGGCGTACGTGCTAATATTATAGCACATTGGTTCTCATCGCCCGGCGCAACGGGCTACGGATTTTGTACTCTGATTGGAGCCTTCACTTTAAAGGATCCTGTTTTCAGAGAACTGTAGCCTATTTAATAGTTTTGTATCCCTGCAGTGCTAGTCTTCGATAGGATAAGTTAGACATCTCATGTGTGATACCCCTGGTGCTATAAGCGTATTTTTTATCACCAGATAGCTCATACGTTTTATGCCTAAGACCGTATTTAAATACAAGAAAATTCCTCCAGTTATACTAGTAAACGTATCTGTCTCAATATGTTAATAAGTATCTCTTTTTATAATCTGTGGATGGATGGATATAAATAGAGAAAGTCGATAATTTATGGTCTAAATTAACCCTTTGGCTTTAGACGCGATAGGAATTGCTAAAGTCCCAAGTGCAAGAAAAGTCCCAAAAGCGCAAAAAGTCCATCCAACTAAGAACTAGAATAAGTCATGGCGCAAGACTGCAAGACGATCAACGCAAGAGGACGAATCCATTTGAAATGTGTATGTTTTCTGTCTTCTAGGCGATGGGCCGACAGCGCCAAAGTTCCACCTCCAAGACAGCGACTATACCACAGAGGGGGGCTCATACAAATGCAGCAAATGCGACAAACTGTACGACAAAGTGTCTTCGCTCAGGTACCACGTGAAGACTAAACATCACAACTTTCCAAGGTTCAATTGCCCCTACTGCTCCGAAGGTTTTAAGACGCCGGCGCCTTTGACTGTTCACAAGCTTCAGGAGCATAATGTGGACGATCGCTTCAAATGCAATGCTTGCAAGGGTGTATTCAACACGCGAGTGCAACTCAGGAAGCATATAAACAATTTCCACATGATTGGCGAGAAGTATAAATGTGAATTTTGCGAATACGAAAGTTTCAGCTTCGAAGGTTTGTACAAGCACAAGTTTAAGCATAAAACTGTGAAGGATTACCACTGCAGGTTTTGTAGGAAAGCGTTTTTGAGGAAAACTACACTAGATCTCCATGAAAGAATACATACAGGTGATCGGAGGAAAGTCTGCAGTGTATGTAGCAAGGCGTTTGTGCAAAAGGCCAGTTTGAACTACCACATGGCCAAATATCATCCGGAAGTGAATTTTTAGTGAAAGTTTTTAGTGGATTTTTTTGCCTTTGGGACTTTTGCATTTGGGACTTTTTTGGCTAGTGGGATTTAGGCAAGTTTTTTAGTTTCACTAGTAAAATATATTTTCATAGGAAAAGTATTTATTATTATTTTTGGTGAATTAATGTTTTTTCATTAATATTGACTGAGTGCAATTTCATAAATAATGGGCATAATAATTTTTAATTTACACTGTTTTTAAATATTTTATTTTATAAATTATTGGGTTTTTACAACAGGCATAAGTATCTTTTTATACAGAATTTAATTATTTTATTTCTAAGTACTGACCAGAATTAGAAGTATCTTTTATGACTGATAAAGTGATAACTGACATATTGAAAAAACTAAATAGAAACTTATCAAAATGAGTAAAAGTTGCAAATAGTCTTACAATTTGCTTTATATTAATTTTATAAATTTTAAATAATCACATATATGTGGCGAGTACATTGGTACTTTGTAATGATATGCAAGTGGAAATATTCCAGTGATGTATTTTGTAACTTATGAACAACGATATTAAATACCCTAGGTACACCAACACGAACAAAATCGTGTTCGAAACCTGTCCAAAAGGTACATTAAACTATCCACGGAGCTCCGTAAGATGATCGCGTAGTCAAAATCAATATAAGGCATTATTTAAATATTGAAAGTAACCTTTAATACATACTATATAAGGTCTTAAATAAAACGCATGCGTCAAGGACTTATGACAGTTCGAAATGCAAGCTCGTAAAATTTTACGACTTATTGCTATATGCGGAAGAATTTAAGACCTTAGTTCTTTGACTCTACGCGCAATTCTTAACGCGCTGTTAGCAATATAGCAGGCACGGACCGCGAGGCAAAGAGACGGCTATATGGCAACGTATAACCGACCATACATTTGAATATCACAAATATTTTATATTAAATCAGTTTATAGTAAGTATTAGATCAAATTTACTTCAAATGCGTTAAATTAACAAACATTGACTAGATACCTGACGAAAAAGCGACACTTTTCGTATTCTAAGTATTATTATCGCATTTTCTCGCAGAGCTCTGTGGCATCTTGACTTTTATAACGGTCCGCGCGTGACTGTGAACCAAGAAGTGCATGAGTGGAGTTCAAGCACTTCTTGATTGGGACACATTTTGAGCGCTCGTGGTGTATCTAGGGTATTTAGGATCGTTGCTTATGAACGTAAAACATGCCCTCTTATTAATACACTAAGAGTAAGCTTGGATAAGTTACTCCATGTTTTGTCTCTGTTCATTGAATGACAAACGGTATTTGCGTGATATAAACAAAACACGGTGTAACTGGTTTAAGCTTATTCATCGCTTATTAGTAAGGGGCTTCTATTATATAATAGTACATTATGATATAAGTGCGGTAAGTTGAGAATTACAGCCGAGGCGATATTGATAGCCCGAGCCGTAGGTGAAGGCTATAAGAAGGCAGAGGCTGTAATTATCAAACCGCACGTATGTCATACGACGTTTTATAACACATTTGCGAGGAAATAATACTACCTACGTACGTACTTTCTGAAAATGAATTTGCACCTTTGTTTGTTTTCCATAAGATGAAATTTTGATACGCTTCACTGTAAGTATCTATTCGTGGATTTTCGGGCAAGAGGCTTAGCGTAGCCTTTTTCGACTTCTGGCGGTGTCAAATTAATAAATTCGTTACTACTTGACAATATTTTCAAATAAAAACAAAACAGCGAACAGCAAAAGATATAACTTTTTCACAAATTAGTGATGCGCGCGCATCAACGCTTTTTTTAAGGCAAAGGAACAGAAAACAGCCAGTGTTACTAATAAAGTAAATTAATATTTTTGTGAATTTGTTACCGATACATGGTTGTAATTTATTGTCAAAATGAATCAAATTAAAGAATTAAATGTTTATATGTTATATTTTATCTCCCAAAGTTAATTTTATTAAGAAAATGTTGGCTACCTTTCTGACATAAAAGATCTTTGCTAAGATTTATAAAAGTATCGTTCGTTTTTAGACGGAACATAATAAGCCGTGCGTTTTACTTTACATTACCGCACGCGTGTGTAATGTGATAGATTATGACATTGAAATTGGTGCAATAAGAGACGCTTTACGCGCAAATGTGTTATAAATGATTTAAACTACGGTCAGGAGCAAGTTTTAATGTTGCATTAAGTTTTTTATCATCGTAAAATTTATCCATCAGGTTACGCAACAGAAAAACTTTTTTTCCGTTACTGTACTCTTTTTATCATATACAATTGGAAGTAAAGGTACAACCATAGTGTTTAGATATATAAAAAAAAACTAGACCTTTGCTGACTGTACCTACATGATTGTCGATATTTCCTTGTATGCTACGTACAGCTTAACGTAGAAACATATTTACGTGTCGTGGCGTGTCGTGACGCGCCAGTTGCGCATCGTCTTAATACATTATAGTCATAGTCATAATATATTTTATCGCTTCATGTTAGTTACATTTAGTTCTTAAATCTAATAACAGCTCACAAACATGAGCCCTGCAAGGGCATTGCAAATTATAATAAAATTATACAAATATTAATTTAAAATTTTAAAAAATTATAATAGGATAACAATTTAAGATGATTTTATTAGAACAATTAAATTAGTTATTTTTTTTTTTAAATTAATTCATATAATACTTTCTACGTTTACTATAGAGACATATTTACGGCCTACATATATGTCTTTAACCAAAGTAAAATTATGAAACCGATGTGCTTCTGGCGCGTCACGACACACCACGATACGTAAATATGTTTCTGAATAGGGATGATGACTATTTTTTTTCTTCGTTTATCAGGTAGATTATCAAAAAGTATTGTACACGTATTTTATGTTTTTTCACATAATATAAACATTGCAGAGATATATTGATTTGAAAAGTCGCATGACGTCACGTTTTGGTACAATTTTCACTTAAAAGTGACGTCACGAGCCCCTAATCCCAAACTTTCGACGCGCTATAACTTTGTAATTTTTTGGTTGATTGCCCAAAGAAAAAATATGTGTCCATTATTATTATTTTTATTTATTTATTTATTTAATCATTGATACATAATATTTCCATATTTTAATACCTTGCCAACCTGTAAACATCAGGTTGTTGGCAAGCCAACGCTTTTTGATCATGTAACTGACGGACTTAATAGAATTTCGTTTACTGTACCCCGTCATCATCCCTATTTATTTGTGGCTGTGAACGCAAGTGGCGGCGCAGAGTTCATTCATGTTTCACTGGTTTACATTTAGTTGCGCTCGTTGCTAACTTCACAACAGCCATAAAGTTTGAATCGTTTTATTTAACAAACTTATTTTGTGTTATTGATGTGTAACATGTTTTCTTTCGCTTTTTTGCAATTTTTGGCAGTGATTTCGTTAAATGGGACGGAAGTGTTTAACAGAAAGTTGGGGAAGCGCGCGCTGTTTGATTTGATTTTAGAATACAACGGTGTCGATTATGGCGTGATTCTGTAAACTTAAAATCTAAATTTAACATCAGTTTCTCTATACAGAATGAAAAGGATACACTGTTGTCAAATGTTAGTTTAGGTTTAGAGAATCATGCCAGGATCGTCGCCAATGTTAAAATCGCTTATTACTAAGATAAGATGTCAAATGTTTTTTTTTCTAAATGGCTTCGCCCGGCTTGTGCATTTAGCCAATGTCAGGTCAAAGTAATAAATCAAGTCAAAGTAAGTGGCAGTCAAATCAATCCCCTTTTCCCTGTTTCAGTAAAAGTGTGGGGATTTACTGGAACCTCCCCGTGGACTTCTTGAGGGAACGTCGAAAGACACTTTCCGCTATTTTTTTTTTCACTTGCCAACACTTGTGCATGTTCCCGAACACTTAGTGGTTAATAATCCACCATTATTAGACACTAACATCCGCCACTACACAATTTTTAACAAGAAAAAAAAACTGCTAAAGTGACGCTTCCCGATCCCGCCAAAAAGTCCATGTCAAATGTTACACATCATATGCGACTACTGTACCACAGATTAAATAATAGTTACTACGGAATTGTCTCTTAGCACAAACCAATATCGAATACGATTAGTTGTATTTCTATGAAAAAGAGATTAGGAACTTTTGATAAAGTTACAATACTGAAAAATATGTAAACACCTACTACATCATTGCTCGCTTGCTACATTTGATAAAAGATATTGCCAATTATTTACAGAACCATTAATTTCGCATTTTCTCAGAATCTTATATCCCATGTCTTTGATTAACTCTTCACAAAAAGCGTTTTCTAATGCAAATATAAATACAAATAATTTGTTTGTTGGCGGCCTGACAGGAAACCTGTGAAGTTTTATTTTGTTCATTTGCAAAAATCAAAGAATTAATTTTCATACAGCCTCGTCTCAAGTCTGATTAGAAATTAATATCTTTTAAGCCTTCAGTGATTAGTTTAAAAAAATAGGTCAAGTATTTCATAGTTCTTAGGAGTCTGGAATTAATATTGTTTATTTCGACATACTTACATAAATATTTTTTTATAGATTAATTGTTTATTTAGTTCAGTTTGTAAAATGGAAAATTTTCCTTTTGGAACAGACATGAAATCAATTGTTATACTTTTAAATATTTGATTATTTCACCAAAGTTCTATGAGAATTATAAACACGAGAATTAATAAACAAATATATTAATTTTGCGGGCTAGTGCGAAATAATTATTCATGTTAAGGGCAGTTTCTTAGCCATGTCCTTTCTATAAAAAACTACTTGATATTTGACGCGGGTCGAGATAGAATTCAACTATTTGAATTTGATATTGGTTCGTACTAAGGGTACTGTAAGGTTCGCTTTTCTTGTAATGAGATGTATAATGAATACTCTGTACATAATGATGGGAATAAGAAAGTGGACTGTACTGATTTTTAGATTGTTGATGTTTGTAAATAAGTTATAAATAAATAAATTTAGTTATTCTTTACTCAATAACATTGTCCTTTTTGAAGTGATAGCTTTTTATGGGAGGGTTAACCGCTTCGTTACGTAACGCGTTACGGCGCCAGTCTGGCTTCCCTTTCTCGCACGCATGCGGCAGCGGTAGGCTGGCTCCTGCTTTCTCACTCTATGTCCCCCTCAGGCTCGAGTGGTCTAGAGGCTCCAGACGGGGAGGAGACTACCCCCATGGGGAGATGCCATCCGCCTGGAATACCTCTAGAGGCACTCGCGAATTCTCGGGTTGAGGTCCCCAATCCGTCATCCAGTATCTCGCCGTCCCCAAACCCGGTGACCCTGTGAAGGTAATTTGCGACCAACAGCATGCACACTGAAAAAAAGAACTCTTTTTCTATAATTATCATTATCGAATGATAATATCGATTAAGACAAATATTCATTCACTCGAGGAGCTCGATGGCGCGGGTAGTTAGCGCGTTCGGCTGCGATCGTTGAAGTTAAACAACTTTCGCAGTGGTCGGTCATTGGATGGGTGACTAAAAATCTTCTATCTCGAGTTCCTCCGTGCTTCGGAAGGCACGTTAAGCCGTTGGTCCCGGCTGCATCTGCAGTCGTCAGCACCCATCAATCCGCACTGGGCCCGCGTGGTAGGTCATGGCCCAATCTCCCTATTCCATCCACAGGGAAGGCCTGTGCCACAGCAGTGGGGACATTAATAGGCTGATGATGATAATTACTTATAGTCTTATGTCCACCGCCAGCCCATCACGTCATCTTGATCACATACAGAAATAATACCATTCTTATTGACGTCCCGGCGACGGCCACGGTGGGCTTACAGCCTTACGGTACTTAATGTTATTTTGTGAATAAGCCATTAAGAAGCATTTCTGCGGGTCGTCAAGGTGAAGATGGCACGAGTCAGGGCCGCATTTAGAGGCTCCGAAACAACGAAAGAGGTAGCGCTGCGAAGCGTCTGGATAAAGCCGGGCATACTTAGGCTTTTTAAATTGCGTTTCCGGCTTTTTTTTTTCAATTTATTTATTTATTAATTTTCATACAATAAAAACATCATAATAGCACAAAAACCTTAAGGATTTATCTATGCTGCAGAGTCGCTCCACAGCCAGTCACACCAAACAGCCTGTCTGGTTTTCCAAATAATATTCTTTTAACATTTTAATAAAGGGTCCCGAAGATTTTATCTCTGGTAGTTCATTGGTGAATAAGGGTAACAAATACATAGAAGTTCTGGTACCATAAATATTGTTGTACTTTGTAGTAATAAATAAATTATTGTTTTTTAAGTTCCTAAGATTTAATGGTCTTTGATAATGGATTAACAATTTGTCTCAGTCAGTTTTTTGTTCAATCAATCAATCACTCACTCAAAATTATTTATTTAGTTTAGGCTGTTATAAACACTCATGAATGTCTAGAAGCTACGCCATCGGTTCGTAAATCTACGGCGGGATACCTTGTACTGAGAAGAACCGGCAAGAAACACAGCAAGGGCTGTTTTTTCTCCCTGTTTTATTATTTACAGAGTCGTCAAATTGAAAAATGACTTCAGAGATGATTCATGAAGTCGCCTTTCATTACATTATTTAATATACATTAATTGTTTACCTGCATTTTGATTGCTGTGTCATACAGTATAAATACAAATAGTGTTATTTATATTAAAAACATTAACTTTAATATTAAGGAAGTTAGGGCAGACTCATCTCCGCTGGCAGCACCCGTTCACGAGCATGACGCATGAACCAGCCATCGCTTCGCTCAACCATATTTTAGGGAACGTAACGACCCGCCTCACACGACACCGCCGAAGAGACTATTAAGAGAGCATGACTAACCATAACTATCCATACCAATTACAACATATTTACTTAAATTAAGGTCATTTACCTGTAGGACACCGCAAACAATTACAAAAACAAAGCAATGGAGAAATCACGACCACGCCGTTTTGTCAATCAAATATTCTTAAAACTGTTAAACAACTGTTACTTTTGTGGCCGAGCGCAAGCGAGTTGACTGTCGGACGCTATAACATTTTTTGTCGTACCTAATATTATTGAGCCACAAAATCCTTTAATAATGTAGGGTGTCCGGTCAAAGTGACTGGTCTGTCTGTCGTTCCCAGTAGGCACTTTAGGCAAGTGCCCAGGGCTCCGCGATCGATAGCGACCCCCCTCAGATCAAATACAAAGTCCCTAGTTCCTGTTAAATCACCAAACGGGTTTCGTACGGCCCCATTATCTTAATATGCCCAGAGGGCCATTCGCTTAACGGGATTGCTTTGGAAAATGCTATCGATCTATCAAATACCTCACGCTCATTTTCTTTAATATAGGTTATTACCCATTGGTAATGAAAAAAAGAAAAAAAAAAGAGCACGACGCATTTGAAACCCTCAGGTGGCTAGAAATAACAAAATGAAATCGTAAGCGATAGCGTTTTTCAAAGCAATCCCGTTAGGCGAATGGCCCCCAGGGCTTCCAATAGGACAAAGACGGCACTGTGTACGGCTAAATTAGGTTTGGCATTCTGGCAATCCTAAGTGGAGCCCTTAAAAGCCTGGCACCCGGAGCCACTTACGATTACTTATGTGATTACTCATTGGTTAATTTTTCGTGGTTTTGTTTTTAAGGACTCTGTTTTCAATTTTTATAAGACAGAGTAATATTAACTGACTGAGTATGGGAGACTGGTCAGCAGTCTCTTTTATGTTTCGTAAAATAACCAAAGACGATATGTGTACAATTTGTAATTGAGGAGTTCCGTTCTTTATCTCCGAAAGTACTCTTATCAGTACCCTTAGTACGAGTTTTACAATTACGAAAACTATGATAGTTTTCGTGAGCTCGCACTCGTACTAAGGGTACTGATTTTATTGTTTTCGTTTCAATACAAATAAACAGTGTTTAAATTCTATCATTAAATCATTGGCGTCGTCTTCTTAAATTTGGTTACTTTAAAAAAAAAATGGACATAGGAACATAATTTACAATTACGAAAACTATCATAGTTTTCGTGAGCTCAAACTCGTACTAAGGGTACTGTACCCTAAGCTCGAACCAATATCAAATTCGAATAGTTAGTGAGTTCGAAATGTCATTGTCAAATTTTGTTTGGAAACTTGAACAGCACAGTCATAACGGACGTAACGAGAAATAAAATCAGTAGGTACACATTTGACAATGATATTTTGCACTCGCAATATATTCGATATAAGTTCGTGCTAAGGGTACCGATCTTCGCCAAACTAATACGGGACCATCTCGACATTATTCTTATCAGAAATTTGAAAGAGTTTCTATTCTTCAACCAAAAAAAGAATAATCATACTAACCCTGGAGATATGCCCGAACAACAATAGAAAACGAATTGAGAATCTCCTCTTTTTGAATTCGTTTAAAAACAAGCCCTCTTCCATCACCAACCTTTCGTCATTGTTGTCGTAAATCATTTTTTACTCGTCGTAAAGAAGAGAACGATCGTTTACAAGAAAAGTTACCGGCGGTAGTACACACGCACATACGAAGAGCAATATTCACGTTTGGGTAAATGCTTTGAAGACCTTCAGTTCGTAACCATTTCAACAAACTGACAGCACTGTTCCGATCTTCGTTTTTTATAGTACAGTGAGCACAAAAATGGAGAAATTTTCTGAAAATTCGTCTACTAAGTCAGTAGAATAAATTATTTGCAATGCTTTGGCCTTTTGTTTGATTTCATACGCGCTTAATTTTGTCAGATTAGGGTGTCGATTGGGGCCGCCCCTAAATCTAGCCACCCTAGGCCCGAGCCTACCGGGCCTTAGGGTAAATCCGCCACTGTCACCAACAATCGCTATAATCAGAAGCCAGAAGAGTTGACGGCCATCTTTCTGTTTTAGGCAACCGCCATCAGGACTATTACCATCGTCTGCTGGACAAGTACGCTTGCAATCATTGCGACCGGACATTCACAAAACAGGCGTCCATATCCCAACATTACCGATTCGTCCATTTAAAACGAATACCTAGAGAAAGAAAATGCGCCTATTGTGACTTAAAAATCACCGACTACTTAAGATCCTACCATTTGGAGGAAGCACACGGTATCCCGGCGCCATCTTGCGGCGTCTGCCAAAGGAGGTTTCGTTATCCCAGCGATGTTCTGAGGCATCACAAAAAGGTGCACATGGGTGAAAGAACGGTAATCTGCAATGTCTGCAAGAAAGGGTTCTTTGACAATCTAACATTGAAATCGCATTTGCTGATACACTCGAATGAAAAAAGGTTCGAATGCGATTTGTGCGGACAAAGATTTAGGTGGAAGAACAATTTGAAAGATCACATATTGGTTCATATGGGAGAGAAAAAATTTGAGTGTCATGTGTGCCGTAAATCGTACGTGCACAAATCATCGCTTAAGAAACACGCAAGAAGGAACCATAATTAGTTAATTAGTCGCTAATGTTTATGAAGAGTTTTTAATGAGGAGATATACCTGTCACCTCTGTCACCTGAGACGGATTTAGCTCAAATTACACAGAAAGTAATCCACATACAGCTTTGAGTATCTATTAAACAAACAGGGTGCGCTGGAGCAACGCATATATGGATATTATATCTAAGGGCGTCGCCAGCTTGGAGGGCGACGCCCTGGACGGGGTGGGGGGGTTGGGGGGGAACATAACACACATTTATTTTAATAAGCAATCGCATCTCAACAATAATATATTAAGGCATAAGGGTTCATAATCAACGACATAAAACTATAACCCGTATTAGTTAAACAAGTATGTAAAAATAAAGTTATCATAAGCGCTTATTCCATCTGACTAAATTCAGACGTCCTAGTTACGATCCTAAAAAGAAGGCTAATTAGAAACTTCTGATTACACTTGACTAATTTAGTTACTGAATCAGTTAGTTACAAGCGCGCGGCGAATTCAGTCGGACTTTTTCGTAATTGCTCCAGCCCTGTCAAAGCAACAAAAAATCTGTCTTCTCGTAGGCCTGGGGGCCATTCGCCTAGCGGAAATGCTTTGGAAAACGCTAACGCTCACGATTTCGTTTTATTATTTCTGACCGCCGAAGGTTTTCAAATACCTCACGCTCATTTTCTTTAATATTGTTATTACCAATGCAAAAGAAAAAAATAGAGCGCGAGGCATTTGAAATCCTCAGGCGGCTAGAAATAACAAAATGAAATCGTAAGCGTTAGCGTTTTCCAAAGCATTTCCGTTAGGCGAATGGCCCCCTGGCCGTTGGCTCAATAAAAATAAATTAAAGCAATAAACGAAAAACGTGGGTGAAAGATTATTAATGTTATTTTTATCGTATTTGTTCCAAAGATAAGGCATATGTTTATACAATTCAATTACTTATGTTACTCATAACTTCTTTTTCTTTTACCGCCGACATAGCACACTCGCGTAATTCGTAATCGTAGACACAACACGTCTTCACGCAGTGACACCTGCGGTGCGACTGAAGCATCTAAACGCTATTCCACCTTCCTGAATCGCGTTCTAATTAGGATACTAAATGATTTAGTCAGTCAGAAGCCACACTACTTCCGATTTAGGATGCTAATTAGGATCCTACTTCCTAAATTCTATTTCACTTGACTAAATTAGTTACTGAATGATTTAGAACGTCTGAATTTAGACAGGTGGAATAAGCGCTTTACTCCATTATTGATAAATTTAAATAACAGAACTCATCGGAAAACACGTATCCAAGCTGTGGCACAGAATATATACACTACGCGAATGTGGTAAGGTTTCTTATTGCATCCATTTTAATCAATTTTAGGATCTTATCACTATTTACAGAAAGAAATTGCAATATTCAACAATTGAATGCAAATAAATTTAAAACTACTATTAAAAAAGTAGTATTAATAAAGCCTATGATAATATAAGGTGTCTGATTATATTTCAGACAAAAATGCTTGGGTTCAAACTGTTCAAAATATTTCGACAGACTGTTTCTATAAATTATAATAAAGATGATATGATTTGATATTGACACTGTAACAATATAATATTTTGTAAATATCGGTGTCGATTCTGGCATGATTTTCTAAACTTACAAGGATACACTGTTGGCAAATGTAAGTTTATGTTAAGAGAGTTATTGTTATACCCACATTGACTTTTAATAGAGCCAAAAAATTGTTCAAAGTGGTCTTGACTGAACTTAAAGGCCAAGAAAAATGAAAGAATGGTGTCGATTCTGGCGTGATTCTGTAAACTTAAAACTAAATTTATCATTTATCAGTCTCTCCTTTTTATTCTGTATAAAAGAATGACAGGGATACACTGTTGCACAGATCAATAAAAGAACAAGTTCACTGTTGTCAAATTTAAGTTTAGGGTTAGAGCATGGAGGTTAGAGATAAGGGAACGATCGCTGTAGAAAAAAGGTGTCCCAGAATTATGGACTAAATAAGTGAGACGCTGCGATCGCTAAGATGTCTCAATAAAATCGGGCTAATTTGAAATGACCAACTAACTTCATCTCCTTGTACTCATAAACAGGTAACTTCACAGATACTACTTACCGACGGCAGCGCGGCTGGTGGCTGAAAAATGAACTATAAATTCTACAAATTTTCAGGGTAGACGGGGTAATGCTTTAGTACATACCTATCGTTCTCCTTCTCTCTAGCCACCAAGGGTTAGAGAATCACGCCAGAATCGACACGAATATCAGTTTTAATAATAATAATAATATTCTTTATTGTATAACACCACAATGGACATAACAGTAAGATTACACTGACAGAGAGACATTACACAATGGGCGGCCTTATTGCTTAATAGCAATCTCTTCCAGGCAACCCATGACGGAAAATTAAATAAGTATAAAGAACAAAAAAAGGGGGGAAGGGTGTAAGAGCAATATTATAAAATAAAATAAAAACGGTAATAATAATATAGATGTATATTTATATGAAAAAAATAAAAAAATAAATAAATAAAGGAAAGAGGTACTTTCAAAGTAAAGATAGGAAATGACGCTTAACGTTGCCGTGAGCAACACGGAACGAGTCCAGAGTGCGAGCCCTTCGTTTTAACTACAGTGTTGAATAAGTATCTCAAGCTGCTGATGCATGTCAGTCGCCCCAACAAGCCAGTGTTATTTTGGGTAACTAATTTATTCGTTAAGACTGTTCTAGATTCATTCCCAACTTTAATGTTTTTCTTGTACTGAACGTACGTAAGATAATAAGTAACTGACAAAGACAACAGTATAATTGAAGAATTACTTTTACTGATTGGCTTTTTGAATACAAAGTCTTTAGAATTTCGGGTATTATGTACGCCAAGTACATAATTTAAAATTGTATTGAATTCTGTAGAGCTATCAGAATCTTGGAATTTAGAAAGTTATAAAGTTTTATCACAAAATTCCAAAGCTTTGGAATCACTTATGCGAGCAGCAATTCTAATGTTCATAATTAGATTTTTGAAATTTATGTCTGTGAGATAATTTATGAGTTATATGTGAATTGTTTTCCTCTTGCAAGAGAATCGTAGGAGCGTAGTTTTGTAATGAATTGCCATTTTATTTGTTTTTCGTCAGTTCTGTGTAATCCCTTATTTTTATTCAAAAGTGTGTCTTCATAATCCACTCTTCATAGCTGGCGAGTAGAAATGGAGCGTCAATGTAAATTTTGCTTGCACCAGTCGGATATTTTGAAAATGGTCTTTTACACATTTAATTCTTATTGTATAAACCCATTAAATACTTCTGCATATTTAACATTTGGCGATAAGTACATCAAGGCTGTTTCGTCAATTTTTTGTTTTTCTTCAGCAAATCGATTACGATTTTCAATAAACTGATTTTTTTCGCCATTCTCTTGTTTACTTTCTGTAATGTCTGAATTTTTTTAGATTTATTGTCTATAATTCTGCGAGCAATAAGTAACTGTTTATTTAAAAATCTCTCTTTAGGCGTTTCTAATATGGATATTAAATCCGTCAGTGATGCATCAGGAGAGGTTTTAACAGTAATCTCAGCTTGGTCGTTGGTAAGTTTTCGTGTGATGTCCGATTCAGAACTCGACGACTGCAAAAGTAACTCAAATTCAATAAAGTCATAATACGTATACTTAAATGTCACTATTTTGAGATAAGGCAGCAAAAAAATAACTGGAAACGTTTAGATTCGACCAAAAATTGCCACAACTAAATTGTAGGAGAATAGCAAACACGAAGGTATTTTTAACTCAGTTCAATTACAATAAATTATAACATAATGAGCTATGCAATAATTTACATACAGCATCACTCATTATGTAATAATTAATAAACTCGCAATGAGGGTGTTTATGAAAATTTACGTCACCAGTTGGCGCCACTGTGACGTGAGTTCTTTTGTATGAAGTTTTTGGCGCGAACTCCATAGACTTAGAGAATTTTAGATAAAGAAAGGGAAGATATGGTATGTATCAAATAAAATATGATCCGACTCAACTACATAAGCTACTCTCCCGCACGCACGCTTTTGTAAATAAACATTCAATCGAGCGAGCGAGACAGAATTGTGCGCTTTAACGCAGCGCGAGCGAAACGGCACGAGTCCGTGTCGCTTTGCAGCGACTGCGTTTTCTATTCTCTCTATATAGATGGCTGTGTTGTATTGTGGTCCTCTTCTTGATAATCAATGGCGAATCAGAAACTAACAATCATGTTAAACCGTGTTTTTAGAGAAAAGAATGTTTTTATAGTTTTACGAATAAAAAAAGTGTTACCGTCAAATTTGTTATTTGATCTTGAACTATTTGTGTTCTTTATAAAAGCATCGAAGGCATTGTTTTATGTTTATAACACAGAATATATGCAATATTGTTATATTGATTTTGCACATGCATCGTATTTGGATGTCCAATTGAAACTAAAGCGAATTGTGTATCTTCCCTCTTTTTTTTGACGTGACAACGTCTTAAATTAGGTTGCGGCTGGGAGTCACTTATGAAAAAGTGTAACGCTCGGTAACGTTACGATGAGTTTAAGTTTACATGTACAATGTTTTAGTAAACAAAATATATTTCTATAGTTAAAATTTGTGCAATTCTTATTTTCATTCAATTCCTTGTTCCTATTGTGCAATTTAATTATATTCATATCAATAAATATTCTACCGAGAAAAAGACGTTGTCACGTAAAATCTTCGCCCGTAAAACCGACTTTACAGGCAACCATTTTTTTAATCTAAGATGAGAACATATGCGATTTCACGACGTAAACCTTTCGTCTCAGTACTGCCACCAGATCCAGAAAACCCTCATTGAAGATATCTAAACAAAAATATTAAATACCCTAGATACACCACGTAGCCTCAAAATGTGTCCCAATCAAGGAGTGCTTGAACTCCACCCAAGCACTTTTTGGTTCACAGTCACGCGCGGACCGTTGAAAAATCATGATGCCGCAAAGCTTCGTGAAAAAATGCGAAAATAGTACGTAAAGTCTCGTTTTTCAACTGGTATTTAATCAATGTTTGTTAATTTAACGCATTTGAAACAAATTCTGTTCTTACACTTACTATAAACTGATCTAATAGAAAATATTTTGTGATATTCAAATGCTTGGTCGTTTATATAGCCATCTCGTTTCCCCGTGGTCCGTACCTGCTATATTGCTAACAGCGCATTCAGAATTGCGCGTAGGGCCAAAGGAATAAGGTCTGTATTCTTCCGCATATATAGCAATAAGTCGTAAAATTTAAACGAGCTTGCATTTCGAACTGTCATAACTCTTTAACGCATGCGTCTTTATTAAAACCTTCTACAGTATGCAGTAGTTTTTGACTATCTTACAGCGAGCATCGTGAATCGTCCAATACACCATTTGGACAAGGGCGGATCCAGCTTTGGCGCCAGGGGGGGGGGTCATATAGTCGTGGTCAAGTCACAGTGGGTACAGATTGTGAAGTGGGTACAGATGGACCCGCCCAGGAGGGGGGGGGGGGTCATGACCCCCATAATCCCCCCTCTGGATCCGCCCTTGCATTTGGACAGGTTCCAGACACGATTTTGTTCATTTTGTTGTATCTAGGCTATTTAATATCATTTGTATCTAAAGTTAAATAAAAACGACTCACCAGATCCTCGATATCAGATACTGAGACTTTCGTATTGGGTGTTGCTGCTTCTAGGTCTTGCGGCGGAAGTTTAATCTGTTTTTTTGAAAGGGCTATTAACATTTTTGATATCTCAAAACTAAACTATTTATCGTTACAGTAAAACATTATAACAGTTCATTGTTGTCAATTCTGGCATGATTCTCTAAACCTAAACTTAAATTTGACAACAGTGTATCCCTGTCATTCTCTTTACAGAATGAAAAGGAAAGAATGATGTTAAATTTAGTTTTAAGTTTAGAGAATCACGCCAGAATCGACACCATATTATATCAATACAAAAATGTCGATTCTGGCATGATTTTCTAAAGCTAAACTTAAATTTGACAACAGTGTATCTTTGTCATTCTCTATACAGAATGAAAAAGACAGACTGATGTCAAATTTAGTTTTAAGTTTAGAGAATCCTGCCAGAATCGACACCAAAATCAAACAAAAAAATCTATAGTGTGTTATAAAATACCTGTAATTTAGGAATTGCTGTTTTGGCTAATCGACGGCGGGTGGTATTTCCGCTTATATCTGATTTATCGAAGTGGGCCGAACATAAAACTGAATTCCTCGCAGGCTTATAAAATTCATCTCCTCTTTCTCTGGCGACAATCGAGATCCATTCTGCACAAGTTAAGGGGTTCCTAGGAAAGCTAAAAGTAAACATTAAATGAAACCGTACAACAAATAAACAAATGACGTATTAAAAACTTATTTTAAAATGTATCTTTACTTGAGAACCCGAAAATGAAATTGGCCTGTCATAATTAAATATCTTCGCACGACAGTGCAGTACCAACACATGTATAGAGTCCGAATACAGCGAAGAATAATCTAGTTGATACGTAGGTATAAAAAAAACGAAATGTTGCACTCCGGGAGTGCCGGCAGAAGTGAAAACTTGAATATTAACGTTGTGCATTTTTGATACTTTGGAATGGTTAGGGAATAATTTTGCACGATTTGCTTTAATTATCAGTATAAAAGTACTATCGTTTTGGTAGAATACAATATTTATTTATTGCGCTATCGTACACAAACATGACAATTTATAGTACATTAAAAAGCTTATCTCAGAAAAATCAATTTACATGAATCACATTTAAGCGCACCTAGCGACATCTATTGGAAAAAAAAATGCATTTTCTTCGCAATAAACCTGCCACCTGGGGGACAATCGCCTAACGGAAATGCTTTGGAAAACGCTAACGCTTACGATTTTATTTTGTTATACCTAGCCGCCTGAGGTATTCAAATGCCTCGCGCTCTTTCTTTTTCTTTTGCATTGGTAATAACAATATTAAAAAAAATGAGCGTGAGGTTTCACTCGAAAACCTCAGGCGGCTAGAAATAACAATATAAAATCGTAAGCGTTAGCGTTTCCCAAAGCATTTCCGTTAGGCGATTGGCCCCCTGGACGTCCTAGATAGAGACTTATTATTATAATACGATAAAATATTTCTATGATTTACGATTTATTTTTCTGACGAGGCAGTCTCGATAGTTCTTACGTGAGAACACAAAAATGCGCAAAGTAAAATAATACTTTGAAAAAGCGTAAGTGCCTAGGTTCGTTCGGATGCGTATAGGTAAAAGATTTCCATTTCCATGGCAACGGACCCGTGCCACCCGGTAGAGTGGTAAAAGATAAAGACAAATGATTAAAACCAAAGTTTATTGTACTACCTACTTATACTTTTTATTGTACTTTTTTTTCTTTAGATTCTTACGTAATATATATTACACAGGGGGGGGGGGGGGGGGAGGCAGCCTATTCTTAGTTTTTCTTATAATAGGGGAGAGGGGATCTAAACCTAGCGAAAATAGTCATACGTAATAATGAATGGCGCCGAATTACAGTAGTCGCGTATGAAGTGTAACATTTGAAACCTCACCTTATATTAGTAAAAAAAGAAATAAAACCTACTGCAAAAGGAATAAGCCATTTGAGCATTATGTTCTAAAATCAAATCAAATAGCACGCGCTTTCGCGACTTCCTGTTACACACTTCCGTCCCATTTCACGAAATAACTCCCACAAATTGCAGGAAAGCGAGAGGGAAGATGTTACACATCAAAAAATACGATTCCATGCATCGACTGTTCTGTTATACAAACGTTGGACAATATATTTTACCAATGTTGGCCAAACATTCTTCAGCGGAGGTTAGAATACTGTATGTAATTTTTTTATTGGAAATATGAAATTATTTATTAGTGTAAAGCATAATATATGATATGCTATTGACATGTACTTACTGAAAGTAAGATACTCCGACAGAAACATTGTTTGCACGGTAGTTATTTTTGCAACCTTTGAATGCACATTGGGGCATCGTGACGCGCTTACATTGGCTGTGTATAAACCGAACTATTTAAAAATAAGCTCTCACGCCACAAGTGAGGCTATGTTTTGCTTTTCGTCTCCACAGAGTAAGATTATTTCGTCTCTGGCAGCACTTGCAAACAGCTGATTTTGAATTGTCCCAATAAAATTTTAATTAATTAATACTAATCGTCATTATATAAAGGTCGTACACAATTAAATCACTAAAATTAGTGTAAAGTGAGTGTTTTTGTGAAAATGTATGCTCTTAAATTTGTGACAGTTACCGGCATTTTGCGATTCCTTGTAATGAAATTTTAAGGTATTTTTACTAGTTTTAAAATATTTGATCAGATTTGAACACTGTGCCACTCAATTACTTATTAGTTTGCCCGTGTACAGCACATAATACTTAGTAATAAACTGTAGTTTCAATACATATTCACCCTACATAACCTTGTTCAGTTGAGTAAACAATTCCTCAAAGCAAAACAATTAAGGATTTATAATAAGTATTTTTTAATTGTTTGCTGCTTTTTTATTATTATTCACGTTGTTAATATGAAGACCCATAAGGCCTTGTTGGCTCGTCAGGAGGAAACTCAACCTAAACATGATTTGAGGGAACTCGAGACATCTAAGGAATCATGTGTCCAACTGAACAGGGAATGTGATAACAATGGAAGGGAACTGATAGAAACTTTGATTGAAATCATAATTAAAGAGTGATATAGCAGAGCTGCATATACTGTATAGTGACACTGTTGTCAATCAGGGCAGACTTCAAAACATCTTAAATGAGTTTGATCAGTGTAGGAGTGAATATGAAGAAGCTTTACAACACATTAACACTTAAAAACAGCTACATGAGGCTAATAATGCCATTTCAATATTAGAAACATCTAAACACAATGCAACTGCCTCGATGAATCAAAGCCTGTTTGATGAGTTGGTGTTCTGTGCCCCTAGCATGGTTTCTGCTTCGATCAACAGAGAATCCATTCTGAACATAGATCTAACATGTGATAATAGTTTAAAAACCAATAACACAATCGGTCTTGTTGGATGTAGTAGGAATAAAATAAAGAAATACATAAAAAAAATCAGTATTTAATTTACAAGACACAAAAATTAGTGTAAAGACATAAATATATTATTAAAAATGTCAAATAAAACAGACAGAGATTAAACTTAATTGACAAATTAGATTTTTATTATTCTTCTGTCGCTATCTTCAATGCTGAAGGTTGTATCTAACTTGAAATGTTGACCACGGATACACTATGCTTCTCCATGTATTTCTGGCCTCGGCAGTCTTTATAGCCTTGGTTATTGATAGGCCAGTGTGAGACTACTAGGTCTGACCAGCGGATAGGTGACGGACAGCGAGATCTTCCGCCAACCTGGCCAACTACCATCAGCTACTCGAGGCTGTCAGGGTTTCTGCGAGCGATGTGTCTGAAATATTTGAGTATGCGCTGGTAACAGATAGTGGAGACCCTAGTGGTGATGCCGAGTTCCTTGGCTTTGAGATTCTTACTATGGAAAACTACAAAATATGAACTTAAACAGACACTCAGATGCTGCAAACACAAAAATATAGAAACTTTACAAGAGTCTCTATTAAATATAACTAAAAGTTATGAGCTGTATCAAAGCCAAATACGAGAACACATGAAAGCCATGGATGAGTTGGTTGATTTGTACAATTATAATAATGACAATGTTTATGTGCTTGGGACATAAAATTTAAAAATCAAAGGAAATTACTGTGTTTGGGACATAAAAAGGTAAGTTTTCACCAATCCTTGTGAAATAATATTTTATTTTGTATAAGATGAAAATACAAAACGACAAACATGATTATATGAATTTTTTACATAAATTTTAAAGTTATGTGAAAAAAGTGTTATGACCTACAACCTATTTAACTTTTTTCCATAAGAAACCGTTTTTTACCCTTAAAAACTCACCCCTTTCCTGTTCCCGATCTAAGATTGCCCGTAAATTATTTTTCCTTTTATATTTGTTATATTCTCTTCCTTTTCCAATAGGTTTTTTCCTACTATTTTTTTTTGTTTTAAAAATAATCGACCCTGGTCTATTACCCAATATGGGTTGAAAAATTATTGTTTTACAGAAACATTTAAGTATTGTAATTTATAATTCGCTTTCATCAAACAGATATATCTTTAACGGATTTTGCTGCACGTACGCGTACGCACGCACAAGAACATTTTAAAATTACTAATGGTCAAGCAGGTAGAATCCTATGTCATCCAGCCCCTGTAGCATGAGCACTACAATTTACATTGTATCACGTTTTTTATCGCGTCTATCTGTCACACTCTATATTAATTTGACAATTGAGCGTGATAAAAACGCGTTAGGGGGGGCAGGATATTAAAAGCATTCTAACGATACAGCACACATCTAAATCGGAATAAAGAAACATATATATACATGAACCCTGAAAACATTATTTTTTGAAGTGTCATTCATTTCGGACAGGTTGTAAATGGAAAAGATGAAACGGAAATGCGTCAAGAACGTCACACGACTATGTATATATGTGTCTGTGTGCAATATATGCCTCAGCGGAGACCTCACATTTAATTGCGTTTGGAAAGACTCCTCAGGGTCCCTGGGGCTCCGGTGCCCAACATCTTTTCAAAGATATTGCGAAAGGTTAGTGGAGACCACTGGAGACCGTAGAGCTGGCGGCTATTTCGCCCAGCGTATTAGCCTCGCCATTCAGCGGGGAAATGCCGCTAGCGTCCTGGGAAATTTTGCCGAATGGGAAGACTTAGGGCAGCTATTTTTTTTATCCCAACATAGTTTTAAGTTTGGTCTAGTTTTAGTTAAATATTTAAATGTAAATATTTCTATTTTCTCATTAACAATTTCATTTGTTTAAGTTTCTGGACAATATATGTATACATATATATGAGTGATGCGTATGCTGCTCCATTCCCCTATGCCTTATACACCGCCTTATATTAGGTTATTTAAGAAAAGAAATTTCACTTCACATGTGTGGTCCATGCACACAATTTTTTTTCTTAGTAGGTAAAAACAAAGACCAACATTCATCATCATCATCAGTCTATTAATGTCCCCACTACTGGGGCACAGGCCGTCCCTATGTATGGAATAGGGAGTGTGGGTCATGCATAACCCACTACGCGGACCCAGTGCTGATTGTTGGGTGCTAACGACTGCATATGCAGTCGAGACCAACAGATTAACTCGCCTTCCGAAGCACGATGAAGCTCAAGATAGTAAATTATTGGTCACCCATCTACTGCGAAAGTTGCTTAACTTCAACGATCGCCGTCGACCGCGCTAACTGATTGGGCTCAGAAGAAAAATAATAACTCGACAATTTCTCTTCTAGGGGACGCACTACACACGCCCTTTGTCACGTTAGATGAGGGTGGCCGCAAAAGATACCAATGCACAATATGTCAGAAAGTGTTCAATGCTCGCAATCTATTCAGCCAGCACTACAAGCATGTACACTTGAAACTGAGGCCGAAACTTCGCTCCTGCTACTTATGCTCAGTCAAGGTGCCGACGGATTCGAGGCCTAAGCACTTGGAAGAAGCCCACGGAGTTCCGAGGCCGACTTGCAATGCTTGCGGTAAAAAGTTCTCGTTTCCTAATCAGGTACGCGATATCTTAACTTGGAATAATCTTAATTGCAGCTCGATAGTGCGTTCAAGGCTTCACGGGGTAGGGGAATGTGTCAAATTAGGCAACGGTGCGCTTCACATTTTTGGTATCGCAATTAAGCGTCTGAAGATTATGGTGGACGCTTACCAACAGGCAGGCCATACGCTGGATTGCCACCTTTTTACCACCAAAAAAATTGTGTGCACAGACCACACATCGGAATTGAAACTTCTTTTCTTAAATAACCTTACATTAGGCGGTGCATTTGGCATAGGGGAACGGAGCAGCGCACGCATCACTCATATATCTTTATATATATAACTCTTCTGTGAGTGTGTATGTCACTGAACTTCTCTTAAACGACTGGACCGATTTTGATGAAATTTTTTGTGTGTGTTCAAGGGGATCTGAGAATGGTTATATTCACAATTTTGTCCGCTGGACAACCCCTATTTTTTTAGGGCGGTACGTAGTTCGCTGGGTCAGCTAGTATAATTATAATAGCTAATATAATTACATATATATATATGTAAATATATATTTATTGTCCCCTGTGACGCTAGTAGCGTTTCAGCCTTCGCCGATTTGCCCTCCAACTTTCATGCTTGTAGGGAAGGAAGCTATAATATATATAGTCGTGTGACGCTTATGACGCATTTCTGTTTCATCTTTTCCATAGGATTTTTCCATTTGCACCCCGCCCGTAAAGAAGTTTCACTTCAAAAAGTTGTTAGTGACCTGCGATCGTGGAAGTTAAGTTACTTTCGCAAGGGCCGGTTATAGGACCAGTAATTTACTCTCTTTAAAGAAGGCACGTTAAGCAGTAGGTCTCGGTTGCATCTGCAATCGTAAAGAGCCTCAAACTGCACGAGTACCTACGGTAGCAGCCCACCTCCACCAAACAGCAATGGGCCCGCGTGATAGGTTATGGCCCAATCTTCCTAATCCCTTGAAAGGGAAGATCTGAGCCCCAGTAGTGTGGACAGTAATAGACTGATGATGAGTCCGAGATGAAACATTGCTCAAGAGCTGAACTTGTAAACAAAGTAGACTTTATGAATTGCTTTAAAAGAGTTAGTTCAGTGTTTATTAAAAAGAAAACATTTTAAATTAAAAAATAAACAGTTTTTAAGTTAAAATAATAACCAATAAATCAGTTGCAAAACCATCCAACAATACTTAGTTGTAAAATGCACGTTCCAGGTGCTACGACACCACAGAGCTTACCATATGGCCGAAAAGTTGTTCCAGTGTCCGATATGCGATGTAAAATGCGAGACAAGATTTCATTTAAAGCGCCACTCAGAGAAACACTCGCCGAAGAGACCTTACAAATGCGATTACTGCGATAAATCATTCAAATGGAAGAATAATCTGAAAACACATTTAATGATACATCTAGATGAACGCCCGCACGTCTGTGAGATATGCGAAGAGGCGTTTGTGCAGCAGTCGAGTCTAAAATACCATATGACGAAGAAACACGCGGAGTTTCATTGTTAAGTTTGTTATAATAGCAATAAAAATATATTCTGTATTGTTTTTCGTTATTCAATTCGTGTATGTCGTATGAAAGATGTAGAAACGTGTGTTTTATGTTTATTATAATAATTATTAGAAAAAGTAAGTTTGTTATTAATATAGAAGTTTGTTTTTATAATAGGGAAGATGCAATATTTTTATTTTTGTTTGTATTTTAAAGAATTCCATGTAGAATAAACCACAGATATATTAAAAAATTAAAACATTGTAATTTATCGGAAAAAATGCGGTTTTAAATTGACAGTTTAAATTTTCGCGCGAAAACGGACCTATGGTTCCGATGACGTCACTCCTGTCTGTCACTGGTCGTACTTGTTCGTCGCTGGCTTTCATACTTTTACATATTTTTTCGAAGTTCGATATATTTTTATGCAAAAATTTAAAATGGACTATCCATCAACATCAGGTGATCATAACAATACCACTAATATTCCGAAAAAAAGCCGTGTTGACTCATATTTTGTGCCAATGTGTCCATCTTCTTTAACAAATAAGTTGTTTCTGACTTTTGATTGAATTAATTTAATTGACCCAAAACTTTGGGGCCCAAAAAAGGTGTTTCAAGCTGCGAAGAGAAATGAAAATTATTCTCCATAGACCATTTTTCGATGATGTGAAGATCACTTTGACGTAAGTTGGCGAATATACTTGTTATATGCTTAATTAATCTGCTTGTACGTAAAATCGCGTTAGTAACCTACCTTATACTTACAAAACCTGTCTATAACATATTTTTAATTTTACACTTGGAGAATGACGTGAAAATTGGATAAAGTTTAAAATGTGTGGCACAATCTTCACATTGGCAGGACTGAACCAAGCTTCGCGTTTCATTTATAATAACTGTAACACGATAACCTTCTTTACGTACTTTATGCTCCGGAGTAACTCGACTTTTTACTGTACATAATTCTCCATCTCTTTTAATTTGGACATAGCCGATTGCGATATCGCCGTAAGATTCTCTTGTTGAGCTGAAATAAGTGGTATGTATAGAAGCCGCTGAATAAAATACAGAGTTTAACAATGATTATTTATATGATGATGATGAATATATGATGATTTATACATACCGTAGTAATTTAGTCCCTTAGGTCCCGTAGGACAAAAAAAGTTACAACTATGTCAACACTAACTCTTGGTAAATTCCTGGAGTCTGCTTTGATAAACCCAACGTCCATTTTTATTAAAAAACACAATTAATATTCCCGTAAAATAATATTCACTTTTACAACCATAACCTCAAATAAGTTGTCATAACAGGAGTGACGTCACTAAACGCTGATTGGTGTTTTAAAATACATTTTTTTTAAGTCATTTTTAATTCGTAATTATTGTTAAAAAACAACATTATGTAAAATAAAAACGTTGCAGTGGCCTTTCTTTTATATTTTTTTAACATTTTAGTCATAAAATTTTCATAAATATTATATTTGCATCTTCCCTATTGTCTTGTTATTTATACCATCGATTGTTAGGTACTCAGGTTGCACCCTGTGGTATTCCATTCGGAAGTTACTTCATTTCGAATTTAGTTGTGCAGTAAACTTGTTTAACAGTACACAAGTATGCTTATTATCTATAAATAATCTAATATAAAGCATGGTCATCAATATTTAGGTACCAAGGTCATGCAATATAACGCTTTTGTTAAGTCAGTAAAAATATTTTACAGATCTACCGTTTTATTTATACATGCAAAAAAATTATGACGTATAATTTTTTTTATGTTTTTATTTATTTTTAAGCATTTAACTGCTAGATGTTTAAATCTAAAGAAAAGTTTTACTAGAAAAAAAATCCACGCGGACCAGGCAGCGGACGGGACTCAAACCCGCACCCTTCGCAATCCGGGCATGCACTGACCAATTCTACTACCACGGCCCTGATGGCCTCGTCGAAATTTTCCTAGCCTTAAGCTGCAAGGCAGCGCCATCTCTTCGCATTGTAGGTAACCCACAATATCAAATGAATACTTTTTCAAGTATTAAACATTCGAAAGAAGAAATAGCAGTTATAGTTATGTTTTTATTTATTTTTAAGATTTAACTGCTAGATGTTTAAATGTAAAGAAAAGTTTTACTAGAAAAAAATCCACGCGGACCAGGCAGCGGACGGGACTCGAACCCGCACCCTTCGCAATCCTCGCGAATGCACTGAAAATTTTTTTAGCAAAAAATTAAACCGAGAAAAACTTAAAACCAGGAAATAATGAACCTTTTTTATCTCTAATCAAATTAATAATTATTTGGAGTCGGTTTCTTGCATGTCTGATAGATCTGAGTTCCCATTTACTACTTGGGTTGGCATGACACCGACTGCAAATATTAATTTGACTAAAGGTTTATTATTTTATACTTTTAAGTTTGTTCGGAGGCAAAATTTTTTTTGCTAAAAAGTTTTTTATTTTATTATTGTTTGTAGTTTTAATTATTGTAATATACCTACAACTTGGCATGAAAATCTGTGAGTGAACAATCACTACTGTTTCCCCACCCTTAGGATAGGATTTTATTTTTCCAAAATTTTGTAACAAATTTCATCCAAATCCGTTCAGTAGTTTTTTCATGATTGAGTAACAAACATACAAACTTTTATATTTATAATATAAGTAGGATTATTATTTCTGGGTGATATAATTTTTCTATCTGTAGTACCTACTAAGTAGTGTACTTTTATATACTGACTTGAAATTGAAAAGACGTATGTCTTGACGGAATGTGATTTGAGAAAATTTTGAGCAAAATCGTAATAAAGCCTTACGGCTTTAAATATACCCTGAAGAGCGATTCTGTAAAATAACATGTCACTTCTCAGTTCGATAACACCAATTTTAAACATATGTAAAATATGCATTACGATATTACACGGTAATATGTCGCAATTATGGCCTGCGCAGACAAGGGGCCGTTTTTGTTCACAAAAATAGATCGTTTACAACTGCATCGAGTAACGCACAAGATGACACGAGGAATTAAAAGTCCCCCCCCCCCCCCCCCCCCCCACGATAACGGCTAACTAGAGCCGAGGTCCGAGTCTCAGACGCCCTCTAGTAGAGCCGACCGACAGGTGGTCTAGATGCTCCTCACGGGGAGATGCCATCCGCCTGGAATACTTCTAGAGGCACTCGCCAATTTTCAGCTTGTGGTCCTCTTAGGATCTCGCCGTCCCCAAACCCGGTGAATCTGTAAAGGTCATCTGCGACCAACAGCATACACACTAAATTGAAAAAAAACCCGGGTATCTAATATAGTTTTAAGTTTTGTCTAGTTTTAGTTTAATATTTAAATATTTCTATTTTCTCATTAATAATTTCATTTGTTGAAAGTTTCTCGACGATATATATATATATATACACATATATATGACTGATGCGTGCTCCATTCCCCTATGCCTTATGCACCGCTTAATGTTTATTTAAGAAAGAAGTTTCACTTCACATGTGTAGTCCGTGCACAGATTTTTATTTCTTAGTAGGTAAAAACAAAGACCAATATTCATCATCATCATCAGCCTATTGATGTCCCCACTACTGGGGCACAGGCTGTCCCTATGTATGGAATAGGGAGTTTGGGTCATGCATAACGCACTACGCGGACCCAGTGCTGATTGTTGGGTGCTAACGACTGCGATATGCAGTCGGGACCAACAGCTTAACCCGCCTTCCGAAGCACGATGAAGCTCAAGATAGTAACTTATTTGTCACCCATCTACTGCGAAAGTTGCTTAACTTCAACGATCGCCGTCGACCGCGCTAACTGATTGGGCTCAGAAGAAAAATAATAACTAGACAATTTCTCTTCTAGGGGACGCACTACACACTCCCTTTGTCACGTTAGAAGAGGGTGGCCGCAAAAGATACCAATGCACAATATGCCAGAAAGTGTTCAATGCTCGCGATCTGTTCAGCCAGCACTACAAGCATGTACACTTGAAACTGAGGCCGAAACTTCGCTCCTGCTACTTATGCCCAGTCAAGGTGCCGACGGATTCGAGGTCTAAGCACTTGGAAGAAGCCCACGGAGTTCCGAGGCCGACTTGCAATGCTTGCGGTAAAAAGTTCTCGTTCCCTAATCAGGTACGCGGTATCTTAACTTGAAATAATCTTAACTAGCAGATCGATAGTGCAAGTTTAAGGCTTCACGGGGTAGGGGAATATGTCAAATTAGGCAACGGTGCGCTTCACATTTTTGGTATCGCAATTAAGCGTCTGAAGATTATGGTGGACGCTTACCAACAGGCAAGCCATACGCTGGATCGCCACCATTTTACCAGGAAAAAAATGTGTGCATAGACCACACATCTAAGTGAAACTTCTTTTCTTAAATAACCTTACATTGGGCGGTGTATAAGGCATAGGGGAATGGAGCAAGCGCACGCATCACTCATATATATTGTTAGTAATAATTATTAAACTCTAGTTAAGCAAAACATGTTATTTTTCTAACGCTAGTATGTTTTGATGACATGACATTCCGTATGTGACTTTATGCCAATGTTGCCATTTTCTATAATTTAAATATGACTTGTCAGTACTCCGAAACACTTCCGGTGTAGCGGAGTTTGATATCTGAATGATTAATCGATGTAATGTCGATTGATCATTCGTATTCAAGGTGGTTGCATAAACGTAGGCTGTATGCCTTGTTGGCTGTTTGGTGACATTGGCTTTGCGAATCTTATGAGATGTTGTGTGCACGTCTTTTTGAAGTATTGGCTATGATACCGTTCATAGACAAGCTGCATAAAGACGATAATCTATGTAAAGTGACAAATGTGTCGAGGTGGAGAGTTATAAAAAAGCGCGCCACCTTGGTTTGAGTAACTTTTGCTGCGATCGTTGTCCTAGTTGGTTATTCAATAAAATAGTGAACCTCTGCAGAGTTGTTATTTATTATAACACTAATAATATGTATAAATATATATTTATTGTCGCGTGTGACGCTCGTAGCGTTCCAGCCCTCGCCGATTTCCCCTCCAACTTTCATGCTCATAGGGAAAAGCTATAATATATATAGTCGTGTGACGCTCATGACGCATTTCCGTTTCATATTTTCCATAGGATTTTTCCATTTGCACCCTATCCGTAAAGAAGTTTCACTTCAAAAAGTTGTTAGTGATCTGCGATCGTGGAACTGAAGTTACTTTCGCAAGGGCCGGTTATAGGACCAATAATTTACTATTTCTTTATAGAAGTCACGTTAAACAGTTGGTCTCGGCTGCATCTGCAATCGTTAACACCCGCAAACTGCACGAGTACCTACGGTAGCAGCCACCCTCCACCAAACCGCAATGGGTCCGCGTGATAGGTTATGGCCCAATCTTCCTAATCCCTTTATAGGGAAGACCTGTGCCCCAGTAGTGCGGGCAGTAATAGACTGATGATAAGTCTCAGATGAAACATTGCTCAAGAGCTGAACTTGTGAACAAAGTAGACTTTATGAATTGCTTTAAAAGAGTTTCTTCAGTTCTTATTAAAAAGAAAACATTGTAAATTAAAAAATAATCAGTTTTTAAGTTAAAATAAAAACCAATAAACCAGTTGCAAAACCATCCAACAATACTTAGTTTTAAAATGCACGTTCCAGGTGCTACGACACCACAGAGCTTACCATATGGCCGAAAAGTTGTTCCAGTGTCCGATATGCGATGTAAAATGCGAGACAAGATTTCAATTAAAGCGCCACTCAGACAAGCACTCGCCGAAGAGACCTTACAAATGCGATTACTGCGACAAATCATTCAAATGGAAGAAGAATCTGAAAACACATGTAATGATACATCTAGATGAACGCCCGCACGTCTGTGAGATATGCGAAGAGGCGTTTGTGCAGCAGTCGAGTCTAAAATACCATATGACGAAGAAACACGCGGAGTTTCATTGTTAAGTTTGTTATAATAGCAATAAAAATATATTCTGTATTGTTTTTCGTTATTCAATTCGTGTATGTCGTATGAAAGATGTAGAAACGTGTGATTTATGTTTATTATAATAATTATTAGAAAAATAAGTTTGTTATTAATATAGAAGTTTGTTTTTATAATTGTCTTGTTATTTAATTCTATACCATCTATTGTTAGGTACCCAGGGTGCACCCTGTGGTATTCCATTCGGAAGTTACTACATTTCGAATTTAGTTGTACAGTAAACTTGTTTAACAGTACACAACTTTGCTTATTATCTATAAATAATGTAATATAAAAAATGGTCATCAATATTTAGGTACCAAAGTTATGGGATATAACGCTTTTGTTAAGTCAGTCAGTAAAAAATATTTTACCGATCTACTGTTTTATTTATACATGCAAAATAAATATGGCGTATTATAATTTTTTTGCAATAAAATTAAACCTACAAAAACTGAAAAGTACTTTTTTATCTTTAGTCAAATTAATATTTGGAGGCAGTGCCATGTATGTCTGATAGATCTGAGTTCCCATTTACTACTTGGGTTGGAATGACACCGACTGCAAATATTAATTTGACTAAAGATAAAAAGGTTTATTATTTTATACTTTTAAGTTTTTTCGGCGGTAATTTTTTTTGTGCTAAAAAAGGTTTTATATTATTATTGTTTGTGGTTATTACCTACAACTTGGCATCAAAATCTGTGAGTGAACAATCACCCCTGTTTCCGCACCCTTAGGGTAGGATTTTATTTTTCCAAAATTTTTTCGTGATTGAGTAACATACAAACTTTTATATTTATAATGTAAGTAGGATTATTATTTCTGGGTGATATAATTTTCCTATCTGTAGTACCTACTAGTGTACTTTTATATACTGACTTGAAATTGAAAAGACGTATATCTTGACGGAATGTGATTTGAGAAAATTTAAAGCATAATCGTAATGTAAGGCTTTAAATATAACCTGTAGGGCAATTCTGTAAAATGACACCTCACTTCTCAGTTCAATATCTCCAATTTTAGACATAAGTAAAATATGCATTACGATATTACACGGCAATATGTCGCAATTATGGCCTGCGCAGACGCGGGTAGTTTTTGTTCACCATAATAGATCGCTTACAACTGCATCGAGTAAAGCACAAGATGACACGACGAATTAAAATTCTGCGTAAACAGTGTCCCCCGAACAACCGAGAACACTGGGAGACCAAACAGGACAAAAGTACGCGGGTGTCCCGCCCTTCCACGACAACCGCTAACTAGAGCCGCGGTCCGAGTCTCAGACGCCCTCTAGTAGAGCCGACTCCCTCAGGTTCGAGTGGTCTAGAGGCTCCAGAGACTCCCCCTGTGGGGAGATGCCATCCGCCTGGAATACTCTAAAAGCACTCGCCAATTCACGGCTTGAGGTCCTCTTAGGATCTCGCCGTCCCCAAACCCGGTGACGCTGTAAAGGTCATCTGCGACCAACAGCATACACACTAAATAAAAAAAAGTAGCGTATAGTGGTTTTCGTTGCGCGCTCGATCCGATATAAGGGGATGGACCCAGTATTCTAAAAATTTATGAGTTACCTCATATTGAAGTCATTTTTCAATTTGACGACTCTGTATACAATACAGGGAGAAAAAAACAGCCCTTGCTGAGTTTCTTGCCGGTTGTTCTCAATACAAGGTCTCCCGCCGTAGATTTGCGAACCGATGGCGTAGCTTTTCGATATTCACAAGTGCTTGTAACAGCCTAGACTGAATAAACGATATTGAATTTGAATTTTGAATTGAATTTTAAAACCTTTTTCTTTCTCATATAGTTCATTTTAATAAGAATGCAACCTCTTTTTACTATTCAAAACTGTTTGCGCAGGCCGTTACTGGTGTCGATTCTGGCTTGATTCTCTTAACTTTAAACTAAAGGAGATTGCTCAGCTTCCATACATGTTTGGCCTAAAGACCAATAATCATGAAAAATTGTTTCCTAGATTCGAAATTATATATAAATTACTGTAGAAACGTATATTTTTGACGGACACCCTTGAGAACTTCTATAAACCATGTACACTGAACATATTAAAATAATAAAAAACAAATAAGTTATATAGTAAACTAGAGAAATCAAGCCAAGTACCGAAATTATGGATTAGATTCAGGTATATAGAAGATGTAGATTAACAGATAGTTGCCTGTTTTTAAAGTTAATGCATAAGAGTAACTTATAAAAATCAGGTGTCATCTATGCATTTGCGGTTATAATAAGGTACTCTGTGACAGAAACTGTGTGTTGATTGTGAACGAGCCACAGATTAGAGAGAATTTTTAAATTCTCGTTAACCAAAGAAAGCTAAGAGGTTAAGATTCTATAGCCATATATTCAGTAGCTTCATTATTTTTGTTATGTTTTAAAGATACTTAACCATATTTTAGATGTTTAGGGTATCACACCTTATAATTTTATTTATTTTTTACCATTAATTTATAGTCAGGGAACGTAGGCCCATAGATAAATACCTTAAAGTCTAACATATTACAGATTATAATGTGTCTATGGAGGTGTTTGGCGAAAAATGTATGGCAATAGACTTTATGATGTCGCCTACCATCTATAATAATTGTCTAAGCACATTTGCATCTAGTGAAAATGATAATAAAGTTGTGGATATTAATACCACAGTGTAATAAAAAAAATGATTTATTTTATCCATCTTTACAAAATAGATTTGTTTTTATGTTATAGTATAAACAACTTCGATCAGTCTTTGGTTGAATGTTACTACACCTATAGCCATTAAAAATGATTCGTATGTTTTCCAAACCGGTAAAATTAAAAGTCCTTTTTAAATTAAATATATTATACAAAGGTGTCCGTTGAAATCTAATGACTGTAAATTAAATTATAAATTACGCCAAGAATTACCGTGTATGTCAATATTTTTTGTGCATTTAGGCCAATTTGAGCAATCTCCTTTAACATCAGTTCTCCTTTTCCCAAATTTAAGTTTAGAATTAGATAATCATGCCAGAATCGACACTACAGTTGAAGCATTTAGTACATTACTGGCTGCTTATTTGAGAATTCGAAAATTCGAATTACCGAAATCGAAAGTGAGATTGCATGTTACAGAACCGACGTGCTGATCTAGAGGCAGAACATCCCTAATGAGATCTTCTTTATCTATTTATAGGTGACGACGTTGGCGAATACGTGTCAGTTTCGGGAGATAACAACAAAAGATTCATTTGCAAAGCTTGCGAGATTGCTTATAGACGTTTAAGCGATCTCCGCTACCACATAACTCGGACTCATCTGAAGAAAAAGTTTATCAAATGCAAACATTGTGCGGAAACGTTCATGTACCACAGCCAGAGAAAATGTCACGTTTTATCAGAACACGCGAAAATCAAACCTGACAAATTCGTCTGCGACTATTGTAGTAGACAATTTAAGAGAAAGAATACTCTAGCGGAACACGTGATGGATGTTCACGTCGAGAAAAAGTGCTCGCATTGCAAGCTGAAGTTCGTCAGAAAGCGATACTTGTTTCATTTGAACGAAGCTCATGGTGTAGCAATGCCGACATGTGGGATTTGTGGTTTAAGAACTCTGATGGAAAGCGCGCTTATTCGCCATCAAAGAAAAGTTCACTTAAGTGAAAAGAACAAGATTTGCGCAGTATGCAAAAAGGGGTTTTACACGGAGTCCAATTTACAGGACCACATGATAACCCATAATCAGTTGAAGGTTTTCGAGTGTGACGTTTGTGCTAAGAGTTTTGCCCGAAGGGAATGCTTTAAGGCACATTATAGGATCCATACTGGAGAGAGGCCCTACGCTTGCAAAATCTGCGCGCTGACTTTCGTCCAGAGGGCAAGCTTGAGGTTCCATATGAAAAGCCATCATCAAGATATAAATAAATCTCCACAAAATTAGTTAAAGAAGTTTGCAGGTCATCAAGATATAGACTTCAACTTTCACTTAACTGAAAAAATACGTCGATTTGTTATTATAAATCGGTTATCATTAAGTGAATAAAATAATACATAGCTAAAATACTTAGATATGTAACTTTTCTGAATTTGTAAGTCAGACAGAAGGATACTTACGCTATTGGCTTCTAACGGAAATTCTATGGTAATGAAATTACCTGAAAAGATATGCAATAAAGGTTAGTGCGGCTCTTCGCATCTGTACTCCAAGCACGAACAGCTAGCGAAAAAAATCTCCATCGTATAATTAATTCCTCAGACATGCTGTACTGCCAATACTAGATATGGCCGACGTGCTGTTCAATGATTTGAATGTTTAAAAAAACATCATACAAATATTAGTCCATGTAAATATAGTACTTACTAATAATAATATAATGAGACACCGAATGTTTGATATCTTATTATTTTATTGATATTTAGTTGTGTATCAATAACAAGTATGGCGATACCTTGACTAGATAACTTATTATAGCATCTTAAAATAAAAGTGTTATCCTTAGATTAAAACAAAAAGGGAAACTACGCTCCTACTAACATCAAATAAAAAATGCTCCGACCGAATGCTCAACTACATAAGCAACTCTCACACACGCACACGTCTGAAATAAACATTCAATCGAGCGAGCGAGCGAGACAGTACTACACTTCAACGCAGCGCGAGCGAAACGGCGAGTCCGTGGCCGCACAGCACGCATCAAGAAAAAGACTCTTGACAACAAAATGGCGATTACTTAAATAACATTCACGACAAACCGAGATTTTTGAGATTTTTTTTTACAGTTGTACGAATGTAAAGTGTTGTTGACTAAAGTGAATTGTATTGCCTTGCAACACAATTTAAGCGGATCGCGGAGCCGCGAGTGCCGCGTCTACCCTTTTCGTTTTAATCTAAGGTTTTATCTGTATAAAATATTATTTAAGTTCAAGGCTAGCTTTCTCCCCCTCCCCCTCCCCACCCCAAACATTATAAAAATATAGCTAGCTAACAAACAATGTTGCTTCCTGCATGACGAACTCAAAGGAATTTAATAGGTGATTCCATTGGTACATAATGCTCAGTTCGGATTGGAATTCATATTTTACACCCTGGATTTATGTATATAAACTTGGGGCAAGTTTAATGTAAGTCCTAATCCGGTCAAATTAAACCGGAAAATAAGTGTGAAGGTACATAAATTTACATCAATCTGGAAATTGTTCAAAACAATTAAAAATAACATTCCAAAATTCCCGATCAGTGTACCGGTACTTGGAAAAAAAATTACCCGAGGTCAACGGTTAAAAAATCGTTTTTTTTTCGATATCTATCAAAATTACCTCGAACGAAAATTGTAGATAATAAAATTATCTTTATGAAAAGTATCAATATTTTTTTTTCATAAGAGCCACCTTTCGTGAGATATAACGATAAATTTATGTACCTTGGAATGTCTATATTGACCTGATTACTCCCTAGGCTATCGGATGTATATGAACTTGAAAAAAAAAGTTAAACTAAATTAATAAAAGCAATATTCATTTATTTTTTAAGCATTTAACTGCTCAGTTCATAAATAAATGGGAAAATTAAACCTAGTGTCGATCCCAAACAGACCGTTCTCTGTACATCCGTGGTTGCCTAGTGCAACTGCGCGAGTTACGATACAAATTTCGATAAACCCACGTTGATTTTATTATTGTATGTGTACGCTCAAGTGTTATATGCATTACGTTAAAACTTCATTTTTCTCAGTAAGTGAATTGTATCATTGTTTTTGAGGAATAAAATTCTTCAACCATGACTTGCCATCGGCTGGCCATTCAATTTATTTGGTTGAACTAAACTAATACTTAAGTGGGGAGGCGGGTATTGTTTTTTCCATACAAACGTTTTCTACTGATTCCTCCTTGATTTCTATCACTAAAGAGTTGATTTTCATACATAAAATATAATTTTACTCATTCTATGCTCCTGTCTTCCTTTTTTCGATAACTTGTGTTTCAAAGAAACTAGAAGTTCTCAAAAATGTCAAAAATTATACAATTTTTATCACCACTAAAGATTTCTAGAGTGGAGATTTAGTGATTTACAAAAAAGGAAAACATAGAGGCATAGTATAACTTCTTATTATTCGAAGGGTAAAATTTCTTGTACATATATCTTATTAGCGGGGAGGAAGTCGTCGAGAGCCAAACCTCGAATTTTGCAATTTTTAATATGCAATTTTTAGCGTCAACTACTGTTGTTCCTATAGCACGGTATTTGCCAGAAATCGTTTTTTCAAATATATAATTCTCAAAAGTCTCTCAGCTCGCGTCCGCTTTTAAGTCGAGATCATTAATTTTCCAGTATTTCTATTAAAGCAAAATCCACGCGCACGCGTTAGAACTTAGAACCTTTCATAGATAGCCCCCCGCCTTTTTCAATCTACCCTCCAGCAAATGGTAAGACTTTGTGTGCACTGTCAGCGCTCTTTGATTATCAAAAGTCCTGTTGCACGCTTGACAATTGAGAACTAAAGGCTTGGCTCCGTGTGCCTTCACCACATGGTCGTTTTTCTTAGTGTAATCCGTGAACTTTTCACCGCAATACCCACACTTGTAACGCTTATTCGAGTTAACGTGAACTGCTCTCTCGTGCTCTTTCTGTTTCACGTTGTTATCAAAGGTTTTCTCGCAATGTCCACAGCTGAAGACACCTTTCTTATGCCTGTACCAGTGGGTAAGCATTATTCGCTTATTGACAAAACCTTCACCGCAAATGTCACAAACGTGGTTCCTGTAATGAGAATTCATGTGTTCCAGGAGAACTTTGAAATTGTTGAACTGCTGCCGGCATTCGACGCATTCTAAGACTTCTGTGTCGAATCTGAAGGGAACGATGTAGTTTTTAAGTTTTGCGTAGAATTGCTTGTTGTGATTTGTTGTCAAATGTTGGCTCAGGTCTCCTAGCGTGTCGCAATTCAGCCCACAAATGCTGCAGCGTAGAGAAGTTATGTCCAATTTGACTAGAAATTTCGGCATGGGATGCCCTTTCATGTAAGTGGATTTCGATGCTTCGTGATTTTCTAAAGTGTGCGTTTTCAAGTCGCTGGCCTCCGGATACTCGTTGGGGCAAAAACAGCACGTGTAACCTGGATTAAAAATAAAAATATTTGTACAATATTCGCTGGGATTAGATTTATTCGCAGAATCTTTAGATTTAAATCAAAAAGGGAAGATACAGTACGCTCATACTAACACCAAATTAAAAATGCTTCTACTCAACTTCATAAGAAACTCTCACACACGCACACTTCTGTAAATATACATTCAATCAAGCAAGTGAGATAGAACTGTACGCTTGAACACAGCGCGAGCGAAACGGCGAGCTCGCGTCGCTTGGCAAGCGACTGCTATTTCTTTTCTCTGTCTACAAACTCATCATCATCATCATCAGCCTATTAATGTCCCCACTGCTGGGGCACAGGCTTCCCTATGGATGGAATAGGGAGATTGGGCCATGACCCACCACGCGGGCCCAGTGCGGGTTGGTGGGTGCTAACGACTGCAGATGCAGCCGGGACCAACGGCTTAACGTGCCTTCCGAAGCACGGAGGAGCTCGAGATAGTAAATTATGGTCACCCATCCAATGACCGACCACTGCGAAAGTTGCTTAAATTCAACGATCGGTGCGGAACGCGCTAACCACTTGCGCCATCGAGCTCCTCTGTCTACAAACTGCTGAGCTGTTATTGCTGTCCTTTTCTTGATAACAAATGGCGAATAAGTAAATACTAACATTAATGACAAACAGTGATTTTTGAGAAAAAAATATTTTTAATTGTCTGAAAAAATGAAAAGCGTTGCCTTGAAATTTGTTATTTGACCTTGAAATATTTGTGTTCTTTATAAAAACAAAGAAAGCATTGTTTTATCTTTATAACACCCTAAACATAATATATATTGAGTGCATAATTGCACATACAAAGTGTTTTAATGTCCCGTATCTTCCCTCTTTGTTTTAATCTAAGACAGAACCGCGAAAACTCAGCTTTTCTGAGGATATATAAATTTATGTCAACAGAAATTTATTTCAAACCGGGAGAGTTTGCAGCAAGTATAGATTTCGGTTCAATCCCAAGAATTTTTAGAGGGAGCCTCAGGACGAGCAGACTCCACGCACGGCTCGTGTGGTGGTTGCCTTGGTATAATTAATACAACATGATGTAGCAGGCTGAGGCAACGTTGAGGCACGAATGCGCGACATCAAAATGTCTAAAACTTTGCTAAAATCAGTCTCGCCTCGGGCAAAGGCGCGTAAGCATTTAAGGCAACAAGGCGAGTTGTGCGTGCCTCAAGCGAGCGAGGCTGCTAATCCGTACGCACCAGCGACATTAAATACCCTAGATAGGCCACAAGCTCTCAAAATGTGTCACAATCAAGAAGTGCTTGAACTCCACTCTTCTTGATTAGTCACGCGCGGACCGTTAAAAAGTCAAGATGCCGCAGAGCTGCGTGAAAAAATGCGAAAAATATACTTATAATACGTAAAGTGTCGATTTTTCTACAGGTATCTAATCAATGTTTGTTAATGTAACGCATTTGAAGTAAATTTTGTTCTAATACTTAAGTACTATAAACTGAATTTTAATATAAAACATTTGTGATATTCAAATGGATGGTTGGTTATACGTCGCCGTATTACTATAAAATATTTAGAGGTTGCATTTCGAACTGTCATAAATTTTGACGCATGCGTTTTAATTAAGATCTTATATAGTGTGTATTAATGTTTAAATAATGCACTTATTTAATGTACCTTTTGGACACGTTCCGGCCACGATTTTGTTCGTGTTGTTGTATCTAGGGTATTTAATATCGATGGTACGAACCAATATTACGATGCCGATTACTGTGCATTGCAGAAGGGAGTTTCATACAAAGAATACTTCTGAACGGCTCGAGTTGATACGGTTGAGTTGCTCTGCTATACTAGTTTAGGTCTTTAAACTACTAAGATTAAGTGTTCGCGCCTGCGTTTCGACAGCAGCAATCTCTCATGGACTCAAAAGCGATTTAATTCATAGGAACTTTTTACTTTTTACACTACCTTCAGATTTTTGTCATTCACATTGTTCTCACGTAATGGCGACGTACTAGCTTTATAAAATAATTAGATTTTTCATGTTAAAGTATTGAAATACAAACGTTTACCACATTACGGAGTTTCATTTATGTCCAAAGAAGAGACATAAAAAGTGGCGACCGTGACAGGACAATATATTTTGGAAAAATTGGCATCCTATATAACCTACAGTGGTTGGTGCCATAAGGCCACGTTTTCAAGAAGTTGCATCATTAATTATTGAAGATACGAAGATTAATACTATTCGACAAACTTTGGAAAGAAAATAAGCCATTGCAGTCAAGCCGGTGTATGATTACATTAACTAAGTACAATTAGTACTAAATCATCGTGCCGCAGCCAGGCCAATGCAGCTAAGTGACTTTCCTTGTCTTTGATATCCAATTTTCCATTTCTAATCCATCATCCCATTTCCCTATATATTATACTATTTAACAAAAACTCCGTAAAATTATAGTATTTAAACAAACATACACACATCAAAAGTGTCTAGGGTCTATATTTTTGCAATAACTTTTCTCCTGATTGATATTAATTAAAATTTTCTTTAAGGACTCATCAAATAAAGTGTTTTCGTTTGTCACAGTAACGATAAACCAAGTCACCTTTGCATTAATAAAGAAATTTGCCATTTTCCTAATAAAGGGATTTTTGACATTTGAACCACTAACACAAAAGTTCGAAAAAAAGACTGAAATAACAGTTTTCTCTAAAATTTTATTGGGTAACTTAAACAATTAATAATCCGTATTTCTACCGCGAACACTAACAACACAAGAACATCGGTTTGGCATACTCAAAATGAGTTCATCCAAATCACGCTGTGGAATGGCCGCCCATGTTCGTTGCAACAACAAAAAAAGGTCTTCTTGCGACTGGATACCCTCCATATTCGGCAGAGCTCTTCTCTGTAGCATATCCCATGCATGCTCAATCGGGTTCAAGTCTGGCGACTGAGCAGGCCAGGGCAGGACATTGATGTTAGCTGCGGCGAGAGTCTGTCTTACAACTCTTGCGGTGTGCGGTCGTGCATTGTCATGCATTAACTGAAATAAGGGACCGATTTGCACTTGTAGAGGAACGATGACGTCTGATACAATCGTCTCAGCATAAATTTGAGCGTTGAGGTTGCCTCTGATCCAAATCAACTCAGTTCTTCCGCCGATCCAAATACCCGCCCATACCATGATGGTTCCACCACTATAAGGATGGACTTCCTGGCAGGATTTTAATCGCTGTTGGCGTCCAGGGGTTCTCCAGTGTCGTATACGTCTTGTATCCGGTCTCATACCAAAACGAGACTCATCAGAAAAGCACACGAAACGCCATTGTTCTTCTGCCCAATTTCTGTGTTCAAGAGCCCATTGATATCGAATCCTACGATTGTGCATTGCTATAGGTGGTACCCGTAGCGGTCTTCGGGAATGAAGGTTCACTTCATGCAAGCGGTTTCTGACTGTTTGGTCGCTAATTAAGTTCCCTGAAGAGTGATGAAGCCTCACGGCTAACATCATGGCGGTTATTGTTGGAGCTCTTCGAGTTAAGATTTGAATGTATCGGTCTTGTCTCCGTGTGGTGCAGCGATACCGTCCTCCATGGCGCTCAGCCACGGTACCAGTGCTTCGGTATCGTGTCCAAAGTCGACTGATAACACTCTGACTTGTATTCAGAGCTAAAGCCACAGTACGTTGCCGGGAACCAGCTTCTATCATTCCCACGGCTCTGAGCATTTCCTCCCTGCTTAAATGACGTCGCCGCTCCATAATAACGTTGGTTTTAATCAGTAGTAGGGAAACAGTAGCACTAATAATGTCTTCAATGCGTTGTATGTTTTTATAGGGAAAATATTGACAGCTGATTTTCATCTTTTACTCGAATTTGATTCACAGTTCCTGATTCAAATTATGAAATGCACCAAAAAGGATCCATATAAATTTATAAAATCATAAATTTATTACAAAGCCACATCTCAATCTCAAGAAATCCGCATAAAAATGCTTGATCCCTAGACACTTTTGATGTGTGTATGTAATATAAAGCTTTAGTTAATTAACTTATTATAATGAACATTACCGTTTCTATTTAGCCATAACATACCTACTTTCTTACAAAAACCAAATTACACATCTTATTAATTGCAGTTTTGTTTTGTTACTATAAATAATAAAACAAATAAATCGAGTCATATAAAAGCATAATTATTTCTTCTAAATTACTTTGATAAAATTAACTTTAGTACAGCTACAAAATCAAATCAATAAATAATAACGAGACATATTGCTAAGAAGAGATTGTCTTTCTTTTAATAACAGTAATATTTTGTTAGTTTGTTTTTATGTGAATTTTCAAAGAGATTTGCCGAACATTTCAGCTTATGGAAATATCTATACACGGACAACTTCTCAACAGTTTAAACAGCAACAGCAGAGTTAACAGAATAAAATTTGGAATAAATCAATAAAGTGAAGGTGATAATAGAAGCTGAATTCAAGCCGGCCTCATTAAGGAACGTGAGCATTTTCATTTTTTTTTTCAATTGTCTTGTTTTCTTCACTGTTATCGACTAATAGTAATAGCAGTTAATATTCAGTACTCACACAAAGTTATTCAATTTTTATTATAAAATGACCAAGGAAGGTGAAGAAGGCAGTGACAATGATCATCAAGAGTTACAGTACTTAATTATTAAGCGAAGTTCTATTAAAGGTAGAATTACAAAGTTTAAAAATTTTTTGGCGAAAATCCGTTCTGAGGATGAATTAAGGTCGTTTGAATTATCCGAGTTAAAATTGAAGTTGAGTAGATTTGAATCACTATTTAATAAATTCGACGACTTGCAAAGTCAAATAGAGGTATTAAACTCTGATTCGTTGTTAGCAGAAATTGATGAAAGAGATGATATTGAACAGAATTTTGTTACTAACATTGCCACAGCTCAAAATATTATTCAAAGCTATCAGGCAAAGAGTGAAACTAATGCAGCCCATGATAATCTGAATTCTAGCAATAGGTCTGTTGTTCGTCTTAGTACTGATAACGAAGAGGTTCCCTTCAAATTGCCGCAGATACAAATTGCAAAGTTTGACGGTGCTTACTTCCGCTGGTTAGACTTTCGGGACTCATATTTGTCGATTATACATAACAATGAACGTATAGCACCCATACACAAGTTTCATTATTTGATTTCCTATTTGGAGGGAGATGCTTCTAGAATTATTTCAAACTTAGAGGTATCCAGTGCTAATTACGCAACAGCATGGAACTTATTATGTGAAAGGTATGACAATAAGAGGCAATTAATCAGTCATCATTTAAACTCATTATTAAACATACAACAAATTACTCGTGAGTCTGACAGATCGCTTAGATTTTTGGTGGATCATATCACTAAGAACCTGAGAGCTCTATCCGGCTTAGGTCTCCCCACTGATAAGTGGGATGTACTCATTATACACATAGTATGTTCTAAGTTGGATAGTCTCACGAAATGGGAGGAATGGCGCGGCACTTTAGAAGAGATACCAAATTTACAACAATTCAATAAATTTTTAATCGATTGAGCGGATGTGCTTGGATCTCTTTTGCGATGTCCTTCAAATAATTTTAACAAATTTTCAACGACCCCCACAAAGAGTTCCAATAATAAATTCGAACACCCCCAAACTAAGTCTGTTGTTTGTAATCAAAGTTCTACATCACAAGCATGTGCAGTTTGCCATGGGGATCATAGGATATACGATTGTCCGTCCTTCAAGGCCAAAAGTGTACAAAACCGAATTGCAAATATTAATAAACTTAAACTCTGCTTAAACTGTTTAAGATCCGGACACTCGGTTCGATATTGCCGTCTCGGGCCTTGTCGTGAATGCAAGGGTAGGCACAACACTCTCCTGCACATACCTGACAAACCCAAGCCAACTGACGCTAATTCTTCCGTACCTAACGATAGCGTTGTAAATTTCTCACAATATTGCTCTAAAACAGTTTTATTATCCACCGCATTCATAGAAATTATCAATCCCGTCACCAACAATAAAAAAGGTGTACGTGCGCTTTTAGACTGTGGAAGTCAGTCATCTTTTATTAGTCAGTCCCTTAAGGACGACCTATCACTTCCAAACCATTCAAATAATCTTATAAATATTATTGGCATCGGCAACAACTCCTCTAATAAAGTCAAGGAGGCTTGTGTTGCCGAATTGAAATCTTTAACTAGTACATACTCAATTACGTCAAGCTTTCTAGTACTTCCAGAGCTGACAGGCACCATACCAAAATTCAATATTGATATTCGTCAACTTCATGTACCTGACAATATTCAGTTAGCTGACCCTAACTTTAATCAATCCGCCGCTATTGAGGTTCTCATCGGCGCAGATTTGTTCTGGGATATACTTGGCTGTGATAAACGGTCATTGGGTCCAAATAAGCCCGTTCTCAGAAGCTCTCAGTTGGGTTGGCTTATCTCAGGTCCAATAAATTCGAATAAAGGCAAATCGATAAACATACAGTGTAACCATTCTATGATTCAAGATGATTTTCATCAACAATTAACCAAGTTCTGGGAACTTGAAGAGGTTCCGCCAAAGTGCCCTTTGAGCGAAGACGAGAGGGCATGTGAGGAGCACTTTTTGGCCAATACAACTCGTTTGAAGTCTGGCAGATTTTCAGTCAGATTACCACTAAAGGACTCACCCAATTCTCTTGGTGATTCTTATTCTGTGGCCAAAAGGCGTTTTCTAAATTTAGAGCGTAGATTTCGCAAGCATCCAGACATAAAAGAACAATATGTCAAATTTATAAAGGAATACGCTGATTTAGGTCATCTGTCCGTTTCTCCTTATACAAATCCCAGCACTTCTTACTTCTTGAGTCATCATGCAGTTTTTAAAACAAACAGTGAGTCAACAAAAATAAGAGTCGTGTTTGATGGCTCGGCTCCCACCACCTCAGGTTTTTCTATCAATGATCTTCTGATGATAGGCCCAAATATACAGGATTCCCTTTTCTCTATTTTAGTAAGAGCTCGGCAACATAAATATCTACTTACTGGCGATTTAGAGAAGATGTACCGCCAGATAGAAGTTCAGGAACAAGATCGCAACTTACAGCTCATATTATGGAGGGAAGACGAGTCCTTGCCTATCAGAACGTGCAAATTGAATACTGTTACTTACGGTATGGCAAGTTCCAGTTATTTGAGCACACGCTGCCTCTGGCAATTGGGAGAGGAGTGTTCTGATTTCAATATAAAAACTATAATACAACACGATTTTTACGTCGATGATCTTATCACCGGTTGTGATAATGAAGAATATTTAATCTACATACTTCAAAGCATTTCCGACAAGCTCAGACAAGGTTGCTTTAATCTAAGAAAACTTAAAACTAACATGCCTTCTATTTTTAAATCTACTGACATCAATTTCAATACAGAGCTAACCTTCAGTGAATCCTCGAGCACATTAGGATTAGGGTGGATACCATCCAGCGATACATTACATTTTCCAATTCAAGTTCAACAGCTTGGACATCTTAAGGAGCCCACAAAACGTTTTATACTATCAAATTTATTTAAAATCGTTGATCCTCTGGGATTGTTAAGCCCATGTGTAGTCTCAACCAAAATATTACTACAAAAACTTTGGATGCTTAACCTGGGATGGGATGAACCAGCCCCATCGCAAAGGACTGGAATAATTTTACCCAAGACTTACCCACACTGTTAAAAATAATAGTACCGCGACGAGTTCTATGCGATGAGCCGCTGACAGTGGAGCTACACTCCTTTTGTGATGCATCACAGCATGCATTTGGAGCATGTATTTACTTGAGGTCTATAAACTCTAATAACGACATCACTGTTCATCTACTTTGCTCAAAATCTAAAGTGGCTCCGATTAAGCCCACAACTATACCGCGCTTAGAGCTTTGTGCTGCTGTCTTGGCAGCTCGTTTGTGCAAATCAGTAAGGCAATCTCTACGGTGTGAAGTCACACGCGAAGTGCATTGGAGCGATTCCAGCATAGTATTGGGATGGCTTCACAGCAGTTCCAGTAATTTAAAATGTTTTGTTGCAAACAGAATAGCGGAAATATGCGATTTGACTGATCGGTTATCATGGCATCACGTGCCAACATCTCTTAATCCAGCAGATCTTATTTCGAGAGGTTTGAGCCCTACTCAGATTAAAGACAATTCATTGTGGTGGTCAGGTCCAAAATTTTTACGACACTTTGAAGATGTATGGCCTGTACTAAATGAGAAGCCGAGTGTTCAAGATTTGCCGGAGCTTAAAGCGAACGCCATTTCAGCCAATCTGTCTACTATGGAGGAATCATTCATAAAGTTTGAAAACTATTCCCGTTTTACTAAGCTAAGGCGTTGTTTTGCTTACGTTTTAAGATTTTTACACAATATCAAAAATACAAATAATCGTTACTCCGGTTCACTTGCCATTGATGAACTACAAAAGTCGTTTATAACTTTGTGTCGTATTGCACAACAGCAATGTTTAAAGCAAGAATATGACTTACTAGCTAAAAAACAACCACTAAGTTACAAGTCGAAAATATTATCTTTGTCACCCTTTTTTAGTGACGAAAACTTGATTCGTGTCGGTGGTAGGATTCAGGCCTCCAACGTAGGGTATGATAAAAAACACCCAATTTTGTTGCTAGGTTCTCACAATTTTACAAAATTAATATTCAAATACGAGCATATGCGAAATTTACATGCCGGTCCACAGTTATTGCTGTGTGTTGTACGCGAATATATCTGGCCAATCAATGGTAGGCGTCTTGCTCGAAAGACAGTGCACGATTGCGTTAAGTGTAGTCGGCTGCGCAAACAAACATTACAGCCCATGATGGGCAACTTGCCACCCCAGCGTGTCACGCCAGACTTCCCATTTCGATCTGTGGGAATAGATTTCGCTGGACCTTTTCTCACTTTAAATAGGAAAGGCAGAGGTGCAAAATTAGTAAAGAGCTATTTATGCTTGTTCTTATGCCTCAGATACAAGTGTTTACACCTTGAGGCTGTAAGTGATCTTACAAAGGACGCTTTCATACTAACTTTTCGACGATTTGTATCACGGCGCGGTAAACCAGCTGAGGTTTTCTGCGATAATGGACGCAATTTTGTATCTGCCGCGAAGGAGTTGAATATATTTTTAAACACTCATGCATCATCTCTATCTGAATTTGCGGTCGATGAAAATGTCAAATTCACGTTTTTGCCATCTTACGCTCCTCATTTTGGAGGAATTTGGGAGGCCGGAGTGAAGTCGGCAAAATACCATGTCAAGCGTGTCATGGGTAACTCGCACTTGACTTTTGAGGAGTTGTCCACTTTATTTGCCCAAATAGAAGCTGTGTTAAATAGTCGCCCCATATGTCCTCTATCCACTTCTCCCGACGACTTTTCTTGCCTCACCCCCGGTCACTTTCTGATTGGTCGAGCTCTGACAACTTTACCGGCACCAGCATTGGAAGATCACACCTCTAATAACTTGCAACGCTACGCGCGCCTTCAACGTCCTGCGTGTCCATTAGTTCGACTGTGCCCCTTACTCTCATTGGACCACACTCAAGGTTGAAAGCCAGAGCTTTCCACGGGCGGGAGGATGTTCGCGCCTGCGTTTCGACAGCAGCAATCTCTCATGGACTCAAAAGCGATTTAATTCATAGGAACTTTTTACTTTTTACACTACCTTCAGATTTTGTCATTCACATTGTTCTCACGTAATGGCGACGTACTAGCTTTATAAAATAATTAGATTTTTCATGTTAAAGTATTGAAATACAAACGTTTACCACATTACGGAGTTTCATTTATGTCCAAAGAAGAGACATTAGGTATATTCAGAACCTCACCTGTGCTACTCTTGCTGCGGATCGGCGTTGCGTTGGAATGGCTCAGTATTATTGCCAAGTTCTCCTGGTGCTTGTCAGATTCGCTCTGCCTCTTCAGTCGTATCTGCGGCTTGGCGTTTATCTTGATGACTTTGAGGCGAGTTAAGGTGATCGCTGACACCTTTTTTCGACCTGTAAGTATCGTTAAATGTTTTATAATTATAGATAATATTTATGTTAAGGAGCAAAATTTATTAACGTGAAAACTTCTGATTAATCGATGAACACCGGCGTGCAGCACGAAAAAGTGTCACATAACGTGACACGCTCAGGCTCAGGCAAGCTAGAGCGCGAAACGCGATACGATCGGCCCAAGCGTCGACTTGAATATATTCTGTAAGTTGATCAACTTACTAGGAAATTGAAAAAATCAAGTATCACCTCTTGGGCCCTGAAAGTACAGTGATACCCTATAATATGTACCTTCGTCACATTTTTTAATTTTTGTTCGGTCTATTCCGACTTTTCACTGGTTTGCTCATGTCCACTATAAAACTTTTGTGTAAAATTTTTGTTCATCATCTAACGTATTATTTCACGGCTAAGGTCGGTAAATTGATCAATTTACAAAAATGTCCCCGTAAGATAATACATTTTATCTCTCGTTTACATTCTTACGAAAGTTAATCAATTTACTAGGAAATTGTTAAACATACGCGATGACGTCGACGTGACGTCAGAGCTAGTAATTATGCAATTTTTCATCAAAGTTTCTTTATGACGTTATCACTTAAAACTATCGTCCGTAAACCGTCTCACCAGACAACCAATGTTATTATTAAAGTATTTTATACAGTTGCTGCAGATTTATTTTGGCAATGTTTTCGGTAAAGTAATGCTTTTTTAAACGAGGACTACACTTTACCCCTCTCCACCTGTTGTTAAGTGTAAGGGGAGTGCAGTTACGTGCTAAATGATGCGGCCGAAGGTATACCGCTCCAGCCATCCCCACGTAGGGTTGCCAGATGTCCGGTATTTAAGCGTACAGTCCCGTATTTTCGAGGCCTGTCCGGTAAAAAATAAATATTCACACCGGACAGAACAATGTCCGATTTTTTGAGGAAAGTCGGTACTACTATTCACAAGCGCTTACAAAAGTAGGCATATGAAATTCCTCAAACCCAAAACTCGCGCGCGCTCCTCTAATTAAGTTCATTTGATATTGTGATGTGATATTGGTATAAGCCCCCAGTTGTCCGGTATTTTTCCCGACTCACCTGGCGAGACCTAGCCCGGGATCGCAGAGCATGGCGTCATCTTGTGTCGGAGGCCAAGATCCACTTCGGATCGTTACGCCACAGCAGAAACAGAAACACCTGGAAACCCTGTCCCCACGTCGTTGGCCTGAACCGAATCACCTATCCGGTGGAGCTCTGGATCCTTACTCACCGGCACAAACACAAAACTACCAAAAGGTAGTATTATTTTATTGTAGTCTTCTGTGGGGTGAAGGTTGCTTCCTCTGACGGCTCCAATTCGAGTGGAAAATCCGCTATGCCCTACCTCTTCGACATGAGCCGGCCCATCCGCAATTTTTTTTGTCATTTACAGTGTGTTTTTACCAAAAAGAAAATTGCATATCCATCGATGCTTTTCATAACAAGTATCTTAGTGGAGTTATGATAAAGCAGTAGTTGATCACTACGGTGATTATCACTTCCATTTATCAAAAGCAGTTAAAGAATAGTCCTACTGATTCCACCCCAGCTGGTATTAAGTGTCGTTGGACTCCAGACCTTAGATTAAAACAAAAAGGTAAAATACGGCACTCACGCACGACTCAAAAGTGATCCCCTTAAATTGTGGTGCATGACCACAATTCGCTTTAGTCACAATTGGACATTCAAACACGCTGCATGTGCACTCAATATAACAATATTGCGTATATTCTGTGTTATAAAGATAAAAGAATGCCTTCGATGCTTTTATAAAGAATACAAATAGTTCAAAATCAAATAACAAATGCCTCGGCAACACTTATCATTCGTAAGACTGTAAATCATTTTTTTCTCAAAATACACGGTTTGTTTGAATGTTATTTACGTAATCGACATTCTTTGTTATCAAGAAAAGGACAACAATACAGCTCAGCCGTACGGACTCGGAAGCGGACTCGCCGTTTCGCTCGCGCTGCGTTGAAGCGTACAGTTTTGTCTCGCTCGCTTGATTGAATGTTTATATACAGACGTGTGCTTGTGTGAGAGTTGCTTATGTAGTTGAGTCGGATCATATTTTATTTGAAGCTAGTATGAGCGTCCTGTATTTTCCCTTTTTGTTTTAATCTAAGCTCCAGGCGCAAAGATTGCAAATGCAGCACTTGTTAACAAGACGATTTCTACCCGGGCCCGGTCCGCTGCCGGCTAAGCTTGTTCACGAGCATCGTTTGTACGTTTCTAACGCACGACCCCAAACCGTCATTAGCGCCGGTATCGTTAACAAACCTCCATAACTCTATACTTACTTTTAGTTCAAACAGGGTGTTTCTAGAGGCGTGCTGACACGAATTTGCTTGACTAATAAAATTTAAAAAAATCTAAGTGTACGAAACCAAGAAAATTTTACTTGAAAAAATTCCACGCGGACCAGGCAGCAGACGGGACTCGAATCCGCACCCTTCGTTATCCGTGTGAATGCAATGCACTGACCATTATGCTAACGCGACCCTGATGGCCGTGTCAAATTTTCTCGTTTTTCTTAGGCGGCAAGGCGGCGCCATCTCTTCGCATTTTAGGTAACACAAAATGTCAAATGAATACCTTTACAAGTATTAAACATTTGAAAGAATAAATAGCAATTACAGTCGTATTTTAGAGGGTAGACCGATATGTCTGCTAATTAGATCTACCCGCAATTACTTTAGTTACTCCGTGAACATGGCGCTTGCAACAGTGTCGAAATATCAGAGACTCGTAATAAACAAGGTACATGGTAACAATCCCGTTATTAGCTATAATAGTCGTATTGAGTTGCGGAATGCTAAGAAGCATGTTCACTCACGAACTGCATTCTTTAGTGTTGGTCCTGACCGTTATTGCGCAGAAGGTGCGCGGGTGGGCGTGCGTTGCGCCGATTGGAGAGTCGTACCCATGCGCAGCTCTCCGCATTTTGTTCAGTGCTAAAGTTACGTGCCGCAAACTGTATATGCGGATTGCGGAGGATAGGAAAATACTATGAATCCGCGCCCGTTCGCAGTTCGGATGGACTCAAACATGTCGAGTATTTGTTTCGTATGCGGCGGATTCCGCATGCGCGATGCACCGTCACCCAAGACACAGCCTCAGATGTAACCAAGACTGGACGGTCGCAGCCTGACTGTAGAACTTTTGCGAGAGCGCATAATGCTTCTTCTTCTTCATCTTGTAAAGGGGAGGAATGCAGATTGATGTGTGCTAGCTGATTATGGTAGATGTTGCTGGGACCAACACCGAAGAGCGTACAAAATTTTTCAACAACCTTTAATTAACAACCATAACGAAAGTTTGTAAACCTATCTATCTTCCATCTCATCCAATATACAGTACCGTAAGCACGAAGTTTCACAGCCGTATTCGTAATTGGGCCCATTGATTTATTAAGTAAGACTATTTTCTAGTCAGTTCTAGCTAGTTTTTCACTCCCTTAGAAATAAATAAGCCTAAAAATTGGTACTTTGAAAATAAACATTTTGAATAATTCAAACGTGACTGCTGCTGGTGCTGTTGGCTGTTGGACTCTTCTTATATTTCGTTACGTAGGGGGACATAAGGAAATTTAAGAAGAGTCCAACAGCCACCCCTGTTTCATATTTATTACGCAAGAATCTTAAGGAATAAATGAAAACCTACTCGTCACGTTTGATTTATTCAAAATGTTTATTTTTAAAGTACTAATTCTTAGGAATCATTATTATTGTACCTAAAAAAAATACTAGCACAGTAATTTCTATTATTTTGGTAGTAATAAACAAGTTTTTTTCAAAGTATAGTCTTTACTCTGCGCATTTTTGTGATCTTACGAAAGTACTATTAAGATGCTCTCCCACCCCCTTATAAGAAAAAAATAGACATGGTCAAACCTCCTCTTCCACTAAATCGCCTTACGTAATAAATGAATATATGGCCAACGTCAAAGTTTGTCGTACTTGGGGTAATGTACACCTAGCACGAAGTAGGTATTATCGAATTCGAATAGTTTGCGAGTGCGAAATGTCAATGTCAAATTTTGTATGGAAACTTGAACAGCAGCGCCGCAAAGTACGTAACGAGAATTAAATATCAGTACACATTTGACAATGACATTTCTTACTCGCAAACGATACGAATTAGAAATTGGTTCGTGCAAAGGGTCCTGGGGTTTGTAGTTGATCGGAAATGAAGGCGCGAATTCACTTGGTCGTTAGCCCGAATACGAGTGCCAATGGAATTCGAGTAAACGACTAAATGTAAATGAACGGAGTCGAGTACGCCCGTATTCGGATACATTTCCTTTTGTTCACCCGACACTGGTGTCAATTCTGGAACGATTCTCTAAACTTAAAACTAAATTTAACATCAGTCTCTCCCTTTCATTCTATGTAGAGAATGATAAGGATACACTGTTGTCAAATTTAAGTTTAGGTTTAGAGAATCATACCAGAATCGATACCACTTTCTTCCAGCCCGTATTCCAGTGTTAATGGTGTCGATTCTGGCATGATTCTCAAAACTTAAAACTAAATTTAACATCAGTCTGTCCTTGTCATTCTGTATAGAGAATGACAGAGATACACTGTTGTCAAATTTAAGTTTAGCTTTAGAGAATCATGCCAGAATCGACATCAATATTGTTGTAGAAGCAATGTCGCATCACTATTGGACATAAGCTAATCTGTGGTTTTCTTTCTACTACTTCCTGTTTGCGATGTCTGCCCGCGAGGGACTGGGTTTTCAATGTTGAGCTGAACTATAAAAATTATCAAGTCCGTCTTGTCTGGTTTTCCTAGAGCCTTAACCATCAAAAAATATTGCTTCGGATGCCCAAATTCGAGTAATGTATTTCTTGCGCCCGAATACGGGCTATCGACCAAATGTAATTGCGGCATGAATATTAATATATCGTGCTTCTGTGTATGCGCTCGTCTTCTGTTTATTAATAAGAAAACCAACCAGACTTGCACGAATACCTTTATTGAAACATACATATGTAGGCAAAGAGCAAGCTAAACACACTCAGACGCGATGCACGACTTTCTTGTGCTCAATCATCGTGCTCCTCAGAATGAATGCTTTATCGCAAAACTCACACACGTAATTCTTATAATGATCGCTCATATGCTCCTGCAGATCCAGATAATCCCCAAAATCCTTCAAGCACACCACGCATTTCACATCCGCCGTTTCAAATTTGTATGGAACCATTAGATTCCTGATGTTCGTGTGGATCAACTCGTCGTGTTCCAGCTTCAAATGGTCAATCAGATCTTCTAGCTTGTCCATTCCCCCGTCACAGAGTTCGCATTTCAAATTCGTCACGTCCAAATGCACGCAGTATTTAGAAAGGGAACGGATGCAAAGACACTCCGGTTTATCGTCTGTATCGGAGTGTGTGTTCAGAGTGTGCGCTTTCAAATCGCGCGGGTCTCCGAATTGGTCTAGGCAATAGCTGCAAGCGTACCTATCGCCTACTCTGCAGCGTATCGGAGTTGCGTTGGAGCAACGCAGAACCGTTTTTATGTTGTCGTAGTGAAGGTCCAGTTCTGTCAGGCGTCGCTGGATGATCTTTTCGGGCGGTCTCGCTCTGGGCGTTTTCCGAGTCGGAGGTTTTTCTACGGGTTTCGGAGCTGGCTCATCTTCCAACGGAGTTGGTGATTTAGTAGGCGTTCTACTACGCGAAGACTTGGTGCTGACTCCGGTCGGTTTGATCGCAATAAACGTGGAGAAGTTGAGTTTCTTGTTGAGTGTAATCTTCTCGTGGTCCTCATAATTGCCTTTCCGTCGAGAAGAGCGTTTATCTGCAAAGATATAGGTGTCTCTGTTTCACTTCAGATTTCGACTTGATGCTGTCTCTTATATTTATTTTTACACTTGATTAGATTTAAGCGGTGTGAACTATTGAAACATGCAACTGTAATCGAAGGAATATGGCCGCCTAAACGGTAAGTCTGAAGTTTAGCAAGCTTGGAAACAAGTTATTGGGATATTTCCGAAGTGAATCCTTGTAATATTATAATGCGAATAAGATACACGTGTTTAGAAGCTATTTTCTCTTTTAATGTCTGCTTAATGAACAGCATTAAGACATCTTGTTTGTCTTTCATATTATTACCGTGACAAAAAAGGTAAGGAAACAGAATGATTAAATGAAAAAGTACTGTTAAGACAACGATGCGCAGTAATTAGCGCAAGTACTAATTAATCATAAGTACTTGCACCAGCTTTCAAACGTAAAGTATCACTCGCCCTTTTACTAATCAAAATATGTTCACACGACGAAATTACAGTAAAACCCGTTTTAGACGATTTCACAGGGACTCAACCAAAAACGCGTCTTAAGCGGGATTGCAGGATAGGGAAATTTTGAATGTAGGTATTGAGGTATAAAATGTACAATATTTAAGAATTATGTTTGTCATAAAATATGTAGTGTATTATCATTTATTATTATGTTATTTAAATTAATCACTTTTTTTGTCAAGAAGAAGAAAAGGCATTAGCAATTACAAGATTTTCAACATAATTTAACTTTTGCAGTGCGTCTACGCTTTGATTCAATAAAGTTACATAGCGTCTTAAATCATTAACTGCTGATAATGCCTGAGCGTGTGACAAAATCGGAAATGAAATGCACTTTTTGCTGAAAAAACCTTACCCTACCCCTTCGTATTATGGCACTTATTGTCTCACCGCTGACGTTGAACGAGAAGCAAGTAGAACTAGAAACTAGTTGGCGAGCAGCGGGAAGCGAGTATGTAGTTCCGATAGTTTTATCGCTGTACTATAAGCGCGTGTGTGTACGACGGCCGATCAATCGCGCCACTTGCCGGCGGAGACAATCCTAAGTCTAAATGTACGCTCGCGCGTTTGAGATAAGCGTGCATCTCTTAGCGAGTCTTATCTTTGATAGCTCATGTCACCCAACTACAAACTAGTGGAGAGAGTTTTCGCCGGCAGTGTATACAGTCAGCGACCAACTATTAATATATGCATTTTTTTAATGCTTAATAGGAAAGGCGTTTGACCACAATCTCGCCTGATGGAAAGCAATGAGGCCTAGGATGGTAAACGCCTGCCTCGAAGATGTCTGTTCACTCTAGCCTTGAAGATGTCCAGATTATATCGGCTCGGGAAAACAGACCTCAGCAAAGAGTTTTGTTTACACGGAATGTATATCTATTGTACGTCTCTTGAGCGAGAAAATAGCTTATAGGTCCTCGCGGTGGCGGGCGGTGAGACAACTGCCTAAACATGCTCAAGCAATTCGCGTAGCTACTCCAAGCGCTTCTTTGGAATGTTGTCTAATTGATCGGCAAAGTCCTCTACGCATTGTCCATCTTGCTGGATCCAGCATGCGGGACGGAGATACACGATCTCTTTTACGCTTAGATTAACATAAAAAGGGAAGATACGGTAAGCTCATACTAGCATCAAATAAAATATTTTCCGACTCAACTACATAAGCAACTCACATGTCTGTATATAACATTCAATCGAGCGAGCGAGACAGAACTGTACGCTTCAAAGCAGAGCGAGCGAAACGGTGAATCAGCTTCCGAGTGCGAACGGCTGAGCTGTATTGTTACCCTTTTCTTGATAACAAAATGGCGATTACGTAAATAACATTAACGACAAACCGTGATTAAAGAGAAAAAAATGATTTTACAGTTTTACGAACGAGAAGTGTTGCCGAGGCATTTGTTATATGATTTTGAACTATTTGTGTTCTTTATAAAAGCATCGAAGGCATTGTTTTATCTTTATAACACAGAAAATACGCAATAATGTTATATTGAGTGTACATGCAGCGTGTTTGAATGTCCAATTGTGACTACAGCGAATTGTGATCGTGCACCACAATTTAAGCGGATCACTTTTGAGCCGCAAGTACCGTATCTTCCCTTTTTGTTTTAATCTAAACTTTTACGTGTACACGCTGTTCGCATGCTGGATCCAGCAAGAAGGATAGTGCGTAAAGGACTTAACATCTTGCTTAACTCAGTTCCTATTAATTATAGTCCGGGTTTTCAATTTACTAGTGTGCATCAAAGGTAGGTAAGTGATATAAATCACAAAGGGAGTAAAGAAAACAAATCTCACGAACTATGTTCTAATGGAATTATAATTGCACAGTTACAAACATTTACAATTTAACCGAGTTCATTTTGGTCATATGCTTTTTAGTCGCCATGTGAGCTTTCATTACGGAACTTTGCGCGAAGCCTACATCGCAAACGCTGCATGAATAACGCCAACTGTTGGAATGCGTCCTGATGTGCTCCTTCAAAGAGTTCTTCGAGACTGATCGTTTCCCGCAGATGTCGCATTCGAACATCTTCTCCCTCTGGTGCGTAGCAGAGTGCTTGATCAGAGCTTGCTTGCTGTAAAACACCTTATTGCAAATCGGACAAACACACCGGCCGATCATCAAATGGTATGACTTTATGTGTTGCCTCAATTTCGCTTTGTTAGTGAACACCCTGTCGCATGCGTTGCATTCAATCTTGTATAGCTCAGCGGCTTCGCCGTGCTCTTTAACCATGTGCGAAACTTTGGACCAGTGCGTGCTGAACCTTTTCGAGCATATGCTACACTTGTTTTTCTTGATACCCAAATGGGTAATCCTCTCGTGAACGCTCCGATTGTTCTTGGTAGTGAAAGTTTTGTCGCAGTGATTGCATTTGTATTCCCCTTGTTCGTGTTTGTCTTTGTGCCTCAGATAATGATTGAGTATGACGAAACCGGCGCCGCACTGTTCACACTTGATGTTGCTGAAGTGCCCGTTCGTATGCTTCAGGAGGGCGTTGAAGGTGACAAACTCGGAATCGCACACGGCGCATTTGTACGCGTCGCTGTCGAATCTGAGCGGTATTATCTGGTTTTCAATATCCGTGTGGAAGTTTAAGTTGTGCTCCGGCAGATGGCTGGTGAAAGATTGAAGGCTTCCGAAAGTTTTGGTGCACTCGTCACATTCCAAGTTGGTGACGTCGACCTTCATTAGAAGCTGGTACGATTTCAGCTTCATCTTTTTTATGTCGCCGCGATGTTCTTGTAGAAAATGTCGCTTCAGATCGTACGGTTTCTGGAACAACTTGGGGCAGGAGACGCACGAGTAGCCTTTGTCCGTCTTGTTTTTGATTAGCGACGCGTTGGAGTGCAAGAGTATCGTTTTTAGATTTTCCCTGTTTTTGGCTGCCACCAATTTAATTTGGGCATCTTGTTGTTTGATTTGTTTACCTACAACAATAAAAATAAGGATAAAAGATTATGTAAAGTATTGTTCGCTTAATTGGGTTGCTATCAGAATGAATAGATCGCAAATTGATCTCATTAGGCGAGCGCTCTTATATAGGAGTGGATGATAAGATAAATCAGTTGTGACCTCCCTTATGCTTCCGCCGTACCCTGCGTGTGTAGTCACGAAGTAATACGTGCGTTTTGAAAAAAGTTATCACGATAAAGCCTGTGGTCACATTAGCAGCTACTATATTTTGCACGAACTATCGTGCAATAAACCAAAATGGCCTTAAATTATCAAACGTTCAATTGTGGACGACGATTTTCTTTATTTCTCTTTCTACATGTGTGCTAACTATTACATTATGCATTTATTAAAAGCTTCATAATTATATAGAAATTTTAGTACCATTTCATCGCTCAACTCCATTTTACTATAAAAATATCGTGTAGATACTTGGCCAGCAGCATGCTTCTGAAAATAACCACTGTATGGTGCCAATTCTCATTCTCATTTTCATTCTGTATAGAGAATGACAAGGATATACTGCTGTCGAATTTATGTTTAGGTTTAGAGAATCATGCTAGAATCGACACCTATGTCAGACTAAATCAGGGATTAACAAAGTACGGCCCGTGGGCCATCTCCGGCCTTCGAATGTCTGAAATCCAGCCCGCATCAAATCACCCAAGCTTCGTCGCGCAGGGAAGCAATAGGATAATATTTCTATCAGGCAGTTGTGAAACTCGAGCCTTTTTACCTGACTGCGGGACTCAAGGGTCTCGTTCAATATGTAAACAAAGACTACCAGAATGTCTTACGTAAATAATGAAGCACATGGTGATACTCCGTTTTATTACAAAGGAGGCACACCACTTTGAAACAGATTCTTGGTGAAAAAAGGTTAAAAACCATATATAAACGAATTCATTGTAAAACTCCTTCAGAGAAAACGAAATATGGTCGAATACTCAAATTTACTCTCCAATGGAACACTCGAGTATCTAAGAAAATTAACTCCTTCTATTTCATGATAGCTGATGCAATGAAACGCCACACACACACAACAACATTATTAGTTATAGGGCTTTTAATGCAAGCACAGGCAACAGAAATTGAAAGATTGTTTTATATTATTACATGAACAGATTCTTTTCAATTTTTTATTTATCTCAAATGAATTTTAAATTGCGTTTTAAAAATGAATAATTTTGTAAGGATTCTGTCATAATTAACGTCATATTTTTTATGGGTGGCGGCTTATTACGTCTAATAATCGCTATCCCAAATGTAAATAGGTCCAGTCATGCATAATATTCGTGAAATCATGATAAACTTATTATATCAATTCATGATTGATTCTTCTTGAAACAGAATAATAATTATTAAAAAAAAACAACGGGGATTAAATAAGTTCCATTTTTTGCAGACGATTTACAATTATGTCACAAAAAAAAGTTGTCTACCGAAGACTGACATTCGAATAGTCTCCTTTGAAGAACTTAAAAAAAAATGTCAAAATTGATAATTGCTTCAAGAGTCACCAGAAAAGAAAGCGAGGCAGACCATTTAGAAGATGGGATGGGAACCTGGGACATACAGTCACGACATCAATGTAATTATTGAATCTTTAAAGATATATTGTAAATGTCTGAATAAAGGTTATTATTATAATTATTCTTGTACAGAAACAATGATAAGGGTACGGTGGATATTAGTATTTTAAAAGTACAGACATGTTCTACAATAATACTATAAACGAATTCATTGTAAAACTCCTGTATGTTTACAGATAGTTTAGTAAGGTAGTTTGATTTCGCATTCAAAATGTTTATGGTGTCATTTGGAATAGGTATTTGACGGGCGTTTTAATGTTGGAAAGTCTCTTCTTCCTAGTCGTGCACTCTTGACACAGTGGTCGTGGTCATGTCTCGGTCGATACCTGTGCCACTGATGAAATCGCGATGCGTCGCCACACAGCTCGATGTTTTGCAGAGCGAGAACAATCATTTAAGCTAGAGTGCGTCGCTGATTTAATAAGGTCTGTCCACCGTGTCGGAGAGCACCCGCGAGACTTTTTGCGGTCAGTTTCCCTTGCACCATCAACCGTTCCATAGAGTTCTCATTGCGAGTAATATGCCCGAAGAATTTGAGGATTCGTATTTGCACAGGCGACGATAACCTCTCTTTGATGTTAAGTTCCCTCAGGATTGAAACGTTGGTAAGGTGCGTGGTCCACGGAACTCGTAGCAAGCGTAGTTGGAAAGTAGAGGGACAACAATAAAATTACCTATCTACATCTTTATGTCTATTGTTAGATTTTTTGTTTCGTAAAAAAAACTAGTCATCGCGAAATCGCTGACGAATCAGACATGATAGCTGAATGACTGATGTCAAAATATAAATAACATGATACTCTTTTGTATAATCGATGCAATGGTGTACTTTACTGCGAAAATGGGGGAATAATAAAATCATCTGTATATTTTAAACGTCAAACACAAACTCTTTATTAAACGACAAAATAAACAACAATTAAAATTAACATTGGTGTCGATTCTAGCATTATTCTCTAAATTTAAAACTGAATTTAACATCAGTCTCTCCTTTTCATTCCGCATAGAGAATGACAAGGATGCACTGTTGTCAAATTTAGGTTTAGAGCATCATGCCACAATCGACACCATTATCTATATCATGTACGTCACTGTTACGTTAATGAATTCCTTCGGGCGTTGATTTTTTGTAATGTTGATGGCGCGTCGGCGAAAACAAAAGTTATGCAACTCTACTCCTCAACATCCAAGTATAACTGCGGGATTAAGTGATGAGTCGCCGGCCAAGAGATTGTAAGCTACATCTCAAGCTTTTTTCATTAGTTGCTAAACATATCTGTCTCCATATTTATCTGTTAATCCTGTTGCCAACCGCTGACAGGCTTGATCAATATCCTTCCATTTTAGCGTTCTTATTCGCCTAATTCCATACATATTCTAGTCAACAAAGAAACCCCGAGCAGGCCTTTCATTGCATGCTGAGCTAATTCTTTTGATTCGTAAACTGTTAAAAGTTGCCTTGTTAAAAAGCCTGTCGTTTTCTAGGGATGGACAACAAGAACATAATATAATGTTTTAACTATCACATTTGAATCTAATACAATCAAAAGTCCAAAATCTCTTTGTGTTTAGAACGCAAGTGGCCGTTCAAAGTACATTTCTGAACGAAGGCCTGATCGCAAAATTCGCATTTGAAACGCCTGTCGTTAGCATGTATCCTTAAATGCTCCCTCAACGTGGATCTGCGACCATAGCACTTGGAGCAGACATCACATTCGTAACGCCTTTCACCCGTATGCTTTAGCATATGTTTGTCCAAGCTACTCTTCGAGAAAAACATCTTCTCGCAAGTGTTACATTCGTGCGTCTTTTCCATGAGGTGGACCCTGCGAGTGTGCTTGTTCAATAAGGTTGTTGTGGCAAACGTTTTATCGCAAGCGAGACACCTGAACATGATTGGCTCCCTTCCATGGACCTCAACCATGTGATCCAATTTTCTCTTGTAAGTGACGAATTTTTCATTGCATTCTGGACACTTGTTTCTTGCGTGCGAGCTTATGTGAACGAATTTCTCGTGAACTTTTTTCTTGATGATATTATCGAAGATTTTCTCACAAAAACTGCATGCGTGTTCGCCTGTCGGATGCCTCTTGGAGTGCCGTTGAAGTGTGCGCAGAGTCATGTATGATGCGCCACAGATATCGCACGAGTAATTGCGGTGATGCGTTCTCATGTGTTCTACGGCCCTTTTAAAGCTAACGTAAAAATTGGAACAAATCGGACAGCTCCAGCCGTCCTCACTGTGCTTGAACATGAGGATGTGGTTGGTCTCAGTGTCATGCCAAAGCTTATTGTGTTCAGTTTTCAAATGATTCACAGCGCCCTCTAGATTGTCTAAAGTCTTATCGCAGAGTGTACATTTAAAATCGGTTATATCCAGTTTTACCATAAGTGCTGCTAATCCGGTGACTTGTAAAAAGCGTTTCTTATCAGCGTCTTTGTGTTCGTCTAAAACGTGTTTCTTGAGCTCCTCAGGAGTCGGGCGTTGGTCGTTGCAAAAGTCACAATAATAGCCGATGCCGTCGTATTGCTTAATAGGAGTAGCATTCGTACAAAGAAGTATTTGTCTTATGTTGTGCAAGTGTGGTTGTTTTAATTTGTCTGCCTTAGTAACTGGCTTGTACAAAAATGGTAGTTTCAATTTGTCTCCCATAGCAACTGGCCTTATTAACATGTTGTGTAAGAGAGGTTGTTTTAATTTTTCTGCCACAGCAACTGGCTTTATATCGTCCAAATGTGGTTGTTTCAATTTGTTTGCTTTTGTGGCTGGTGGTAGGTTGGTTGCGTTTTTCCTTCGGATGGATCTGGCCGGCGGTTTCAAAGCCGACGCTACGGACAGGGGTTCTATGCTTTTCCCATTCTTGATGGTGACAGTCCAGTCAACTTTTGTATTCGGTTGGTGCTCTTCAAGTTTTGGGGAATCCTCCGTGAGCAGTTGTTTCAGAATACTACTCACATGAACACTGGAAGTATCCCAGCGTTTACCTACAAAGAAAAACTTTGAATTAAATTTCTCAATACCGCGGTCTTATCCGTACTTTAATTAGAGAAGAACATTGGATTCTGATACAAGATAAATACATGGATATTTGATATCATTTATGTATAGAAAGGGATTGATTTCCTTTAACAATTATCTGAATCAATTGCATTTCGTAATCCAATTTATATGATGTCAATCATATTACCATTGGTATCGAAGTCAGGGGGGTCCCCCCCACAACAGAGATGAAAACCAATAATTTCGACGGGCCACCAACTAGGCGGAGGAGTGGTTTCCCCAGGCCCCCCTCTAAATCCGGCACTGCTATAATTATAGGTTGTATTAAAGAATATTGATATCAAGAAGAATATAACGAATACAAGAAACCTCTGTCTTTGCGAGCTAGCAGCCTCGCAAGGCAGATTCCATCAGGTTTTCCCCAGGGAACACATCTCGGGCCTTTATTCTATTACGCTTATATTTACGATATAGATCAGTGCTTCGAGTTTTCAAACCACCCTCTTTATGCTGATGACAAAAAGATGTTCCTGAGGGTAAAATCTATTGAAGATTGATGCTTACAATGTACAAAATAACTTAAGAATAAATATTAGAAAATGCATCTGCTTCACTTTCAGCCGTAAAAAAATAAGTGAGTTTACCCGTATCAACTTAATGGAAGAGCGATTAAATGTACCGAGACTGTTAAGTACTTACGCGTTCTATTGGTCTCTAAAATATTATTTTCCGATCCGATCTTTCCGCAACCTTGGCTATATTATTGGATTATTGGCTATATTGATGGATTTGTTAATCGTTTAATAACCTTAACCAACAGTCTGAAGCCAACCTACTATGCTTGTTGTTGAAGCATACACGAGTACAGCTGTTGCATTTGGAGTCCTCAGTATGCTAAGTATATGACCAGATTGGAAAAACCCAAAAAAAATTTCCTGAAACATCTCAGTTTCGAAAGTGGTAAGCAACGTGGCGGAATGTCATCAATATGTTATTCTTGTTCTGGAACCTCGCCGCGAAATGATCGAATCCGCGGTCTCGCGAGTTTTGAAATAAAACATATCTGCGGTCGTCTTAGTCTACGGTGGAAGGGAAAATATTGTAGAGGTGGTCTATTGAGCAATGCAATGAACCATATTCTGTATGGCAGACGTAAGTGTAAAGACAACAGTATTCGTATTCTCATATTTCATTCTGAAGTTATACATAATCCAGTCTTTCTCATTTTGAGCCATGTTTAGTGGTTTAAAATTTTAGTAGCTTTTTATTTACATATTTTTTGAAACATAAAATCGAGAACCGTTGTAATATACTTAATCATAAAATCTAGAAAAGTCATAACAATAAGGATGAGGAGAAGGATCTATGTAAAATCATCAAAAAAAATGGAAACCTATTTTTTCTTTAGTCAAGCAACCAAAAAATTACAAGGATAAAGCGCGTCAAAGTTTGGGAGTGGGGGCTCGTCATTTCTAAGTAACAATTGTACGAATACATGACGTCGTGCGACATTTCAAATTCATATAATATTACTGTAATGTTTTGTTTATGTGAATGTGTGCAATATAACGACGAGACTAGGACTCGCCGCTCACACATATAATAAATATTTAATTATTCATATTAATACATTTACTAACATGGTTTTAAGTAATAATTTCTTCGATCAACAATGCGATAGATTACGGGTCAGCGCGTAAAATCTAGTCGGTAAATATAGTCTCACTTGAGGCGAGAGATCTTAGTTTTAATAACTTGTTGTTATAATAACTACATTTAGTTTGAACGCTGACATTAATGAAGATAAATGTTGCTAAAGACCATTCTCAACATTTTATCTACATTAGGAGGTTGCAAGTCCACCTCTCAAGCTTTGTTCATTCATTGATTAGCTCTTCTATCTTCACATTTTTCTGTTGAACATGTAACCAATAGGCAGACATGGTTCCATTTTAGCGTGCTTAAGTGACAAGTCTTCTGTGACTTTAGTCATCCGGCTAATAACTTCCTTACATATTCTATCTACCAGAGGAATTTTGAGCACGCCTTTCATTGCATGCTAAGCACATATTTAAATAATGAACCAGTAAAATGTGACTTATTTATTAAAAACCTTCGGTCTCAAGCGTCTTATAGCGATAGACAACAAACACAAAATTTTAGCATGACACTTAAACCGAATCCACTTTAAAGTCCAGGATATCCTTGTGTTTGGAACGCAAGTGGCCATTCAAACTACATTTCTGAACAAAGGCCTGATCGCAAAATTCGCATTTGAACCGCCTATCGTTAGCATGTATCCTCATATGCTCCCTCAACGTGTATTTGCGACAATAACACTTAGAGCACACGTCACATTTGTAGCTCTTTTCACCCGTATGCCTCAGCATATGTTCCCGCAAGTTTTTCTTCGAGAAAAACATCTTCTCGCAAAATTTGCATTCTTGCGTCCTCTCCATGAGATGGTACTTCCGGGTGTGCTTGTTTAATCTGGTTGTGGTGTCAAAGGTTTTATCACAAGCAAGACAGTTAAACACGATTGGCTCCCTTCCGTGAACCTCAACCAGGTGATCCAATTTCTTCTTGTAAGTGACGAATTTCTCATTGCATTCTGGACACTTGTTTCTTGCGTGCGAGGTGATATGAACGTATTTCTCGTGAAGCTTCTTCTTGATGACGGCATCGAAGATTTTCCCACAAAAACTGCATGCGTGTTCGCCTGACGGATGCCTCCTGACGTGTGTGTTGTATGTACGCTGAGTAATATATGATGTGCTACAGATATCGCATGTGTAATTCTGGTAATGCGTGCCCATGTGTTCTAAGGCCGTTTTGAAGCTGACGTAAAAATTGGAACAATTCGGACAGCTCCAGCCGTCCTTGTTGTGCTTGAACATGAGGATGTGGTTGGTCTTAGTGTCATACCAAAGCTTATTGTGTTCAGTTTTCAAATGATTCACAGCGCCCTCTAGATTGTCTAAACTCTTATCGCAGAGTTTACATTTAAAATCGGTTATATCCAGTTTTGCTACGAGTGATGGTAAACCAGTGTCTTGGAAAAAGCGTTTCATATCAGCGTCTTCGTGTTCTTCTAAAACGTGTTTCTTGAGCTCCGAAGGAGTGGGACACTGGTCGTTGCAGAAGCCACATTGGTAGTTTATTCCATCGTAGTGCTTAATAGGAGTAGCATTCGTGCAAAGAAGTATTTGCCTTATGTTGTCCAAGTGAGTTTGTTTCAATTTCTCTGCCTTAGTAATTTGCATTTTGATGTGCAAAAGTGGTTGTTTCATTTTGGCTGCCATAGCAACTGGTCTTATGTTGTGCAACTGTGGTTGTTTCAATTGGTCTGCCTTAGTAACTGGCTTCTTGTTGTGCAAGTGTGATTGTTTCAATTTGTCTGCCATAGTAACTGGCCTTATGTCGTGCAAATGTGGTTGTTTTGGTACGGTTCTTTTTTGTATTGATCTTGGCGGTGGTTTTGACGCTACGGACAGGGGTCCTATGCTTTTCCCATCCTTGATGGTAACAGTCCAGTCAACCGTTGTATTTCGTCGGTAAGAGGAATCCTCTATGGGCAGTTGTTTCTGAATTTTACTCACTTTAATGGAAGTATCCCAGCGTTTACCTACAAAGAAAAACTTTGAATTAAATTTCTCAATGCCGCGGCTGTGTCCCTATCAAAATTCTTTGATAAATAGTTAGAAAAACATTGGATTGTTATATACTACTTTTGTCCTGCCCGTACCCTCGGCGTCTTCGGTTATTTTGGGGACTTTTTGTACGCCGGACATTCAATTACTCGTGTTATCGATCTATTATAGTGGAACAAAACTTCCAAATTTATTATTCAGATAAGCCGTCTACGCAACGAAGGCGACAATACAAATTCAATTAATGCATATCATTATAAGTGTTAACAAATAATGATGTCAAAAAAGAATAATATAACGAATACAATAAATTTTTCATTTATTTAGATAGGGCCGACAAATGACCGCACCCCACCTGATGTTATGATGGTGAAGTCCAGATGTGAAGATAGCTGGTAAAGCAGTTCTACCTGCCACACAAGCCATCCTCACCTTGCCGGCCTGCATGTTGCTTCTTCACGCCTCTTTTAAAGGATCCCAGGTTGTAAGAAGGAGGGAACACGTGAGCAGGCAGAGCATTCCATTTACGGATAGTGCGACAAAAAAATGAGTCTCGAAATTTCTTTGTACGCGTTGAAATTGTGGCCACAGTTAGACGGACACCGAAGGCCCGCGCGCATGGTCCTCTGAAGGAAAGGGGAAGGTGGAATAAGAGAGAATAACTCTTCAGAACACTTGCCGTGGTACAGACGATAGAACGCGCTTAGTGACGCAACGTAACGGCGTAATTGAAGAGGCTCGAGGTGTTTAGTCACCTCCTCGTCGCCTATGATGCGGATCGCACGCCGCTGTAACCTATCCTTTATAACTGAACTCGAATTGGGCCACTCTGGCGAAGTAACCTCCAGTTTATATAAGATCACAGTGAAGAAACACTACCTTTTGGTGGTGTTGTGTTTCTGTCGGCGAGTAAGGTTCCAGGACTCAATGGGGTAGGAGATTGGGAGAGGGTAAGCAATGGCGCGAGTGATAGTTTTGATATCACAAGCCGTCTGCTATTATGGCTGCTTATCATCACGCATAATTGCAACCCTTTTCAACATACAAAGAAGGTTATGTCTTTTATTTATGCCAGTTACTGCTACCTCTGAGACAACGCAGGATCTCCAAAAGCAGTAATCAGTAATAGTACCGTGTCGTTCAAAGCATGTGAATGTACAGCCATCAAAAAATCTAAGCAACACGCATAATTTACAGAAACTGTATGTTTTATTAATTTATGTTATTTTTTTTCTTAACAATGAAGATTGCTTTATAATCTTTTTTGTTCTCGAAAATATACTTGGTTGATTTTCAAAACAGAAACTTTTCGATTGTGTATAAAATAGCATAGTTTAAATGATTACAGTCTTCAAAAATTCAAAACCGTACAAAAAGTTGATTAGATTTTTTTGATAAGTACTTTTTAGACAGCGTCGTCGATGGAAGGACGCCATCAAAAGAAAAGCGATAATTACGTAGAGAAGGAAGACACGTGATCACATTCTATGGCAGACTTTAGGGGAGGCCGGACCTGGGAAGCAATGCAATCTTCGTGAAACTGGTGTCAGTTATTGGAAAATAGTTTTTAAAAATGTTTAGTATGTAAGGTTGATAAATAAAGGCTATTATTTTTATTCCTTTTTATACCAAAAGGTAAGAAAAAGACATGTGTGCCGGCATGCCTCAGGGTTCCGTCTTATCTCCTACACTTTTTCTGCAGCATATTACTTCATCTAGATATTTATTGGTATACAGACGGGAAGTAAAGTGCATGCGGGGTATTTCGGGCATCCAACGGCTGGACCAAGGCCAAACGGGAGAACCTAATCATTGAACTCATACAAGTTTTGGACCATATTCCCGAATCGGGCACCAAGAAAATTATCAAATTCAATGCTAAGAAAACCTTTCATGGCAAAAATGTCGTCTTTCCTACCCCTTTCTTCCCTCCAGGGCTCAGAACTGGCGCTACAGAGCAATATCACAATGCTCGGTAAGGAAGAACGCTATGACAACGGTATACGCAGAAATAAAACAACATAGAACGGCGATGAGACAAGTTTTACAGCGTGTCGTTTTTTTCATTGGCTTCGTCCAAAATACGGCGTCGCATTTTAAAATTAAGTGATGTGACACATACATTTATCGATTTTTTTAATCGATAGTCAATATTAATATTTTTTTACATACACAATGCCATGTTTTGTTATATTAATTATTTACTAGTGATTCGGCCTTGGTATGTTCAGTTGTTACAATATTTTTTATGTTTAGAATATACTTTTAGAACACCATTACAAATCATTTGAATTCTCGAGTTATTTTCTATGCTATAACATACAAGCATTAAATATTATTATTATAAAATTATAAATCAGAAGACATTCTTGTAATAATATTGATTATTGCATCAAAATCCGTTACGCCGCTACGCTGTTTAAAATTTAGAACAGAAACAGGAAAAAACAGCTAGTCCGCTTTACATTTATCTAAATTCTTAAGATATTGTATAATTGTAATTAAGAATGAATAAGTAATGTTGACACTCCAGAAAAACACTGGAAGTTGTTATTGAATTTCGGGGCCACCTGATACAAGTATCTAATATACTTACTAGGTTGGTCCCCACCTTTGATATTGTATAAATTTGATATTTTAGTATAGTAGGATTTAGGTTCTTATTTGATCTCTGTTTTTTATTTTCTCCATTGTGTAGTTTTATTTTAATTTTATGTGATAATTTTAATATTTATATAAATACTTACTAAATATTGATATATAATATCATCATCATCATCAGCCTATTAATGTCCCCACTGCTGTGGCACATGCCTTCCCTATGGATGGAATAGGGAGACTATATACTATACTATCTATACTGATGACTATAATAACATAAATAAAACTTTTTTGATTTTAAGTTTCAAAAACTTACGATCTACGACGAAAAAGTCAAATCAAAAATAATACTTAATTAAATATCATTTTTGAGATACGACCTTGCAGTAGTAAAAGAAATAGTATATGAAATTTAAAAGTATAAACTTATTGCGGTTCATGAAATACAGTTTAATGACAGATATATCATCGGACATTGTTTGAGTACTACTCTAAAATATTTTATTATGTTTTTTTGAAACATTTATCTGCTTGATAAATATGTTTAATTGAATTAAGTGACTATTTGAGTCGCCTTTTTTTGTTTTTAATATTATTCCCAATAAAATGATATATTCATACACATATATATTAATGTATTGACGGTAGGACAACCCTAACACGCTCAATTGCCATGTAGGTATTTATCTAAGAAAAACAGCCCTACATAAACCCGGAGTCCTGAACAAGGTGCGGTGTTATTTCACACCTGAGCAACTGTTATTTGTTGTAAAGAAGAAAGTGAAGGCTCTGCCAAGTACTTACTCCATGCTGTAGCTAGGTCTTTGTAAAAAGTGATATCTAAATATTTAAGTCCAGAACTCGTGAACGTCATATTGGAAAACTTTGTGTAGTCCCCTGTAATACGGCACTATTTGGAGAAGTGTGTTTTGCAATGCTACTTATATTTATTAAATTACCTGAGTGTGCGAGAAATTACCGTGACCAATATATTTAAGAAAAAAATACAATCTTCTTTTATAGAAAAATGTTACTATACGGTCCGTGAATTTTTGGAAGACAAAAGTTTAGACTAAATATAGAAAAAAAACACGCACGAAATAAATACAATCTTAAATTTATCGTTTATTGACATTGAAATATTTAATGATTTATAGAAATATTATATTGCATGCCGATAAGGCAGAATATGGCTGTATTGTACTAAAATGTATCTGCGTAACAAATTTATAACCTGTATTCGCAAAAAAGATGATTTGATTTGATAGGTTAGGTTAGCCGATGCGCGATCCACATCATAGACGATGAGGAAGTACTGTTGTGACATCATAAATGTTCTATCGTCTATCGTTATTCTCCCTTATCCCACCTTCTCCTTTCCTTCAACGGACCACGCGCGCGGGCCAACGTTGAAACCGACTTACTATGGCCACAATTCCTTACAAATTCTATCCAGCAGAGAAATTTGAGGTTTTTCATTGATTTTTTTTTTCAATTCAATTCATTTATTTCAGCCATTTAGCCATATAAATTACATAAAATACAAGAATAATAATAATAAAAGCATACAAATTACGATTAAAAATTAAATAAATACAAAATTGCAAGCCAATTTTTTTTAATTCGTGAACTAATTAAATGTGACTTATTCACAAGCCTACGGTCCCAAACGTCTTTTAAGGATGAATAACAAATAACACTCGAATCTAATCCAATCAAAAGTTCAGGATATCCTTGTGTCTGGAACGCAAGTGGTTATTCAAACTACATTTCTGAACAAAAGCCCGATCGCAAAATTCACATTTAAATCGCCTTTCGTCAGCATGTATCCTCATATGCTCCCTCAATGTGTATTTGCGGCCGAAGCACTTGGAGCACACGTCACATTTGAAGCGCTTTTCACCCGTATGCTTCAGCATATGTTCCTCCAAGTCGTTCTTAGAGAAAAACATCTTCTCGCAACATTTACATTCGTGGGTCCTCTCCATGAGGTGGTGCCTCCGAGTGTGCTTTCTCAATGAGGCTGTATTGGCAAAAATTTTATCACAAGCGAGACACTTGAGCACGACCGGCTCCCTTCCATGGACCTCAGCCATATGATCCAATTTCTTCTTGTAATCGACGAATTTCTCATGGCATTCCGGACACTTGTTTCTTGCGTGCGAGGTTATGTGAACGAATTTCTCGTGGACATTTTTCTTGATGACATTATCGAAGACTTTATCACAAAAGCTACATGCGTATTCGCCTGTTTCATGCACCTTTACGTGCATTTGGAGTGTGCGCTGAGTAATGTATGATACTCCACAGATATTGCAAATGTGATTGTGGTAATGCGTTCTCATGTGGCTTATAGCCATTTTGAAGCTAACGTAAAAATTGAAACAATTCGGACAGCTCCAACCGTCGCCGTTGTACTTGAACATGAGGATCTGGTTGGTCTCAGTTTCGTACCAAAGCTTATTGTGTTCAGTTTTCAAATGGTTCACAGCGCCTTCTAGATTTTCTAAATCCTTATCGCAGAGTGTACATTTAAAATCGGTTACATCCAGTTTTACCACAAGTTTTGGTAAAGGGATGTCTTTTAAATCAGCACCTTCGTGTTTGTCTAAAACGTGTTTCTTGAGCTCGGCAGGTGTTGGACACTGGTCGTCGCAGAAGCAGCATTGATATCCTATTCCGTCGTAGTGTTTAATAGGAGTAGCATTCGTACAAAGAAGTATTTGCCTTATGTTGTGAAAGTGTGCTCGTTTCAATAGTTTTGCCTTGCCTGCCTTTTTGTTAAGTGGTTGTTTCGATTGGCCTGCCTTAGTAGCTGGTGGTGGTTTGGTTACAGTACTCCTTCGAGTTGATCTAGGCGGTGTTTTTAACGACGGTGCTTCGGACAAGGGTTCTATGTTCTTCTCAGTCTTGATGGTAACAGTCCAGTCAACCGCTGTATTTGGTTTGGACTCTTCAAGTTCCGAGGAATACTCTATGGGCAGTTGTTTCAGAATATTACTCACATGAACACTGGAAGTATCCCAGCGTTTACCTACAAAGAAAAACTTTGAATTAAATTTCTCAATGCCGCGGTCTTAACAGTATGTTAGTACTTTAATAATCATGATTATAATCATCAGCCTATTAATGTCCCCACTGCTACTACTGCTGGGGCACAGGCTCTTCCTATGGATGGAACAGGGAGATTGGGCCTGAGCATAACCCACCACGCGGGCCCAGTGCGGTTTGTTGAATGCTACCGACTGCAGATGCAGTCGGGATCAACGGCATAACGTGCCTTCCAAAGCACGGAGAAACACGAATAGTAAATTTTTGGTCACCCATAAAGTGACCGACCACTGCAAAAGTCGCTTAACTTCAACGATCGCAGCTGAACGCTTACCACTGGCGTCATCTAGCTCGTCATTTTGATAATAACAGTAAGAAAATATTGGTTACCGATGGTAGCAATCTCGTATATAACATAAAATACTATAGTGATAAAGTGATTAATCGTTATACAAACTACAATGGCGTTTGACAGTCGAGTTTATCATATTGCATTTTGGTGCACCGTGTCGAGCCAATTTTGACTAACTTTATTTATTATTTTCAGTATCTTTTTAGCCGAAGCCTTTGTTTTGGACACAAAACTGTAGTTTTGTAATAAATTGGCAAAACAGGATTCATACAACCTTCAATAATTATTTCCAAAAAAGCACATTACTGTTATTTTTGTATCTTAATCAGTTAAAAATCGACAACCCACTATATCGAGAAGAGCTCCCACAAAAAAGAGCTCACAGGAAAAATTTAGTGTTAGCTTCAAAACTACAAACTTTTTCATATATCTTACAGCTTTAGGCTCTTGCAAGTTTGAAAAAATATTTATAGTATTACAAAAGCATTCAATCAGATTAAGATAATAATAGCAGCTCAAATAAATTAATATAATATATATTTATTTATGTAGGTAAGTAGGTTAAGCTAGATAGTTTTTAAGTTTGTGTTATTATAATGTTTGATCTTCGTATGAAATAAATCTAATATGAAATATGTCTAAAACCCTTCCAAATATCGATATAAATATTTCTATCGATATTATCAAGATCTAGATATATCGTGGCAACCCTAGCTGCAAGGTCTTGACCGAGCCTTAAGGTAAATGCTATCTTCCGAATGGCAAACAATCGTGCCTCAAAAGGAAAAAACGGAACCCATATAGGATCACTTTGTTGTCCGTCCGTCCGTCTGTCAATGCCGTTTTTCTCAAGAATGCGTGGAGGTATCCAACTGAAATTCATATCTAATACACATGTCTACTGTCTCTTGGAGCTTTTTTTTACAATTTGCTTTATATTAATTTTATAAAATTTTAATATTCACATATATGTGGCGAGTACATTGGTACTTTGTAATGATATGCAAGTGGAAATATTCCAGTGATGTATTTTGTAACTTATGAATAACGATAATTAATACCCTAGCTACACCAACACGAACAAAATCGTACCCGAAACCTGTCCAACCATCCACGGAGCTCCGTAAGATGATCACGTAGTCAAAATCAATATAAGGCATTATTTAAATATTGAAAGTAACCTTTAATACATACTATATAAGGTCTTAAATAAAACGCATGCGTCAAGGACAGTTCGAAATACAAGCTCGTAAAATTTTACGACTTATTGCTATATGCCGAAGAATTCAGACCTTAGTTCTATGACTCTACGCGCAATTCTGAACACGCTGTTAGCAATATAGCAGGCACGGCCCGCGAGGAAAAGAGACGGCCATATGGCGACGTATAACCGACCATACATTTTAAAATCACAAATATTTTATTATACTAGATACCTGTCGAAAAAACGACACTTTTCGTACTCTAAGTATTATTTTCGCATTTTTTCGCGGAGCTCTGTGGCATCTTGACTTTGTAACGGTCCGCGCGTGACTGTGAACCAAGAAGTGCTTGAGTGGAGTTCAAGCACTTCTTGATTGGGACACATTTTGAGCGCTCGTGGTGTATCAAGGGTATTTAATATCGTTGATGTCAGCTTTCAGATCGGTCTACTCGTTCAGGAGTTACGATGCCACAGAACAGAAGTGTTATGTTTTCTGCGGTCTTTCTTCTGTAATTTGTCCGAGGTTACTTCCCCAGCCGGGCGCTCCAATTTGAGCGGCAAATCCACAAGTGCCCTACATCTCTCAAAATGCTGTACATGTGACTTTTTCTATGTAAGTTAATATTCAGTTAGTAGTTATATATTCAGTTCCTTAACTACAATGTTATGAGCGCATAAATACGGTTAATTAAAAAAAAAGGTGTGCCAGGACCACACATCTGAAGTGAAACTTCTCTTGAATAACCTAACATTAGGCGGTGAGGCAAAGGAGAATTGAGGAGCGCACCGCACGCATCATTCACATGCCGGCGTCAATAAAATTGTATCTCCGCGAAAATAACTTTCAAGCATTATTAACCCTTAACACGCGCATGTAATAAATAAACTTAAAGGAAACCCGTTTCATTTCATTAAAAAAAAAAGATTGCCAATTTTGCTCCTCAAAATACCACCATAGAGAACACCAAGAACAACCATGACATTGTGGGTTACCTACAATGCGAAGAGATGGCGCTGTCTTGCAACTTAAGAAAGGTTAGAGAAAATTCGACACGGCCATCAGGGCCGCGGGAAACCTTCTTTACCATATATGCAAAATGGTTTTTCAAAAGGACGCCGACTTTAGATCGCAGGTTCGAAATCTGGCTGTTAGGTTTTCAAGTCAAAGCCGCTGAACAGGTTACTAAATGTGAAATTTAATGACCATTACCTATAAAGCTAAAGAGATGTGTAAAAGTGACAAATTAAATGTCTTTACCAACTTTGAAAGCAAAGAAATCAAAAAGTTGAATGGAATTGTGAATAGCGGGTATTGGGGTTACACACACAAAGTCAAACCATTCATGAATGATATACTTCAATTTATTATACAGGAAATGTTGATCAAAATATAAATCGTCTACCATTCGAAATCAATACGCAGAAACCATAATTAATGTACCTCAAGTCCAGAGTAAACCCATCGCCTGATGAAAGCTACAACTGAAGTGATTGAAAAGTATATACATATTACAAATTTCACTAATTACTTCATAATGATTAATCGCAAGCTGCCGCTCTCACATTCTCTTGGCACTTCATAATCCAATAGAAGCAAATCTGCGTTTCATAAGTTCAAACAATAGCGCCGGTGTAAAGCGTGGTGAAGAGCGTCAAAGAGTCAAAATCGAGAAACTTTCCAGCGGAAAATAAAATTTACGTGATAAAAAAAGCGTCGAACTAAGGTCAGTGAATGACAATTTCGCTCCACACTTTTCCGAGATCTTCAGCCGGTGCTGTCCAAGAACAAAATCGTGTTTATCAAACCAAAATGCTATAGCATAATCACTCAAACGAACTGCGCGTCCAACTGAGTTTTCGAGATGCCATGGTTCTTTTTCATGTGTTTCCTTTTGCTGTTTTGCGTTGCATATCCTTTGCCGCACACGTCGCATTTGTATTTCCTCTCATTGGTGTGCGTAGCTAAATAGTGGCCTAACATGTGCCGCTTCACAAAGAAACCCATGCTGCACACAGAACATTCGTACGGCCGCTCCTTCAAGTGAACACCGCGCATGTGCAACATTAAATTCGATTTCAGATTAAACTTCTTGCCGCAAATGTTACAATTAATTTTTTCCGCATTGTGCATTTGTATCATATGCCTAGTCTTCTGGTAATAATTCTTAAACCTGGCTTTGCATATTTGGCACACGCTGTGACCTGCTATGCCTTTGTGTTCTACGTTGACGTGAGCTTTCTTCTTCGATTCGGCCGCGAAAACTTGCCCGCACTGATTGCAGGGGAAACTAGACTTTTTCTTAACATGCGTCGTCTCGTGTCGACTCAATCTAAAGCTGTTGACGAATCCAGCACCACATGTCGGACAAATGAAATTGTTGTAATGCAAATTCATGTGTTGCGTCAACAGTTTCATGTTGTGGAATGTCTCGTCGCAAATGCAACATCTGATTTGAGCTTCTTTAGTAAGCTTATAAGGTTGAAAGTAGTCTGTTAAGCCTAGATAATACTTCTTGTTGTGAGTTTTGACTAAGTGTTCGGCGAGATGGTTGATTGTATCGATAGAAAGGTCGCAAATCGTGCATTTGAGGTCGACTATATCGAGGAAGGCGACGAAACTCGAGATGCCAGAGCCGGATTTGTACGACGGCTTCTCTCTGACATGGTCGAAATGCGTGTGACTTCTCAATACGTCGGGATCGGGGTACGTTTTGAAACAGTACGCGCAAACGTAGCCCGCGTCATTGCGATCCTTGAATGGCGTCGCGTTGGAGTGTTTCAGCAGGGTGGTCAAATTGTGCCACTGCTTCTGATACTCCGAGAGGTCTTTCTCGTTATACCCTATCACTTCTCCGTCGCCTTCCGTTTTAACAAGCCGTTTCTGTTTTTTCTCACCGCGTTTACCTATAAAAGAAAAACAGTCTTTCACACGCCGTTCTCTTCTTACAACTACAACACAAATCTTCCATTGCGCATGACGTCGCGTCGCAAGTTCGTACCTAATGCACCATATTTTACATTAACTAACACCAATTTGTACGGTTAACGGTACCATCGAAAATAAGTACCTTATTTTAATGGGACTATCACATGATTTCAATAAATGTCAATTAATGTTCCTTTTGCTATTATAGTAAATTTGAAATAGCTAAACGAATAGCCGATAACGCAATGATTAAATAGATCAAAATTAAGATGTTCAGTCAAAAGAAGTCTTTAGAGTGGTAGCGACAGAAATTAGTTTTGGGACGATTAAATAAAATATTATTAAAAGTACCAGTAATGTACAGCAAGCAGGTTTTCCTTAAACACAATAGGTGGTGGCGTCGTCTAAGAATTAAATATAATTATGAACTTTGCCAGTTCATAAAGTTTACACATGTTAGAATCAATAAGGTACCTAGGACAGTTCCCTGAGGAATATACTTCTATTAAACCGTATATTTTACCAAAAGCAACTCTAACATTATGTTACGGTTCAGATACTAAAGTAGAATTTAACCCAATTGTGAGAGGTATTGCTCCTGATAAGGTATTAAAAATATAACATTTGAACTCAAATTTCATGTGTAACAAAATCAAAGGCCTTGCCTGTTTGCCAATTTAATGAGGGGATACCCAGTTTGTTCAATTAAATAATAATTACTTATTATTAACAGCGGATCTGTAGATCAATTCTGCTTAAAATTTTGGGACATTTGTCTCACTTCACTTGACTATTCGTATTTACGAAAAGTAAACTTGACAACAGGCTGTACTCATGCTCTATAAGAAATGAACTTAAGTGGAGAGTATAAATAAAACTGAGGATAACGTAATTACGTTGTGTTAACACACTAGTTTTAAAATTAATCAAAGTGAAAGTTTCTAAGCGTCCTAAAACTATCGTACTAACGTAAAATCATTAAACGGCCTTATTACAGATACAAGACAATACACAACTTTTCTGATTGCCTACCGATGTAAAGATGTAAATCAAACTCTTAAATTGTTAAATATAGCAATTTTATTATAAAACACACATCATTATCATCTGAATAATACAGTGTTGCTAAAACTATAACATGGTTTGAATGGCAATATTACAGTTGCTAAAACTATTAAATTGAAACAATTTTAATAATGATTGCAGAGCACAATAAAATTATATGTAAAATTGACTTGCGAAAATGTATTAAGGTGTTTCCATGTAAAATACAAATAAATTTATTTATCTAGTAATAATATACATATTTCATATCACGAATTTTATGATTCCGACGAAAACAATCGAGAAATTAGTGTATCGCTACCTAAAGTAGGATGATGGTGTAGGTAAACTAATCTATTTATGTGGTCAACAGATCATATCATTTGAATATACATAACACAATAGATCACTTAAAATACTTATTCAACACATTTGCTCAAAAAATGCATATGCGGAGGTTGTGTACATTTTTAGTAAGCTCAAAAAAAATGCACCATACAACAAAGCGTGTGGTAAAAAATTTACCACACACTCCGGTATATGGCACCATGCGTATCCTTTACGGTTTTTTAAATTTCGATCGAACCTCCTTGGATGCGTTTTTGATTTATGTTTGTCTCACTTTAATACTAAAAATAAAAAAGTAGTTCTAATTTTCATCACTAGCACGTGTCGTAATGTGGAAACGCGTGTCATTTTCGTATTAGAAAAAGTTTTGGTTCATTATTTAAAAATTATACTCTTTTCTCGCAAATGTGTTGAAAAAAGGTTGAATGATATTCGTGTGGGTTGGTATTTTCAAACTCGTGACCATGGTAAACCCTCGACTTCCGTCTACTCGTTTGTAATTACCAACTTACCGCACTAATATCATAAATAACTATTATAATGCGCAATATATTTTGATGGGGAACTTGTACTGAGCATATGGTGTCTATGGTTTTTGTAGAATACGAAAATTTTTCATGTGTAGTTAAAATTCACGTCCAGGTAGTTAGCGTTTACGGGCGAACTTTGAAATATCAAATGTTGCTTTACAAAACACTTTTAAACTCGTGAATATTTAGAATGATCTGTTTTGATACTTTGATACTTTATGAAATTCATAAATCTTTAAGGTAGAGTTACAGGTCCCCATTGTATATCAATATTCTATAGCTTTAAATATGTCAATTTTATCAATAAAAAACTTAAAAGATTCAAAACTTTTCTCGAACAATTACATGCATTGATGCCACAGGTCAAATTATCCAAAACTGTTTTTTTTATATATAGCCAGGGAGGCAAATGACTCTACCCCACCTGATGTTAAGTGGTATAAATATAAATTGATATATTTTTTCGATCGATTTTGAGCTATTGTCTGCTTCGATAAGATTCACGATCATTCGATAAAATTTAATAGGTATTACTTACTGCCTGTTCATGTTAATTAACGGTCCTCCAATATTGACTAGTGGCGTTTAATTTGTAGAAAATATAACAATTATAGTAAGTTCGAAGCGAGAATTTTCGCATCCCTGTAACGACGGGAATGCAAAGTGACCCATAGAAGTTTTTATCACAGTCAGTCGAAAGGCGTCACGCTACATAAAAATTTACGTGAAACCGAATTTATGATCGTATATGTCCGTAGACATGCCCATAGAGAATGGATGGAGCGACAATCGCGTAAATATGACAAACTAGAAGCCGCCGGCGACTTCCGTTTAAATTTAGTTTTTTGAGAATTCCACAGGCACCTGACATTTTTCAATCTAGGTCATGAACTATGAATATTAAATCTCATTAAAATCTGTTCAGTATTTTTGCGTGATTGAATAACAAACATACAAACTTTAAAGGGATAGAAAGAACGATACGAACTATTATTATGCTTATCTGCCCAGATTTACTTTATAGTTGGACATGGGAACGCGCAGTACAACCGTTCTCTATGTCCATGTTCATGCTTTACTGGATACAACTTTATTGTGGAACTGAAGATAACTACTCTATTAAAATTCTAGTTGTTTAAAAAAGATCATCAAGCTTTATCTATTAGTAGCGGGATTTCACGATGACTTAAAAAATAACAGGAGCTTTATAATCAGAAATGAAAATTAAATGTTCAGTAACGTCAACGAACTAGAAATTATAGGGAAGCATTATTCTCATATAAAGGCCGCTAACCATAGTTCCATCTCCTACAACTAAACTTCAAAACTAACGTCAAATCAAATATCTGCAAAAGAATTCGGCTATCCATTCATGGGGTAAAATAATGTTAAACGGAAGTTCCAACCAATCCCATGATAGCAGTTTTTAAGCTCCGCTCACTTGATTGCAGTTTGCGTGGAACCACATTTTAGTGGAGTTCGTCTTCCATATCAATTTATATGAATTTTCATGGTTAATTGTAAAATAATATATACGTTATTTAATTTTCAAAGTACGAGCTGTGCTTAGTTTGGAAGGACCAAATAATTGATATTATTATAATCATTCTTTATTTCTATTCGTCGATATCATTTCATATTCAATAACAATTAATTGCCCTAATACCAGAAATTCAACAAATATTCCAAAAACATTTTGTTTGCTTGTCATAAAATATTTTCCATTATTATTATTTTTCATACTTATTGCAACATTTCTCACTTTTGTAACGAAATAGACTACAATTTGTATTGTTCTTTCATCTTTTCCGCTTGCTTCTTCTTCTTATTCTCATTAGCAATCTGATTTAAGGTCATCTCTCTATTATCTATCAAATGTTTCACATCCTCAAACTCCTTGAAGATGTCTAAGTTGTCCTGGTGCAATTTGAGATGATTCTTCAAGCTGCATTTCTGCGTGAAAGTCTTCATGCAAACTTCACATTGGTATCTCTTATCATCCTCATGGAACCTCATGTGTTCTTTCAGAGTTCTTAATCGGAAAAATCTCTTCCCGCATACATCGCAGGCAAACGTTTCACTGCCCGTATGCCTCGATAAGTGATCCACTAAGCCGCGCTTGGAAAAGAACTTCGCGTTGCACTGGTCGCACAGAAAACTCTTCTGTTGCAAATGATGGTGTTTTATATGCCTGTTGAGTTCAAACTTTTTCTTGTATGTCTTATTGCATGCGTTGCAAGGGTAAATTATCGGTTTTTCGTTGTGCTCTTTAACTAGATGTTCGCTTCGGTCGTAGTAGCTGACGAATATTTGAGGACAGTGAGGGCATTTGTTACGCAACCATCCACCAGTGTGAACGCCTTTTTCGTGATTCCTCTTCTTGGTTAGGGACGTGTAAGTTTTATCGCAATAATCGCAAGGGAATATACCCTGAGCGTGCGTTTTCCCGTGTTTCCTCAATGCCGCTATAGTAATGTACCCAGCGCCGCATTTCTTGCAACAATAATTCCGGTAATGACTGCTCATGTGGTGGTAGAGGTTTTTGAAGGATATGTGGACTACGGAGCAAATGACGCACGTAAAATTCTGGCCATTCTCCAAACGAAAAGGTAGTATTATGTCTTTAATGTTCTTGTGTATGAATTTATTGTGGACCGCCACCAGATGGTCTTTGAGATCGCTCAAGTCTTTCATCTGCGTATCGCACATAGTACACCTTAAGTTAGTTATGTCCAGTTTTATAGGGTTGTAGCTGAGTTTATAGTCGATCATCGAGTTGAGTTTGTCTTTTTCCGATTGTTGTGCAGTGTGCGTTCGTAGTTCGTCGATGCTAGGGAAATACTTGGCGCAGTAGAGGCAGGAGAAACCACGGATCGTCTTATCTCTGAAAGGGCTAGCGTTGGAGTACTGTAAGATGGCGGTTAAGTTTACCCTGTGCTCTACGCGCTCTGGTGTTGCGCTTTCATCGCCTTTCTTTTTCTTTTTCCTGCGCTTGGGCGGTTCTCCGTCCGTTCCTATAACAAGAAACGAGCACATCTCATTATCTTGGTCCAGTCTACGTCTTCTTAGTTAACGTTAAGTCGTCTTCGTGTGGTATTCTTCTTTGATTAACGTGCTTATTATCAGGGATTGCAAATTTGAAACTCTTATTTTATTTTATCGAGTGGTTATAATTCATTTAAGTTGTTCATGAGAATAAAGTGTATAAAATTTTGTGTCGCTTTCTTCCGATAAGCGGTACAGTCCCGTAGCATGAGCACCATAATTTACATTATATCACGTTTTCCATCGTGTCTAACTGTCAAACTCCATAGTAATTTGACAATTGAGCATGATAAAACCGCGTTATATATCATATTGCAGTGCTTATGCTAGGGGGGGCAGGTTAGGTTTTATGACATATTAACAAAATTTTATTTTATGCGACAGCGTTAATATGTAACATTAGAGTAAATGCATTATAGTAAATCTATAATTTTAACTTCACAGTCGGATTGTCACAATTAGTGTCACTCTGGAACGTAAAGTGACAAGTGAACGTGAAGTCTTCTAATATCCGAACCGAAAGCAGTTTTAAGCAAAGGTGTAAACGGTAGTTCCTTGAACAACAATAGGAGGCGGCAAGTACAATATATGATGCTATTTAATTGCTGCAGTATTTTAAACTAAATTATTGTCTCGACTTGCTGATGTTGTCCTAATTTTTTTTTTTTAGAATATAATAATTATGAGATGGCGGCAGAATACCAGCGACAAGTCGAAACTTGACTGTCACATGCTGAGCCACATACCTTTTTCTTACAACTAAAATTTACTGTCATTCTATTTGTGTATTGTACCAATTGTATGTTGCAACAAATAAATAATTTATTATTATGATAAAGAATTATGCGAGAATTCACATCACTTTTATAAGCCGTTTAAACCAAAATGTATGAGAAAATTGGGTAAAAATACAATTTTTAAGTGCCAAACAGACAAAAGAAATAAGACCTAATAAGGAAAATATGTATTAGAGCAAAAACTTAACAGAAGGTTTATAAGTTTTTTCTTGATCAGTTGCGTTTTCTCTTGTGAGAACCACCACAGTCAGCACTCTCCTAGATTTGTATTCAAATATTCCCATTCATCCAGAACTTGGTTCGATTTGTTTTACGCTTTTTCTACATGAAAAAATTATATCACAATAACCTATTAAAGGTCACTTGGTATATTCCAACAATCATAAATCAGCATATTAGTTTGTCGCAGTAGTTGAGTTTACTGTCATCACATAGTGGTATTAAAGAATAGAGTCCTTGAGAGCGAAATAACAATTACATACTTTATATTTTTTCCTTTTCAGAGGACATATTACGCGACCTAGCTCCGGTGTATTCGTTGTTGAAGGTAGATTTAACGAAAGTATACATTATTCTTCAAAAGATTCTGCAGCACGAAGGCACAGAATCAATAACTTGTACGTAGTTTAGGTACTACATACGTATGAGAAAAAAAGATATTATTTTGGATATCACACAAAAAAGCATGCGATCGTAATCTAAATACCAAAACTTGAAAATTTATGCATAGAAGACGCAGAAGTCGATGTATAGTGAAAATTATGCTAAAAATATATCAGTCATAAAAAATGGGACCTAATATGCAGCCCAGGGAGACACCCATACTGAACAAGGACTTTACTAATACAAATCATAAGGTTAAACGGACTTGTATGAGTCGCAACGCTAAGTAAATAACACTTTCATTGTTTTAAAGAAAAAATAATTGTTTTCGTGTAATTCATTGGGTAAATTGAGGAGCTCCATAGAATCCAAAGCCTTATACAAGTCATAAATACCAAAGATGAGTAGGTCACTGGCTAGTAATTCGAGCGCCCGTCTGGGAAGTAGCATAGAAGATCGCAGGTAACTATTATATATGTCGTTTTGCAATGAGAAAAGTTTCTAAAGCGAGGTAGGGCGTAGCAGATATTAACATTACAGAAGACCACACCTATTGGTGGTATTGTTTTGATAAGCTAAGGTCTTAGGCCTTTACGTGGTAGGGGTTATTAGGCAACACGTAAGTAATACTCTGATATCAGTAGCGTCAATATTCTATGGTGGCTTACTATCAGGCGGGTCATATGTTTGTTTGTTTCCCACATCAGGAAAGTCAACTGCTTTCTCAACTGGATTCTTCATACACTTAACTTCAGGTAGAGAAGAGTAATTTGCTGGGTCTATATTTACGTTTAATTACGATTTCACTACCAACACTTTTCTATGCATAAATTTGCAAAGCACATTATATTTTTACACTATCTACATCAGTTGGTTACAGAATACCTTGACGGCGCAAAAACTATATCAAAATCACGAAATGATATCAGTTATATTAGCATCCATAATACATAAAGAAAATATTACTAGAAAAAATTCGAGTGGAATTTTTTCTTTAGATTTAAGCATCGAGCAGTTAAATGCTTAAAAAAATAATAAATATACATCCATAATACACATCTGCAACCCCAAAACAAAAAATCGCATTTACATTTAACTCTCATGCTTCGGCCGCGAATTGTATAGTTCCGAAGTCATGCATGCCGAAGCTTCGTACGCTTTGACCCTAAAAAAATATCGCGATAAGCCATGTGATCACATAAGCAGCGTCTATATTTTGTTTAAACTGTCGTGCGATAAATTTCCAGACGTTGAACTATGGACGACAACTATATTTATTTCTACATATGTGCTAACGATTATATAATGCATTTATTAAAATATTAAAGCTTCATAGTTGTGGAGTAATTCCAGCACCATTTCATCGCTAACTTAATTTTACTATAAAGATATCGTATAGATTTAGCCACCCGCACGCGTCTGAACTAATCGGGATGAACCGCTTTAATGAACAACGCTAGTCTGACCACGCAGCGCGTTTAGTTAGCACACACAAACCCTTTGATGCTTCACCCACACCTGCGCGACGAAGCCTTGGGCTCTGGTATTAATTTCGCAAGAAATTAGTGTTCCAAAGGACACGGTTCAAATTTGTATGGAGAGTGGTAGTCAGTCTCCGGTAGACTCCAAATTTTTATGACATGTGCACTTAATTGTAAATCGTTTGACGAAAAACTAGTTTTTTTTTATTCCCGGTCTTTTTTTAAATAATAATTGAGGAGCTGACGAACAAAACTGTATAATTACATAAAATTAAATTTTACAGGAGCTGTATAAAACTGAATAACATACCTACAGTGAGCTTTTGGCATGGTTTTTAATTTATAAATTTAGTAATTTTAACACTGTTTTAGGCGGTTTTGACCTCCGGACAGTAAAAAAAATGTAGTTTGACCAGATGAGTACCGTTTTGTTCGCCAGCTCATCAATTGTTATAATTTAAAATGCCTTAGTTACTGTTTCGTAATTGGCAAGCTTTTTTATGTAATGTTTGTAGCCAAAGCATCAAATATATTCTATTCAATAGGTAACTAAAGCAGTGATAATAATACTTTTCATCTCTCATGTTATCAGCAATTTTTTGGGTATTGAATTTCAAGAAAAATCAATCAAGAATTTATAATATGATTTCACTACATACTAAAGTATTAGCCCGCCGGCCCTGAAAATTTGTATAATTTATAGTAAATTTTTCAGATACCAGCCGCGCTGCCGTCGGTAAGTAGTATCTGTGAAGTTAGCCGTTTATGAGTACAAGTAGATGAAGTTAGTTGAATATTGTACATTGGTTATTTCAAATTAGCCCGCTTTTATTGAGACAACTTAGCGATCGCAGCGCCTCACTTATTTTGTCCATATTTCTGGGACCCTTTTTTCTACAGCGATCGTTGTCCTTCTCTCTAACCTCCATGCGCTAGACGATGGCTTGACTGGCGATAATTTGACACGCTAAACGAGGTTGTGGAATACGATAAATTTGTAAGTGCAGCTGAAAGAGCATACTTAATTCAAAATTTTAATTTTAGCGCACTACCAAAGCTTTTTCACGTAAGTGTGGGATACGCATTAGCGACCCGCAGCCCGAATGTTCGCTACGATAGCCGATAATGGCTGATCACACCTTCGCGTATCGTGTCATAGCACGAAGTTTTATGGCGATACACGCAAGTACGGCCCCAGCATTAGAACTACCTAATTTCGAACTATGGAGGTATTCTGTAACCAATCAGAAATCAGGTCAGGGGAAGTGTGCAAACCAGTCTTCTGACTTTCTCAGTCTATGAATATTTTTATCACATCTAAATTGATTTTTACAGACAACAAAATGATCTACTAAATCGTTCGTTACAATATTAAACCTAAATGCTATGTTAGTATATGTATATTATACATTGAAATTTAATTTAGTGGACTGAATTTCGGGTCCGAAATAAAAGGTTATTATTATTGTAGGCCAAAGTTCATAGTAACTATCCTATTAATTTGACCGGTGGACTCTGTAGTTTTTTTGTTCAATAAATTAGAATGCACTATTAGGCTATTTTAAAAGTTTTTGAAAACGTTCTTAATTACTAATTATTATTGTGACTCCATAAAAAGGAGCTACTTATAATAGATGTATATCAGTCAAAAAATGGTTTTTAAATATGCCGCAGAATCTTTTCTTTCGTGTCATTAAAACGTAAAACAGTACAAAGTATATACTATTGTAAGAAGAACCCTCTCTTACGTCAGCAACTACCCCACCACTTCGCCTATAAAAGCAAGGCGCTGGGGGTAGAACGCACCATTTGTCGCTCTGCGCTCGGACTGGACGGACGTGTGAATCATGAGCTTGTCGTAAGGTTACGTAAGCCATTTGAGTTTAGTGATAAAGTGTGCAGTGTTTTGTTTCGTGGATTGTGGACTGTAAGTTATTTTGTTGATTGTAATTTGAGTCAATTGTAATTATGAAGTAAAAATGGTTTTTTGTTGTAAACTGTTTTTTTTTAATTGAATTTCCACTTCTGAAGCTTACACTATTATATCCCTTCCGCAGGATGTTTACAAGCAGGTGACGTCATTTTAGTCTTAGCCAACCCTATGCGTTTTGGGCCACGTGTCAATGGAACAAAAAATATTTTTCTATTCCACGATTTTTAGTTATATTTTCAAATCTACTATTTGTCAGTATAGTGAAATCTCCCCCAATATTTATGTTTAAAATAAGTACTTTATTTTTCACACAGTCAAATAGTCTGTTGTAAGTAAAATAAATAAATAATATTTCCAACACTCACGCCAATTAGCCTAGCCCCAAAGTAAGCACTGTAAAGCTTGTTTTATGGAATACTAGGGTAAAGGACAGAATTCATATACTGTACGTATAAGTATATCTATTTAGTAATACATATTAAACATCCATGACTAGAGTACAAATGCTTGTATTCTCGGCTACGGAATTCGTCAACGTACACAATTTTCTTGAAATTTCAACGGAAATTTAAACACAGAAATCAATATATCTTTATTCAAATTGGATGTTTAATGCGATTCAAATAAGAATAGGAAAGCCAACGACCTCCATCTGTCAAATGTCGCTTGAAAAGTACGGTTTGCAAAAAAAAACTTGGTAACCTTTTTCAGCACACTGCTAATTCTAGAATAAAAACCACACATTTGTAAAAAAACAATAACAAATATTGAAAATTAATATTGGTTGATTGTTTTTTTCGTTTATTGAGCTTTGGCTATGAATAGTTGATAACCTAAGCCGTCAACTAAATGTCACTTTAAGTTGCGTTCAGAAACCCAATTTAAAACTTTCGTTTACCTAGCCTAGAGGATGTTCGTATGTGACCTAGTAATAGTGTATGATTATTCATAACTACCCCGGCGGTAATGCAGAGATGAGCGGAATTGAAGAGCTAGATTCTGATTTATGTTTTTTCGCAATCTTAGTAAATATTTTAATAAAAAAATCTGATGTTTTTTCTCACTTAATCTTTAGTTAGAAGTTTTATTAAAGAAAATCTTTTTTTTGCTCACTCTACTTATTTGGTTTGAATTGACAGCTATGACGTCAAAATATGGCGCCCAGTCGGTCCTATTCTTAGTTGAATCGCATTATACGAGTATAGTACAACTCTTTTAAATCGTCCAAACATATTTTTTTTCTACCTTCGTTATTGAAGAGGGTTTGCACACTATCCTGACCATGGTAGTAGTAATGGTAAAAACTTACGTTTAGAAGATTCTGCATTATCGTTCTCGCCTTTCAGTTTCGCCTTCTTGGTTCGCGCGGCTGTGGCCCTGGTGCGTTTTTTGCCTTTAACCTCCTCCGATTCAGTTTTCACGGGCACTTCAAATTCTGCCGAAGAAAATCGTGCTTAAAAAATACTTTCTTTTTTTAAGGTTTTCATTATTCTATTTTAAGGAGGTAATTGGGCCAGGGCGGATTTTCCACTCGAATTGGATTCGCTAAACGCTAACTATGACGCGGATGAAGCGCGGGCAGAAGTTGGTCCATAATAATATTATAAATGCGAAAGTATGTTAGTCACTCTGTTAAATCTGCACGCTTAAACCGCTGAATCGACTTGGATAAAATTTGGCATTTATATAGTTTTGAGTCCTGATAAAGGACGTAGGATGGTTTTTATCACAGAACAAATTAAGAGGTTAGAACGTTGATACTTTGTACAGGATTTCGCCTGCTCACCCCAATTACACTTCCATCTAATAGATAATAGCCAATCAAACAATCGATCCAATCAGCCCTAACACCCGCGAGAAACGACGCAATCAGAACCAAGTTTTGGTCAAGTTATGAGCATTTGCTCCCACATAACTGTGGCGCGCCTGCCCCGGCTCTTCTAGCCTGTGTTCTGTGGTTTTTGTCATAATGTTTTTTTTAGTTTCTGGTTTCCTCCCTGCTGAAATCTGATAGACAGTTAGTCCACATTCTTATCAACCTCGATTTGACTACTTAATGTCGGAGATCTCTCTCCTTTAAAAGAGGTCTAGAGACAGCATTGCCAGATTTTTTTTTGCCAACTCGGGATTTAGAAACTTTTTGAGTTAAAATGCGGGATTCTTTCGTCGAAAGCGGGACATAGTAAAAAAAACGTATACAATCAAAAGTTATTGAATGTTTATCTTCATTACGCGCCGGGCAGGCGGCCAATCCACACTTATCAGTGCCACTCTAGTTCAAATTATACTCTGATTAAAGACTAAAAACTGTTGTGTTATGTAAACACAACTTTTTTTATTGTTTTCCTATGTCGAAATCTCTCCCCTGCCCGTTCTACCCTGGCCATTTACAAAGTATGTTAATATGAATAAATAAACTTAAAGGGACTTTAATAACAATACACGTGTTAAATCAATAAATTCCAACATTTCTCTTGGCCGCATCTTCAATGAAACCAGAAACTTTTTTGTAGTACACCGGATTTACCTAAGGAACTTTACCAGGGGACCAATCGCCTAACGGAAATGCTGTGGAAAACGCTAACGCTTACGATTTTATTTTGTTATTTCTAGCCGCCTGAGGTATTCAAATGCCTCGCACTCTTTCTTTTTCTTTTGCATTAGTAATAAGAATATTAAAAAAAATGAGCGTGAGGTATTCGAAAACCCACTAAGTGGTTAATAATCCACCATTATTAGACACTAACATTCATAACGCGCCCGCGGCCAACTTCATGGTGTTACTATTGTGTTACAGTGATGCGCGCGCATCTCGAAATTTCACTCACATGATTTTTTCATAACGCGCCCGCGGCCAACTTCATGCTGTTACTTTTGGGTTACAGTGATGCGCGCGCATCTAAAAATTTCACTCTCATCATTTTTTCATAACGCGCCTAAAGAAGTATAACTTCAAAAATGATCGTCATGATGTGGAACATACGTGGCCTCCGGCTTCGTTAAAGGTTTTTTTACACCCTGTATAGTTATCAACCAGAGCAGTAGTCAATTTACCTGGACCGGAGAAGTCGTCTGAAAGGTTGTTGTCATTGTTATCTGAATGGTGGTCATCTTCATCTAACATGTTGACTTCCACTTTCACTATGTTATCTGCAAAGAATAAATATAGATATAATAAATTGCCAATCGCTTCATATCAGGTTACATACTCTTGAAACATTTGAGAAGAAGGATGATGAAATCACTTGATTGAAAATTTTTGTGTTACTTGATGAAGTTATTTCATAAAACACATTTCTTGTGTAATGATAATATATTCTATGCGGACCAGGCAGCAGACGGGACTCGAACCCGGGCGAATGCACTGACCACGTCATCTCTTCGCATTGTAGGTAACCCACAGTGCACTGCCTTGCAACTTAAGAAAGGCTAGAAAGAATTCGACATGGACATCAGTGTTTGTAGCATAATGGTCAGTGCATTCCGGATAGCGAAGGGTGCTGGTTCGAGTCCCGTCTGCTGCCTGGTCCACGTGGAATTTTTTCTAGTTATATTTTCTTTAAATTTAAACATTGAGCAGTTACATGCTTAAAAAAAAATATGGCATTTCTTATGTTTTCAGTCTGATACATCTATTATGTCGAGTTGGATTAGTATGTAAAGTGGTTAGCGTATTCGGATAATAATAATAATAATAATAAATATTTCCAACACTCACACCAATTAGCCTAGCCCCAAAGTAAGCACTATAAGGCTTGTGTTATGGGATACTAGGGTAACAGATAGAATACATATACTGTACATATATAAGTATATTTATATAGAAAACACATATTAAACATCCATGACTGGAGTACAAAAGCTCGTATTCATCACACAAACATCTGCCCCCACCGGGATTTGAACCCAGGACCTCCCGAGTCGGTGACACCATGAAACCCGGCGTACAAACCACTCGGCCACGGAGGTCGTCATAATTATTATTACGGATAGGTGGCCAATAATTAATTTTGCTCTGGGATTTGGAAGAAACATTGAGCGATCGGTCCAAGCTGTATTTGCAGTTATTAGCACAAACTAATTCGCATTGGAAGATTAGGTCACATTCCATTGATAGGGAAGAACTGCGCAGGAACACTAGCGGCCTAAATTTATACAGTATCAATAAACTGGATATTGTATGAAAAGATTGTGATTTTGGTGTTTTCATACTTTTAAACATGTTATCATTGATTCTCTTCTTGAACTGCTCTTCAGTGATCTGGACTTGCTTCTTGAAGTTGGCAGCGCTACGTAGTTGCGTGATGCAGACCTCGCAAATGCCACCATCATGACTCTCTGCGTTAACCAACTGCAACAATATGATCATATTTAACAAATAAATGACAACAGACATAACGCTGATTGGCAAACAGCAATAAGGTACAATTCCGCAAAGGGCTGCAGGCGACACTGAGGCTAGCGCCTGTGGCTGACCGTGCATTATATGTATTGTGCAGCCGCGGTATGTCGCCGCACTCGGAATCGCTTTCATAGAGATTCATAGAAACTAGTAGTGTCGCCGCAGGCGCTAGCCGCAGTGTCGCCGCAGGCGCTAGCCGCAGTGTCGCCTGCAGCCCATTGAGAAATTGTACTTATAATGTGAATAAAAACACTTTCCTAATAACAATAAGAATCAACTTCACAAAAACACACACACTAAAATAAAAGGTAATAGAGGATAAGTAATAGAGATGGGCCGACAAGCCGCCGACAGGTCGGGAAAGACGACTATTCGGCATCGTTTATAGTCGGCGATTAGTCGGCGACTATTCAGCAAAACATGCCGATTATAATCGGCACATGTATAATAATGAAATAATACTAGAAACTAATGTTTGTTTTGAATATTTAAACAGTACCTAGAGTATGTACCTATTTAAAGTTACCTACGTCTTAAATTATTAAAAAAAATAAAAAAACCTTAGAGGAAAGGTTTTGGGAGACTCGTGTAGTGCGTGAGCAAGCTGAGTAGTGACGAAATATTCTGAACATCTTCCTAATATAGGTATTAGAATGATCGGCATTGCAGAATATTCGGCCGACTAGTCGGCAATGCGAAAACCGATTAGTCCGCTAGTCGATTAGTCGGCAAATACTATAGTCGGCCCATCTCTAATAAGTAATATTAAAGTTTTTAATATTTATGTGCTGTAATAATAATCATACATCATTTGAAAATTGAAAATACAAAGAGTTGAAGTTGTTAGCAATCAATAGATTAACTGTGTGGGTGCCTGGTCTATTGTGTAGTAGCGAGAAAAGCTCCGAGCAGTTTCCAGGACTTGTGACCCAGGCTGTAGGTTTATGAAGGCCCCCCTTTGAGATGCTCATCAATGGTGGGCGTTCACTGCCAGAGTTGTCCACTCTACCTAGCCAAATTTGATAGGAACCTGTTACTGCAGCCTTAATGACTCGTTCCAAAATTTAACTTACTAGAATTCTCTATAGGCCTAGGTCTTTTAGACGGTTATAGAGAGATGTTGCTGGTGAGGTATCGCTCCTACTTCTACTGCATATAAATTAACTAGATAGGCATTTTTAGTTAGTTCATTGGTTAGATCGTAATACTCATTCAATTTTACTGTGTGGTCTTTTGGAATATTAGTTTCCCACAGTACACTAAGCTCTATTAATACTATACAGGTGGTCCAATTAGTGACGTCAAATTTTTTTTTAGATTCCTCGCACCTAGGGGTATCTGAAAAATTTAATTATTTCTGCCAATGAGGTTTCAAAAATTCATATCTTTTTTCATAGTAAGTATGTTGCAGTCTTCTTTTTGTGATATAATTGTCTTGAATGTTGTTTTAATAAAAAAAATAACTCATGAAATTACTTAAAGTTACTCAAAAAAGGCTTGAAAGTTAGAACTTTAGTTTTTAGTAGGATTTACTCAAACATCAACTTCAATTTAAAAATACAAAAAGGAGTTTCTATAGCTTCTGGCTATAATTAAAAACTCCGCATGCTTCTATACTACCAATTATCATAAAAAAAATGTACTTAATCAGACTATTTTTGTTGTTGTAATTGGCCTTTGAAGGCGGATAGGCTAAAAATCATTGAAACTCCTTTAAAGCATTAAAAATTATTTTATCTACTTTTTATCATTGCTAGGGTAGATGAAACTTAAAAATGTAATTTTAAATTAAGTTTAATTGAAACTCCTGTAAAATAACTTTAGCATGTGAAATTTTATAATAATTTAAAACATCCCACTAAAAACTAAAGTTCCAACTTTCAAGCCTTTTTTGAGTAATTTTAAGTAATTTCAGGAAGCTGAGTTATTATTTTTATTAAAACAACATTCAAGACAATTATATCACAAAAAAAAGACTGCAAAATACTTACTATGAAAAAAGATATGAATTTTTGAAACCTCGCTGGCAGAAATAATTAAAAATACACAAAAAATATGATAACTCCATACTAAGAAAATTCACGGAACATACAATATACAATCGGATTCACTAATCATACCACCCTGTATGTTTGAGTGCCTAGAAAAAAGGAAAATGTCCAGCCTGGATGCTGAAACACCAATATTCTCTGGTACTTTTTAGTGCTTTTGATACGTATCCATTAAAATAGTCCAGTCAGGTGCAGCACCTAGGGTTGAGAAAGGCTTGCTTTTTGAGTTAACCTTTGACCCTTCCTTTATTAAAGTTATTTTTTTTATTTGTGGTTAATCCTTATTGGGCTCTAGTCACTGCAAGACTTGCTGCTTTAAGTATGACTTCCAATGTGGCGTTCTTTCTTATCATGGTGACGTGAGTATTGACACCTATCAAGGAGCACCTTGCAACCTACCAATATGTGCCTAGCAGTACCTATTGCCTCACCGCAAGTATAGCATGATTTTTCAAAGGCTTTCCCCCATCTTACTCTGGTCTGGGAAGGTCATTTGGAACGCATTGAGATAGAATTTTAGTAGAACAGGAGACCAATCATGTAGTTAAGGGCACTTCAGAGCTAGTGGAATGCAGAACTCGTCTATGGTGAACCACTCAGTTTGCATTTCTGAATTCATTGTGTGTACTTTTTATTTTATATTATCATTATTTATTTTCGAAACCTGCCTGCAGTGTTTGTGTTTTGCAACTTTATATATAAATTGTAGTTTATACAAAGTCCATGTTTTAATCAGGATTTTAAATATCTTAATGAAAATATCCCTACCCAGGATACAGTCCAGAAATCTGCTTTCGGTTCACTTTTTGTCTACCTATGTAGCATTGATATTATAAGTACACCTACAGTATATACATATGTCGTAACGAAATTATTATAACGTCTGTATTTATCTAACATTAACATCCAAAGTTTTATAAGGTGGAGAATGTTAACGCAGCTGCGGCGATTATTAAGCGGCAATTTTAAAAATGCAATTCCATTACAATGGTTATAGATGAAAAACAAATGTTCAACATACATTGACGTTCCATTGGTAGCCATTACGATAGTCCTTCCCAAATTGTGGCTAATGGAAAACTCATATATGAAATAATATTCACGTTTCCATTGTTTACGTATACACAACATTGATTCTAAGGCTCTATAAAAGGTTTACTCACATTGATATCGAAGCATTCCCGTAGCATTTCAGCGTAAATCTCTTCTTCACCCATCCAAACATATTTGGAAGAAATGTCTCTAAAAGAGCCTTCTGAAGCGCAACACCGGCACATCCCATTATTCAATGTACCCGCCATTGTGTTCACTATCACAATTTTTTCAACATCACTAATTAAAAATATTTACGCCTTCTGTACAAATTTCTTTTGTTGGAACGACGCTAGACACTTCGCTGTAAAGCATCCACCGCCATTTTGTAAGAACCACGGATGGAGGCAGTGTGACCAGAATAAATTTTATGAAAATACCGAAGCACCTCAAAAAATACTGAAATTACCAAGTCGGTTCAGTTTTTTTATAATTATATTTTACAGTAGGGTTGCCAACCCTACTGTAAAATATAATCATTATTCAAAATTCACGTGATTGGAAATGACAGATGGTAATGTCAGAGTGTATTTCTGGAGGTACGCGGTTCTGGTAGAAACTAATGCACGAAACGACCATAGAACTGACTAGACTTTATTGCTCAGAGCCATAGAACGACCAAGTTGCGATAACTAGCTGTCAAACAACTATTATTCCAAGGTTTGGAAAGGCCATTGGGTAAAAAGTTACACTCAGAGCGAAGTTCTGAACGCAGCTCAGACAAAAAACGATCGAGCGGGGTTAGCGTCGCTAGAAACATGTTAACTTCTCGTGTCATGGCACGCCAGAAGCACATTGGTTTCACAACATTTACTATGGTTAGAGATTTACGATTGTTATTTACATATCGTGTCGTGTCGATGCTCTAACCTCTCTCTCTCTCTAACTCATAATAAATGTATGAAACCAATGCGTCACGACATGCCACGACATCGACTCGTTAATATGTTCTGGCTTCATTTTAATTGTTCTTTAATTCGTTCATAGTTATATATTGCGTTCATAGTTATGTGTTACAACCTTCTCAGTAATTGAATAATAAGTGAAATCTTTAAATTACACGCTATTCCGGTCAAGTGGACATGAGAACTTTATTTTGAGTGTTGACTAGGTACATCAAAAAAGCTAATCGAGAAAGAACACTGTAAAAACATTAGAATTTGTCACACCCACATTGAAAAAAACAAACATTAATAAAACTGAACGCTAAGCTGTTTGGGCATTGTTCCCTTTGCCATTCCTGAAAAAGGGAACGAAAAAACAAATAAACGATAAAAAACAGGGCTGTATGAACTCAGAATCCTTTGCCCGTCCCAAGAGGGACAAAATGACCAAAAAAAAAAACGTTACGATCTGTCAACTGTCAGGGTTGCTATTGCTATTCTCTCGGCAGTGTGACCAGATTCAGTATTTTAATACTTTTTCAGTATATTTCATCGATTTTTCCGAACATCAGTATATTTTCAGGTATATTGCAGTCTGTCAGTATTTTTGGGTATATTTTGGTAGAAGTTATAGCAACACCATAGTGAGTGATCGTCTTTGCGACAATGTTTGCGGAATTCCCCGGAACGCGAACATTGGGGACTTCCCCGGATTTAGTTTACCGATACTTATACATGTTATCTATGTGTAAGTTACAGGTATGACAAGAAAGACGGCCGTTGTCGGCGTTGTAGTATTGTAATACTACATATACAATTATCAATCAATACATAGTATTAATCGGACTTGCAGAATGTATGTTCGCCTAAAACTTTACAACTGCTGGACCGATTTTAATGCGGTTTGCACTATTGTATTAGATAGAGCGTGAAGAAATGAAGGAGGTTGTGTAAATTTTAAAAGGATGTTAAAATATAACTCTAATATTTATTGTGAGTACGTATGAATAAAGAAAATGTGTTAAGAAAATCAGTATTTTTATTGGTATATCTGTCCTATGTAAGTCGGTATATTTCAGTATTTTTTTGAGGTGCCTCGGTATTTTCGTAAAATTTAATCTGGTCACACTGTCTCTCGGTTGGTTTTGTGTTTTAATTTCCGAAGAATTTCCAAAGAAATATTGTAATATAAGTGGTAAAAACACACATAATGTCTCTAGATATGTCGTGTCAGTGTTGCTTATTGCGGCCACCAGACAAAGATTTGAAATCCACTTATAGAATGCTTGGAAAAACAGAAGTTTATGCTGATATGCTGAAGGAATGTTTTGAGATACATGTAAGGCATTCTGTAATTATTTATCTAGTTTATTTATGTTTCATCGGTTCTTACGTTCGTGCGACTGCTTTTGAACGCATTTTATCAACATTATAATGTAGAATATTATACAAATTCCATAAAACAATTTGAGAAAAACTTCATAGAACTTTCAAGTAGAGAATTTAGCAGTTAACTAACTAACTATTTATAAACTAAAATTGTGTATGATAGAATTCCTTAATAAACGACTGAAAAGTTTCTAGGTGTACCAGTAAGTCTGTTTTTTAATGTTATTCTTAATTCTTTTCTTTGATATTTGTTTTACATTTAGCAGTTAACTAAATGTCCTTGTTACTTTACTTATGTCTTTTATATAGCATATAAGCACATTCACACTACCGTTAATACTCAATGCTGAGAGCACTGGGACTGGAGCACTACTTGAGATTTTGTTATAATTTGATGATATAATCATTATTTTCCTGCCCCTAGCATGAACAACGTAATATGATATTTAGCTCATTTTTAATAAAAAAAACGCCTTTTATTTACCATATTTGAACTATCTTACACAATTTGTTAATCTTATACACACTAGCGGCCCGCCCTCGCTTTGCTTCGGTGTAGAGCTGAAGTGTAGGATTCAGTTTTTGTTCTCAGGCTTGTATTGTACACAGTGACATTCATCTATGATTCTTCTTATACCTGCATGCAAAGTCTCAGCCCGATCAGTTTAAAATTGACAAAGTTTCATATAAACTTTCATTCCCTATTTTATCCCCTTGGGGGTAGAATTGATCAAAATCCTTTCTTAGCAGATGCCTACGTCATAACATATCTACCTGCATGCCAAATTTCAGCCCGATCCGTCCAGTGGTTTGGGCTGTGCGTTTATAGATCACTATGTCAGTCAGTCACCTTTGAGTTTTATATGTATAGATATTTGAACTATCTTACACAATTTGTTAATCTTATACACTAATAATTATGGTCTCCTGAAAGGGTGAAAGCCTCCTGCATTTCCTCCCATGCGTCCCTGTTGCTGGCTTTCTTGGTCCAGTTCTGACCGGCTACGCTGACTACGTCATCTACCCATTGTTTGTATGGTCTGCCAACCTTCTGTTTTCCTGTGGGTTCTGTCCACTTTGCCGCTCTTATAGAACAACATCATCATCCACCATGTCGCTCATATAGAGACGGCAGACATGTCCAGCTAAGTGTCACTTTAGTTTTAGAGCATGTGTGAGAGCGATCAGTCAGTTTGGTTTTAGCTCTTATGGCGGTACTCTTTATTTTTTGGACCTTCCTATTTTTTAGGATACTTCGCTTCATTGTTCTTTCTGTGGTAGTGATTTTGCATTTTACCTTTTTAGAGAATACCCAGGACTGGCATCTATATAGTAGGCTTGGTAGCAGGTGTCCATCACTACTATACCCTTAGTACGAGTTTTACAATTACGAAAACTATGATAGTTTTCATGAGCTCGCAAGTACTGATATTATTGTTTTTGTTTCAATATAAATAAGCAGTGTTTAAATTCTATCATTAAGTAATTTGCGTCTTCTTAGATTTTAGGTATATTGGTTACTTTTCGCCAAAATGGACATAGAAACATAATTTACAATTACGAAAACTATGATAGTTTTCGTGAGCTCAAACTCGTACTAAGGGTACTTAAGAATTTAGAAAAATCGTAATATTATCGTTTATATACATGATGCTTATACTTTTAATTCAATATAATTTGAAGATCTTAACATGTGGGTCATTTTATAAATCCATAATTAAAGAAAAACCTTACTTAAAAATGTATCATCAGATATAATGTATACACATCACATCACATATTAAGTATGATAAAACTGATCAAGTGCCTACTTGGATAAAAGGTATATTACCCTAGCGTAACAATTTCATAAGTCCATATCCTAAGGTATATAGTATTTTGTTGCTAATTTGTTGCTATTTTGTGCCGCAAGAATTGATTTTGTTGCTCCATGATTTCTCCGAAAAACGCCTGTTACGCTAGCGAAACCACAGCGATAACTCGGAGGCAAAAGCAGTTAGAGAGACCAGATGAACGGCATATTTTGTTGCTATTTTGTTGCTGTAAGATAAGCTGGTTAGATATGGAAAAATTACCCCCCTTCATGGGGGGCTAACTACCCTTATTCTTAGATATTTCAGATTTTTCGTATCTCGTGAACTAAAGCAGAACTAGCGGCACGAGACAAACGGCGTATTTTGTTGCTGTAAGATAAGCTGGTTAGATATGGAAAAATTCCCCCCCTTCATGGGGGGCTAACTACCCTTATTCTTAGATATTTCAGATTTTTCGTATCTTGTGAACTAAAGCAGCTAGCGGCACGAGACAAACACCGTATTTTGTTGCTATAAGGTAGGCATGCTGCGTACATCATAATCACAACCCTTATCGGGGTATGACCAACCCCCGACCTCAAGACACCAGATAATTCGTATCTCGTGAGCTAAAGCAGCTAGCGACCCGAGACCAACGGCGTATTTTGTGTCTGTAAGATAAGCTGGTTAGATGTGAAAAAATATCATCCCTTCATGAGAGGCTAACTACCCTTATTCTTACATATCTCAGATATTTCGTATCTCGTGAGTTAAAGCAGCTAGCGACCCGAGACCAACGGCGTATTTTGTTGCTATTTTGTAGCTATAAGATAGGCATGCTGCGTACATCATAATCACAACCCTTATCGGGGTATGACCAACCCCCGATCCCAAGACACCAGATATTTCGTATCTCGTGAACTAAAGCAGCTAGCGGCACGAGACAAACGGCGTATTTTGTTGCTGTAAGATAAGCTGGTTAGATATGAAAAAATATCAGCCCTTCATGAGAGGCTAACTACCCTTATTCTTACATATCTCAGATATTTCGTATCTCGTGAGCTAAAGCAGCTAGCGACCCGAGACCAACAGCGTATTTTGTTGCTATTTTGTAGCTATAAGATAGGCATGCTGCGTACATCATAATCACAACCCTTATCGGGGTATGACCAACCCCCGACCCCAAGACACCAGATATTTCGTATCTCGTGAGCTAAAGCAGCTAGCGACCCAAGACCAACGGCGTATTTTGTTGCTATTTTGTAGCTATAAGATAGGCATGCTGCGTACATCATAATCACAACCCTTATCGGGGTATGACCAACCCCCGACCTCAAGACACCAGATAATTCGTATCTCGTGAGCTAAAGCAGCTAGCGACCCGATCCCAACGGCGTATTTTGTTGCTATTAGATAGGCATGCTGCGACCATCATAATCACAACCCTTATCGGGGTATGATCAACCCCCGACCCCGAAGACACCAGATATTTCGTATCTCGTGAGCTAAAGCAGCTAGCGACCCGAGACCAACGGCGTATTTTGTTGCTTTAAGATAGGCATGCTGCGTACATCATAATCACAACCCTTATCGGGGAGCTAAAGCAGCTAGCGACCCGAGACCAACGGCGTATTTTGTTGCTATTTTGTAGCTATAAGATAGGCATGCTGCGTACATCACAATCACAACCCTTATCGGGGTATGACCAACCCCTGATACGCCGTTGGTCTCGGGTCGCTAGCTGCTTTAGCTCACGAGATACGAAATATCTGGTGTCTTCGGGGTCGGGGGTTGATCATACCCCGATAAGGGTTGTGATTATGATGGTCGCAGCATGCCTATCTAATAGCAACAAAATACGCCGTTGGGATCGGGTCGCTAGCTGCTTTAGCTCACGAGATACGAATTATCTGGTGTCTTGAGGTCGGGGGTTGGTCATACCCCGATAAGGGTTGTGATTATGATGTACGCAGCATGCCTACCTTATAGCAACAAAATACGGCGTTTGTCTCGTGCCGCTAGCTGCTTTAGTTCACAAGATACGAAAAATCTGAAATATCTAAGAATTAGGGTAGTTAGCCCCCCATGAAGGGGGGGAATTTTTCCATATCTAACCAGCTTATCTTACAGCAACAAAATAGCAACAAAATACGCCGTTTGTCTCGTGCCGCTAGCTGCTTTAGTTCACGAGATACGAAAAATCTGAAATATCTAAGAATAAGGGTAGTTAGCCCCCCATGAAGGGGGGAATTTTTCCATATCTAACCAGCTTATCTTACAGCAACAAAATAGCAACAAAATACGCCGTTTGTCTCGTGCCGCTAGCTGCTTTAGTTCACAAGATACGAAAAATCTGAAATATCTAAGAATAAGGGTAGTTAGCCCCCCATGAAGGGGGGTAATTTTTCCATATCTAACCAGCTTATCTTACAGCAACAAAATAGCAACAAAATATGCCGTTCATCTGGTCTCTCTAACTGCTTTTGCCTCCGAGTTATCGCTGTGGTTTCGCTAGCGTAATATTACGCTAGCGTAACAGGCGTTTTTCGGAGAAATCATGGAGCAACAAAAGCAATTCTTGCGGCACAAAATAGCAACAAATTAGCAACAAAATACTATATACCTTAGGATATGGACTTATGAAATTGTTACGCTAGGGTAATATACCTTTGGATAAATCAGTACTGATTTTAACTGTGCAATTATTATCAAAGGAAGATTATTTTTAGTTTGTTTAAGTTTTTATTAAACAGATCTTTAAAACGTTAGCTGTATTTTATTGAAAAATCAAAAAAATCCTATGATTTCAAGAGATTTGCAAAATGAGAAGAGTCAAAAAATCCTGAAATCTCAAGACAAATCCTGAGATATGGTAACCCTACCCGCAAGCCTGAGGTCTGCAGGATAAAAATACCGAAGCAAAAGTGCCAAAGTGCATGCTGCTGGGCTGTGAGAGTATTCAAAGTTTTAGTTCCGAAAACTTCAAGGAATTTAAAACAGTTTGCTCAGCAGATAGGTAATCACATTACATTTTTATGAGGAGACTTTTTAAATTTACAATTACCGAAAAAAAAAGAATTGTTTCTGATTACCGAATAAACATTTAGACGCGATACTGCGCGTGTCTGTGACTAAAATGAAAGCAGAAGTTAAAAAACAGGCAAGTCAATTGCAGCTGCAAAAATCTCACTAGTTCTTACTTTTATGTTAGTATAGTAATTCCACTACTGGACATAGGCCTTCCTTTATGTCCGTATGGATGTGGAATTACCTCCCCAAAGATTGTGGCCATCTTTCGTGATGATAATAATTTAAATAGACATGATTGTATGAATATATGACTACAAACGTAGATATGCGTTTTATTTCAAATATTAAAATAAAATGTATGAATGAAACACGTGCGGCCCACAATGCTACTCTGGCAACATGTTGGCCCTTCTACAGCAAAAGGTTACCGACTCCTGGTGTATAATACAAGCCTTTCAACAAAAACTATAGTCTACACTACAACTACACTGAAGCGAAGCAAGGGTAGGCCACTAGTTTTATATAAAACTAGCTGATCCAGCGAACTTCGTACCGCCATAAAAAAAAAAATTAAAAAAACATTGTCCAGTGGACAAAATTGTGAATCTAAACCATTCTCAGATCCCCTTGAAGACACACAAAAAATTTCATCAAAATCGGTCCAGTAGTTTAAGAGAAGTTCAGTGACATACACACTCACAGAAGAATTATATATATAAAGATTTTGTTGATAATGAATTTTTTATGACTTTGGAAAATCAACTGTTATATACTAGCCCCTGCAGCATGAGTTCTATCGCATCTATCGTCAAACTAACGGTAATTTGAAAATTGAGCATGATAATAATGAGCTATACCGGTTCCGGTCAACGTCAAGTTACTCTCGTCTGAGAATAAAGCTCCTATCTGCTTGGATAAAAAAAACAGAGTCATCGGCCTAAAGATGAATAAAAGTCAAACAAATATCTGACCAATAGTTACAAGAAACGAGTACTTGCGAGCTCACGAAAACTATCATAGTTTTCGTGAGCTCGCAAGTTGACGTTAGTTTGACGATAGATGCGATAGAACTCATGCTGCAGGGATTAGTATATAACAGTTGATTTTCCCAAGTCATAAAAGATTCATTATCAACAAAATTTTATGTAAAACTAGTGGCCTACCCTTGCTTCGCTTCAGTGTAGAGTTGTAGTGTAGACTGTAGTTTTTGTTGAAAGGCTTGTATTATACACCAGGAGTCGGTAACCTTTTGCTGTAGAAGGGCCAACATGTTGCCAGAGTAGCATTGTGGGCCGCACGTGTTTCATTCATACATTTTATTTTAATATTTGAAATAAAACGCATATCTACGTTTGTAGTCATATATTCATACAATCATGTCTATTTAAATTATTATCATCACGAAAGATGGCCACAATCTTTGGGGAGGTAATTCCACATCCATACGGACATAAAGGAAGGCCTATGTCCAGTAGTGGAATTACTATACTAACATAAAAGTAAGAACTAGTGAGATTTTTGCGGCTGCAATTGACTTGCCAGTTTTTTAACTTCTGCTTTCATTTTAGTCACAGACACGCGCAGTATCGCGTCTAAATGTTTATTCGGTAATCGGAAAAACTTCTTTTTTTCGGTAATTGAAAATTTAAAAAGTCTCCTCATAAAAAATGTAGTACCAAATATAGTGATTACCTATCTGCTGAGCAAACTGTTTTAAATTCCTTGAAGTTTTCGGAACTAAAACTTTGAATACTCTCACAGCCCAGCAGCATGCACTTTGGCACTTTTGCTTCGGTATTTTTATCCTGCAGACCTCAGGCTTGCGGGTAGGGTTACCATATCTCAGGATTTGTCCTGACATTTCAGGATTTTTTGACTCTTCTCATTTTGGAAATCTCTTGAAATCTTAGGATTTTTTTGATTTTTCAATAAAATACAGCTAACGTTTTAAAGATCTGTTTAATAAAAACTTAAACAAACTAAAAATAATCTTCCTTTGATAATAATTGCACAGTTAAAATCAGTACTGATTTATCCAAGTAGGCACTTGATCAGTTTTATCATACTTAATATGTGATGTGATGTGTATACATTATATCTGATGATACATTTTTAAGTAAGGTTTTTCTTTAATTATGGATTTATAAAATGACCCACATGTTAAGCTCTTCAAATTATATTGAATTAAAAGTATAAGCATCATGTATATAAACGATAATATTACGACTTTTCTATATTCTTAAGTACGTTTGAGAGAAAATTCTTAAACTGTAGAAATCTCAGGATTTTTCAATGGAAATCAAGCCTTTTCTCCGGACTTTTGATTTTTTCATCTGGTCACCCTATTTGCGAGCCGCACTGTGATTGTCCGCGGCCCGCAAGCCGCGCGGACCCTGCCGGAAACCGACTATCACTTTTGAACCATCTTCTTTATGTCAGATATCAATGATCATCACTATTTATGCAGATATCAGCCACTGAGGGTGACGGAGGCATATGCGAGATCTGCATAACTCGCCTGCGAGACGCTTGCGACTTCAAGAGCCAAGTACAGACATGTCAATTGGCGTTGCAAGACAAGAGCTCACTGATAAAAGGTAACCTTTCTTCTATTTTTTTACTACGAGCGTTTGCGAAACTCGACATCCATATACCGGAGTCACTCCAGCAAGCCCCCAACTCCGTCTGGAACGCCCCCAGCGCCTTTACATTGGTGATTGCTCTCTTGGAGGTTTCCTGGTGAGCTGAGGTATTTCACCCCTACTCCGTTGCATTCCAGCAGAACGTGAGTAGCTGTTTCCTCTGCCTCCGTACATCCTCTGCATACTTAGGGTACCTAACAAACGTACCTTTACTTTTAAAGAAAATTTTAAGAAAAAAAAATTTAAGGGAACCAGGCAGCAGACGGGACTCGAATCCGCACCCTTCGCTATATAGCCCTGATGGCCGTGTTGAATTTTCTCTATCAAGCTCCTTGTCAACACGATACGGTTATATCACGTGTTCCCTCCCTCTTACAACCTGGGTTCCTTTAAAAGAGGCGTGAAGCAGCAACATGCAGGCTGGTAGGGTGAGGATGGCTGGTGAGGCAGGTAGAACTGCTGTATCAGCTATCTTCGCGTCTGGACTTCACCTTCACTTAACATCAGGTGGGGTGGAGTCATTTGTCGGACCTATCTATATAAAAAAAATAAGAATTCACATTTTTGACAGATCTTGCTAGATCTGTATCTTAAGTATGAAATTAAAAATGCTGCTCAAGTTATTACTTACGCGAAAGTTATGCCTATTACTTGTTTATAAATACGACAAAGCCGCGAATACGTGATAAGTAACATGAACACAATTTCATGATTTTCGTATGTAATTTACACCATTTTGGATGTAGGGTTTTGCTTCTTTTCCAGACGAATCCAAGTTGAAGGTGAAGGAGGAAATGGACCTAGAAGACGGCAATGACAACGACATATATTTCATGGGTAAGCAGTATAGTATTATCAGATTTAAACCTATGGCGCAGGTGGATAGTGCATTCGCCTGCGATCGTGGAAGTTATGCGACTTTTTTTTTTAGTTTATTCTGGCATTGAATACTAAGTCCTTTAGCCGATATGCTACTTTCGAAATAGGCTGTTAGACAGTAAAAAAAAGAAAAGTACCAATTGTTGGAATTTGTATTCAATAAGAATTTATTTAGCGATTTTCCTATTCTGAGAGAACAAATAATTAAAAACTTTTCGAAAAAATCATTAAATAGAATTGATATTTCTGTTCTATGGTCACCTGAGATTGGCGTAGACTATATATGACGTCACATGTTAGTAAAATTTCATTTCATTTTATCTTTTTTTTATTGTGTTGTTTATCGGTCGTGGTGAATTTTAATGTAAAAAGATGCGCCGTACAGCTGTATTGATGGTCTTGAAGTCGCTCAGTCGAGTCCTCAATATTATTAACGACATTAAAATTTTCATGTCGACCGCTAATAAAAGATAATTTTCGTTTAACAAACACATATTGTCCCATATCGTTAATAAAAATAATGAAGAGTAGAGGACCAAGCAGAGATCCCTGTGGGACACCAGGTGGAATGTATGACTAAGAAGAAATATAATCGTATAGTACAACAGCCTGAGACCTTTTGGAGATATACGATGAGAATAATCTCTTTTAAAATTGCTTTTAAAGTACCCTCAAAAGCACCTCGCAAAAATACTTATTTTTTATTACTTTCTAGAAGCCGTTTAGTACTCCTTCTGTTTGCATGAACTATAGACAAAACAGTTTTCTTATTAGAGCATGTTCGGCCCTCAGTAAAGCTGACACCAGCATAGATATCTTCTTTAATAGTATCACTATAAACAAGAGTTTGTTCCAGCTGATTAATTAGTCATTATGTAAAGTACTTATTGTAATATTCGATATTTTCTCTCACTACTAACATTTCATGTAAAACTGTTATAACTATGATATGGTTGACGCTTCTGTGTTTTTGTTTAGTATTTTAATCAATACAGATTTCTATATGTGGTATCTTGTCAATAGCTTTAGTAATGTTTTTTTGCTGTTATTTTTATTTTCATAAGTTGTTAGCTGCCCTAAGATAATAAATAAATAAACTTGAAAATCGCATTTTTGATTTAGTTTTTGATGTGTAACATCTTTCCTCTCGCTTTCCTGCAATTTGTGGGAGTGATTACGTGAAATGGGACGGAAGTGTGTAACAGGAAGTCGAAAAGCGCGCGCTATTTGATTTGATTTCAGAACATAATTTTCAAATGTCTTTTTCCTTTTGTAGTAGGTTTTATTCCTTTTTTACTAATATAAGGTGAGGTTTCAAATGTTACACATCATACGCGACTACTGTAAGACTGCTCTACAGAATGATGAATATCCCCTTTTTATAGACTCTGTAAACATTAGTAATTAACGTGAGATCATTTTCTAAAACTGGTCAAATACCTTACTGGTGCCAATACTTTACGCCCAAGTAATTTTGCAGCTGTCAAAGAAGAGATGTCTGACTACGAGGTTGACAAAGACGATTGCGATCAGCTGGTGGAAATGCTAGGCTGCAACGATGTGACCGTTAAAAAGAAGTCCACGGTCAAGAAGAAGAGTGGGAAGAAGAGACCGCTTGTTATAGAGAAGAGTTCCACAGGTCAGTATAATGAGAGATATTAACTAAAATACTAATATGGTATTAGTATCACATGAGTGTTTTAATACCTAATTATGAACTTTATCTACAACCATGATATGAATCCTCTATGAAAAAAGTTTCTGAAACTAACTGAAACGCTAAGTACTTACTCGATGCCTTGGATAGGTTGCAGCGGCGCGCTGCCCGCATCATTGGCGATGAAGAGGTAACTAACAAACTCGAGTCTCGACAATAGAGTATTTGACAGTATTAAAAATAAAGAGCCAATTGTTAGCATCTGTGTTTAGAATGAATATTGGCAGTGGTTTATACTATTTTTTCAAAAAAATATTCATAATTTTACTAAAGACCCACGAAAAAGATAATAGTTTTCTTATCTATTGTCACGTGACCCAAAACGCTTGGGATTGGCGGAGCCTAAAATGACTTCACACGCAAGTAAACTTCCGGTTAAAGTGACATTGCATTGTATCGCTTGACGTTTAAATAACAGTCTTGCGTCGTCACACACTAGTAAGACGCCATATTGTCCGGAAAAACGCTTTCGCGGCAACTTGAAAATGGAGTTTTTGATTTGGTTATTTTTACTGAAATACACAGATAACAGAATGATGAATATCCACTTTTTACGGACTCCATAAATTAGTCAATAACGTGAGATCGTTTTCTAAAACTTATCAAATAGCCTATTACACCGCGATGTGACGCGACCGCGACTATACCACGGCGAGTGTTCTGAGGAGTTATTCTCCCTTATCCATCTATCATCTTTTCTTCAGAGGACCACGCGCGCTGGCCTACATTGCCACCGACTTACTGTGGCAACTATTCCTACACGAACAAAGAAATTTGGCGACTCATTTCTTTGTCATACTATTCGTAAGTGGAATTCTTTCCCAGCGCACGTGTTCCCTCCTTCCTAATAATCTGGGGTCCTTTAAAGTGAAGAAGCATTTTTGCAGGCTGACAAGGTGAAGATGGTTGCTGTAGCAGTTTATAACTGCTGTACCAGCTATCTTTGCGTTTGGACTTTATCATCACTTGAGAGCCCTTTCAAATTTTTTGCAAAAAATCGTAATTTTTGAGCGCCTCATTTACCCCCTTAGAAAAGATTTTGACTATATCCAATAGAAGTAAACAGTAGATTTATTCTTCCTTTTGTAAGGTAATGCAGAATATTTGCAAATACTATTTTCCTTTTTTTTATACTGATCGTTCTACTGCAGCTAGTTTAAGGAAAAAACGATAATATGCAAAACTTCAAACGCCCTAATCTCTCAATAATGTTCAATAAATTAGATCAAAATAATTACTACGACATCAGAAATATGTTTTGTTGTAACATAATGTATTAAAATGTTGATTTTCGATCTCATTAATTATCAAAAAAACATCTAACCTCCGTGAGTTTTGCCAAAAAATAATGCAGGTTTACCTCGTATTTTGATATTGAATTAAATAGAATTACTATCAAAAACTTTCATAAAAGTAATCTAACATCATTGAACTATAAAAATATGTATATATTTTTATAATTAGTTCATAAATAATTATTTTATAAGACACGAAACATCACCCGTAAAATGCAATATATACTAGTGCAAATCTACCTAAGCGCCGATCAGTACGGCAGCGACGCAATTTTGTAAAAGGGCTCTTAACATCCGCCCCCCTAGCATGAGCAGCGCGATATGATATATAGCACGTTTTTATCACGCTCAATTGTCAAATTTCTATGGAATTTGACAGTAAGACACGATAAAACACGTGATAAAATGTATAATGTAGTGCTCATGCTACAGGGACAGGTGGGGTAGAGTCATTTGCCTACCTCGCTATAAAAAAGAAACATGGCGTTCAATTAATCAAATGGGGGGAGTTCTAGGAACTTAAAATTCATAAAAAGTTTCGGCGCTGTCATAGTGAAGCGCATAATACCATGCATCGGATGAGTATGCACTTGGCGCGGAAGGGTTTTAAAAATCGAAGAAATGTTATAATGAAATTTAGTACAACATTATAACACCCGTTCGGATGTTGTTTTTATTTTTTTTAATTTTAATGTTGGCAATAAGCTAATTGTTTCAGATTAGAATCTGCATTGGTGTAGATAAAATTTATATTTTCATGCCTACTAGCGCGTCTGTGCAAAAAAGAAATACTTTGTTTTAAACTTTGATTGATGCTGACATTAAAATCTGAGGGCCCGGCCGACTTACGATGTATTTATTTGTAATTTTTATATCATAATCTTTATTGCTTCACGTTGGTGCGTACATGGGTTCCTAAATTTAAAATAAGGATTCACAACATGAGCCCTGCAAGGTCATTGCAAATAAATTCTTAATTTCTATCAAGCATTTTACTATTACAAACATCGTCTACTTTTGTGAAACATTTTACCTAAAGTGTATCTATTTTGTTTTTCTAAATTGATACAATGAGGGCTATCGCGTATGAATTAAGGCGCTTGTGTAGCTTCAGGTCTCCGAAATGTCAAATGTTATTGCTTGTGGATTGACTACAAGGGTTTATTTCGTATTAAATTTATGTGGTGAATATTTGGTAATAACTCCGATTAATAGGGTATTTGACAGTATTAAAAATAAAGTATCAATTGTTAGCATTTGTATTTAAAATGAATATTGGCAGGAGTTTTTAATATTTTTACAGAAAAAATACTCATAATTTTACTAAAAACCCACGATAAAGATAATAGTTTTCTTGTCTATTGTCACGTGACCCAAAACGCTTGGGATTGGTGGAACCTAAAATGACATCACACGCAAGTAAACTTCCGGTTAAAGTGACATTTGACTGTATGGTTTGACGTTTTCGTGTGACGTCACACACCAGTGAGACGCCATATCGTCCAGAGATACGTTTTTCGCGGCAACTTGAAAATAGAGTTTTTGATTTGTTTTTTTTTTACCGAAATACACAACATAATGATGAATATCCACTTTTTATGGACTCTATAAACATTAGTAAATAAGGTGAGAGCGTTTTCTAAAACTTGTCAAATACCCTATTATAGCAAATATGAGTTCCGTGTCAATGATTGTCAGTGATTTAAAAGCAGAGCTAAGAAAAAATTTTATGTCCTCCTTTCTTTCCGAACAAAACGGAACTGCGCAACCCTGTGGCATGGATACGGTTCTTTTGTATGAAAATATGATTTAAATGTAATCATTGATTTCACTCGCGTATTAAGAAACTTTAAAAGCTTTACTGTAGGACCTCACTGAACAGTGGCGCCATCTGGTGAGACAAAAAACGGTAGCCCTCATTGCAAATAATGGGTTTGATTCTGGCGTAATTCCCTTAACCAAAAAATAAATTTTACTTTATACCTAGTCCAGCCATAAGTTCTGTTACAAATGAAAATGCATTTTGAATGAAGTAATGTAACATTATTTAAATTGATACCTACATATTTATTAAAGTCTCACCAAAAAAAAAAGTATTCGAAATGGCCACATTTGGTTTTTATACAGCCGTTCTTTATATACTTCTATAACTCGTGACCAAACTTCATGCTCATTATGATCTGCCGCAATCTTGATCGAAATACGTGCGGTCCGTGTGACAGTTACCAATCAACTGATTGAGAAAATAAATGCCCCGATCGCGCTACACACGCAAACTGCAGGGCGACAGGGACAATCCAGGAACCAAGGGTGGGCTCACGCCACTGCCGCTCTACCGCAGGGCCAATTTAGGAAATTGCCCCTGCTTATCTACACACATCACAATTAAGGAGGCAATTAAGGGTCATCCCCACTCTTACACCCTAGATTGCCTCTGTGGCAGGGATGTCAGTTGCCCGCTTTATAATACACATACGCGACAGAGTCCTAGCGGGAATATTCATTTTTTTGGTCTGTTCTCTCCGTTCATTAAACGGAAAAGGCAAAGACGACAAAATGCGCCATACAGCCAAGACTAAAACGGGAATATTCATTTCTCGCGATAATATTTTTTGCTTCTTAATGGGGTATCGACGAATTCTGGCGTGTTCCAAATTCAAAATAATTAAAAAGTTGATAAAAAAACAAGTTTTTATGTAACAGTATTTATGGCCTGACTAGTTGTATACCAAAAGATATGTATGATATGTCATATTCTATAGATAAGGTTAAGGAAACTTTGTGTTGCTGTGAAATTAAGTTTTAAGTTTGCAGAATCAAGCCCGTTATATTGCTTAATGCTTCATTACATTCCTAAGCCCATACATTACACACAATAAATCTTTGCACAGATCGCAAATCGAAGAAACTGATAAACGGCGCCATCAAACTATCCCTCAGAGCGTACTCGCATATAGAGAAAATGAAATCCCAAATACCAACCATACGCTTCATGACAGAAAGCAAAAAACACCAAATGAACATACAGAACGTGTTGAAATACTCAAATTGCACACCATTCTCCAATAAGACACTGGCTGGCATATTCTGCGCTTACTGCAAAGAGACATATAGGGACATACAGTCTTTAAGGTCGCACACGCAGGAAAAACACAAGGAAGACGAAATACACGAAAACCGGAGAATGGACAGAAACAACATTTGCGTCAAAATGGATATAACAGATCTGAAATGCAACTTGTGCAATGCCAACTTTGACACTGTCGCCAACCTCAAGAAACATCTGACGAAAGAGCACGACATCAAGTTCTATCCCGACATCAACGATTACATATTAGAATTTAAGCTGACGGAGACTGAAATGCTGAATTGCGCCCTGTGCAACTCCACTTTCGAAACGTTCAAAATGCTATTGCAACACATGAACGGCCACTACAGGAACTACATTTGCGATGTATGCGACATGGGTTTTATTAACAAACATCGCTTGAAGAATCACCAGCGGACGCATGAAGTGGGAGATTTCAACTGCTCTTTCTGCGATAAAGTTTTCACTACGAGAGTCAGAAAGATGTGCCACGAGAAGTACACCCATAATACGAACGCAAGATACACGACAACTTGTCCGCACTGCGAACAGTCGTTCACGAGTTACTACCAAAGAAACAGGCATATGTTTAAAGAGCACAATACTGTGGCCGCTTCGTACAAATGCAATATATGCGACAAATCATTCATATTGAAATCCAAACTGACATCGCATATAAAGAAAGTTCACTTGATGGAACGAAATCATACTTGTACGGAGTGCGGACAAGGTTTCTTCATCAAACAATCTTTGGACGAGCACATGATAAAGCATAATGGTGAAAGAGTGTTTAAATGTACGGTCTGTCACAAAGCTTACGCTAGGAAGAAGACTTTAAGGGAGCATATGAGAATTCATAATAACGATAGGCGGTTCAAGTGTGGTGTTTGTGGTTCCGCGTTTGTCCAAAAGTGCAGTCTCAAAAGTCATATGCTGTCGAATCACGGTATAACGCTGTCGGAATATGAATCGACTCACATCAGCGCTTCGAGTCCTTAGTAATCAGTAAAAGTGCGAGTGTTTATCAAACTGAAAATAATTTGTTTAGTTTAGGGTGTTACAAGCACCCATGAATGTTTAGAAGCTACGCCATCGGTTTTGTAAATCTACGGCGAGAGACCTTGTACTGAGTAGAACCGGCAAGAAACTCAGCAAGGGCTGTGCGAGCTTAGAAGTGTTTGTTTCTCATCTTTTAGTTGGGTACGTGTAAAAGTTTTAGTTATTTATGTTACACGTACGGAAAGTAAGTTATTACCAATAAGTACCACATGGTGTAGACACGATGCGCTCGTGTTTTCAGTGGTACGCATTCGTAATAACCTTTTACCCCTCGTTTACACCAAGGTATAAATACATGTAAGTATTTAACAAATGTTATTGAAGTAAAACTTCATTACGTACGCTTGACTTGGGGGGTAAGCTGACGAATGCGATACGCGTTAAGAAAAGTGTGTTCGGGCGTTGAGTGGCGGGAGTTGTGTGGGGGATATAAGCAAGAGTAAGCAGTGCGCGTGCACATTTTCTTTCTCTCTTTCTCTTATAGCTAGTTAATGAAATATGTGTATGTATATCTTTATATATATAATTCTTCTGTGAGTGTGTATGTCACTGAACTTCTCTTAAACGACTGGACCGATTTTGATGAAATTTTTGTGTGTGTTCAAGGGGATCTGAGAATGGTTTAGATTCACAATTTTGTCCGCTGGACAACCCCTATTTTTTAGGGCGGTACGAAGTTCGCTGGGTCAGCTAGTACATGTATATATTGTACACACACACATATATATATACACATACAGTTGGAGCCATAGAAGTTTCACTTCAGTCGTGTGGTTATAAGCACATTCGTTTTTTTTCTTTACACTTATATATACTTTATTTGTTGTGCTGATGTGATGGCATGGTGTAAGAGCTTACTGTATATCAATTTTTATGTAATTTAGGATAATGTTTTAATTAAATTTTCAACTTGAACAAAACTGAAAAATATTAAAAAATATCATAATCTTCTGTTGCGTCGAATGTTGTTTAGAGTTATTTATTTAAATTATAATAAAAATAAGAAATTATAAGTATTTCTATGGTAAAGTTTTATATTTGTATATACATATTTATAAGTCATCTAAATATATCTGAGAATATAGTTAGTAGGTATAAGGTTATGATCAAATGTGTATAATTGTATAGGTAGCTGCAATGTTCTTGTGAAAAACCACAGACAAACAAAATGGCGCTGTTGACGTTTTTGTATAGATAGCGGCAAACTTGACCAAAACCAGAGACAAATAAACTAGCGCAGTAGACGTTTTTGTATGTAAAATTGCTACTGCTCAGGGGCTTTCTTGTCTATGGTCGTTGCTTAAGAAGTTTGCTGGGGTATATATTCACTTGGCCATCGGTTTGTCCTTTTTATTCCTTAGGAAGCATGATAAGGACAGACTGTTGCCAAGTTTACAAATAGCAAACACGAAAAGCCAAATGTGTGGGCATTATGTTTGCTATTTGTTTGTTCCTCGTTTCACGAAAGCTCTCTAAAAGAAATGCCTGTAAATAATATTTAAGTTGATAAATAGTATTAAAAAAAGTGTTAAAAGTCCAGTTAATAAAAAATGTTGAAAACTGATGTTTTTTAGATTGCATAAATTAATACGTAATTATTTGGCTGTTGTAAAATTTTATTTTTTTTAAATTATTTGAATCGTTATAATTATTTTTTTATCATTATATTTGTCCATTTACAATCACCGCTGTAGCTATAATTAAATTGTTTGAAGATGTTCCCAGAAATTAGAGACCAAACACACCCAGCGATTTGTAATCTCATATGGAATGTGGCTCTATATAGAAGCTGGTTTTCGTTCGTAAAATCGTTATTATAAATAATATTATTTTATATACATTTTTATATCCTTTTGTCTGCTGTTTTCCTTTGTAAGAGAATTATGAATTTTTATTTATATATTTTTTTATACTGAACCTTTTATATTGCTTAGGGATGTACATGTACATATTTTTACATTTATTTATTGGTTATGTTAACTTCAGAATATAGCGTACATTATTATATTATACAATATTAATTTTTAACATATTATTGTATATAGTTACTACTCACCGTCCAAAACATATTAATTTTTGTTTAAAATAGATCTACATATTTACAATAATTGTGTATATAATAATTATATCAACTTGTACAATTTTATCATTGTAGTTGTAAGCGCATTGTGCAATAAATGATTTTTATTTAAATTTATTGTTTTATTAATGTATGATGACTGTAGCTTGAGCACCGCGATATATATACACTTCTGGACACATCTATTGGCCCACCTTAGAGTTTAGGTTTCGATGGCCCCTACCGAAATATGATTGCTAGATTGAACAAAAACTGTTGATGCAGTTTTAAACCTGATACATTTTACCATCTTTTTTGATCGTATTGTTTTAAATTTGAATTCAGAATACCATACGACATGGAGCTACACCTAACAAGTCGGATATGCGCCTTGTTAAAGGCAATTGATTTTTGAATAAAAAACATGTTTTATCAAATAAAGGTTTAATTTAATAACGCGTGTTGCCTCCATGGGCATCTACCACAGCTCTCATACGATTAGGCATAGAGTTTATCAACCGCTCTATGAAATTTTGAGGGATCATCTCCCATTCCTCTTCTATGGCAGTTTTCAACTCCTGCATCGTCTGGGCAACTGGCTGACGAGCCCTAACACGTCTTTTTAGCTCGTCCCACATGTGCTCAATGGTGTTCATGTCTGGGCTTCTGGCTGGCCAGTCCATAACTGTGATGTTCACATCCCGAAGATATTCCCTGACGATGCCGGCCGCATGGGCTCTTGCATTATCATGCATAAAAAGGAAATTTGGGCCCACATAGTCCGCGTATGGTATCACGTGAGGTTCTAAGCACTCACGAATGTACCTTTCAGCATTTAATGTTGGCAGCCGTGGTCCTGTAACAACCTCAATTTGAGTTTTGCCGCTCGCGGATATACCGCCCCAGACAGTCCATGAGCCACCGCCATAAGCAACCCTCTCTTCAAAGCAGCATTGTGCGAAACGCTCTCCCTTACGTCGGTAGACTTTCTTCCTTCCATCATTGCCATGTAACACAATTTTAGACTCATCAGAAAAGAGTACACGGCTCCAATCTTGCTGTGTCCAATTTAAATGACTGCGTGCGAAATGAAGGCGCGCTGTTCGGTGGGCTCGCGTTAGTTTGGGGTCCATTAGCTGGCTTGTGTGGTACCATATCGCGTTCTTTTAACCTTCTCCGAACAGTTAGCGCTCACAGATACTCCGTGGAAGTCGCGAATTTGTTTTTGTATCTCAATAGAGGTAAGGTGACGATTTCTCAAGCTGGTCGTCACGATGAATCGATCCTGCCTTTCAGTTGTGACCCGAGATCGTGGCCTTCCTTGGCGACGAACAAAGCCGCCAGTCTCTAGGTACCTCCGATAAACATTTCGGACCGCAGATCGACTTAAATTAAGTTGAGCACTCACGTTTCTTTGGCTGTGTCCGGCCTGAATAAGAGCCACAGCTTGGGCGGCGACTTCAGGTGAAGTATCCGTAGATTATTGATAGAATCTCACCTTAATGTTAAGAATAAGTAATGTTTGTTGCAAAACCAAAGATATCAATCACTTTTTCAAGAATTAAATCCAAGTAAACCAATAAAACCAAGTTTTCTTAGTATTCGATTGTTTGATATCAACAAACAGGCTCCAAATTGTCTTTTGTTTCTTTAAATTCTGTGTTCGAAATTCAAAAAAAGACTATTGAATGAAATTGTGAATGTGCCAGGTTCAAAACTGCATAAAAACTTTTTGTTCGACCTAATATAAAATTTTAGCTAGGACCAAACGAAACTGAAAATACAAGGTGGGCCAATAGATGTGTCCAGATGTGTATATATATACATATTATTATCGCTGTCGGGTAAAGTTGTAAGTAAAGATTCCTTAAACATTCCGAACAATTTTCTTTTTCTTAAAACAAAAAGAGAAGATACTGTACGCTCATACTAGCATCAAATAAAATATGCTCTGACCCAACTGCACAAGCAGCTCTCACACACGCACACTTCTGTAAATAACCATTCAATCGAGCGGCGAGACCCGTGGACGAGACAGAACTGTACCCCTAGCACGAACCAATATCGAATTCGTATCGTTTGCGTGTCTGAAATGACATTGTCAAATGTGTACTGATTTTTAGTTCTCGTTACGTACTTTGTGCCGCTGCTGTTCAAGTTTCCATACAAAATTTGACATTGACATTTATGTTTGCAAACTATTCGAATTTGATAACAGTTCGTGCTAAGGGTACTGTACCCCTAGCACGAACCATTATCGAATTCGAATAGTTTGTGAGTCCGAAATGTCATCGTCAAATGTGTACTCATTTTTAGTTCTTCTTACGTACTTTGTGGCGCTGCTGTTCAAGTTTCCATACAAAATTTGACATTGACATTTCGGTTTGTAAACTATTTGAATTCGATATTGGTTCGTGCTAGGGGTACAGTACACATTTGACAATGACATTTCGGACTCGCAAACTATTCGAATTCGATAATGGTTCGTGCTAAGGGTACTGTACGGTTCAACGCAGCGCAAACGAAACGGCGAGTCCGCGTCGATTTTCAGCCGACTGTGTTTTCTTCTCTCTCTCTACAAACGGCTGAGCTGTATTGTTGTAATTTTCTTGATAACAGACGGGCAATATGTAAATAAAATTCATGACAAACCGTGTTTTAATTTTAAGAAAAATTTTGTTTATAGTTTTACGAATTAAAAGTGTTGCCGTGAAATTTGTTTTCTAAATCTTGAACTATTTGCTTTTTAAAAGCATCGAAGACATTGTTTTGTCTTTACAACACAGAATATACGCTTTATTATTAGATTGAGTGCACATGCAGCGTGTTTGGACGACAAATTGTGACTAAAGCGAATTGATTTCATGCACCACAATTTAAGCAGTACACTTTTAAATCGCGAGTGCCGTATCTTCCCTTTTTGTTTTAATCTTAGTCCTTTCCGCAAGAACCTCCTTAAAGCGCCTACTGACACGCCTAAGCATGTAACTGCTCAATGTTTGAATCTAAAGGAAATATTACAAGAAAAAATAAAAAAAAGAACTCTATTTTTCTAGTAATATTTTCTTTAGATTTAAACATCGTGCAGTCACATACTTAAAAAATGAAAATTAATTTAATAAATATATAAATAATGTTTATTTTTTTTATCCCACATGTGGGGTCGGTCTTTATATACTTCGATCACTTGTGACCAAACCTCATGCTCATTATGATCTGCCGCAAACTTGATCAAAATACGTACGCTGCGTGTGACAGCTACTAACCGACTGATTGCGAAATTGCCCCAATCGCGCTACACACACGGCAACGTGCAGGGCGGTTGGGACAATCTAGTGAGCAAGGGTGGTCGCGCACTCCTGCCGCAGGCCCGGTTTAGAAAATTGCCCCAACTTGCCTACACACATCACAATTCAGGAGGCAATTAAGGGTCATCCCCACTCTTACACCCTAGATTGTCCCTGCGGCAGGCATGTCAGTAGCCGCTTTTACACCCTAGATTGTCCCTGCGGCAGGCATGTCAGTAGGCGCTTTTAGAAAAACAAAGAGTGAGAAAACATAAAAAGATGTTTATTATCGGTAAGTCCTCAAGTAATGCCGTGCTCGAAGGAAACAGGGATATTTTTTTTAAAAATAAAGAATATGTATAAGTTTTGCTTCCAAAATTGGCAAGTATTTAGATAATAGGTATTTTAAGAGGTACCTTAATACTTTTGTCAACGTCGTTGTCGTGTATGTTTTATACTTAGAGATTTGTTCTTAAGAAATCATGTGAAGCCACTTAGGACACGAAGCATTATGGTCAATCTCAGGGCTGGATTTAAGGAAGGTCTGTGGCCACAACAGTGAAAACCAAATTTCGACGGGTCTCCAAATAAAGGAGGGAGGTCAAATCGTAAGTAATCAGGCCCACCCAGTTTTAGGGGCCTCCACTCCATCGTTGCCCCAAGGTCCTCACACATCGAAATGCGGTCCTGGTCAATAGCGATGATCACAGAACACAGCAAGACGTTAGAAGTGTGGTCATGGAACTTTTCTACGGGAACCGATGTCGCCAGCTCGCCCTCACTTCACTTCCACCTAATAGATAATAGCCAATCAAACGAAACGACGTCAAACAATCGAACGAATTAGCGCTCACACCGTAGAGCAGCGATTCAATCGGAACCAAGTTTTGGTCAAGTTATGAGCATTTGCTCACACATAACTGTGGCTCTTTCAGTGTTCTGTGACAATGATTATCTGTTTTTCTTGGTTTATCAGTCAGATAATCAAAAAGTATTGGACATGTTTGTAGTGTTGTATTTTTTCTTTTTTTCACATAATCAAAAACATTACAGAGACAAAGATTTTTTTTACTAGGAAAAAATTCACGCAGTCCAGGCATTAGAAGGTGGTATTTTTTTTTTATTTATGTTATAGGGGGCATCCGAGCAGACGGCTCACCTGATGGTAAGTGATAACCGTCGCCCATGGACACTTGCAACACCAGGAGTATCACAAATGCGATGCCGGCCTTTAAGGAAGGAGTACGCTCTTTTTTTGAAGGTTTTTGTATGAACGCCGGGTTTTTGAGGCACTATTTGACACACTATTTATACATATAGAATTGATAACGAGAAAAGTTAATTTTCTATGAGAACTATTATGGGTACGCCAGGTTGACGCCAGCTAAGAATGTTTAGTTCAATATCTTTGGTCCTTTATGAGTATTGATTATGAAATTTTGTAAAGCCAGGGCACTCACTATTTACGAACTATTTTTGTCTGTCAATTTTGTTGCTTAAATATATGCCGTTCTTGGGGTCGGCCATGGGTACGCTAGCTTGACGTCATGGTAGAGTACACAGTAAAAATGGTCTTTATTTCTTAAATTAGAGAGGCACTATTTTTTTTATTTTTACACTAATTTGGCACTATTCACGCAGTATTTAATGGCATAACGAAAAACCGTATATTGATCGTGGGTACGCTAGCATCACGGACACTATTTAAATATACTTATTTAAGTATCTGTATGTGTTATTATCCATTACCCCAGTGCCATAACACAAGTCTACAGTCCTTACTTCTAAGCTAATTAAAGCGCTGCAACAGACTGAGAAGGTGTAAAGCTTCTAATGCTGTACCTGTAATAACCGCTGCCGTTATGTGCATTTACATTTGGTCATTAGCCCGATATTTATTTTAATCCTACCTTCAACATGTACTATGCGATTCAAATAAGAAATAGGAAAGCCTATGACCTCCATCTGTCAAATTTCGCTTGAAAAGTACGGTTTGCAAAAAAATCTTGGAACACTTTTTTTAGCACTGTACTAATCTTAGAATAAAAATCAAACATTTGTAAACAAAAGAAGAAAATAATTCATATGAAACGTATAGAAAATGAGAACGAAAAAAAATTATCGAAAATGATAAGAACTTTAGTTTTATTATAAATTAGGTAATAAAAAGACCGTTTTTATTTTATAGTCGAAAGCAGCAATGATGTTGACGACTACTCCGACGGTAATGAAGAGATGAGCGAAATTAAAGAGCTAGATTCTGATTTATGTTTTCTGTCACTGTTTTATTAAACAAATATTAATAAAAATGTGTTATTTTTTTCTCACTTAATCTTTGTAAGTAAGTTTTATCAGAGAGAAACTTTTTTGCTCACTCTACCTAACTGGTTTGAATTGACAGCTATGACGTCACAATATGGCGCCCAGTCGGTCCTATTCATAATTGAATCGCGTTGTACGGAGACCTTATCATTACTCTTACCCATTAGCCCGAATTCGGGTGCACGAAAGATATTACTCGAATTCGGGCATCCGAAGCAATATTTACAGTGGAATACAGGCTGGGAGAAGAAGTCGGGTGAACAAAAGGAAATCTACTCGAATTCCATTGGCACTCGTATTCGGGCTAACGACTAACGAAGTGTACCTAATCGCGTCATTAGCTTAGCCCGAAAAGCGGAAGGTGCTGGTTTGAAACCAGCCTGATGACTGGACCTAGTGGTCTTTTTCCTAGCAAAATTTTCTTTATATTTATAGTCAAGGCTTACTTACCTCTTCGTTAATTTTGCATTAAAAAACATTTGAAATGGAGCTCGATGGCGCATTTGGTTAGCGCGTTCGGCTGCGATCGTTGAAGTAAAGCAACTTTCACAGTGGTCGGTCACTGGATGGGTGACCAAAATTTACTATCTCGAGCTCCTCCGTGCTTCGGAAGGCAGGTTAAGCCGTTGGTCCCGGCTGCATCTGCAGTCGTTAGCACCCACCAATTCGCACTGGGCCCGCGCGGTGGGTCATGGCCCAATCTCCCTATTCCATCCATAGGGAAGGCCTGTGCCCCAGCAGTGGGGACATTAATAGGCTGATGATGATGATGAAATGAACTTAAAAACAAACACAACATTAAATCAAAATTTATATATTTACTGTTTTTTTCTATAACTATATTGGATTGATATTGCACAACAATAATTGTTTTTCAAACAAATTAATGTTTCAGATCATTGCTTAAAAAATTGTAATTTAAAATGATTGCTTTTGATAGGATATCTGTTTTATCTGATGATTGAAAAAATCTAGTTTGTAATGCGATTCAAATAAGAATAGGAAAGCCAATGCCCTCTATCAGTCAAATGTCGCTTGAAAAGTACGGTTTGCAAAAAAAATCTTGGAATCCCTTTTTAGCACTCCGCTAATTCAAGAATAAAAACCAAACATTTGTGAACAAACAACAACAAATATTGATAATTAATATCGGTTGAAATTTTTTTTTCACTTATTGAGCTTTGGCCATGGATGATTGATAACCTCAATCGTCAACCAAATGTCACTAAGTTTGACAAAGTTTTAAACATTCAGAAACTCGATTTCAAACTTTCGTTTACATAAAGGATGCATGTTCGTATGTGACGTAGTAATAGTGCATGATTAATCATAACTACTCCGGCGGTAATGCAGAGATGAGCGGAATAGAAGAGCTAGATTCTGATTAATGTTTTTTCTCACAGTCTTAATAAATAAATATTATTAAAAATCGGTGGTTTTTTTTTACTCAATCTTAGTAAATAAATGTTATTAAAAAATCTGATGCCTTTTCTCACTTAATCTTAGTAAATAAGCTTTATTAAATAAAAACTTTTTTTTGCTCACTCTACCTATTTGGTTTGAATTGACAGCTATGACATCACAATATAACCAGTCGGTCCTATTCTTAATTGAATCGCATTATACTTAATATTTATACAATATTTCAAACAGCTAGTCAGTTTACATTAAGTGATGGCCCATAACACTCAATATTCTTTTATCTCTTTTAAATCGATGAAAAACCTCGGCCTTAGTAATAAAATCACTAATACAATATTGCGTTATTTTTTTTGCTTCTACTAAAGAAAACTGATTCGTGGCAAGGAACAGTATGTCATTAAGAGGGGAACCGCACAATGTTTTTTCCATACAAACATTCTCGACTGATTCCTCCATGTATTCTATTTTTATCACTAAAAAATTGATTTTCATACATAAAATATAATTTTACTCATTCTATGCTCCCTTGTCTTCTTGAAGTAAAATCAATGATAACATGTAAATTATATGTTTATATGGGTAATAAGATTCATTGACTCATTTGTAAACATGACCACCAAGAAATCACTGAGTAACGACAGAAAAAGGCAAAGGGACAGCCAACGCGAAATGAATGAAATAGGAATGAGACAAAAAATGAGTCAGACTTATGTGACAAATTAGGAAAATACTCAACAGTTTAATGCAGAACTAATCAAATCGGTTCAATTAATTGGTGACCTATTTAAGGCATGAGTTTTTGGTGTCGTGTCAATGTTTGAATTCCTGACACTATTAGTTGCAAAGAGAGAACCGTCACCTTTTGACACTGTTTCCTCTTTCAGCACTGAACCATTTTTAAGTTTGTAGCAAGGAAAATAATGCCTTACTCTCTACGACTCAAATCACCATTTAACTCGCACCACTAAACTGATGCTATATCACTCGCTGCCATACTGATGCCATGATTTGACAACAAATGACTCTTCAAACTGCATTTCTGTACAAAGGTCAACTCGCAAACATCACATTTGAACCGTCTATCGTTGTTATGTATTCTCATGTGCTCTCTCAAAGTATACTTTCTTGCGTAGGACTTAAGGCATATTTCACATGAGAATTTCCTTTCACCGGTATGCTTAACCATGTGAGCTTTAAGCGCTTTCTTGCTGAAAAACCTGTAACCACACTCAGTACACTGACAATTCTTCTCCATCAAATGGTTCTTCTTTATATGATACATGAGTAGAGTCTTCAATAAATAAGCTTTGTTACATATATTGCATTTGTAACGAGCCTCTGAATTGTGCACTTTGACTAAATGCTGATTCCGCTGATAGTAATTACGGAATGACACATCACAGTATGGACAGTTGCCTACGTTCCTAGCTCCAGAATGGTTAGTTTTCACGTGATAATGCTTTTTCGTTTTGGTTGCGAATACTTTCTCGCAGTAATCACATTTGAAACTGCCTTCCTGGTGAGTGGCTAAGTGGGCACTGAGAGATCTTTTCACAGCGAATGTTGCATCACATTTACTGCACGAATAGTTGCTGTAATGTATATTCATGTGTTGTTTAAGCATTTTGAACGTCTCATAAGTGCTGGAACATAAAGCACAGTCGTACACATCACCTTTTTTCAGCTTAAACTGAAGGATGAAGTCTTTTATGTCGCTGTGTATGGTTTTCCCGTGGGCTTTGACCAAATGCTCTTTTAGTTCGTTCAAATTATCCATTCCTTCGTTGCACAGTTTGCACGATAGGTCAGTCACATCCAATTTCACTGTGTATTCTCTGTGATCAATACTCAATTTGAGTTGTAAACGGTCTTTCTTATGGTCTGTTTCGACATGAGATCTTAAATTCGCTGGGTCCGGGTGTGTTGAGTCGCAATAACCGCATATATAGCCCAGTAGTGATCTGTTCTTGAATGGTACAGCGTTGGAGAAGTTAAGGATGGTCTTGACATTCTCCTTGTGTTTGGTTTTGTCGTTGCCAGCCGGTGAAGCCCATATTATGTTGATTTTCCTTTCGCTGGTTTTTTTAGGAGTTTGTTTCTGCTTAATGTCGAGCCCTCCTGGAACAATGTATAGATTTATGAACAGAATTCGTGAAATAAGTTTCTTGTTTATGATAGTTGAGGAGCTGGCGAACAAAACGGTATAATTATGCATGTGGTCAAAATACTATTTTTTTCACAGTCTTATGGAGGTTTTGAGCTTGCTGAATTTAAAATCTTAACTTATTTTCCAAGAAAACCGCCTAAAACAGTGTTTAAATTTCCAAATTAATTAATTAACAACCACGCCAAAAGCTCACTGTAGATGTGTCATTCAGTTTTTTACTGCTCATGTAAAATTTAATTTTATGTAATTAAACCGTTTTGTTCGCCAGCTCCTCAGTTTATAGCTTGACCGCTGAGAAAAGCCCTATTAGACTACCCAATTTTAAGGGTCCCTTACCCTGACTAAGCGTGGTGTAATAAGAGTTAGGGAGTAAAGGACCCGATCTGGGGCACATGCCTTCCCTATGGCTGGAATAGGGAGATTGGGCCATGACCCACCACGCGGGCCCAGTGCGGATTGGTGGGTGCTAACGACTGCAGTTGCAGCCGGGACCAACGGCTTAACGTGCCTTCCGAAACACGGAGGAGCTCGAGATAGTATTTTTTTGGTCACCCATCCAATGACCGACCAGTGCGAAAGTTGCCTAACTTCAACGATCGCAGCCTTACTCCCTTGCGCCCTATCAAACGGGTAGTGAAATAGCTTTTAGTCAGTAAGGTAGCTCAGTCGACGCCCTGAGAGCGTATAGAACGGACGCACATACAGGTATTTGCCCGATCTACGCGGCCAAAATTATTTTTTTGCTTAATTGCTATCTAAAGAATGTAAATAATAAAAAAAACATTTTTTCACAAAAAACAATATATTTTTTATACAAAAAACCATTACAAAATTACTTTTTTATCGGTACTTAAAAAAACAGAAAATTAATGTTAAGTTTCTTGATTTTCTTCGTCGCTCTCTGATGAATTATCTGATGTATTTGCATTCGCAGATACAAACATGGCTAAGGTTTCAGGCAAAAATGTGCTTGCTTTCCTTTTTTTTATAGTTCGCATGCTACTTAGCATAGGATCTGAACTTAGCAGAAGGCGGTTAAAAATATCCTGATTACAGCTTTCTCTCGAAAATTTCCTCGCAAAATCTTGGCGGTAACATCTGAAATGTTTATTGCGAGCCTCAGCTGCTTCCTCGGAAAGCTGTCCGATTGGTAACAATGCCTTTTCGATGATGACTGCGCCATGGACTAAAATCTTGTGCATTGTTGGAGTCATGGGATGCCAATCATATAAATTCACATAAAGACAAGCAGTTTCTGAAGCATATTTTTCATATTTAATATGGTCAATTTGGAACCTGCTTGAAATTGCTTCCAATATGACTTTCAGTCTATAAATTAATTCATAACTGATACCAGTTATTTCTGAGGCTAATTTCGGGTTCTCAAAGAACCTTCTGCTAGTATTGCCATCATTTGTATTTCCAAAATTTGATTTAGGCATATCTATTATCAGACCTGTTTCAGAGCGAAACCTTGCTTGTATTTCTCTTTTGGTTTGTTCTTCTAGATCTTTCTCCTCTTTTGATTTTCTTTCTCTATATTTTTTCACTTTAAGTTTGTACGCTAAATGAAGGATACTTTCAAAAATTCGAATTCTTGCGTGTAACACTGATATGCCGAATTCAAGGGCTGCAAAATTCACCTCTCTTGTAAAGTCCAATTTATTAAAATCTTTCGAGGTCGCTCCACATATGTAGCATCTACTAGTAGACTTTGTGCCTGTAGCTGCATTGCACACTTTTCCGTCTACCATGGTCATTATAAAAGTGTGCTTAATAAAAAACTTTTTCCCTGATATGTCCACCTCTGTTGGGACTAAAGAGCTGATAGCGTTTTTTACGTGTCTTATTTCCTCTTCGGTGACATCACTAGTTTCCTTGATGAACCGGAATCTTATTGGTCGACAAAATCGCGGCGAAGAGGGTGTTGGATTATTCCATAGGATTTTTTCATTATTATTTCCACAAACTAATTGAATAGGCACGAAGCAGCTTTGAAATATGTTTGAGTCAGTATCAGTATCACTTTCTAGTTTTTGCTTAAACTGTGATTGTTGGGACCCATCGCAGCCCCATTTACTAATAATAGTTAAGCATTCACGCTCTTTCTCCTTTAAGTTTATTAATACCTCTTCAAGGTACTCCGATAAGCGCCTTACGGTAACATCTATTAGAGGCTGTAACTGAGCTTCCGCACTGGTACTCGTTATTGTAAAAGATTCTTGAGGTGGGTAACATTTCTTCTTGGCTTTTTGCAAGGCGCTATAGCACGGAAAAAACTTCTTATTAGTCTTTCTTATAATTTCGTACTGTCCTTGTGTCAAGTCGGCATCTACAAACATTTGCAAAGCTTGCATTGGTGTCAAGGAGGGTTGCTCTTTACTGGATTTCGAAAGATAAAATGCTTTTTTATATTTGGTTGCTCTTGTCGGAGTACTGGTGATATCTTTTAGGACATTTGATGCATCTTTTTTACCAGATTTTCCGAGTTCTTGTTGCGCAGCATGTATTATGATATCCTTGTCAAAATTAGAACGAAGTTCTTCAGTCTTTCGCCTTTTGCTCCTCTCACTTGCGTCTTCGAACGACTTCGATGGTCGACCTGGCCGTTTTTGTAAAGTCTTAGCTACAGGTATTTCAAAAGTACCCTCCAGCCAAGACTGGTTATATTTTATAAAATTATCTTCTTTATAATGAGCTTTCGTCCACCTTTGTTTGATTTCTGATTTGAAATGGGCAAAACTACGTTTTAAATTAAAAATTTGGTCTTCATTGTAACCTTCACTTGACAAAAGTTGATCTTTTAGATGATTTAGTTTGGCATCCAAATTAGGCAAATTTTCCTTCTTCATGCGGTCAAACAAGTACTGTCGGGTCACAATCCTTACTCCTGATGAACCCTCTCTACCTAAAACAAACAAATACTATGTTAGAAGTCGCTAGAAAATATTTCTAATTTTAAGCGTTTTTTTTAAACATCTTTAATCCCTGAAAACTGTTTTTATCCGGACGTTTCCGGATAAGATTTTGATAGTTATTGTAAGCAAAAGGATCAAATAATAAACTGTAATAAAAATCATAGCCCGATCTACCACGATACATAAACAAAAACACTGATAACAAAAAAATATAAAAGAAATCACGGTACGAAAACGAGTATTTTTATCATAAAAATAAATTGGTATTACAATAACTGATAAAAACTTTATTTATATAGTTTGTTAGTCCCTTACCTTGTTCATCAGAATCCATCACTTTTGATTCAAAAGAAGAACTCGATAACACAAAAATTCACTTTGGAAGTTTGGTGTTTAGAAAATCGCCGAGAACAGATACGTACACTAGGTGACACGGTCAAATTCCGACTGACGCTACGGGTGCGGGTTGCGCGGTAGCAGGTAGAAAGGGCACGGGTATTGTTCTCGGGTCCGCACTCCGTTCCTGGAACTCGAGTTTAGGAATATTATTGTTATTTTGATTTTCGCACTTTTGGCCGCGTAGATCGTGTAAATACCTGTATGTGGGACGTTTTGTAGTCGAATTAGTTTATTGGCGCGATGGCATCTAATGAAGAGAAAGTGAGTGTTACTTAATTTTGTGTGTTACTTGAGATCTATAATTTTTGTGGCAATAAGAAATCAAAAATTATACAAATAAGGCACATATTTAAATAATCAACCTTCGCCGAGTTACCCTCCAACTTTCATGCTCGTCGGTGCGACACTGTCACTTATGCAAAGTCAATTTTCTTCAGGATGAGCGTTTAAATCTTTAACATCCCAAAACATATTTAAAGATTTTTACGTGATGAAAAGCTTATACTGCTTAGCTATACATCTAAAAAAAATTAAAAATAAACTTTAAATATGTTTTGGGATGTTAAGTTTTAAACGCTTCTCCTGAAAAAATGTTTTTTTTGCATATGTGACAGGGGTGATTATATATACAGTGCGTCCTGTATATACAGGGTGTGACAAAAGTCCGAAATAAAACTTTAGGGTTTGGTTGTGTTCCTTGTATAGAATTACCTACGAAAGTTTGACGCCTTTCAGACTACTTTTATTTTCTTATTAAATTAATAAAAATATCGTTTTACACCTGCCTATGACCACCCCATAAATGCGTACGATTACTACTACCTAAACAGACCCCCCTCTCTCCCCCAGGCGCCCCTACGCCCCGCTCAGATACCTACAAATTTTTATTTCGGAATACATACCTACAAAATTTATTTCGGAATTCTGTAACACCCTGTATATATATATATAATCGTGTGACGCTTATGACGCATTTCCGTTTCATCTTTTCCATAGGATTATTCCATTTACACCCCGTCCGAATAGAAGATTCACTTCAAAAATAATTTCTAATTTAATGACTTTTTAGAAGAGTTATTTGTTTCCTTTGAATAGTAAAGTCGCTGCTAATATTAAATACATAATGGTGTCGATTCTAGCATGATTCTCTAAACCTAAACTCAAATTTGACAGCAGTATATCCTTGTCATTCTCTATACAGAATGAAAAGGAGAGACTGATGTTAAATTTAGTTATAAGTTTAGAGAATCACGTCAGAATTGGCACCAATATGCCAACAATAGGGATGATGACTAAATTTTTTTTCTTCGTTTATCAGGTAGATTATCAAAGAGTATTGGACACGTATTTTTTCTTTTTTCACATAACATAAACATTGCAGAGATATATTGATTTGAAAAGGCGCATGACGTCACGTGTGATTACACTTTTAAGTGAAAATTCATCGAAAAGTGACGTCATGAGCCTCTACTCCCAAACTTTGACGCGTTATAACTTTGTCATTTTTTGGTTGATTGCCCAAAGAAAAAATACGTGTCCATTATTTTTTGATCATCTAACTGACGGACTAAATAGAATTTCGTTTACTGTAACCCTGTCATCACCCCTATTGAGGAGCGTCTGTTCAAAGTTATTTTATATATTTTGGCATAAATGTAGCTTCCAATAAAAAAAAAACAACTTCAAAAAGTTTATTTGTTGATGCTATTTATTATCATTCCTGATCAAAAGATGCTATTTTCCGAATATCCGACCAAAAAGTGCTGTTTCAATTTTTAATTACTTAATTTTGTGCTTTTTAATAATAATAATAACAACAATAAATAAATTTACCCTAAAAATAAGTGGCCTCCTCATGAATTACCTGAATAAAAAAAATACACTTCACATACATCATCAAATCGGCATACGTTTTTTTAATTTTATCAACATTTACTTAGCATGGAAATAGCCCCTTTCCAACAGATGGTCCTCAATTGGTAATTTATTCTATTAGCCTATTTATTTTATACATGGGCGAGAAAGTAGTGTATTATTAAACTTACTGATGCTAGAGAGTCGTTTAACCACAGACTTGAGTTTCTCATCCCCCCATTTCCCAGCAGCACTAGTAACCGGTTTGATATTATTCTTTGTTTTCTTCTGTTCCAATTTCTTGACTATTTTACATTCTACTTCTTCTTTGATATTGTCCATGGGTACATCTTCGACTGTAAAAAGAAAGAGGGGAGGTTTCAATATGTTTTTAAAAAGGGGTTTCTATTTTTTTTTATGTTTGTATTAAGCGTAAGCTATGTCGTCATATTTTTATTTTTTAAGCAACGATATTAAATACCCTAGATACACCACGTGCGCTCAAAATGTGTCCCAATGAAGAAGTGCTTGAACTCCACTTAAGCACTTCTTGGTTCACAGTCACGCGCGGACCGTTGAAAAGTCAACATGCCGCAGAGCTTCGTGAACAAATGCAAAAATATACTTTTAGTACGTAAAGTGTAGTTTTTTCGACTAGTATCTAATAAATGTTTGTTAATTTAACGCATTTGAAGCAAATTTTATCCTAATACTTACTATAAACAGATTTAATGGAAAATATTTGTAATATTCAAATGCCTAGTTGGTTATTCTATAGCCGTCTCTTTTCCTCGCGGTCCGTACCTGCTATATTGCTAACAGCGCATGTAGTATTGCGGGTAGAGTCAAAGAAATAAAATCTATATTCTTCCGCATATAGCAATAAGTCGTAAATTTTACGAGCTTGCATTACGAGCTGTCATAACTGTGACGCATGCGTTTTAATTAAGACCTTATACAGTATGCATTAAAGATGACTTTCAATGTTTAAACAATGCCCCACATTGTTTTTAACAAACGCGATCATCTTACGGAGCTCTGTGGATCGTCCAATGTACCTTTTGAACAGGTTTCGGCCACGATTTTGTTCGTGTTGTTGTATCTAGGAGTTTTAATATCGTTGTTTTTAAGCATTTAACTACTAAATGTTAAAATCTAAAAAAAAAGATTACTAAAAAAAATTTACGCAGACTAGGCAGCAGACGGGACTCGAACCCACACCCTCCGCTATCCGGGCGGATGCAGTGACCATTATGCTACCGCGGATTTAATTGTCCGTGTCGAATTATCTCTAGAAATTCTTAGGCTGCAAGGCAGCGGCCATCTCTTCGGATTGTAGTTAACCCACAATGTCAAATGAATACTTTTACAATATTAAACATTTCAAAGAAGAAATATCAATTAAAATTACACTTAGATGCATATAAAATAAAAATATATTATATATTTTTAATATATTTACATAAGCAATAAAAGCCAATGTTAAACTTACTGATGCCATCGAGTGATGTTACCACAGACTTTAATTTCTCATCCCGCCATTTCCCAGCTGTACTAGGGACCTGTTTGTTATGATTTTTAGCTCTCTTCTGTTCTAACTTCTTGACTATTTTACACTCCAATTCTTCTTTGATATTATTTATAGGTACATCTTCAACTGTAAAAAAAGCATGGGAAGGTTGAGCATGTCTTAAAAAAATGGCTTTCTATGTTTTTTTTTTGTTTTAAGCATTAGCATCGTTTTCAGCCTATTAATGGTCCCCTGCTGGGCCACAGACCTTCCCTATGGATGGAACAGGGCCATGCTTTTTATAACTAAAGAAAATTTCAATTTTCATTAGTGCACTACCAGCGACCTGCGACTTCATCTATGTAAATTTAATATTATTAGTATGTTCAATAGCTTTTGCGTGTTTGAGTAACGAACATACGAACTTTCACATTTACAATATAAGTAGGATTTGTTGGGATTGTGATAGATGATCAATAAAGTCCAGCCTGACACCTTGGAAGAGTAAAATTATTTTTGTTTCTTAGGTTTTCACGCACATCACTCATTAAATAAAACTAGTTTCGTGCATTAACCCGTAAAAACTAGTTTTATAAAATTATTTTATTGTAAATAAAATTTTTACAGAAATCATTTGCCCCCAATCTAAGTATAGCTTGTTTTACTATGAGTGCAGGATAATGTACAAAACTAACTTTAATGTATAACTTTTTTTTTCTTTTGCATTGGTAATAACAATCTTAAAGAAAATGATAGTGAGGTGTTTGCAAACCTCCAGTGGTCAGAAATAACAAAATGAAATCGTAAGTGATAGCGATAGCCATATCCCATTAGGCGATTGGCTCCATGTGCTCTATTAGGGCACATTAATAGGGTGATAACATAAATGAAAAAAATTAGTGTTCATACATAATAGCTACTAGGTTATTTTTAAGCATTTGATAGTTAATCTAAATAAAATTCAATTTCATATCAGCACTCACCTGCATCTCCAGTAAAATAATCATCGGATTCATCATGAATATTTGTCTGTGCTTCCAATTTTATTTTAGGTGGTTTTTCATCTGAAAAAAAATATCCACTTTATTACAAGTTTTAAGAGCAGTAAAACTTAGCAGATTTGCAAATGGTGATAAGATCACAGTTAAACAACACTACCTTTGTGGAGCTTTCTCTGTGGCTTATCGCACCCCGGTGCGACACTGTCACTTATGTAAAAACATATTTTTTCAGGAGAAGCATTTAAAATTTAACATCCCAAAACATACAATATTTAAAGATTTTTATGTGATGAATAGCCTATATGGCTTAGCTATTCATCTAAAAAAATTAAAAAAACTTTAAATATTGTATGTTTTAGGATGTTAAAGTTTTAAACGCTTCTCCTGAAAAAATGTGTTTTTGCATAAGTGACAGTGTTGCACTGGGGGTGCGAATTATGCGACAGATAATTTACTACTTATAAATTAGTATATTACTTACTCAAAGTACTGTCTGCACTTGCCATTTATAAATACATATTATTTACATTTATAACAGACTCTTTGTCAATTTCTTAGGTATGAGAATTTTGATAAAATAAAACAAAATATGACTTACTAAGCACTGTTATATGAAAAACTTTTGGATTGTATCCAAAGATTTTAGTAGTAGCATAGCAAGTGTGACTAAAAGAATGTTTTTTTTTATATATGTTCAGGCATATTATTGTGAGTTAATCTTTATATATATAAAACTCAAAGGTGACTGACTGACATACTGATCTATCAACGCACAGCCCAAACCACTGGACGGATTGGGCTGAAATTTGGCATGCAGGTAGATGTTATGATGTAGGCATCCGCCAAGAAAGGTTTTTGATCAATTCTACCCCCAAGGGGATAAAATAGGGAATGAAAGTTTGTATAAAACTGTCAATTTTTAACCAATCTGGCTGAGACTTTGCATGCAGGTATAAGAAGAATCATAGATGAATGTCATTGTGTACAATACAAGCCTGAGAAACTGTAGTCTAAACTTCATATCTACACCGAAGCGAAGTGAGGGCGGGCGGCTAGTTACATATATTTACTTATATTAACATTAAAAATGTTTTTTCGTTCGCTCCAGTAGGCCCCCATTTTAGCTGAAAGCACGACTCACTGGTTATATTCCGAGGTTTAGAGCCACGGCTTTAGATAGATTATTTAGGAAAAATTGGTTTTGAATAATAAATTTTATAGGTGTTGAAAAAAATTTTTTTATTTTTTATTGATAGATTCATTTTCAATGCCCTTTCAAGCCCTGTAGAGCATGAGATATGTGATTTTTTTTCCTTTGCTCTTAATTATTAATGTTGCATCTCATTAGATAGCTATCAAATATTATTTTAAATAAGTTTTTAGTGTTATCATAATAAATAAAACCTACCTTGCTCCCCGTTGATTCTCTTTAGAAATTCTTCTTCAGCTTTCAGGACCTGTTCTTTGAAACGGAATGAAACTCTCAAATCCTGTATGCATGTGATGCATATTTTTGCTGACTTGGAACTGTGCAACTGTAAAAACAATAGTGCAGAAATGTTTGTAACATAAACATAGTTTACTTTAGCTCGTAAATTAATAATGTCTGACAAAACCATAATCACTGGGCATTTGCATGAAGTTAATTTTGGGTACCCTGGGTTCCTACAAAAATTAAGCCATCATTTTAAATAAAAACATACACATAAAGTTTTCAAATAAAATGAAAAGCTTCTTTCCTGTGGCAGTAAAATAGTTTTTAATGGACACTATGAGATCTTCTTTGAAACTCTCAATTTTGGACAAATCTAGAGAAATCCTGACGGATGGCAGTCCCACATAGGCATACTTGATACTATGTGATGGAATGTAAGTATCAGCACAATTTCTGAGTTTCCATACTGTAAAAGGCCCTCACTCTTAGATAAAGAGCTCTCTTAATTAAGTTTTAATGACCGTATTGAATTGGGCTTCACAATATTACGTACGATATGCGGCATACGATATTGAGAATTTGAGACCTATCTGGTTGGTCGCTGAATATTGTGCACACTATAAAAACTATACAATCTCCGTTTTCTAATTAGTAACTTACTATGATCCTGAAACAGTCATTTAGCATGTTGGAATAGATTTCTTCTTTATCAAACCATTTGTAGGGACTATTTAAATCTTTAAGAACGCCTTCTGAAAGGCAACAGCGGCACAAATTCTCCGTTTGCATTTTATAAGTTTACTTTAAGTAAAAATAAATAAAATCGTTCATTTCATTTTCGCCCGTAAAATAGACACAGATTAACTATAAATCTACAAAGATAGGTGTCGATTCTGTCATGTTTTTTTTTTGATTCTGTTCACTCCGTTCTTTAAACGGAAAAGGCAGAGACGACAAAATGCGTCATACAGCCATCATGATTCTTTAAACTTAAACCTAATTTTAAAATCAATTTCTTTATTCATTTTGTATAGAAAATGACAAGGATACTCTGGCTGTTTTCCAATTACAGAGCATAATGCGACTCAGTTGCGCACAATGCCGAATTATGCTGATGCTTAATTGGAACGTGAATTAGTTTTAAAATGCACCAGCAGAGTGCGCTAAGTTCAGTGTGGAAAAAAAGTCAATGTTTGTACTTTCATCCATACTTATATTTATTTTTTAACACAGTTTGAATTAACTTTGATTATTTAAAAAAATATTATAATGAAACGAAAGCTTTAATAATTTTTCAACAATAAATAATATTACTAACGATATTAAATAAATAAAACATTTCGATCAATGCTAACTTAAAGAAAAAACACTTGTTAATTTTTTGTCACTGAGTTGGTACGATTGCACGCATCACACGAAAGCATTACTTTTGAGAGTGCTCGATTGTGCGAAGCGTTGCTGTAGTTGGAACCACGGAGGAAAAACAAAGAGGAGGTGTGGTGATTAAATTTCCTCAAGAAACGACGCGTGATAATTTGCGGGATGCGGGGTGTTCAGCTCCGCCCACTTCTCAATATTTCATCTATCGGCTAATAGCAAAACTAGCTTAGGTTGATATTTATGTTACTACGTAGTAGTTCAGCTATCTAACACTAGATGTCAAAAGTTTTGTTTATAATGGGACGTACTCAGAACTTGAAGCTTCAAAAAAATTAAATATGTAGGTAAATAAATAAAATAAACGTTGACAAATTTGACCGATTATAAAAATTTTAAGGTATAAATTTTATTATTTTAAAACATGTAACTGCTTGATGAAAAAAAATCCAGGCAGACCAGGCAGCAGACGGGACTCGAACCCGCACCCGCTCCCGTCTGCTGCCTGGTCCGCGTGGATATTTTTCTAGTTCTATTTTCTTTAGATTTAAATTTTAAGGTAGTTTAAAAATAATAGACAAAATGTTATTACAAACATAATTTTATTAAAAAACATCAATTACCTGTAAATAATAGTTTTGGTTAGTTGTTGTCGGTTGGTTGCCCTATCGTTTTGTATTGTGGCAAAATGCTTAAAACGAATATCAATATATTTTTCTGCAATCGATTTCATCAGAAATACAACATGATTAACTGTAGGTGATAGGTCAAACATATGGTTGGCCGATTTTTTGAAACAATCTTGTCCAATAAGTGATTTTAATGTATTCGATACAATTTTATGTTTACGAAAGTTAGGAGTATTCAAAGATTGAGATTTAACACAACGAATACTGTCTTCGGTCCGTATACATATTTTTATGACATCTCTAGATGGGTAAGTAAGACCACCACCCTTATTTTTAGATTTTATCAAATCAAGGTCACTATCGTCGTAGTTATCAGCATATAATTCTTTGAGACAGCTCTCACATTTGATCTTGGAATGTAAATATTTGACCACATACCCAGAAATATATGCTACTATTTGACGGCGCAAATAGTCACCTATAGTTGTATTTAATTGTTCATCAAATTCCAATAACATATCGTCAGGCATAGGCTCGTAATCCGTGCTATCCGAAGACTCGAAACTCATTTTATTTAAAATGCGATAACGTTCTGATGTAATATTAATTTTTTGCACAGAAGATTCATTTAAAATGGAAATATTTTCTTCTTCTATGGTGTCCAATCCGGTCTATTAAGTTTTAAAATCCATTGCTGTTTTAAATTATCGTTGGATGGAAATCTAAAACGAACATAAAAATAATTAAAATTTATTTACTTGGTAAAATAATTTAATACGTATTACGGCCCTGGATATTTGTAACGTTTAAAAAGTTATTCTATATGACGACAGATGGCGGCCAGTTAGTTATATATTGATAAAATTACTGTTTTAGATACTAAAAGTTATTTAGGAATAAGTGTATAACAGTTTTCAGTATTTACGTATGATTATTACAATATACTTCTGCAAAATTATACGTAAACTTGTGTATTTTCTTCCTAAAAGTGTCGCCATCTGGTGTCAAGTAGTAGAATTTTAACGCTGATAGCTGAGGCTGAGAATGTTCTAGAACTTATATATTTAATTACGTATAAAATTACTTACAAATGAAATGTGATGCCATCCATATTATCAGAACGTCTGTCTGAGTAACTTTGACATAGTAAAACACAAAACTTCATCCTTTTCTTGTTAAAAACGCAAAAAAACACTTATAATGCGAGTCTCGTTAAGTGTGCACCTGACGAACGCTGAAAGCATACTGACTTAGGCCCCGCCCACAATGATGACGTCAGGACCTAGTTGAAAATCACAGTGCACAGTTGCTTAGGCCAGCTCCTCTTTGTTTTTCCTCCGTGGTTGGAACATTCAACGTTAAGCATTCTGCCGCATAATGCGCTCTCTATGTCTATTGTCAAATTTCAGTTTAGGTTTAGAGCATCATGCTAGAATCGACACCACAGCCAACTAGTAGCCTAGTTGGCTATGGTGTCGATTCTAGCTGCTACGGATTGAGCCATAGCACAGGCCACAGACTTACACAATAGTGGCTACTCGTCACTAGATGGCAGCACTCAATATCTCTAGGTTCTTTTTAATGTCTTCAGAATAACTTTGAGAGTATAAAAACCTAGTATGTGTATCACATTACTAAAAAGTACATAAAAAAACAAGAGTCGATGGCAGGATTTGCTTTGTCTTGTCTGTCAGTGAACAAAATGCAAAATGGTTGCTAGCGTTGGCTTGTATTCAGCGTAGCGGGGGCATAAATGTTATGCCGTAATTTAAGGTTTCTGTTTTCGTTAAGTATGGTGAGATAGTGCTGTGATAATGGAGTTCGACGAGATTGTGGTGAAAGAAAGCCCGGGGCTATGCCGGTGCTGTCTTTCTGAGGGGTGTTACAAGGATATGGGGACTGAATATGCGTGGATGAGCGAAACCGAAGTTTACGCTGAGATGCTGTTAGAATGCTTCGATATTAGCGTAAGTTATAAATTAACATGTCGACACTTTTAGAAAGTCTCCTTTTTATCAAATATTTTGGTACACCATGTCTGTAATCTTTGCTTTGTCCACAGTAGTTTAGTGTCAATCGCTCAATTGCATTTTTGTGATTAAAAATTCAAAACGTATATTAACTCGATAACAGCAGCCTTAGATATCAATCTATACATAATAGGGCTTAAAATTTTAAAGCTTTCAGGGCACTACGGGAAAAATTACATAGATCGATAAAAAATAAACTACCTTTATGGAGTTTGGTTTAGCCCTTTTTGAAGATTTCGGATAAAGGCCATTAAAAGCAACAATTTAGGTCATTAAAACATTTTTCCTAAAATGAATATTTAGTTATTTACAGAGTTATATGGATTTACACATTTCCAGAACTTATAAAATTTTCAGGATATTTTTGTTTCATGACTGATAATCCCCTCTTTTTTAACTTGTTTAAGTCATCGGCCCCAATGATTTATGTTATATGTATGACGTGCCTCCGACACTTAGTTATCCAGAAAATTGCATAAGAAAAGAACCCAAGTAAACAAAATAATAATCTATCCTTCCTATAATCTGGGGTCCTTTAACCCTTCAATTGCGGGAAAGCCTCCGCCTAAAACACCCCCCGCTTGCGGAACGATTGCGCGGCCGCAGCGCGCGCTCGACGCGGTTTGAAATTTATTCAATAACTTTAATAAATCGTTCGGTCGACATCCAGCAAAATATTTTATTTCAATTATAGATAGTCAATGTACCTTCTTTTTTAGTAATTTCCTATATAAATTGTTTCAACCTTTTTATTTTTAACAGGAAACGTAGACAAAATCAATTTCGCACCTTAGGTGGCATAAACGCGATTTGAATAAATTATACGAATACTTGTGCTTTTCATTGATAACCTTTTCAAAGTTGAATAACTAAACAATAGATTTTTGCAAAAAAATAATATACTGTTGTAATATAATGTTGTTAATAAACTGTTTTAAAAATTACTTTTTAGTTGCGAGCTCCCCCATACTCGATTTTAAAATCGTCGTACTAACGGTTGTTTGGTCATAAGAACGACTTCACCACAATGAGTGAATGGTGTATTCATCTGGGTATAAAATTCAAAAGACTTTGAACTGTATTGCATTGTATTTATTCCCAAAATTGCAAAAAATTGAAAGCGGGTGACGAGCGAGCCGATCTACACTTACCCAAACGGACTTTACTCATGAAGGCGTGCAGCGCTGCACTACAGCAATTGAAGGGTTAAGAGAGGTGTGAAGATGCACTTTTGCAGGCCAGCAAGGTGAGGATGATTGGTGAAGCAGTTTATAGCTGCTGTACCAGCTATCTTCGCGTTTGGACTTTATTACCACTTAACATCAGGTGGGGTAAAGTCATTTGCCTATCTCTATATAAAAAAAAACCCTATAAATTTCTAAATTTAATAACTCGAAAAATATGTTACAGAAAAAATTAGCATATCACAAAAGTTGTTCTTCATAATGGCTATCATTTGGCACAAGATAGGTAGTGGCAAAAGGGTAAAAGACTTAAAAATATATCAATATTTTCTAAGTCCACATAAGACTATTATTAAGACCTAACTTGTTAAGGCTATCATATGAACAACTTTTGGAATATGGTAGTAATTTTTCCAGAAACTTATTATTTTTGCATTATTTAATTTTGAAAATTTTTGTTTTTTTTCTTATTCAATTTTCTCACCATCTATTTGTCAGAGGCACGTCATGTATATATTATAAATCATTGGGGCCAATGATTCCAAGAAGTTGAAATAAAAAAAGAGAGTTATCAGTCACCGAAAACAAAACCTGATATTTTTTCTAGTTCTGACAATTATTAAATGTAATGATACAACTCTGTAAATATGCATTTTAGCAAAAAAGATTTCATGACCTGAATTGTTACTATTAATGCCCTTAATCCGAAAACCTTAACTTAAATATACTGTATATAATAATAATATTAAATAACTTAAATAAGGTCTGCAGAGTTAGTTGGCTGATTATAATTTTTTGCCAGAAAGATCGTATTTTCAGAAGGTATTCTGCAAAAAATTTAAAACCATGGAGCATCATTGTTTTTCAGAAAAAAAAAATTGGAAATTTTCACTTTTCATAGTAAATAACCATAAATATAACCATCATAATTATGACCATAAACAGTAATAATGTACATGTACATTTTTATGGTCTTTGCGATGAGGTTAAGTTTATCATACAGCCATCCTGCTGCCTGCTTGATGCTGTGTTGAATTTAATATGAATAATTTTGACAAAAAATTATGAGTGGAATTTATGGTGCGACACCCTTTAAAAGTTCTGGGACTTGTTGTGTTAAATTTAGCTGTCACTCATTCCTTTTAATTCAAAGCTGGGAAAGTCATAAGTTACGACGACACATTGAATATTTTTTAGCTTTAAACGGAATAACACATAGGTTGGAAAGAGTCTGCTAGTCTGAGTAAACAGCAATATTTAAATATATGTTTATTCAGACTTGGCTGTTACAAGCAAGCTAGTTCTTGTGTAAGTCAACAGTATTCCATAAGTTCATAAATCTACAACAGGAGATTTTGTACTGAGAAGAACTAGCAAACTTTTTTTTTTATAGATAGGTCCGACAAATGACTCCACCCCACCTGATGTTTAGTGAAGGTGAAGTCCAGATACGAAGATAGCTGATACAGCAGTTCTACCTGCCACACCAGCCATCCTCACCCTGCCGGCCTGCACGTTGCTTCTTCACGCCTCTTTTAAAGGATCCCTTTTAGTTAACAAATAAGGCTAACTACTATTATTAAAATACCATCTGTTTAAAACAATAATTTTTCTTCATTAGATTTCTCAACTCAACGATGGCCCCAACGGACCGAACCGTCTCATCTGTGAAGTATGCATCACCCGTCTACGGGATGCGTGCTATTTCAAGAAACAAGTGCTTGATTCTGAAAAGAAATTTGTTGATATGGTGGGAAGAGGAGATTTTAGGCCGAAAGGTAATTACAATCATATTATGTGGAATTGGCTGATGCAAAGTTGACTTTTACAAACAATTTGATAAGATATATTTATTGTGTCAGAGAAGCCATTGAATGATTCTCTCAATGACAAATTCAACTCTGCCCTGGGGGCCAATCACCTAACGGAATTGGCATGGTTATTGCTTTTGCTTACGATTTCATTTTGTTATTTCTGACCTTCCAAGGTTTTCAATTATCTCATGCTCATTTTATTTAATATTTTTATACCAATGAAAAAGAAAAAAAACATCGCGAGTCATTTGAAAACCTTCGGCGGTCAGAAATAACATAATGAAATCGTAAGAGATAACGATAAGCGATAGTCATAGCGATCCCGTTAGGCGAATGGCCCCCTGGTACGCGGCTGGACTGTGATATTAAAAGTTTGAAATGAAGAAACCTAGTTTTTAATAGTTAAACCTACCAAATTAGTATCTTATTTCAGAGGGAGCTCATTAGTTAAGTAATATTAGTGATAAATAAGCATCTTCATTTCAAAATCAGGAGTGTAAGTGTAAAATTTTTAGTCTTAGTAGTAGCAGGTTACTAATTTAAATATTGTCGCAATCTATTCACTGGTAGTAGGGTTGCCAGATGCTGGCTTATCAATTCCGGACATTTGCACCCCCCTGAAAAAATAATGTATCAAATCATATCCCTCATTACCCCCCAGAATTAAAACATCAAGCAGGCCAACAGTATCATTCTATTAGATTAGTTTCCAGAATTTAAACCACAATGTTAATTTTCCACTTGCTTTATTAAACTTGTACTTCACTGTAATATAAACTAAAATTATTATAACAAGAATATTTAGCAGCAACACCACGTTATATTTAGGACCACTATTCACGACGAAGGCTCTCGACTGAATATCGTATTTATGACCGCTCCACTCGCTAGTCCGTCCCCCCTTCACGTCACGTGATAAGATGGTGGGGAGGTAAGGTGATGTGGCGTGATTTAGCACAGACAAACTAAGATAAAAACAATAACTGTACTATTGACCGATCTGTAAAAAATGCTAATATTATAAAAATGCTAACAATTCGTTATTAGTTTTGTTACGAAACTAACACATTATCGGAATCCGGGACAATATGGTCCAATTACTGGACGCGGGCCAAACGCAAAATTCCGGGACAATCCTGGCTTTCCCGGCCATCAGGCAAGGCAAGCCTAACTGGTAGTCATTTCGTCTCTATAATTCTCAGTAAAATTTTACAAATATTTTTCTATAATTATTTCTTATCTTTTCATGCACACCACTCATAAATAAAACACTGCTCCAACAGATTTCAGATGCGAATTATAATGTTATTTTATACATTTCGTTACGTTTTGGATCCTTAACAGGCTCCGTATTTAAGAGTATGATTTTAAATATATTTTTTACTAGCTGTCCCCGCGGTATATTAGGGATCTTTTCCTGCAGTAAAACGTAGCCTATGTGTTAATCCAGAGTGTCAGCTAACTCCATACCAAATTTTATTAAAATCACTTCAGCCGTTTAGACATGAAGAAGTAAAAAACATACACACTCACAAATTTTCGCCTTTAAAATATTAGTTTGATTAATTTATATTTTTATTCATTTTCATATAGCGGTACTTCTGTACCAGTCGAATATGAAGACTGAATCCGGAGAGGAGTTGCAAGTGTCGTTGGAAATGGATGATGGTGGAGAAGTGGAGTACTTGGAGGATGAGATTGACTATGTTGATGGTGAGCTTGTCATTATATACTTCTTCTTTCTTTTTTAATGGCTTAACAGGGATATATCCACAATTCTGCCAGTTTCACATAGATAGCCACTACACGACAATGATTCTTAATAAAATTAAATTTGTATTGAGAAGTTGAAAATACTAATATAAAAATTCTGTCATTTCCTATGTTGATTTAACGACCCTGTAACAAAACACGACACATTTTATGGCATGCACGACAAAACATGCATATGATTATATATCCCGTGGTCTGTGTAAATGGATGATTTCTACCAACGTCACAAAAACCTTTGTCTGTGGAAGTAGTCGATTTCTGGCATGCAATATTGTAATACAATATTAAGATATAGAATAGATAAATAGAAATAGATGCAGAAAATATTTAAGATTAATTTCAGAGATAATTGAAGACAATAAGGTTCAGTAGAACTTGAAATATAACCAAGGGTTTTGATGGCCATTTTGCTTACACAGACTACAGAGTATACTCAGAGCCTTACGTGCAGGGTTGCCATTATGAGATTTGAAATGTTTCCGTGTTTTGGGATCTGGATTGCCGTGTTTTGGAATAAAAACTGCAACAATGCCGTGTACATTTTCAATTATTTTAAGATTAAATATTTAAAATCATTATTCTTCACAGTCATCATACAAATTTCTTATCAAAGGCAAAATTTATTATTTGGCTTTGTTAATGGACATTGGGCAAACATGTATGAACGCTGCACCCACGTCCACCACGGCTTAAAGTTTTCTTTAAAAGCTCATATAGTCATGATTACCTGTGCCAAAGAGCATCAAATTCCACCCTGGAGATCTTCAGTTATTTTAAATTACATAGTTATAAGTACTAAAAGAATTGAACATTAATGAAACATGGAAATTTTCATTGCAAATATTTTTAATGATCTTTTCTTACAATCTAGTGTCTAATAGAGAGCCGGCATAAGAATATTCTCTTCATGTGCCAGACTTAAAACCATATGACCACCATTACTGTGCGAGTGTATTTTTGCCCGAAAACAGGAAAAGACTCGAAATAACCATAGAAATGACTTACGACTTTATGTAATGAGTGGTGCTGCAAACTGATTTTTAAAAATAATTTATTGGTCAGGTCAATATCTGTCAAGACTACTTGTAATGATTATTTAACAAAAATTCACAATTTTTATTTACTTATAAATTAGCCTAAGATATGCTAGGGATTGAATTTTTTAATTGCGTAATTGAATTACTCCGAAACGACTCCACCGATTTTCGTGAAATTTTGTATGCATATTCAGTAATTCCGAGAATCAGACAACATCTATTTTTCATCCCCCTAAATGTTAAGGGTGGTCAACCCTTAATTTCTTTTTCTTTGGACAAATTTTTTATTGTTTTTATTCTTTTATGATACATCATACAAAAATACATACAGGCCTAAATTTTCACCCTTCTACCACCAACCCCTATTTTTTTATGGCGGTACGAAGTTCGCTGCGACAGCTAGTGCTTAAATATATAATACTTATAAATTGTTTTGTCCGTAGATACTCCGAAACTGGAAGGCCCACAAGAGCCCGAGCCCACTGTGTCCGATGTGACCGCAGACCCTTTACCCATCAGAGGCAAGCGGGGAAGACCTAGAAAGACCCCGGCCAAACCAGAGAAGAAGAAAGTCAAGGTGGAGACTACCAAAGCGAAGTCTTCGAAGGCGCTTGTCAAAGGTAGGGCTTGATTTTGTTTCTAGTCTCTTAATTCTTTGGAATCACAGTGTTGTTGCGTTAGTAATACGGTATGGTAGGTAATTTATTAATAATTTCAATAGTTTCCTCCTTCCTATAATCTGGGGTCTTTTAAGAGAGTCGTGAAGAAGCATTTTCGCAGGCCGGCAAGGTGAGAATGGTTGGTGTAGCAGTTTATAACTGCTGTATAGTGCGATTCAAATAAGAATAGGAAAGCCAATGACCTCGATCTGTCAAATGTCGCTTGAAAAGTACGGTTTGCAAAAAAAAAACTTGGAATCCTTTTTTAGCACTCGGCTAGTTCTAGAATAAAAACCAAATATTTGTAAACAAACAATGATGATTAATATTGGTTGATATTTTTTTTCATTAATTGAGCTTTGGCTATGATGGTTTACATAAAGGATACATGTTCATATGTGACCTAGTAATAGTGCATGATTAATCATAACTACTCTGGCGGTAATGCAGAGATGAGCGGAATTGAAGAGCTCAAGCTTGGTAAATAAATTTTATTAACAAATCTGGTGATCTTTTTTTGTTCACTCTACCTATTTGGTTTGAATTGACAGCTATGACGTCACAATATGGCGCCCAGTCGGTCCTATTCTTAGTTGAATCACCACTTAGTATCAGGGGAGCTAGTCATTTGCCTACCTGGCTATAAAAAAAAAATAAAGGAAAAGGTTTTATAACCAAGCTCAATATCATTATCATTTTCTTTAGTTTTATTAAACTGTTTTATTTTTATAAAATGTTAGAAAAACTATTCAAGATCTGTTTTAATACGACTAAATTATTGAAAGTATACTCTTCTGCCTCTTGAACTGTTTCAATCATTCCAACGGTTTTTTTTTTTATATGAAATGAATTATCATGATTATATTAACGTTGTAACAACATAATGATTTGTAAATGTTGTTACATTATACTTTTAATGTTGTGGAGTTTATTTCGCTCTTTTTTCTCCGCAGCTAAAAAATATGTCCAATAACAACTGGTATGGAGAAAAAACATTTTAGAAAATCTAATTTGAATAAAGAAATTTTGATTTTGACTCTACACTTTTTTTTTGCCGTGGGGAAACCCGTGACCCGTACCCCGCCGCCTGACAAGCGAGGTTATAAGCAAGTGGGACTTTCATTCGTGGACCCATCCAATCCGTTCGGTGAGTCCTTGGAGGCCTACCACTAAAAAGCCCATAGTTGAGAGTGGTACCCGAGAAATCGTTTCCGAGTCGTCGCGGGCCCTCCACAATCTCCGTAGAAAGGACCTTCTGGTCCTGTTATCATGCTAGAACTGTTTTTTAAGCTGGCGACTGCATAACGGGAGTTTAGTGGAGGATATAAGCAAGAGAAAGCAGTGCGCGCGCACATTTTCTTTCTCTTATAACTAGTGAATGAAATATGTATATATACATACAGATGGAGTTAAAGAAGTTTCACTTCAGTCGTGTGGTCATTAGCACACTCGTTTTTTTTGGTTTCCTCCCAGGCGGGGAAGCGGTTGTGAAATCCTTACGGATATCCTACAGCCAGCTGCAAGGTTATGTGAGCCTCTTACTGACTAAAGCACGCAGTAGATGCTTATGGCCAGAAGGACCTTACAAGCTATATCTGAAGCGATCATCTCTTGAGAGGGAGATGATACAGCGCTGCCATAGTTCAAACAACTGCATAGTGCACATCAGTGTGCACCCGTATCGCATTGAGACCATTCTACAACTAGTTAAGGTTTTCTTATATACAGCGAATGCATCACTTCGATTGCGCGATTCAGGCGCGCTCGCCGTCACTTACCTCCCGTTCTTTTAACGTTCACACCATTTGTTCTTCGCACTAGTCTCGCATTAAGTTTTGCTCTCAATCAAGCATGGAGGATTTAATGCCATTTATTTCTTCCTTTTTAGGGAGACGTTCCGAAATGAGTTTAAACAGGCAGACGGAACACGCCAGGGTTTTGAAAGACTGCTCTGTGCGAATAGACGCATCGTTCGAGCCGCAATTCGATTACAGAGTTTCTGATAAAGACTCGTGGGGAATCAACGGTCTTGAGAAGCGACAATTGTCCGCGACAACAAGTCAGACCTTGATTAAAGATTCTCCACCACAGACACTCGACAATCAAAAGCATAAACCTATGCGGACACTGCGATCGCACCGGAAACTCGAAAGACTCACTTCCCAAACTACGTCGAAGCCAAATCGCAGATTACAGAAACATTTGAGATTGAGCAACGTTGGGGCCAGAGTTAGCTTCGATTCTGATAACGAAGATACGGAAAGCATTGTTGATGATTCGCGTATATGTATACTGCGTCATATGAAATCAGCTATGAGACGAACAAGATTGGGAAAGATGACTTAATATTTTATAGTAATGGGCTATTTCACAGTATGAAAGATAAAGTACCAATTTTGGCATGTGTATTGAACATGAATATTGGGAGCAATTTCAAAATTTACACAAAAACTAGATCTATTGTCGCATGACCGAAAACGCCTAGGATTGGCGGAGCCTAAAATGACGTCACCTGCTTGTAAACATCCCGACGAAGTGACATTACCTAGTACGGTTTGACGTTTTAATGAGAGCCGTGTGATGTCACCTGCCTGTACGATGCCATATTTGCTGGAGAAACGTTCCTGTGGCATATTTAAAAACAGATGTTTTTAATTGTGTATTTTGCTGATATACGCAACAGAATTATAAGTATCCATTTATTGTGGAGTATAATAAATAATGTATGAACACTTTCAAAAACTTGAAATAGCCTGTTCTAAATATTATATTTGCTCCTCTTACAAATATTCAAGGAATACCCGGTTAAGCATCTTTCAAATAAAAAAAAATAGATTTTTAGAAATGTATAGACCTACCAAATTATTATATTAAATCGTTATGGGCTATTTAAACGATGTATTTTTTTTTATACCGCACAACACTTTGATTCCGAGGACTTGAAAAAATTATAATTTCTCTGTTATGTACTTACCGTACTTATAAATATCTTTTTAATGTTTCTATGTTTTTAACATATACAAAAAAATATTGTATATAAATATATAATATAATATCATCTAAATTTCACGGCACTGTCTGTAACAGAGTAATTATATATTTTTTTTAGATTTATTATACTAAACTATAGTTTGCATGCAATTATTATTTTTAAACTACTAAATTGCGTTACGATAACATAAATTTTAGAAATGTGAATTTAAAATGAAACATGTGTATATTATCCTTAAAACGTTAACAGAACCGTCCAAGATCATTAACCAAATTACATAAGGGAACGCTATACCGGGATCCCGCATAATATATTTTACGGGACTAATCTCGCTCTATAATTTTACGGGATCCCGCTGGACTGTCGGGATTACAGCCGCACGTGAGTTTTTGAAGAGAGTATGCTCTTAGTGCCCATAAAAAGCAAGTTGTATATTGTTTGAGGAAATAAAGCGACTTTTCCATTAAATAAATAAAATGTATTTCTCAACTTCCGTTACATTATTTGAATATATATATGTCTAATATTAAGGAGTTGAAGTTCAGCGACTCCCTGGCCAAGAAAACTCCGGTGTCTGTCTGTCCCTTTATATATTGATATACAGCACCATCTCGTCCCTTCCGGTGATAGCTTCCCCCAATTGATGAGAAATTGTTGCCAGATGGAGCACGCCTTTGTTCGCGCGTCGTTACTTCCGGTCGCTAGATGGAGCTATTTATGAACACAAGTGTTTCATTGGATTTCTCAATTTTTTTTTTTCTATATTTGACCTCGGTTTTTTCGATCAGGCATAAACTTTTAGTATTGATCGTAGGACTGTTATAAAGACATATGATATACACACCTTGATCTCAGACGACCATGTTGAGGACTTATCTTTATTATAAAATTCTATTTTCAATTTCTATCACAATTAAGACCATGAAAAAGAGGTTTATTATGTCTCAACTATAAATGAACTCTAGAGTTAAATCCACCCTTCTGGATTCCACAAATTGTTGGATCCAGCGGGATTGAGATGATCCAATCCCGCAAATGCCTAGATTGATATTAAGTTGCGGGATTGCATTCCCTAAATCACATTTTATACCATGTTGTGTCGTTCAGAGACGCCCTCCAGTTGAGCCGACCCCATCAGGTTTGAGTGCTCTAGAGGCTTCATACGGAGAGGAGACTCCCCCCGTGGGGAGATGTCATCCGCCTGGAATACCTTTAGCACTCGCCAATTCTCACTCGCAAATTTAAGGCCTGAGGACCCGCTAGGATCTCGCCGTTCCCGAACCCGGTGACGCTGTAAAGGTCATCTGCGACCAACAGCATACACACTCAAAAAAAAAAAATTGTTGTGAGGTTTTGTTGTGTGTGACAATAGAGCCCAAAATACACTTTGATCTTTGTTAGGGGATTGGCTCCCTGTAATACCATTTTTGCCAATAATTGATTATTATTTTATTATCGTGATCGATCGTCGAGCTAGGATGGTCATCGTCCATCTGATTTCAAGAACGCTTAAATACTTGATTTTGCTTTAATGGTGCAACGGACTTGAGAAAAAGGAAAATGTTTTTTTAACCTATACAACAATTACAGATTTCTTTAGTATAAAACTAGGACTTATTTAACTTCAAAACAATGTTGAAGGATCGCGTTTCTATTACTTCTCTAACTGAGCATCACATAGGTGTCGATTCTGGCATGATTCTCTAAACCTAAACTTAAATTGGCAACAGTGTATCCTTGCCATTCTCTATACAGAATCAACAGGAGAGACTGATCTTAAATTTAGTTTTAAGTTTAGAGAACCACGTCAGAATTGACACCAATGGTGTCAGAATCTGTCTCTCCTGTTCATTCTCTTTAATAGAATGACAAGGATACACTGTTGTCAAATTTAAGTTTAGCTTTAGAGACTCATGCCAGAATCGCCACCTATGTTTGTATTACCAGCCAGTCTAACAACTATTGCAAACCTCATTTCTAACATACAATACATGTTACAAAGTTACAATCCTAACTAATATAAAAAAAGCGATAGTAGTTTTTTTGTTTGTTACATTTTCACACCTAAAACACGGAGCCGATTATAATGAATTTTGGCTTAATCACCTTTGAGAAAATAGGCTACTTTTCTCGCTAAAATATAATTTAAAGAGGGTGAAATATGATGAAGTGATACCGAGTTTTGTGTAAACGATTTTGTTGAATGTTGATATGTTTTCGTTGATTGTGAAGGGCAAAACACGTGCTGGAGACCCGGCTTTTACTGCCGACAAGCAATTTTATGTTGTATAGGAAACAATTTTTCCACGCAGGCGTAGTCGCGGGCGGTCGCTGGTACATAATAGTTATTTGGCTTTACGCGCACGCGCGTGAGTGAACACTTCGCCGCCTATAGAAGTTTCTTTGCATATGCGACAGACGTCAGTGCCACGGTAATAATATCATACAGTATTCTATCTTCATACAAACGGTCGGAAAGCGAGTCATACCTACGCCACTCGAGTTCGATGGGCTCTCGTCGGGCACTCTCGGGCGTCGGGTCGCCGCCGAGCTGCAACGACGACCGAACGGTCTGAATTGTTTTTTATGCAGTAAATATTTGATTTAATTAAGTAGATACCTACATAATTTAGTATGGAAAAGAACAAACGACAATCAATATCGTACAACAGCACAATTGCTGTTTTTGGTTGCTTGAAGTCTTCAATAACACACCCAGAGATATCATTTTTTAAATTACCTGAAATATTGGAAAGGTGTCTTACCTTTATAGAATATTTTTTATATACCTATCTACTAGTACGTAATTTGTTTCTAATATTTAGGTATTGCGGTTTTTCCATCGGGCAAAATATCTGGAATAATATAAGTGGTTAGGATGAAAAAAGAGACAAACGAGTAATCTACCTACACTCGCGTTAAAAACAAAACTACATAAAATACTGTTAGCCCTACCGCTTGCTAACGCAGCGCTCGGCCGTAGGCATTTATTTTCAAGGACAGGGCAGGGTCACAATACTGTATAGATAATAATACCGTGTCAGTGCTTGATTACTTTACACACGTGCAATTGTAGGAAGCACTCATGTGCTCCTAGTCCCTAGGGAAAACGATGAGACCTATATTATTTTTTGCTATATCCTAAGGAACAATAGTAATTTTATTGCTTTTTTGTTAAATAAAATATTTTTGCATAAAAAAACACTCGCTTAACTACAAATTAAAAAAATAATAATAACTACAATTGCTATTTTTTCTTTCAAATGTTTATTACTTGTAAAGTTATTCGTTTAACATTGTGGGTTACGTACAATGCGGAGGGACGGATGCCGTGCAGTCTAAAATTCGACACGGCCATTAGGGCCTCGTTAGCATAATTGGTCAGTCCCGTCCGCTGCCTGGCCCGCGTGGAATTTTTTCTAGTAATATTTTCTTTTGATTTAAACATCTAGCAGTTCAATGCTTAAAATAATCTTATATATAAAATTCTCGTGTCACAATGTTAGTTACCATACTCCTCGGAAACGGCCTGACCGATTTATATGAAATTTTATATGCATATTCCGTGGGTCTGAAAATCGGCTACTATCTATTTTTCATATCCTTAAGTGATAATGGTTGTCCACCTGTTACGTAGTGTTCTGAAACCCTTCAATACGCCTTCGCGCCAAAATTCAAACTACTTAATAGGTATTGTAACGTAGTGTTCTCATATGGGTTAGGAGGAATTTTATCTCAGGAAATTGATAGAACACTACGTTACACACCCTTAAAATGTTTTTTGGACTATTTTTTTTTATAATGTAGTATGAAAAATACATAGAACCCTAAATTTTCTCTTCTACCACCTGCCCCTATTTTTATGGCGGTACGAAGTTCGCTGGGTCAGCTAGTAGATATACAACACTCGCTTTTAATCCATCAATGAGTCATGATGTGAAAAATCTTTAGCTGCGTGAGAGCGATTCGTGGCGATGCTCAATGGCAAATATCTACAAGTTTGACCAATCAGCTTTTAGTATAGGTATTTCAGCTTTTATTGCTTCGGTGCGATATTAAATGTATGTGTCGACGAGCACTGGTATCGTCGAAATCTGAGAAATTCAAATCAAATCATCTTTATTACGAATACAGGTTACAGGTTATCCATATAAATTTTAGTACAGTACAGCCAGCCATATTCCGCCTTATCGGTATGCAATATAATATTCGATTAAAATCATTAATTATTTTGTTGTCAAATTAATAAATACATAGTTTAAAGAAAAGTTTTAATAGAAAAAAAAACCACGCGGACCAGGCAGCAGACGGGACTCGAACCGGCACCCTTCGCAATCCGGGCGAATGCACTGACCAATTATGCTACTGCGGCCCTGATGGCCGCGTCGAAATTTTCCTATCCTTAAGCTGCAAGGCAGCGCCATCTCTTCGCATTATAGGTAACCCACAATGTCAAATGAATACTTTTTCAAGTATTAAACATTTGAAAGAAGAAATAGCAATTATAGTTATGTTTTTATTTTTTAAGCATTTAACTGCTAGATGTTTAAATCTAAAGAAAAGTTTTTATAGAAAAAAATCCACGCGGACCAGACAGCAGACGGGACACGAACCCGCACAAAATGTCAATGTGTGATAAATTAAAGATTGTGAAGAAAGAAAGATTGATTGGTTGATTGTTCATTCCCAAATATTCAATTCAATAATAATGTTAAAGTCTGCAAATCTGGTTGTATTGAAGATTTTAGTTGATAATTATTATACTTTTGGGATATCTTTTCGGTGCCGAATGCGAGAATAATAAATAAGTACCCGACACAAAGAGAGACAACGTCAATTTTCACATTCTTATTTCAATTTTTAGGTGCGAAAAGCCTCGACGTAGAAGAGACAAGTATACCCTCTATGACGTCAACAAGACGCAACCGTCTCATGAAGAGAAACGCTATAATAGTTTTAGAAAACTCGTCAGTAACACCTTTTAAGTGGCAAAGGCAGAGCTATATGTGCTTTTTCTGCCACCACAAGTTCAAAGAGACGAACTCACTGAAAGAGCACACGAAAACTCACCACAAGAATTCGAATATAAAATCCGCCGTATCTTACTTGCGGAGAGATGAGAAAGTGAAAATTGACGTTTCGCTAATCAAATGCAACTGTAGCTGTAGTTTTGAAAGTCTCGACGATCTCATAGACCATATTAGGGCGGTTCACGAAATAACCTTTACTGAAGGCTGTGGATACGGCTTGATACCTTATAGGTTAGATCTCGTCGGGGATGGTTTCCAATGCGCCGTATGCAAGGAGCAGTTCCAATACTTCATTAAACTCAACCAGCATATGAATGAACATTATGGGAACTACGTTTGCGAGTCTTGCGGCAAGTCGTTTCTGAGCGAAGACCGTTTGCGACGTCACGTTTTGATACACGGTGCCGGATACCGATGCAACGTTTGCTCAGAAACATTCAACTCTTTAAGGCAGAAGACCAACCACGAGTCCAAGGTCCACGGCAGGGTGAAAGTGCTGAACTGCTTTTTCTGCACTGAAACCTTTTCCAATTACAATGTCAGAAAGAGACACCACAAATCAGTTCATAATCTGGAGACACCCGAATTCAAATGCCCCGATTGTGGAAAGTCGTTCCATATCATGAGTAAGATGAAGGTACATCTGAAAGAGGTTCATATTAAAGAAAAGAACTTCGCCTGCTCGGTGTGCGATCAGAGATTCTTCTCTAGAACGCATGTGCAGAAACATATGGTGAAGCATGGTGGGGAAAGGGTGTACCAATGCGGCGTCTGTATGAAATCCTTTGCGAGGAAACAAACTCTCAGAGATCACATGCGCATCCACAGCAACGACAAACAATTCATTTGCTCAGTCTGCAGTCAAACCTTTACCCAAAACACCAACTTGAGACGACACATGAAAGTAAATCATCCGGAATCGGCCGATATATAAAAAGATTTCGAGCTCAGCAAATGACTGATATTCATTGTATGTTTATAAGCACTATACCATACACGACACTTTAAATGTACCCTGTCATCTTAATAATTTATTGATTTAGTTTTTCTTAGAAAGCTTTTTAATGTATCTGTTAATCATTAAAACTATAAAGGGTACATTTACAGTACACAAATCTCTTTTCAGATGTAAAACTGCGGAAATACAAGGGCTGCGAATCTTCCTCGATGCGCAGACGAAGAAACCTCCAAGTGTTGTTTAATAACACAACAGTAATACCGTTTAAGTGGCGCGGGAAATACCTCTGCTTTTATTGCAGCAAAGATCTTCCAGAATATTCCGATCTGAGGAAACACACGAAATCTCATGGTCAATGTTCTATAAAAGACCATTCGCTCATGATACTGAGGGGTGGTCGTAACATGGAGATCAAAATTGATGTCTCAGAAGTAGCGTGTGAGATTTGCCATGAGCCTTTCCCAAGTCTCGATGAAATCATAACTCATCTTTATGTTAAACACAAGTTGGAGTTCGATCGTGAAGTTGAAATGGCCACTGAAGAGTTCAGGCTTTCAGACCTATCTTGCGTACAGTGCGGCGAAAAATTCTCTTACTTCGGTTACCTAGTTTCTCATATCAACACGAACCACCCAAAGAATTGTCTAGTCTGCGAGAAATGTAATCAGAAATTCAACAAACGCAGAGATCTGTTTTCGCACGAGAAAAACTATCACAGAGAAGGCGGTTACCAATGCGAATATTGCCCCCAGAACTTCACTTCGCTCAACATTTTACGTAAACATAGAAACAACAGGCATTTCTCACGGTGCAACATATGCCAATTGAAGTTGCCGACTGCTGCGCTGAAACAAAAACACATCGAATTGGAGCACCCCGATGACGGTTCGCTTCAGTGCGGCAATTGCTTCAAGGAGTTCCACACGAAGCAAGGTTTGAGAATGCACACAAGGAAATGTAAAGGTGAAGACGATGCTTTCGAGCTGGCTATAAAAAGAGAGGGAGACATCGAAGACACTTATGAGGAGCCCGTCAAAAGACCAAGCGTGAAGCAGATAAGAGAAAATATAGTCATAGTGATCAATATGTCAACAGCGATACCTTTCAACTTCTACAAGAACAAGTTCAACTGTTTCTATTGCTCGAAAGACTTTGCCGATTCGGACTCCATGAGGGAGCACACTATATTGGAACATCCCGTTTGCGACGTCAAACAGAAGTGCATCCGAAAATGCAGGGAGTCCGTTGCCTGTGTCAAAATCGACATATCCACCCTCGCCTGTAAGATATGCTTTGAATCAATGAGCGATTTGGACAATTTGCTAGACCATTTGATTGTGAAACACGAAGCTAATTATGACAAGTCGATTACTACATGTCTGCAGCCCTATAGGTTGATAAAAGACCACATGGCCTGCTTGAGTTGTCCAGGCGAAGTGTTTCGCTTCTTTGGTACTTTACTCAAACACATGAACAAGAAGCATACCAATAACAATATAATTTGCGTTTATTGCGGCGAGTCTTTTAGGCGAGATCAGAACTTGAGAGTGCACATTTGGAGGCATCATCGAGACGGTAGATTTAAGTGTAGTATATGCGATGCGGAATGCAGCATTCCTTCTAGGCTGTACATGCATATGGCGAAAGCTCATGGCGTGAAGGCAGCGAAGTGTCCGAAATGCCCGGAGAGCTTTGAAACTCAATATCTGAGACAGAAACATCTGATAGATGCCCACGATTCGGGCCACAAGTGCTCCTATTGTGGGAAACTGTTTACAAGGAATTCTTTCATGCGAGATCACGTAAGGAGGACGCATTTGAAGGAAAAGAATGTAGAATGTACCATTTGTAGCATGAAATTCTTTAATAACATTCTTCTTAGACGGCACATGGTGAAACACAGTGGTGAGAAGAATTTCCATTGTGATATGTGCGGTGAAAGATTCTTTTGGAAGAAGAGCTTGAGGACCCATATGGCTAGACATAATAGAGACCCGTACAGTATGCATTGAAGTTAACTTGTATCGGCACTGTATACATTCCTTTACTAGTCCATTTAAAAGCCATTGTGCATATTATAGATTTATATACACTATAAAAGTAATTTTAACAATTTATTATAATGTATTTTATATGTCACTGATGTCCTAAACATATTAAAATTACTTACTCTAAAAAAATTTTATTATTTCATTTACGTAAATATATTTATTTTGACCAACAGCTTATCTAAAAATTTAAAATTGCAACAAAGAGCCAAATATAGGTCCTGACGTCTTGTTTTAATAGAGCGTCTGAAAACATAACTTTATTAATTAGTATGTTGAATTCAAACAATGAAATGTGTATCTTTTCGAGTAGTAAATAAAGTTATGTTTAGAGTAGCTATATGAACATGTGGGCGCAGCGTCGCGTCGCGTTTCGTTGTGAACTGACGCTTACATTTAACATTATTGAGGATTTAAGATTGCTTTATGTAGCTGCCACTTGGGTACTTCAATCAAAAACTTAATGTTTTATTTAGAAGTATCAGAGCAATTCCAATAATTTACCAATCTTTTAGGCAAGATCAGAAATGTTACGTGATTTACATGTAGGCCCCTTGATTGCGTATGTCCTGACATACGCTTACGAGAGATTATTTCAGGCTATACCACATAAAGATACATTTCAAGGAGGAGAATGTAGAATGCTTTTATAGTAAGTGGCAAGAAAATATTGAACATCTCTTCTGAGACGGCACATGGTAAAACGCAGTAGTTGGAAGAATTTACATGAAAGATTATTTTAGATGAAGGGCTTACGGATGCATACGGCAAGCCAGAATAGCGACTTATATAGCTTACATTAAAGCAAGCTTATGTCATCCATGTAAAAGTTATTATTAAAGTTACCATTAAATAACTTCAAAAGAAGCGTTTTTATGATAAATCTTTTATTACAAATAATTATAAAAACTGTGTTAGGTGAAACCGAAAAAAGGAGGAAAGCCGTCAAATAAAATTTAGAGTACCGAATTAGGCAATTGACACTTCCAAAGCGATGTTAAATATAAAATATAAGAAGCTTTAAGAGTCATTAATGCCTTATCAATAATAAAATAGATTCTTTCATCTTTTCAGATGAAAATGAGTCAACTAATGGGCACAAGGCTAATAGGATCATGAGGAGGAACCTGCAAATATTACTGAACAACACCAATTTAGTCCCTTTCAAATGGCGCGGAAGGTACATATGCTTTTACTGCGGAAAGGAAATTGACAATTACGAAAATCTAAAGCCACACACTAGGAGTCATGGCAAATGCACAGACCAAGATCGGGCAATCAGACTCGTGAAGGGTAAAACTTCGGAAATAAAATTTGATGTTTCCGAACAAATAGTTTGCCTGCTCTGCGATGAGACTTTCCCTGATATCGACAGCGTCACTTTACACTTGCGCTTCAAACACAAGTTGGAGTATAACAATGTTCGTGAATTCAACATGACTGCGTACAGGTTGTCAGACATGAAATGCATCTTGTGCAATGAGTCGTGCGAGAATTTATTTCGCCTCATAAAACACTGTAATCGTAGCCATCCAATCAATAGTTTCGTTTGTATCGAGTGCGGACAATCGTTCAACAAGAAACAGGACTTGCGATCCCATACACATTACTATCACAGACAAGAATACTATTGTAAGAAGTGCAACTTGAAATTCAGCAATAAAACCGCCTTCTCTAAACACAATGCACGTCCTCATCATTTCATCTGCGACGTTTGCTTCGAGAAATTCTCGACCGACAGAAAGAGGCTTATGCATATGCGCGATCATTTCAAAGAAAACGATTTCAAATGCTGTTTTTGCGATAAGCAGTACCAAAGCAGGATAGCTGTGATCAATCACTTAGGTCAGTGCAAAGACAAAAAGAAGGTTTATAAGAAAGTCGATAAAAATCCATCCCTTGACATGTTTAACAGGAACCAATTGTCAGCTCATATAAAGAATAATCTTGTTTCCATATTAAACATGTCAACGATTATGCCTTTTAAGTATTTCCATAACAAATTCAAATGTTTAGTTTGTTCCGAAGAGTTCTTAGAATGTGACAATCTCAAAAGACACGTAGCACAACTACATCCAGTTTGCAGTGACGATGATGTCAAAAGGGTTAGACTTTACGAAGGGTATCGCTTCAAAGTCGACATATCTAAACTCTCTTGTAGACTTTGCCATGAGACCTTTACGAATATCGATACACTTACAAATCATATTACAGAGGAACACAAAAGCGATTACGACAAAACGTTTACGTCAAAATTAGAACCTTACAAACTGATTGATAACCATACGTTTTCGTGTGCGTCGTGCGATGAGACTTTCGATCAATTCGGACTTTTAATAAAACACAACAGCTTGTCCCATACGCAGAACATAATGTCGGTTTGCATGTACTGCGGTAGATCGTTTAAATCTGATGCTAGTTTGAGAGTACATATCTCTGCAAACCACAACCCTGATGGGTACAAATGTACCGCTTGCAACGAGGAGTTCACCACGGGACATTTTCTTAAGAGTCACATGGGAAGAGTGCACGGTAAAAAGAAATTTAAATGCCAAGTTTGTGAGGAGAGATTTCCCTCTGCTTTCACCATGCAGAGGCACATGATAAGCGTTCATAATAAAGGGTACAAATGTGAACATTGCGGGAAAATGTTTACGAGTAATTTTTTCTTACTCGAACACGTGCGACGGACACACTTGAAAGAGAAAAACGCAGTATGTAATATTTGCTCGGAAACCTTTTTCGATGGTAGATTACTGAGGAATCATATGATAAAGCATGTTGGTGAACGGAAGTTCAGTTGCGATCTGTGCAAGAAGACGTTTTTGTGGAAAAAGAACTTGAGAGCCCATATGAATTCGCACAAAAAAGTCTAAAGAAGCCACATCACACACTGAATATGTCCTCGATTCGATTAAAATAAATTGTGTCATTTATTTTACTCTTTAAGAAATAATTTTCGTAGTTAAATGTTTGAATGAAATGCCTCTAAGCCCATGAAATGATGCCAGTAATAAAATTTCATCTTTTCAGATGAAAATTGGCCGGGAAAAGGGCAACATGCTAGTAAAAAGAGGAGGCGAAACCTGCAAATATTGTTCAACTACACGTCGTTGATACCTTTTAAGTGGCGAGGGAAATTCATGTGCTTTTACTGCGGTGACGTCATTGACGAGTACAATGAGCTTAGAAAGCACACCAAAGCTCATGGCATCTGTACAGACAGAGATAGAGCTATCAAACTCGTAAAATCTAAAGATGCCGAAGTTAAAATTGACGTATCAGATATCAATTGTGAAGTGTGCAACGAGTCGTTTATATCTTTTGATGACATTGTTGCTCATTTGACTTTGAAGCATCAGCTGCCCTATGAGAATAACGCAGACATCACTATCACCACATACCGCCTGCTAGATTTTAAATGTGTTCTATGCGAAGAGAGTTTTGACAATTTTTCTAAACTAATCAAGCATACTAACCTCAGCCATCCAATAAATTGTTTCGTATGCCACGACTGTGAGCGGAAATTCAATAAAAAGAGAGACCTCGAGTCTCACATTCGGATACACCATAAAAAACAGTATAATTGTAAAAAATGCCCACTTAGCTTCCCCAGCAACGCTGCTTTGCAAAAACACAAGTCTCGGGCCCATGTATCGTTATGTAATATTTGCTTTCAACGATTCCCATCTCGCAGCAAAAAAGTTGATCACATCAAACAAGCGCATTCCGATAACGACCATCTAGAGTGTGGTTTCTGTCAGAAAAAACTTAGCACGAAATTGGCTGTTTTCAATCACGCTGGTAAATGCAATATGCAGCAGAGCAAAGATATGCTGCCATACGAAGAACCTGAAAATGTCGATGATAACATCAAGAAACCTACGGTAGCCGAAATAAGGAGTAATATCGCTTGCATAGTCAACATGTCCACCGCGCTTCCTTTCAAATATTTCATGAATAAATTCAGATGTTTCTACTGTCCGAAAGATTTCATCGAATGCAACGATCTCAAGGAACACACTGTCATGGAACACCCGTCTTGTAATAGCAAACTGAAATGTCTGAGACTCAGGAATAGGGAGCACGGTATTAAAATCAAAATCGACGTGTCATCTCTCTCGTGCAAAATGTGTTTCGAACCGATGCAAGACTTGGACTCTCTAATAAATCATCTGATCGCCGAACACAAAGCTCAGTACGACAAGTCTGTTGACAACAACATGCAACCGTTCAAATTAATCCGGGACAATTTCGGGTGCCCTTTCTGTGCGGAGGTATACAGATATTTTAGTACGCTTTTAAAACACATCAGCACTAGCCACACGGAGAATAGGAATATATGTTCCTATTGCGGAATGTCTTTCAGAACAGATCCTAGCTTGCGCGCTCATATAACGCTGCGGCATAAGCCTAACGGTCACAAATGCAACGTTTGCGATAAAGATTTTACTACGAGACACGCCTTACGCGATCATTTAGGTAACGCGCACGGTAGCAAAGTAGCGAAATGTCAGGTTTGCTCGGAAAGGTTCACATCCCAGTATGCGATGCAAAGACATATGATCAACGTGCATGCTACAGGGCACAAGTGCTCCTATTGCGGTAAAATGTTCACAAAGAACTCTTTCATGGTCAACCACATTCGTCGTACGCATCTTAAAGAGAAGAACGTGCAATGCTCCGTGTGCTTCGAGAGATTCTTCGATGTCCACCTTCTGAGAATGCACACGGTTAAGCACGTCGGCGAGAGAAATTTCCATTGCGATATATGCGGAAAGAAATTCTTGTGGAAGAAAAATCTCCGAGGTCACATGTCCTCGCACATAAAAAACACTAACATTCAGCTCCAAGCTTGATTTAGTCACACCGCATGTAATGTTCATAACAAAGGCACAATGAAAACTAGATGAATTTCTTTTCAGATGATAACGCTCCGGTGCCTTACGGAGGATGCGCCTCTGAGCGCAGACGGCAAAACTTGAAAATCTTATTCAACAATACCACGGTACTGCCATTCAAATGGCGAGGGCGATTCCTATGTTTCTACTGTCCGAAAGGCTTCACTGAATACGCCGAACTGAAAGAGCACACGATCTCTCATGGCTCGTGCTCGACCAAAGATTACTCCTTGCGGGTAATCAAGGGTAACCACATAGAAATAAAAGTGGATGTTTCGGACACAACTTGTCGGCTTTGCAACGAACCTTTTAGCGATTTAAACCAAATCATCAAGCACTTAATCGGCAAACATAATATGAAATATGATCAAACTGTCGACATACCATATCAATCTTACAGGCTGGTTGACATGCGGTGTTTGTTCTGCGAGGAGAAATTCACGTATTTCGGCTATCTCATAAGTCATGTAAACGTTGTTCATCCTCAAAATTCCTTCGTCTGTGACGATTGCGGTGTAACTTTCAATAAAAAGAGAGATCTGGCAGTTCACTTCAGATACCATCACAAGCCGGGCGGGTATCCTTGCGATCAGTGCGCGAAAAGCTTTGACAGTTTCTATCAGTGGCGAACGCACCAAAACAGTGTACATTATAGGAAGTGTAAGAATTGCAACTTGCGTTTCGTTTCTCTTGCTCTATTGCAAAAGCACATTTCTGTTGAGCATGCTGACGATGGCAACTTGAAGTGCGAGTTCTGTGCCAAACAATGTCATTCCCAGCAGGGCTTGAAGCAGCACAAGAGTAAATGCAGAGTGAAGCAAATAGTGACCGATGAACCAGCAGATAAATTCTTCCCCGCAGAAAACAATTCTGAACCGAAGAAGAAACAGAACGTGAAACAGATCAGGCAAAACATACAGTGTGTGCTGAACATGTCCACTGCTGTGCCTTTCAAGTTCTTCTCTAACTTCTCATGCTTTTATTGCTCGAAAAAGTTTGTCGATTTCGAAGATTTAAAGGTTCATACGCGAACAGAGCATCCGGTTTGCGATTTGAAATCCAAGTCCATGAAGAAATGCAAAGGGGAACGGGTGAGCGTGAAGATAGACGTGAACTCGCTGAATTGTAAGCTGTGCAGTCGAAAACTGGATGATCTCACGCGCTTGGTCGACCATTTGATATCTGACCATAAAGCCAATTACGACAAGTCATTAGAAGGTTGCCTGGAGCCTTTCAACATAATGAAAGACAACATTCCTTGCCCGGAATGCCCAGACCGCGTGTTCCGCTACTTCGGCATACTGCTCCGTCACATGAACTCGGAGCACAGTAAAAACAATCGCATATGCGATTTCTGCGGCCGTAGTTTCAAGAGCGTCGCCAATTTGAACGTGCACATATCCTATACGCACACTGGGTCCTGCGAATGTAACATTTGCGGGGTGAAGTACAAAAATCAGTGGTGTTTGGCCAGGCATCGTGCTAAATGTCACAACGCGAAAGACTACAAGTGCCCGAAGTGCCCTGAGCAATTCCAATCTCAGTACCAAAAGCAGAAGCACTTGATCAAAACGCACAACATAGGACATAAGTGTGAGCAGTGCGGCAAGATGTTCACGCGGAACTCTTTCATGAAAGACCACATACGACGGACGCATCTGAAAGAGAAGAACGTAGTTTGCTCAGTTTGTAACGAGAAGTTCTTCGATAATTACTTACTGAGGATGCATATGGTGAAGCATGAGGGGGAAAGAAGATTCAGTTGTAACGTGTGCGGTAAAGCTTTCCTTAGACGCAGCAATTTGCACTCCCACATGGAAATGCATAAGAAATATGGTCATGTGGTTGGCCTTTTACATGATATGATAAACTAGTTCGCTGGATTCTATAAAGCACTGTTTGATTTGATTTTGACCCTTATTTCCTTATTAATAGAGTATGAATTAGAAGTATAAAAATGGTTGAAACTGCTTGATGCTATAAGTTTAACCTCTTTTGGACAATTCAAGAATCGCCCCTAACTCTCTTATTCTCGAATAAAGTTTCTGTTTGACCTCAATATTTGCCAGTTCACAAAAGAGTGTCAGTGGCTATTTTTATTGTTGCTGACGCAAATTACTGAATATTTTTTTAATAATACTGTGGCAGCAAGGATGACAAAAGTTGTCCTTCAAATCCTTAAAAATAGCCGTGCAACTGTGTTACCTATAAAGAATCAAAGGACCACAGTTTAGACCCAAACTTGTACTACTCATGTGTAAAATTTAATGAGATTTTTATTTACATTAATAATAAATATTATTAAGTTAAAATCCCCATTTTATGTAAGAATAGAACTATGTAAACTAAATATATTATAAAATAGGTTAAAATGTAAGTTATGAATGAATAAATCATACATTTTATAAATAGCAGGCAAAGAGCACAAGCCCATACATCCACGTCTTGAGTATTTTATTCTCAGAGCCCGAAAACATTAATTAATATTTTTTTCTAAAACTATACAGATTTTTAAATATATCAACCAGTTAAAAAAGTATTTGATACTATAAATAAACTCAAGTTATAGATTAAGATATTGTTAAAACCACTTCTTGGGCCGCAAACCGGTTTCGAAAAAGAATTGTAATTCTTTTTTTGAAACCTGTTTCGATAAAAGAATTGTAGTTTTTTTTGAAACCGGTTTCGATAAAAATTGTAGTTCTTTTTTGAAACCGGTTTCGAAAACACAACATAATTTCTTTATTGCATGGCTCAAAAATATAAATAAAATGTTCTATTCTATTATTTTATAAGTCAATTCGAGGGCTTTATACATAAATTGGTAGATTTAAAAAAAAAATCAAATAATGCATTTATATTTATATGTTTGTTATATAGATACTGTTCAAAATATAGGTATTGATTAACCTAAACGTATTTTAAATGTACATATTTATAATATTTTTATTTAAGCAATTTACTGCTAAGTACATTTTTTATTTTTAAAGTTTTCTTGACTTGTATCTATTTTAATAGATTAAAAAAAATAAGTAAATAATACCATGAACTGAAAAAAACTAAGTAGTTTTCAGCTGAAATAAAACGTTGAATGTATTAATAAAATCCATATTGTGATAATTTTACTTTACTATAAGATGTAACAATACTATTTGATAATTATAATTATCTAAATATCAGTCTTTTTTTTATTTGACCCAAAACCTAAGGGCAAGACATTTATATGGAAATAAATGTTCAAGAACATACATACACATAGTATTAGAAATACATAAAGGCAACTTGAACTCTCTTAAGCAGAACAGTGAACTCTGTGTTTAAATACATACTATTTAACCTGTCAAAATTGGTGAGTTCTTAAACCTTGGCACAGTACTGTATCCCTAGCACGAACAAATATCGAATTCGAATAGTTTGCGAGTGCGGAATGTCAATGTCAAATTTTGTATGGAAACTTGAATAGCAGTGCCACAAAGTACATAACGAGAACTAAAAATCAGTACACAATATACATTGACAATGGCATTTCGGACTCGCAAACGTTACGAATTCGATATTGGTTCGTGCTAAGGGTACTGATATCTATAATGCGATTCAAATAAGAATAGGAAAGCCAATGACCTCTATCTAGCGATATTTGTCGCTTGAAAAGTACGGTTTGCAAAAAAAAACTTGGAACCCCTTTTTTAGCACTCCGCTGATTCAAGAATAAAAACCAAACATTTGTAAACAAATATTGATAATTAATATCGGTTGATATTTTTTTTTTCACTTATTGAGCTTTGGCCATGAATGGTTGATAACCTAAATCGTCAACCAAATGTCACTTAGAAGAACTAGATTCTGATTAACGTTTTTTCTCACAGTCTTAATAAATAAATATTATTAAAAATCGTTGTTTTTTTTTCAATCTTAGTAAATAAATGTTATTAAAAAAATCTGATGCTTTTTCTCACTTATACTTGGTAAATAAGTTTTATTAAATAAAAACTTTTTTGATCACTCTACCTATTTGGTTTGAATTACCAGCTATGACATCACAATATGGCGCCCAGTCGGTCCTATTCTTAGTTGAATCGCATTATAAATATACAGTAGTCCGACTTCATACAAACGGTCGAAAAGCGAATTCTACGCTCTAGGGACCTACTAGTCCCCCTTCTGGTATACAACTTGGTACACAGCAGTCGCGTGTGCGCTCTATCCCCTTAATTAATAAACAAGGAATAAGCTAAGATTTATTGCGCCGTGTTTTGTTCATGTCACTCGAATGCCATTTGTCATTCATTGAACAGAGACAAAATATGGAGGAACTAATCCAAGCTTATCCTTCCTTTATTATAAATATAATGCAATACAGTTCAAAGGCTTTTGATTTTTATACCCAGATGAATAAACCATTCACTCATTGTGGTGAAGTCGTTCTTATGACCAAACAACCGTGAATACGACGATTTTAAAATCGAGCACCGGGGAGCTCGCAACTAAAAAGTAATTTTTAAAACAGTTTATTTATATGAATAAATACTTGAAACGTTATATTTTTTTGCAAAAATCTGTTGTTTTGTTATTCAACTTTGAAAATGTTATCAATGAAAAGCACAAGTATTCGTATAATTTATTCAAATCGCATTTATGCCACTTTAGGTGCGAAATTGATTTTGTCTACGATTCTTGTTAAAAATAAAAAGGTTGAAACAATTTCTATAGGAAATTACTGAAGAAGAAGGTACATTGACTATCTATAATTGAAATAAAATATTTAGCTGCATGTCGACCGAACAATTTATTCAAGTTATTGAATAAATTTCAAACCGCGTCGAGCGCGCGCTGCGGTCGCGCAATCATCCCGCAGACGGGGGGTGTTTTAGGCGGAGGCTTTACCGCAGCTGACAGGTTAATAAACGGGTTCGGGTTTAACGGAACTTCACTATAGTCTATGTCATAACATAGACTATAGTGAAGTTCATCGTCCATTGTTTTATATGTACAGGAAAAACAATCTTTGAAAATCTATGTTCTTACGTCAAAGAGATGCGTCTAATCCAAGGAACTTATATACTAACTGGAATGCTTACGCGACCCTTAAAATCGTTCCAAGACCATAGCTGAATTGGTGGAATCTCTCTCGTTCTAGTAGTGTGCTCAAACAGTTGCAAGAGAGGGACAGATTCCACTTTAAATCGTTGTCGCGCTAAGAGTATCTTTCCCCCTTATGAAGGTAGAAACAAAAATGGACTTTATGTGTAACTAGTTAGAGTACATTTTTTGAATTCCCATATTGTTTCGTAAGCATTCCAGTTAGTATATAAGTTCCTTGGTCTAATCTAACTGTGACACACCTGAGGATATGATTTTAACCGACCAATTTTCACGGATTAAATACAGTTTGTATTTCAATACAGAATTTATTCCGTAAGTAACTCTGGGCACTGCAAGACGATTATTTTATATTTAACATAGGTTAGCATTAAACATAGGTTACATGAGCTAACTGGCACACATACTCATTTTGACGAGTTAAATATTTTGAGTTGAAAATTTTGATGATGATTCAGAAAGAGGTTATAGTTTTGGAAATGGGAAATGAAATTTTTGGGGTAAAATCAAAACAACTGGAGTTGTATAGAGTTTACGCGGCTTAAGTCGTAGGCTGAACGCTACTATTAAATATGAAAAGATAAGGTTCATCCTTAGAAAATATTATTTGGAAGATAGTTTTAAGAGGACTCTTTTCAACGAATTAAGTAATGAATAATTCGATATAAGTTATCTTCACAATAATTCATCTTACCACAATGCCAAGGCTTAGATAGTAATACATTGTAACACAAACACTAACTCATAAACCTAAAATAAAATAAAAGATGAAGAAATAACAGAAGGAAACATAAAAGCAAACAAAATGTAAAAAGAGACAAATTTCTTTGCAGGTGCAAAAATCAGCACTATGGAGGACAAACATAAGAAAATGGAATTGACTCGTAAGCTAAATGTTAAACGGCGTAACATAGAATACGTCCTTCAGTACAGTAACGCAACCCCATTCTTGTGGTACAAGAGCAGATATAGATGCTTCTATTGCACGGAACCAATGAAAGACCCCACAGCTTTAAGAGAGCATACAGCTCAGCACGAAGCGGACAATCTAGAGTTGATCGTCCACGATAGGACCAAAAACAATAGGAACAAAGATGCAGCTGTCAAAATTGACATTACAAACCTTATGTGCACTCTGTGCCCGAAAGCAGTAACGAATCTAGAAGAGCTAATACATCATCTGATAATAGCGCATGACGCCGAATATGATGTGAGCGTACCCAATTGTCTACTACCCTTCAGATTAGACAAAGATCAGCTCACTTGCCCAACTTGCAATATGAAGTTCATTTTCTTTGAATACCTTCTCCGTCATGCTAATAAGCACCACCTGTCCCATGACTACATTTGCGATGTTTGCGGAACTAGTTTTCAGGGAGAGAATCATTTAAAGATGCATAATAGGTACTATCATAGGCAAGGAGGTTACACGTGTGAGTACTGTGGCGCTAGTATGACTACTTTGTCCAAGAAGATTCTCCATGAAAGGAACGTTCATTCGGTCAATTTAACTTCGTGTCCGCATTGTCCAGAGCTATTCAAAAGTCTTTACTCCAAGAAGCTTCACATGGCTAATGTGCATGGGGTGGAAGAGCTGAGAATAAAATGCCCGCATTGTCCAAAAGTCTTTCCCCAAGAGAGTATAATGTCCAGGCATATGAGACGGGTGCATCTCAGAGAAAAGAACGTGGAATGCGAAGTGTGTGCGGAAAAGTTCTTTGGGCCGTACGACTTAAAGCTCCATATGGTTAAGCACAACGGGGAAAAGAAATTCGTTTGCAGTGTTTGTGGGAAGAAGTTCTCCAAAAAGAGCAACTTGAACTCGCATTCCAACATACACACCGGTGATAAACGCTTCCTTTGCACGATTTGCAATAAGTCGTTCGCCCAATTCGCTTATTATAAGATGCACATGCGCAACAGACACGAAAACTCGAATCTGGTAGACATTTGCAAAGTCGAAATCGTTAACTTTATAGACGATGTGAGCGGTGTAGATACTGTAATGAAACACTAAAATAAACCAATGACGTAATAGCTATCCTCACAATTCTTTTTAAAAATGAATCGTCTTACACTTCGGAACAGCCGTTATCATTGTGTAGTTTTAGTAAATGACGGCATAAAAATCTGGCATACTCTCTTTCCAGGCCGAAAAGCGAGAAGTGTTCCTCAAGTATTGGCTAGTTCTCGACGGGTGGATGTACTCAGAAGGAATGTGCTGGCCGTCCTCCGCTATGGCAACGTCTCTCCGTTTAAATGGCACACCAAAGGTTTCAGCTGCTTCTATTGCTCCACTCCCATGAAGGATTGTCTCGCCATACCTGAACACAACCGGACTAGACACAGCACCGTGGACTTGGATGATTTTATACAGAAAATCATCTCCAAAGATATTCCTGTCAAGATTGATGTAACAGAGTTGGCGTGTAAACTTTGTCCTGCAATCGTCATAAACACTTGCGAAGACCTGATCTCGCACATTGTGACAGTGCACGGTGTAGAGTACGACGAATCGGCCGGCGCTTGTTTCTTACCATTCTTTTTAGACACCCACGTCATGCAATGCGTCCTCTGCGACAGTCAATTCGACAACTTCACCTCCATCATGTACCACATGAACAAAGAACATATCAACCATTCGCACATTTGCCAAATTTGTGGAGTCAGCTTCATAAATATCGTTAGATTGAACCGTCACATTAATACGAAACACATTGGCTATAGGTGTACTATTTGCGATAAAATGTTTCATGGGCACAACAAATTGGCGAACCACAAGTCTAGGGTGCACGGACAAGTAAAAACCCACGATTGTAACTTGTGCAGTGCTACATTAGAGAACAGCTATCAACTAAAAGTTCATATGGGAAAAATGCACAATGTTGAAAAGTATAGAATCGAATGTGCGCATTGCCCGAAAGTCTGCAACACTAAAGGCGCGATGGCGCTCCACGTGAAATCCATGCACTCTGAAGTTAGATACGAATGCGATCTCTGCGAGTACACGACAGGCATTAAGTGGTTGATAAAGTTGCACAGCCGCAAACATTTCGGATTGAGGGAATACGGGTGTAGTCTTTGCGTAAAGAAGTTTGGCAGATCGAGTAACGTCCGTGTACATATGAAAGTGCATACTGGTCAAATTGGCAGGGTTTGCAGATGGTGTAGAAAAGGTTTCACGGACACTGAAACTTTGGAGAAACATAAGAAAGAGATGCATACGCTGGATCAAGATTGAAATGGGTTTCACCACGAGTTAGCCTGTTAAAACTTTGGTATAAAATCTTTGGTACAAACGTACGCGGTAAATTCATTCGTAAAACAGTTTTCTATACCATCAAACTGGAGTATTGAATTTGAGAAGTATCCCAAGATCTATCAAGAACCACTCTCGGTTAGGTGTGGTACCCGAGAACCGTTTCCGAGTCACGAATGTCGATTCTACTAAATAATAAAAATAATAATCACCATCATAACACAAGAAGAACAATAGAAGAAAGTATAATACGGTTTGCTTCATAGAATAATAAACCAATAGAAGTAATTTATTTTGAATATATTCTTATATCACAGCATTAAATTTTTTGCGAGGTTGGCAGAACCTCAAAAGGTTACATTATGCATCGATTAGGATATAGATCTGAACTATGCTATCACCTAAATTGCCATGTTTGTAAATAGCTCGAAATTCCCAAAAATTATTTGTATCTAGCATAACTAGCATTCTTTCTTAATTTGCCAAACATGCATATTTGATTCTAGCAACTAAAATGACTTTCCATATTTAATATCTGTACATTTGGTAGCAGTGGTGTCGATTCTGACATGTTTTTCTAAATTTAAAACAAAATTAATTATATGAAACAAGTTATTTTAAGGGGTTATATGCACTGAATTTATTTATTTCTTGACGTTTCGCATCATATGCTGGAATGCATCGTCAGAATAATGATTTTTTTATTTACTTTGTCCAGCTACCTTCGAAAGACTTTTATTGACCCGTTAAAAACTTGTTTTATTTAATGAATGACGTGCGTGAAAACCTTAGAAACAAATAAATAAATTATGTTAAATTTAGTTTTATTAAGTCTAGAGAATCACACCAGGGGCCCAATTCTCGCGGCGTAGATATTATATCGGCTTCGAGATAATATCGAAAGTAGGGATATCTATTGAAAATATCTACTGATGGTAAAAATTGCTATTCTCGTGGATTTTCGATATTCCAATGATATTATATCTATCGTAGATATTCTTTCACTGCCGAATGCGTTCCGTTTTTCTCGATTAAGTTAACATCATAGTCTATATAAAATAATAATAAATTAGAGCAGAATTTTACAAGCAACAAAATGATATTTTGTATTTTATGAATTCCATTCATATTAAATATGAGTATACATTTTTTGAGTATAAGAAATCTCAACTTTACCTAAATTGTACTTTGAAATTGTATGCGTTTAAAATTCAACGTTATGTATAATGAAACGTCAATATTATTTAAGATTCTCCTTTTTCAGGGAAGACAAAGGGAACAATGCCCATACAACCTAGTCTTTAGTTATATTAATCTTCTTTTTTTTACATTCGAATGTTGGTGTAACGCATTTTAATGTTTCTTGGAGTGTTTGGCATGAAATTTATGGAGTTGTCTTTTTCTCTAAGCTTCTGTGAGGTAGTCAACACTACAATAAAGTTCTCGCGTCCACTTGACCGGAATAGCGTATATTTTAAAGATTCCACTAATTCTTCAGTTGCACAGACGGTTGTAACACCAAATCACACCAATTTTATTTCACAATATCCACTATGAACGAATTTTAGAATAATTTAAATAAGATGCCAACCGCACTCGCAGAAATCCCGCCAAAAACACCGTATCGTCAATAAGAAAATGGTGTCGATTCTGGCATGATTCTCTAAACCTAAACGTAAATTTGACAACAGGATATCCTTGTCATTTTCCATACAGAATGAAAGAGAGACTGATGTTAAATTTAGTTTTTCATTCATAACTTTATAGATTTCTAACCAAATTTTTGTTTAAACGTAATGTGTTTATGAAGTCGGCGTCCCTCATTTCAAATGCGCCCTCTTGCTCTCACAACGGCGGCGCCTGAGCACAGCAGCAGCAATCACGTCATTTATTAAATCATTGACGAAAACATGAATCAACTCATCCATCGTTAATATAAACTGGTGTCGATTCTGGCACGATTCTCTAAATCTAAACTTAAACTTGACAACAGTGTTTCCTTGTCATTCTCTATACAGAATGAAAAAGAGCGACTGATGTTAAATTTAGTTTTAAGTTTAGAGAATCACGCCAGAATCGACACCATTGTTTACCTACTTCTTTATTTACTAATTATTTATGAAGGCAGTTAACAACATCTTGAGGTAACAATAATTGGCAAAGACACACGACAACACAATAAATAATAGGTAAAAAAGTGGAAATAACAAGATTGACATGCCAAGATCCATAGATATTTATATATCGAAGGCTCTTTACCAGTCGATGTATGTCTACTGATCATCCGTAGATAAATATCTATTGCGACATAGTGAGAATAGGGCAAAAAGGTTTTCCTTCGATAAAAGCCAGATCATTCGATATATATCGAAGGTGATATAATATCTATGCCGCGAGAATTGGGCCCCTGAATCGACACCATTATATCCACCAGCCTCTTCAAAACAAATAGCAAATACCCATGCAATTGTACAACGTGTAAATGGAATTTATTGTAACTTGTAAATGTATTTATTTAAATAAATGTCTTCTTTCATTGTAATCAATTGAAGTTTATTTTATAATGCATAAGTACATTTAAAAATTATGGCCCAAGAATTATATTCGTCTGCATCTTCATAATTTTATCGTTAATGGGTGAAACGCACGAAAAATTTTCTTATGAACCCGCGAGAACAATTGTGATGGTACATATAGGCCCGTATTATAGAAAGATTCTCAGTGATTGATCTAGTCTTGAGCATAGTTAGAAAGGGATGTCACTATACATATATAGCACATAGCGACATCCCTTTCTAACTGTACTCAAGTAAATATCAACACTTAGTTGTCATTCTGTAATACGGGCCATAGTAATGCAAAAATAATAAAATGATAAGTTTTTTTGCAACAATCTATGTTTTTTATTTTTTAAACATTAAACTGCTAGATGTTGAAATCTAAAGAAAATCTGGTCCGCGTGGAATTTATTCTAGTTATATTTTCTTTAGATTTAAACATCAAGCAGTTACATGCTTTAAAATAATAAAGATTATAACAATAATTGCTATTTCTTCTTTCAAATGTTTAATACTTGTAAGAGTATTCATTTGACATTGTGGGTTACCCATAATGCGAAGAGATGGCGCTGCCTTGCAGCTTAAGAATGGCTAGAAGAATTTCGACGCGGTCCGTGAGGGCCGCGGTAGCATAATTGGTCAGTGCATTCGCCCGGATTGCGAAGGGTGCGGGTTCGAGTCCCGTCTGCTGCCTGGTCCGCGTGGAATTTATTCTAGTTATATTTTCTTTAGATTTAAACATCAAGCAGTTACATGCTTTTAAATAATAAAAATTATAATCTACAGAAAAGTTTACTAGAAAAAGCAAAAGAAAAAGCTGGTCAGCGTGGATTTTTTTCTAGTAAACTGTTCTTTAGATTTCTCAACATCTTTTTTAAAAAACATTTCTTTCAAAAAGATTTTTGAAAAATATTTTTTTGATTACGGTTGTTCATGTTTTGTCTGATTTCACACATATTGCTTTTAAAAAAACTAACAATCTTCAACTGCGTTCATACTTTAAGCAAGCAACAAAAATGTGGATTTCTTGTATTTTCCCGTACTTTGATTTGAATGTTGCCAATTATAATATTCAACCAAAAAAGTGTGGTAGGTTGTAAAATAAACAGAAACATTTCATATGTACTCAAAATAAGCATTGCTAATTTTGCTATTACATTGGTAATGTTTAATTCTGTACTCGTGAAAAAGGACATGGTTCAGAAAAAAAGTGTTTATTGCATTCCTAGGTACAGACGTTCACTCATAAAGTTACCATATCCTATCAACCTTTCTCAATAATTTTTGAATCTTATATTAAACCAGATAAAGCTCAAAGTCTGTTGGATTAATTTAACAGTTTTGGGTAACTTGACACCAGTACCCCTAGCACGAACGATTTTCGAATTCGTATAGTTTGCAAACCGAAATATCAATGTCAAATTTTGTATGGAAACTTGAACAGCAGCGGCACAAAGTACGTAACGAGAACTAAAAATCAGTACACATTTGACAATGACATTTCGGACTCGCAAACCATACGAATTCGATATTGGTTCGTGCTACTGTACAACTAAATTATGTGAATTAATTTAGGTGTAAACAGTTGGTAACACTGTTGAATTTATCATACCAGTACTTATCAAATTCTTCTTCTTTTTATATGATAAGGACATTCGTAAAAAAAATGGCAAACAGAAATCCATCTTTTTAGTTTCGTACACAAAGGTTGACATCTGTGACTTCGCCTTATTTACGGTAGTATTACGTATCGTAAAACTATCATACCTAAATACGAATAAATTGTTCTGCAAGACGTCATCTGGCTACCTCTAAGAATTATTCAAGGTGAAGATAAAAATCTCGCGTGTTTTCCTTCCAGGAGAACTGAGAGGTGGCCAGAGGCCGTCGATAGTGCAGAAGCCGCAAAAGAGCGAAGACTATTTCGCTGTCCAAACACACGTGAAACCAGCGCTCACGGCCAAAGAGAAACGGAGAATCTTCAGGCAAAACGTTGTTCAGGTCCTCCTAAAGTCGACGGTCATGCCGTTCAGGTGGCTGAAGAGCTCATACCGTTGTTTCTATTGCTACGACATCTTCCAAGATGCTTCCGACTTGAAGAACCACCAGCAAGCCCACGCCGGTGACGAAATCAAAGAACAGACAATGAACAATTACTGGGAGCCCGTTGTTTATGTCGACATCTCTAACATATCCTGTAAACTTTGCCCCGAAAAGGTTGTAGACTTGTATGACCTCATAGATCATTTGATAACTCAGCACGGCATCGTTTATAACAAAGATGTGGGTATCTGCATGGTGGCTTTTAAACTAGACAATATCAACGTCGGCTGCTTAGCCTGCGGTGCAACCTTTTACACGTTCGGACCCTTATTGCATCATACCAATAAGGATCACAAAGGCACTTCTGCTATCCTGTGCGATGTTTGTGGCCAACATTTCAAAGATACAGTCCTCCTGAAGGCACATTTCAAAACCATCCACGAGAACACAGGTCTGCTTTGCACCGATTGCGGTGAGAAATTCCAGACCAGATCCAAATTGAAGACTCATCAGAAAAACCAGCATGACGCCGCTGAAAAGAAGTACAAGTGCCTCGTGTGTCCGCAGACATTCCAGAGTCACTACAAACGGTCTAGACACATGGTATCGGAACATAAGAACAGACCGGAGATCAAGTGTTTGCGTTGTCCGAAGACTTTCGTTTTCCGGAGTATGATGATGACGCATTACAGAGACACGCATCTGAAGGTGCGTGACCACGTTTGTGGCATCTGCGGATGGAGAGCGTTCAACAGTAATAGATTGAAAAATCACATGTATAAACATAGCGGGGAGAAGAATTTCAAGTGTGATGCCTGTGACAAAGCTTTCACCACCAAGAAGATTATGAGAGCTCATTTCGCGCGTATGCACAAAACTGCTACCCAGATTCCCGTTATTCCGTATGAACATCCGATCAACCCTTATTCAGCAGCTATTTAAAGCTTCTCGTTTAGTTATTTATTGCTGAATCACATCTGGGATGCGTAATACGCAATTTGACAGTGTGAATATTAAAGTTAGTACAGCCAACCACCCAACTAGCACAATGTTGTATAAAACAGCGATATAACAGCCATTTAATGGTAACGGCGTCAGCTGTATAAAGAAGCTCTAAAGTATTGTATAAGCGGCTACAGAGCTTTTGTACCTTCAAATTGAGCACAAATTATGCAGCTTATAACTCTACAAGCGCTCTATAGTGGCCGTCCAAACGTTTTAATGTGGCGATATAACAGCTCTTTAATAGTGTGAGAATACTTTTTAAGTTTTAAGAAGCTATTATAGCGCAACTGTACAACTGCCTCTATTTACACACCTTTGTACCATTTTAATGTATGTTTACCATCTTTATAAATCTACAAGTTTAGAATAGAAGCTTTATGTGAAAAAGTGATGAATAAAACATGACAAAATAATAATAAAATACACAGTATTGTTACTGTATTTTCTATAGTAAGTGGATTTATAAGCGTCAGCGTAATTAATGGAATATTAGTAAGAGTGCCAGATTACTGTGAATATATGTATAAGTTTTACTAAAATTCTTCACACGCCCGTAAAACAAATCACATAATAACAATTAAATAGTATTTATTGCTTATGGTATTTTAGGTTATTAGATTTTTTTATGATTAAAGTGCACAGTGGTGTTTTCATATTATGCTACTTATTGGACGGTGATGGTTTTGTTATGTAGTTTACAGTAGTAATTGTTGTTAAAGCCAATAAAATAACCATTCAAATCGACAGTGATTTTCAGTTACAATAACGTCTAATGGCGTCTCCTATTATCAGATTGTGACGCTCCACAATTTCTACTGGCTTTAGATGATGTATAATAGTAATCGGTAGTATTCTTTGCATTAGAATTAGGGTTTTACAATAGTGCTATATTAGGGTACAAATACAATTAAAGATGTATTCCAGTTCTTTGTGAGCTCCGTTATAGGGCTCAAATCACATATAGTGTTATAGTGGCGATATTAATAAGATAACAATTCTTTTATGAGTATAATAACTACATATAAAGCTATACCTACTCCAGTATTTAGTTGTATAATGTAAATTTAACAGTGTACTACTTTAAGTGGTATAGGAGGGGTATAGTGCGCTACAGCAGGACCAAGTATTATGAAGGCGGGTTGCCAATGGTACTGTAGATAACTAAGGTCTGAATACATGACTTATATATACTTCTTTAAAGTGTTTCCAGAGAGGTTTTTTAACACCGCTCAAGACCATTTTCCTTAACAGATCACTGTTTAGGTCTAATGGAGCTACAACAGATTTTTCTAAGTTTTATTTTAGATCAATGCCTGTTCAAGAACTATCACACACACTTGTACCTCTTAAACGATTATTGGCAACCGTTGTGCGGCTACTATCCCGACTATATCTTGTAGAGCGTTATAATACTCTTGTTATACCACTTAAAAAGAATACAAGAACCATTAAATGTTTATTATACCGACAGCTTATCTGAACAAGACCTATCTAATCTGCTTGTGTGCTAGTTGAGCACTCATCGAGTTAACATAAACTAACAATTTGTCTGAATATATTATTTATCGTATGGTTAACGAAAAAAATGTTAACTGTATGGCTAGAGAAATAAAGGTCGTATAGCAGACATATAATAAAAACAGATAAATACATAAAATATAAAAAAACAAACATATACATTTGGTTCTACTATATTCTTGTTAAACCTTGTGTGCAATATTTACTGGGATTCAATTTTATTGTGAAACTTAATTCAAGATATTATGTAAATCTATCAAATTGTTTTCTGTAGTTGTACCTTTCAATAAATAAATGAATATCACCTCGGGATAAGCTCCTGTTCCGAGGCCAGGCATTTACTAAAAGATTGCTTTTCCACCTAGTTTTAAGGTCGTAGCATACATATCACCTCGGAAAGACATCGTTATGTAACTGGCCATCCAGTTTTGGGTTACTTGACTGTGGCTAACTCTTCGAATTGTTAGCATCCGTATTCAAAATAAACATTGCCAGCGATTTTATTATTGTATGTGTATTATATTGTAACAAAACAGTAAATTGATAAAAAATAATTATGTCATTGAATATTCGCGATAATTCTAGGGATTTCGGAGTACACAATGCGATAACATTGGTCAATCTTACTGTTAACGAAATTTTTGTCTCCCGCGGTCACAGGTCTAACCCAACCTAACCTAATATGAACCCGAGAACCCATGAACACTAATATATTGATAATTAGCCAACGATTGTTTTTGCAATCTAACTGAGGCGACTCGCGTTTTCACAAAAATGCTATCTTAAAGAAATGTCATCGCCATTATCAAATTTTTCGCTTTTTCGCGAAACCCCTAGGATTTTCGCAAAAATCACACGCATCATTTACAGAAACTGTATGCTTTATTAATTGATGTTTATTTATTTTGCCTCAAAAAGAAGATTGGTATACCTACAATTTTTTTTTTTGTTCTCGAAAATATAATTGGCTCCATATAGAAATAGACATTTTTCGAGTGTGTTTATAATAGTATAGTATAAATAAATTTGCAATAGTAAAAATCGTTTAAAAGTACAAAACCGTACAACATGTTGCTTGGACTTTTTTGATGAGTATATTTTGTATTTGGGGTAGCAAAATACTGTTTTTCTCTTTCTGAAGTTGGCTGAGGGACGAACAAATTAATAACTAATATAGATTGCGGACATTAATTTAAATATATACCTAGGTATTGTAATTTGCGTTTGTTTTGACCTTGGTTGGGTGAGTGCACAATAGTAAATTTTTGATCAATTGACAGCGGTACAGCTGATAATTTTAAGAAACATTGTGGGTTACCTACAATGCGAAGAAATGGCGCTGCCTTGCAACTTAAGAAAGACTAGAGGAATTTCGACGCGGCCGTCAGGGCCGCGGTAGCATAATTGGTCAGTGCATTCGCCCGGATTGCGAAGGGTGCGGGTTCGAGTCCCGTCTGCTGCCTGGTCCGCGTGGAATTTTTTCAAGTTATATTTTCTTTAGATTTAAACATCAAGCAGTTACATGCTTAAAAAAATAAAATTATAACATTGTCATCATCATCTTTTGGATAGAAAAGAGAGGCTGGGCCTTCGTAACCCGTAACGCAGGCCCAGTGCGGATTAGTGTGTGCCAACGACTGCAGATGCAGTCGAGACCAACGGCTTAACGTGCCTTCAGAAGCACGGAGGAGCTCGAGGTAATAAGTTCTTGATCACCCATCCATTGCGAATGTTACTTAACTTTCATGATCGCAGGCCCAATGCGTTAACAATTGCGTAATTGAGCTCATCATGAAACCTTGTATGTTAGTGATATAGGTTTCTGCTGTGCCATGGATGCTTGCAGGTTGGATGCAATTTATATTTTTTCAAGCTCACTGTCCACCATGGGATTTTATTATCATATGTTTATTCGAGGGAAGTTTTCACATAACATTTTCATGAATAAGTGGCTCTTAGGCCTGTACTGTTTTTAAGGTTTCGTACTTCAAAAGGAAAGAAAAAAGTGTGCACGGTACAAGCATCTGAAGTGAAAGTTCATTTCTTAAATAACCTAACATTAGGCGGTGCATGAGGCATAGGGGAATGGCGCGTGTGACGCTCCTGACGCTCGTAGCGTTTCAGTCTTCGCCGAGCTACCCTCCAACTTTCATGCTCGTCGGGAACAGCTGCGCACGCATCCCATACACACACACACACACACACACACACACACACACACACATACATACATACATATAAATACACAGTCTTTGACCTATTGGAGGCCCTGGGCATATTAGAATAATGGGGCCCCTATGACTTCCGTTTGGTGATTTAACAGAAACTAGGGCATTTTGATCTGAGGGAGCCCCCTATCGATCGCGGGGCCCTGGGCACTTGCCCAAAGTGCCCAATGGAGAAAGACAGGTCTGTAAATACATTTATATATACTTTTTTCTTATAATATTTATCCATTTACACCGATTCCGAAACGTAGTTTCTCTTCAAAAACGGAACCCTTAAAAGATCACTGTGTTATTAGTCTGTGTACCCGTCAAAACCCTTTATCACGGAAACTCGGGGAGATCTAGTTGAAAAATAAATCTTAAGCTCAGATCTACGGTTTCTTGAAGCTGTCAAAAAAATCAAACTTCTTAGCTAACGGAAAAAAATATATGGGCTTTTATCTATCTGTTTTGGGTATTTCATTTCTTGTACTATTATCATAAACAGAGCTGTTGGTTTCTTTCAGAAAATGTAGATAATGTAGAAATAAAAGATAAGATGAAATACTTAATTGATCTTTTAAAATGTAGCGTGAAAAACGAGGTGTATGTGTGTAAGAAAATATAACTGGAAAAAAATCCACCCGGACCAGGCAGCAGACGGGACTCGAACCCGCACCCTTCGCAATCCGGGCGAATGCACTGACCAATTATGCTACCGCGGCCCTGACGGCCGCGTCGAAATTCCTCTAGTCTTAAGTTGCAAGGCAGCGCCATTTCTTCGCATTGTATGTAGGTAACCCACAATGTTTCTTAAAATTATCAGCTGTACAGCTGTCAATTGATCAAAAATTTACTATTGTGCACTCACCCAACAAAGGTCAAAACAAACGCAAAATTACAATACCTAGGTATATATTTAAATTAATGTCCGCAATTTATATAATTTGTTCGTCCCTCAGCCAACTTTAGAAAGAGAAAAACAGTATTTTGCTACCCCAAATACAAAATATACTCATCAAAAAAGTCCAAGCAACATGTTGTACGGTTTTGTACTTTTAAACGATTTTTATTATTGCAAATTTAATTATACTATACTAATCTAAACACACTCGAATATTTTCTTTTTCTATATGGAGCCAATTATATTTTCGAGAACAAAAGAAATTGTATACCAATCTTTTTTTTTGAGGCAAAATAAATAAACATCAATTAATAAAGCATACAGTTTCTGTAAATGATCACTCGAGAAGAAATATTTAGAACCGATATCATCAATGATAGGTATTTTCATATGAATTATACCAAAGAAATATTTTAAATATGGTTTTAATGTAATTCATTGTTTTTTATCTTCTTCTAGCGGCCGCCCGCGACTTCGTACGCGTGTAGTTAGTTTAAAAGAAAGGTTTACTGCTCGTTCCCCGTAGGTGATAGCGTCATAATATGTAGCCTATATGTTGACACGACTTCTTAATAATATTCGTGCCAAATTTGAAGGAAATCCAAGCAGTACTTTTTGATTTTATCCCGGACATACATACTCGTACATACAAGACAAAAATTCTAAAAACTGTATTTTTTTAAAGTGAGTTTTAATGTTTCAATAATCTGCTGATGTAAAGTATCAAGTCTATTTTGACGCTAAAAAGACGGTATAAACAACTACATAATTTTTAATTATGCCGCTCTTTTGGAGCACGGTGCATTAGACTATGGGAGGAGCTCGATGGCGTAGCAGCTTTATGGAAAAATCATTTATAAAAAATACCATTCCTCGATTAAATCACTATGGGCAATGAGCGTCGCTGATACGTCTTCGAGCAAAATACCTAACTGACATCCATATTATTTGGATTAACATAGAAGTTTTTCTACTAAGTTGATGAAACATTTATTATAATTATTATAAGCAACACAAGAAAAGAAACGGCTAACTGTCATAACAACACTCAAGAAGAATCTTCTCCTTTCAGGAAGACGCAAAGAGCGGACGGAAAATTCGAACGAACATCTAACTGCAAAACAGAGACTGGTCGGAATGAGAAAAAATGTCTTAGAAGTCATACTGAACACTACCGTGATGCCGTTCAGATGGCTCAAAAGTTTATACAGATGCTTCTACTGCTACGAAGTGTTCGATGTTCCAGCAAATTTAAAAGAGCATCAAAGCACTCACACGATTGACAACGAAAAGGTGAAATTTATAAAGAATTATTCAGAGTCAACCGTTTACGTGGACGTATCATGTTTATCTTGCAATCTGTGCACCATAGAAGTTGAAAATTTCGACGATTTAATAGATCATCTGATAGAAATTCACGAAATACCTTACAACAGAAACATAAGCGATTGCATGAGTCCTTTCCGATTGAACGAAATAACCGTGCAATGTGTTCAATGCCCAAAAGAGTTTAGTGCATTCAATAATTTGTTACACCACACTGCTAATAAACACAATGGGAGAACTTAAGGAGTTGTGCGAGTTATGCGGTCAGCATTTCGGTTCAAAAATACAGTTGCGCCACCACGCGAACAAGGAGCACGGGAAGAACGTTTGCAATTTGTGCGGTGACAAAATGATCAGCATCACCAAGATGAGGACGCACATGCAAAATGTCCACAATAAAAAATACAAATGTTCAGCCTGCGATGAACTTTTTGACAGTATGTACAAGAGGACGCGCCACATGATGCTGGTTCACAAGAGCAGGGACGAGATCAAATGTGAATACTGTTCGAAGACTTACGTTTTTCGCAGTGCGATGATTAGCCACGTGAGACAGATGCATTTGAACGACATGAAAATGGAATGCAGCATTTGCGGATTCAAAGCGTTATACGAGAGCAAGATCCGAAGGCACATGGCGCGTCATAGCGATGAGAAGAACGTAAAATGTTTAGCGTGCGATAAGAGATTTAAAATGAAGAAAACTATGATACGACATTACAATAATATACACGGCGGAAAGAAGTGTGTGCAAGACATTGTCAATGAGGAGTGCTGAATTTTAATTTTTTAATAAAGTGACTTTAAAACCTTTTCTTTGCGTTTCATCCTTGGGAACCTTATGGTGAACAATTACTCATATGAGCTGGCATGGAATAATAATATAATGTTTTCATGATTTTATTTTATTTTTAAGCATTTAACTGCTAGATGTTTAAATCTAAAGAAAAGTTTACTAGAAAAAAATCCACGCGGACCAGGCAGCGGACGGGACTCGAACCCGCATCCTTCGCAATCCGGGCGAATGCACTGACCATTATGCTACCACGGCCCTATTAGGGCCGTGGTAGTTTAATGTTTTCAGTTTTTAGTCATAGTTCTTTATTGTTTGGATTTGCTCGGATAACAAAAGCCTAGTTCGATTCCAGACAGGGGCCAAAAGCGTTATTTTTCACTTTTTGTCATCGTTGTTAAGAAAGAGGTTCGCTTTGTCACTTTGACACTTTTCTTGAGCTTTGAAAAGCATCGCGAAAAGACTTAAGTCTGACCTTAATATGTAATTTCCATTCTTCCTTTTCTATTAAAGATACTGGAGCTCCTTTTCCTTAAACAATTCGAAGTCTTCTTCGTCATCGTCAAAAGAAAAACGTTTTCCCGTTTTTGCAAATTTTTCATTAATGCTCCGCTGCTATTTATCGTAACATTTCGGTTAAAGTTATTTATAATTTACGTTTACGGGGATGTATGAATGTGTGGAAGTTATCTACCTTACTGATAGTAAAAAACGGCATGATAATCCGTTTAATTTTTTTTAGATCAGACAGACGAGGCCTGAGACCTTGTTTTGTTATATGTATTACTTACATAGATACTTAACTAGTAATATATTAGAATCAGAAATTGTTTATAGTCATCTCACTTATTATTTTAATTTTCTATACATAATTTTTATTAAATGATTACATTCTGATGTTATAGTTGTCTCTTCAACATTGAAAACACACAGTTTTATTCAGAACATGTAATGTACCACTGTAAAGAGGGGAGAGTACTGATCTTCTGAGATACAGGCTGCGGCTTAGTTCAGATACGAGTCACTCCAATATTGAAATAAAAGGAATTAATTCTTTCAGTTTATATTTTTTGTGCATGGGATTGTGTGGAGAAGAAATAATTGCTACCATGGACCTTGCTTGTTTCAAGCGCCTTGATCACAATAACTCAAAAAACAAGGTACATGGTTGCAATCCTTCTAATAACTGACTGTAATGTTAATGACCATGAAAGCTTAAAACCACCAGAAATACCAGAAATCATTTATTCAACATAAGCCTTTACAATCACTTATAGACGTCATACGTTTAAATGATAAGAATACATGTCTATCATTTTTATAAAATTTAACAGGTCTTATACAGGTAAAAAAGAAAATTGGGCTAGTCTGAAAAACTGTTCCTAATCCACAACGATGAACAAGACGATCGAGCCAAAATGAATGCACAATGACACCAAAATTTTATTGTGCTTCCAGAACAAAGACCCGACAAGACGATGGAGAGACAGATTGAGAGGGAACGAAGAATGAAGGTCTGCAAACTTGCCAGGATCATCATAAAATGGTCGACCCTCACACCGTTCAGGTGGCACGAGTGCAAATACATGTGTTTCTACTGCGACGACCACTTTGTTGAGATCTCTAAGCTCAGAGAACATTTGGAGAACCATTCCGACGTTGCCCTAAACAAAATCCTTTTAAGGATAGCTTACACTAACTACAGAATCAAGTTGGATGTCACAAGTATCTGGTGTACGAAATGTAACGAACCATTTGACAGTTTCAAAGAATATCTGAAACATTTGGCTGACAAACATGGACTGGAATTCAATGATGACGTTATCGCACAATTTGAACTTTTCCAGCTCGAAGACGAGGAGATGCAATGTCTCGAATGCAACGAGAGATTCGGATATTTCTCAAATCTCTTAGCTCACACTCATAAAATGCATCAAACGGAGATCGTTCGTAAATACTTGTGCGAAGTATGCGGACAAAGTTACCGGAACAGCAGTTCCATCGCTGTGCACATGAAACAATGTCACGACCAACAGATATGCAGATATTGCGACGAGTCTTTCACGTCCCGTTACGCTTTGTACAATCACGTGGGATACGTTCATGAGACACATAGACTTAAATGTTATATGTGCTCGGAATTGTTCGCCAATAGATATTTGAGGAAGCGACATCTAGCTTTGGATCATGGGTGTGAGAAAGATCAGCTGGTTTGCGATGTATGTAACAAAGTGTTCACTAGGAGAATCAAACTTGTCATCCATAAGCAGCGTACGCATTGTGAAGACAGAAATGCAACTTGTGAAGTTTGCGGTGTCGTTTTTCTGGATTTAGCCGCTTTGGAGAAACATCACACGTCGAAACATGAGCGAGGGAAGTATCAATGCCATTGGTGCTTTATGGAGTTTGAAACAGTGGCAGATGTGGAATCGCACATGAGCAAACAACACATTTTAGACGACAAGACTGGTGGCAAATCAGCTGATCGTTTATAGGCTATCTTTGAATATTGCCGTCTCTAGATTGTATAATTTTAATTTGATTTCACATGTTTAATTAAAAAGTCTAAGAATGAAGAGTGATTATATTACCTACTCGTTAGATTTAAGAAACTCAATCCCATTTATTTCATTAATTTTTAATTATTCATCTCTCATTAGTAATAAAAGAAGGGACGAGAGACCAGTTGTCAAAAAATTCGCATAATAAAGCAATAATTAAACTATTTATTTATTTATATATTCTGTACACACAAACATGATATAGGAGCAACTTTATTAAAGATAACATGTACAAGGGCACAACTTATTTCAATCTGAAATTTCTTACAGTCGACCCGTAGAAGGAAAGAAAATAGGTAAAGGTAGTCAGCGTGTACACCGGAATATAAATACATGTTAATACCAATAAATATGGGGTTTACATATACATATAGGTTTATATATACAAGTACTTAAATAATGAATAAATACATACATACATATAATATGGACGACGAGAAGAGAAACAATGAGAAGATCAAGGGCAGAATTAAGGGCAAGAAGATAAATAGTGTTCCTTCAGATGTTTTTTGAACACTGAGACAGAATTTCTGCTGGCAGCGAATTCCACAGACGGACGGCATGTACTGAGAAGGAATAGGATGCGAAACTCTTATGGGTGGGACATTTTAGAAGGGATTTGAGGTGGGATCTGCAAGGATCTGTTGAAGGGTGCATGAAGGAAAACCGTTCACGGAGGTAAGGTGGATATTGTGGATTATAGAGGATGTTGAAAAGGAGACAAAGGATTCTAACATTCCTGCGCAGACGAATGGGAAGCCACTTGAGTTCCTTACGAAAACTAGAAACATGGTCATACTTGCGTAGACCAAAGATGAAGCGGATAGCGAGGTTCTGCAGGCGCTCAAGTTTGTTCAGTAAGGTCTCTGTGGCATCTAAGAAGCAAGCATCGGCATAATCGAGAAGCGGCAAAATGAGTGATTGAGCGAGTTAAATTTTGGAATACAATGGCAAAAAATATTGAAGGCATTTAAGGGAATGTATCGTGTAGTAAATTTTCTGGCTGACGTTAGCGATATGGGCCGTCCAGGACAGATTGGAGTCCATTGTGACACCAAGATTTTCAATATTGTCACTGTATGGAATGTCGATTCCATCAAATGACAATGATGGCAAGTGAGAAATATTTGCAGCGTTACACATGTACCTGCTCCCTATGATTATGGCCTGCGATTCACTGGGGTTCACAAGGAGACCGTAGGACTTTGCCCAAGTTCTGATGCGGCAAAGATCATCATATATGTTATAAAATGCCCTTTAAAATTGTATGTTATGCTTAGGTGTGATGTCTGTCTTTTTTGAATTAAGGTTGTTAAGAAGTTCTGGCTTTTTAATCTAAAAATTTGACATAAAATTTGTCACTTGTTTAATTTTTACATTTTTTTTATCTATATCTATGATAATATATTTTAGTTTTTGAAATGAAACATAATTATTTTATTTACTTTCAATCAATGCTCTGATTACCCTTTTACCTCAATTTCGACGTCTTTATAGAAACAATAAAAATAATTTATTTGAAGATTAAGATTGAAGATAAAGATTGTTATGCAGTATTATTTATTATCCGGAACAAAAATAACAAATCACATGGTTAAGATATGGAAGTTATTTATATTTCACAGTGCAAGTGTTCAGTCCTTACAGTGGGGTACAGTGATACCGTTTTATTTTTCCAGAGAAAGCAGACGCTGGCATGAGCAAGAATAAAACGAACAAACGAATGAAACAAGCCATGGGGCAGATAGTCAAAGTGATAACGGAAAACTCCACCATAATGCCGTTCAGGTGGTCAACGAAAAACTATTTCACCTGTTTTTACTGCGGGAACTCTTTCGAGAGCATTGCGACCCTTAAACAGCATACGAATACGATCCACGAAACGGATAAATCGGTCACGCAAAAGTGCTACTACTTAAGCAGGATAAAGTTGGATGTGTCGGATATAACTTGCAAGAAATGTCCAAAAAAGATAGAGGACTTCAACGAGTTTCTGGATCATTTAGTGGACGCCCACGATCTACGTTTCAATAAGGACCTAATGAACAATTTCGCCTGTTTCAAGCTGACAGATGGAGACCTCAGTTGCTTGCATTGCGGAGAACGTTTCTCCTTCTTCGGCACATTGTTGATGCACGACAACCGATACCACAATGACTCGAAGACTTTCGCTTGCAATGTGTGCGGCGAAGCATTCATATCTAAGTATATACTCTCCAGCCACATATATTACAGACATGACGAGAAACGATGCAAAATTTGCAATGAAGTCTTCAAGACCGCCTTTGCTCTAATGTCGCACAAGCAGAGAGTGCACGATGTCGACAAACTGAAATGTCCGGAATGCAACGAGATTTTAGGCAGTAAATATTTGCAGAAACAGCACCTGCAATTGGTTCACGGCGTTGGGAAGAAGCAGCTGGTCTGCGATATATGTTCCAGGACTTTTGTCACCAGCAAAACGCTGCGGGACCACAAAGCTAGAGTTCATTTGAAAGAGAAGCCTGTAGCGTGCGAAATATGCGGATTCAAGGTGTTCAGCAAAGGAGTTCTAACCCTTCACATGGTGAAACACAGCGAGGCTCGTCCGTTCGTTTGCGATGTATGCCAGAAGACTTTTAGGCGAAAGAAGACTTTGGAGACCCACATGAAGTTGCACAATAACCACAGGCCGTACGAGTGCAGCGATTGTGATAAATCTTTTGTGCAAAACGGGAATTTGAAGAAACATATTAGAGTTTGTCATTCCGGTGTCAATGAAGTAAAACTGCAGCGGCGACCGTCTAAATGCGAAAATTTGTGATTGGATGAAGCTTTGGCTTTTTATGAAGTTTCAATAGCAATATTTAAAGTATTTTATATAAGAATGCACATCAATTTTGAGTCCAATTGAATATGTTTTAACGTCACATCACAATTACAAGTCACCTGCTTTTATAGAAATGAGCATCATAATTTCACTTAAGTAACGCAAATAACTTCTGCAAAAGTGTCAAGGCGATAGTTTAGCGGGCAGGGAGGCAAGTTCATATAGGAACATAAATGAATCAATATTTATCTTTATTCAAATAAGATGTATAGCTCTCAATAACTCTTTCGAATCGTCCAAAAATGTTTTCCTCTACCACTCGTTATTGGACATATTTCTTTGTTGCGGAGAAAACAAGCGAAAAAAATCTCCACAAAGAATAATGTAACAACATTTACAAATGATTATTTTGTTATGACATCAATACAATCATGATTTATATCATACAGAAAACCTATTGGAATGATTGTAACAGTTCAAACACAAGTATTTTTGTCTGTAATATAATCAGATACTTTGCAATAAATGCTTTTTTTAAGGGTGTAAAAGTATGAATTAACGGTACATGGACATGGCATCATCTTGTGAATTTATTTGAGTTTGGAGAAAGCAGAAATGTTTGATCAGGCAAGCAAGTTAAATGAGTGGAATTGGGACTTTGGTTGCTTTACATTTGGATATATTTATTATAAATAATAAACTAAATTTATTATAGTCTAAGGGGTGCGAAAGCGCGAAGCTAAGATTGCAGTATTTAAATAGTGGTCTTGGTATTTTCTACGTAAGATAGATCATTGGTTTTGCCTCTAAAATTTATCATTTTTAGCCTTCTATCGATTTTTTTTAAATGATAAATCTAAATCTAAACTTGAAATTGACAACAGTGTGTCCTTGTTATTCTCTATACAGAATGAAAAGGAGAGAAAATAAATTTAGTTTCGACATTATTGTAGCTCTTATAATATCTAAGGTAAAGATAAAAGCCAGTTTTAAATATTTGTTTCTTAGGTTTTCACGCACATCACTCATTAAATAAAACTAGTTTTTTACGGGTTAATGTACGAAACTTTATTTATTTATTGACGTTTCGTAGCCTTTACATGCTACGTCGTCGGAATCAAATTTTTATTTAATTTTGTCGAGCTACCTTCGAAAGGCTTTTATTGAGCGTTCGGTTATTTCATTGTTCGATTTTTAAAGTTTTACTGTCTATGTCTATGTATGAATTTATTACTTAATTTAGTTAATAAAGTATTTTATTTAGAATTCTATTTTGTAATTTTGAGTTTTAGTCCAGTCATTATATACATTTGGAAATGCAAATGAACCGAGAAAGCCAAATTTTGGATATTACGTGGGGGGTGGCTAGAAAAGCTTAAGTTCAAATTGTCGACCAAAAAAACCTTGTGGGTTTTCCGCCATCTTGAAAAAAGGGTTAAACTCAGTTTTTTTTATCATAACTCGGTTCCCCGTCGAGATACGAAAAATTTTATGGAATACTTTTTTGTTGCTCTTTGTACGATCTACAATTAAGGTCCTATACATTTTTCGCGTATCGACCATCGTTATCGAGATATCGATAAAAAAAGCCACAAATTTTGGGAGAAATTTTTTTTTTCGCTATTTCCTTCTTTCTCGCGAAAAATATCGAAAAATGTTTCGAATAAAACTTGTAGAGCCTGTTCAGACCTACAAATTCGTTTTTTAATTTTTAATTTTCGAGAAAAATTACGACCTCCAGCTCGCCGCATATATATATATATATATATATATATATATATAAAGATTCCACAAATTCTTCAGTTCCGCAGATGGTTGTAACACAAGCACACCAATTTTATTTCACAATATCCACTAATACGAATTTAAGAATAATTAAAATAAGACGCCAAGTGCACTCGATGAAATCCCACCAAAAACTCCTCAGTTCTGATTCTATTGCGTAGTGATACCAGTATCGCTCTCTCCATTATGCGCTAGGTGACCTTAAACCTTCTTAAGAGACCTATGTTAAACGAACACGTTTCGCTTCCATAGGTCATCCCTGGCACAATAGGCGGCGACTCATAACTGGATCCCGCAGTTACGCCTGGAGGGCGAGGGGCAGATCGGGGAGTTGGTTTACCTGGTAGGTATGGGAGCTGGTCGGCTGGCTAGCTGCTCGGGCTGCGGTCCGTGAGACTAGTCAGGTGACGCTGTGAACGGAGAAGCCCAGGATCGGCTAAAGTGGGTGCGGGCCGGGCTGCTGGTCGGAGGCGGGCTGGTTTGACGTATGCCACGCTTACGTGAGCGCACGTCAAAGTATACCCGCACTGACTTGCGGCCCTCGGGCTGCTCGCCGCTTGCCGAAAGCACCACGCAATTACCTGCGTCGCGAGAGTTTTTTGACAGCAAACTAACGCGGCGTTGGTCATTTTCGTAGGTATAATGCATTTTTTCTCCCCGTGCCAGGGACGACCATTTTTTTCACACACACACACACACAGGTCATATACTTTTGTCTTGAGACACTGAAGTAGATGGCACGTGGAGATTTTACGTATTTTTTTTATAGCTAAGGTACCCTAGGAATAGGTAGGAGTCTACCCCACTTGATGTTAAGTGGTGGCAAAGTTCAGACGTGAAGATAGCTGGTGTAGCAGTTATAATCTGCCACACCGACCATCCTCACCTTGTCGGCCTGCAGAAATGCTCCTTCACTTCTCTTTTAAAGGACCCCAGATTGTAGAAACACGTGCGCGGGCAAAGAATTCCACTTGGCAAATAGTACGACAAAGATATGAGTCACTTTAATTTCCCGAACGCTGCTAGCTGGATTCGACGAGTGATCTCTTTTTCGAAGTTGGACTTACCTCCCTAAACTTTTTGTCCCAGGTATAATTATGTAGTAAGTAGTCAATAATTTTGAGTGTAGTATACGCTATTTTAACTGCAGTGGATTACATGGGCATTCGGCATAATTTCCGTATTATCCATGTTCACCTGAAGACTCACTCTTCGGAAAGCACTACTAAAATCTTCAAGCATTGTGTTCAGATTTTTCAAGGTCTCAGCCATAAATATCTACTACTTTATCAGCGAAAGAAAGAAACGTAAGTTACTCGCTATTAATTTTGATGCCTCGTTCTTTCCACTTCAGAAACTTAAAAATATCCTCCAATGCAGCTGTGAACAGTTTCAGAATTAAAAAAAATGGGTGCGTGTACTTATGTAGGCGCGTGAGAAGTTATCCTTCTTTGGCATCGTTTAAAATTAGTTTTTAATTGCATGCAAATAATTAATTACAATAAATTAATTAAAAGTCTGGAAAAGGACACAGTCAATAAAGTTCAGTTTTAATTTGAAAAAATAAATAAATAATCAAAATATTCAATTAAAATCGCTACTGAAATTAATTTATTAGAACATATGTGATTTGCACTTGTATGAAACTCAAACACGTATTCCGAATATACAAACTAGAAACATGTGGATAAATATTATAAATATGAATACCTATAACTGTTACTTTATTACAAAAAATAAAGATGTGGTTTTTGGTTCTACTACACCAATGGTCAAGAGATGGCGCTGTAGTCTCCTGAATCGCGCTTTGGTTCCGTTGTTCCAGATTAATAAATACTTTTGATAGGCCTTCACAATGCAGTCGTTAGCACCCACTAAATAGAGATTCTATTTCTATTTTGTTGGTAGATTCATAATGTGCGGTAAACACAAAAGTAACGCATGAAGTTGGTGGCTAAAGCGACCAACTTCATGCTGTTAAAATTTTGTGTTACAGTGATGCGCGCGCATCTTAAAATTTCACTCTCATCATTTCTTCATAACGCGCCTAAAGAAGTATAACTTCTTTAACGTAATAACTTATTATATAAAGTGTTTTTATTCCCTTTTATTATTGCATTCAAAGTGTCTGATGCTTTATAAATAATAAAAATAAAATTAATAATACCCGAAAAACCCGGGTGTTTTTGGACCGGGTCGACCGGGCTCGATGCCCTATTTGTCAACCATTAGAAATGAAAAATAAAACTGGATTTGATTTTTTACAAATAATATTCTTTAAGCTTAGCTTTACAATTTCACGCTCAATTATGTTCTTTTCTCTTTCTTTCAGAACTCGACAGCTCAGCTCATCACACCAGCAAACAGACCAAACAAGACCTGCTCCAGATCCTCTCAGTTATAGTTAAGAACTCCACGATCATGCCTTTCAGGTGGTATTCCAACAAGTACATGTGTTTCTATTGCTGCTGCCCATTCGAAGACAGCTGCAACCTTAAACGGCACACGAGGTCAGAACACGAAGAAGCCAAGTTAAAAAACGTGCTCACATTCGTGAGAACGACGAGAATAAAATTCGATGTTTCGGATATATCGTGCAAACTGTGTCCCAAAGCCATTCGAAGCTTAGACGAATTCCTGACGCACGCGGTAACAGTTCACGATTTGCAATTCAACAAGGAACTGGGCAAAGACTTCTTCGCATACAAGCTTTCCGATGAGGATATGAGCTGCTTGGAATGCGGGCAGACGTTCAAATTCTTCGGGCCGCTGTTGAAACACATGCACAAGTATCATAACAAGTCTAACGCGTTCATATGCGAGATGTGTGGCCAAGGGTTCGTGGCGAAGTCGAATGTGACGAGCCATATCAAGAATGTCCACGGTCAGAGCGAATGCGAGAAATGTCACAAGGTTTTCCCCTCTCAGTACGCTTTGTCTGTGCACTACGAAAAAGTCCATAGAGCTGAAAAGCTGAAGTGCCCCAAGTGCCCAGAGGTTTTGACAAGCAGGTACTTCAAAAAGCAACACTTGGCCTTAGTGCATAAAGTTCAGAACAGCGTGCACACATGCGATGTCTGCTCGAAGGTTTTCACACTCAAAAGCCGTTTGATCAAACACAAAGCCAGGATACATTTGAAGGAGAAATCTATAGCTTGCGAGATTTGTGGGTTCAAAGTGTTCTGTAAGGATTTGCTGAAGAAACACATGGTGCGTCACGACGACTCGAGGCCATTCCAATGCGATATTTGCAAGAAATCCTTTCAGCGTAAGAAAACTTTAGAGTTTCACAGGCGGATCCATACGAATGATAAGAGATATGCTTGTAAGGAATGCGGGAAAGCTTTTGTTCAAGTCACCAGTTTGAAACTGCACGTGAGAGTACACCATTCCAAAGAAGAGACTGCAGCGTACAATTAAGTAATGTATGCGAATAGATTATGAGCTAATTTCTTCAATATCTATTGATATTGTTATTCTATCTAGAATAACTTAGATACCGGTTAATACTTTAATTTGATCTGCATTAAAATTTATGCATCTATATCAAACTTGATAGTGTTTAGCAACTTAAAAATAAATAAATTAAAAAGAAACATTATCAAAAGAGACTTGGTCTTTTAATTGAAGGTAGTTTACATAACCTTCACCATCACTTAACATCAGGTGGGGAGGAGTCATTTGTCGGACCTATCTATAAAAAAGACATTTCCCAAAGGGGTCGCCATGTAGGTAAGCGCGTGGAATAAGGATGTTCTTGCTTTCTTTACATTTCGCTACATTTTTATAACGTCGAGTGCGATATTTTGACATCGGTACTTCAATTGCGTCTTTATTATCGCAGTAGTGTGTTACTTCGTAACCGTTCTCTTTCATAATGTACTAAAAACAAATATCGCATTAACGCATCCTATAATGCATTACTATTAGTGCTACGACATGATATTTCTCGCAGAGTCATGTGTGCGTGACTCTTATGTCAGATTGTATTAAAGCAGTTAATGTGTGCGTGTGTAACGAAGACTACCACAAATATGTCCTCGTCGAATGATATTTTTGTGCCGTTTCCGTGCAGTTAATGCGGTATTTATAGGTACTGTATTTACATTCTTCCGAGACAAATGGCAAACAAAAATATAATGCTTTTCAATAGTTCGAATTTTATACGCATATAAAGGAGGAGCTCGATGGCGCAGGTGATCGTTGAAGTTAAGCAACTTTCGCAGTGGTCGGTCATTGGATGGGTGACCAAAAATCTTCTATCTCGAGTTCCTCCGTACTTCGGAAGGCACGTTAAGCCGTTGGTCCCGGCTGCATCTGTAGTCGTTAGCACCCACAAATCCGCACTGGACCCGCGTGATGAGTCATGGCCCAATCTCCATATTCCATCCATAGGGAAGGCCTGTGCCCCAGCAGTAGGGGCATTAATAGGCTGATGATGATAAAGGTGTCGATTTTTGGCATCATTCTCTAAACTTAAAACTAAATTTAACATCAATCTCTCTTTTTCATTCTATAAAGAGAAGGACAAGGATACACTGGTGTCAATTCTGGCAGGATTCTCTAAACTTAAAACTAAATTTGACATCAGTATGTCCTTTTCAGTCTGTATAGAGAATGACAGAGATACACTGTTGTCAAATTTAAGTTTAGGTTTAGAGAATCATGCCAGAATTTATACCAATGTTGACAAATTAAAGTTTAGGTTTAGAGAATTATGCCAGAATAGATATCATATTCAAAATTTTAAAAAATGTGTCATTAAAAAACCTGAAACTATAGCTATGCCCAAACTTTGAACGCTTTTTAATACTACTAAGGTGAAGAGTAGTGTTATAGAGAATCGTTTCGTTAAACCGATGCCCTTCTTTATTCTCGATAAAAAAGTTTTAGCATTGGCTTATTTGTTTACCTTTTGTCTCAGAGGAAGTTGGATAGAGTATAGGATGTATATAAACAAAATAAAATGAAAAATAAAGTAAATTTTATATAAATTATCATTTATTATCACAACACATACAAAAGTTCAATAATTTACACAACATTATGTACATTATCTATTTACAAAAATGAGTTGAAATTATTGCAACTCATTATTTGGCCGACAGGTTTTACGAAGGGGCGACGAAAATATAAAGGCATTCGTTACTAAACTGAACTAAATTTTGATGATATTTACTAATTCTAGGGGATAGAAATTGTAAATGGCCTGTACGCCTCTGCTCCACATGTGACTTAAGACATATTAAGGGCATTGACCCACTAACTCAAAATTTAGTCGCGAGAGGGACAATGGGAATATCTATACAGTCACGTTCTTTAGTTTGAGATCCACCTGAGGTTGAATATCGTTGACACTGACTGATAATGAAAAAATCAAAAACGAAATTACCTATATAATTTTGAAAAGATTTTCACATGAAGTAAGTGTCAACGATTTATTAATCGGAGAATTTTGACTTCATTGTGAAAATTCGCATTGCCATAATTTCGAAATGCCAGTGTCCTTCTGTATTTTTTTACGAACTTTATTACTGTTCTTAATTCCAACTAAAAAAATATCAATGAATGGATCCCAAATTATAGCACCTGATTGTACATATGTACAGTACACGGTAAACTAGTTAGTTACAATACATTTTTATTGCTTGCATTACAGTTCATATCTAACTAAAACACATTTAACTCGAATAATTGATTGAAAAGCCTCTGGTGACTTAATTTGGTCATTTGCATTTTCAACTTAATCGAACACAATTTTTTGTTATTTCTGTCGCCGAAAACAAAATTCTCTTTAAGATTTCAGAGCCTCAAAGCAGTTGCCCTAAAACAAGAAGAAAAGATTTCGACTTTCAGACCCGTCTGAGAGTCACCCAAAGCAGAATTGATTTATTTCAAACATTTCTTACAAGATATAAAATCACTGACGATTAAGTAGGCTTTTTTTTTCGACAGTGATTTTAAAAATAATAATTTTGGGTTGAACTTACAACCCCAAAAAATCAGAGGCAGCCGGGACCAACGGCTTAAAGTGCCTTCTGATTCCGAAGCACGGGTAAGCGAGAAATAGCAAATTTTTGGTCCTCCATCTACGGTTTAAAAAATTGTGTGGCTTTATGAAACCACGTTGCAAGTGAAACATTTAAAATAAATAATTAAAAAAGTATTTCCTCGGCTGGTAATTGAACCCCGGCTGCCAGCGTGGCAGGCAAGCTTTCTGAAATTGAACCACCGTTGCATGATAAGTTTTTACAACAATCATAAATATAAAGCGACATGTTAAGGATGTACGAAAAAAATTGTGGTGATGTAATAAAAGTTTTACTTTGATAAAGATATCTCTCTCTCATATTACTGATTTGATTTTTTAACTAAAATGAGGAAATCGTTTTGTCATAACGATCTTTATAAATTGACTACCTTCCTATGAAGCGTTTTTAGTAATTAATTTTAAGCGACATTATAAAAAAGGATGTAGACCCACTGGTAAAATACTGAATTACTATTTACTATGAGGGGTCAACAGGAATATTGTGCCTAGCATTTTACTAATAATGGAATTATCGGGAAAAAAAGAATGTAACAATCAATAAAAGGGGCCAATGAGAATACAATTAGCTAACTTAAAAAAAATATAAGGGACAGTGGAAATAAAAATCGTTTATTTAAAAAGGGATAATGGGAACAGATTGACTAGTGTATGTGTACATAGCTATAATCACTTTACGAAACTAATTATGTAATATAACATTTAATTATTGCCTCATATAAATATACGAATTGAGCCCCATTCCTATTGAACCATTAATAAATTAAATAACGAAAATAATTACAGAGTTAGTTTATACGAAAAGAAAATCTTATTTTATGATTATCACACATATTGGGACGACTTAAGGTATACTTTTGTTTGACATGAAACTTCATATCGTTGCCGTAAGCGTCGTTTCCCAAAAGCAGCAAATTTTCATCGACCGCAAACAAGGATTGATGACACGAGATCTGAATAATATAAAACATTTTTTTTGTGTTGATATAGATATAGCTTATACTAGATTAAGAATCAAATAAAAATACAGTATGCATCAGCTGATAACTTTTCTATATATTTCATTTACGCAATTGCAAAATTCCTTTATTTATTATGGGAGTTTTCGTAGGGGGGACAGGAATTATTCGTTCATTTCTAGTATCAAATCTTCGATATAATAACAATCCTGGGTGCCATCAGTTTAACTTACATACATCAATGTAACTTGAATTCTAGGGTGGGCATTGTATATAAGCAGTGTCACTTCTTAGCATTGCAGACAAATACCATATTAAATGAGATACTGTTACAAATATGACGCATTCCAGTACATACCAGTAGTAATATTAGTTCAAAAGGCTTTCTTCGTCCTTTGCGGTAGAATTGATTCCTTTGCAAAACTAAAGAAGGATAACAAGCTGTACTTCTTGGACGTTCTAGACAGATAATCTGTCACTACGTTGTTGTCGCCTGCAAGTAGAAAAAACATATTATTTTTGAAACACCACCATATTTCTTTCAATGTTATCCTACTTCACTACATAGTATAAAACAAAGTCGCTTTCCACCATCTGAATGTCTGTCTGTCTCTATGTATGCTTAGATCTTTAAAACTACGTTATGCGGTATAATATTAAACTATATAATGCGGTTTTAAACAGTAAAGTATAATTAATTTCATTTCATTTCATAGGTAGGCTAAAGCTCTAAATAAAGTAGTAATCTCAATTCAACTAAAACTAGATTTAACTCATTGTAATCTAGGTATCGTAAAATCGAGATTTGATAAAATTGTTGCAAGTGGCACTTAAAAACAAATATTCCCACTGTCCCCACAAACACTAACATTACTTTTAATGTGTCTAGTACAATAAAAAAAAACACTTTTCAATCAACGGGTTTAAACTTCGTTTTTAATACCTACTTTTCTACATATTTCTAGTGTTAGAACCTTTTTAGGATGTGTTAGCAAGAGTATGATTTTTAATTACTTTTGACAAACATTCCTTCGAAAAACTTTTAGTGAATGTGCGGATACTTCATTGAAAGATTATTGAAAATAAAAATATTGTCTATGTATGAATATTAATTTAATAGATAATTTAATCTAAGCTACTTTATTTAATTTGTGTTTTATTTATATGACCCTAACTACCGGAAACTACCACCGGTTCCAAATAATATACTTTTAATGTCTCTAGTACTGTAAAAACACCATATTCACCTAACAAGCTTTGTCTCTCGTCACTGGTTGTGGGCAACACATAGTCGTTTGCTGACAGCGACACGAAGAGAGCCAGCGGCACAACCCACAAACATAAAGTGAAGTATGCCAGTACCTGTTGGAGAAAAATTAGTGAGTAAAAAAATCAATTCTGCTTGAAACTGCGTGAGAATGCTTGTTAACGTAACCTTAATGTATGCGTGACAGAAATTACTTTATTCCTTTGATTATATACACGCTTAAATACCGTATGAACTGCATGGAAGCAGCACAAAAAATATCTACTACATATGGTAGATAAGCTCGTCGCTCCACACGGACACACTGACTGCTTTCAAACAATTTGACATACCAATCACGCACACATCGCGCGTAATATGAGCTATTTTCTTTGCGTTCTTTACCTATATAAAGTATGTATATGTAATCGTGTACATAATCAAAGTGTGTATATAACTTAAAACGACTTTGTATGCATACTTTATAGCAAAACAAACGGCAATGGCCGTAGCTAAGTTTGAATTTGACGACGTCCGTAACCAAGTGGTTTGTACACTGAGTTTAAAGGTGTCGTCTACTCAAGAGGTCTCGGGTTTGAAACCCGGTGGGGGTTTGTGTGATGTATACGAGCATTTGTACTCAAGTCATGGATGTTTTATATGTATTTCTATATAAATATATTTATATTTGTATTCTATCCATTACCCTAGTATACCATAACACAAGGCTTACAGTGCTTACTTTGGGGCAAGGCTAATTGGTGTGTTTAAAAAAATAAATAAATAAAATGGATCATAATTTACAAAACGAAACCGCACGACAATAAACTGACGCAAAGTTAGGGATGGATGGCGCAAGCGATTAGCGCTTTCGGCTGCAATCGTTGAAGTGAAAAATACCAACATACCTCTGAAAAGTTATAAAACACTGTTCCGAAGTACTTCAATGCCAAATAGTGGTGTAAAACCAGTGTGGAGACCGCTGTTATGAAAGAAAAGCTGGTCACTCGAACCACAGGGAATTCTTTCAAGAGTACCACATGTAACAACTGTTGGAACAGACCCAGAGCGTTGAGATGTAGCGGTATGTCCTCAAATATCATTAACAGAATGTGGATTGCAGCTGTTATCTGAAAATCAAAGAAAAATCACATTTAGCCCTCATGACAATAAAATTGTCTGAGACTATGTGCCTATGAGGAGCTCGATGGCGTAAGTAGCATTGCCAGGCGTCCGGATAAAGCCAGACATTAACTTTTTGATTGCGGGTCTGGCCAAAATAAATAGTGTACGGATGGTTTGGCATTTGTTAGGCTTTTTACATTTCGCAAACGAGCAAATGCTGAGAGTGGTAGAGAGCAAGGGAGTTAACTGTCGGTCGCTTTCACATAAAAAAATTTCTTGTACCTAATATTACTGAGCCACAAAATCCTTTAATAATGTAGGGTGGCCAGCCTTTTTCTCCCATATGTCCAGTCAAACTGACTGGTCTGTCCTGCTATTAGGTTTGGTGGGCTGGCAACCCTAGGCGCAACTGATTGTGATTAGTGTGTTCACCTGCGATTGTTGAAGTAAAGCAACTTTCACTGTGGTTGGTCATTGGATGGGTGACCTTAAATTTACTTTCTCAAGATCCTCAGTGCTTTAGAAGACACTTGAAGCTGTAGGTCTTGGCATATCTACACAGGGCCCACGGGGTGGGTCAAGGCCCAGTCTTCCTACTTTATTCATAAGAAAGGCAAAGCAATTTTTTGCATGGAGATATTAGCTACATAATTTAGCTTGCTCTCTTTTTATTTTTTTTATATAGATATGTCTGACAAATGACTCCACCCCACCTGATATTAAGTGAAGGTGAAGTCCAGACGTGAAGATAGCTGATACAGCAGTTCTACAGTTCTATATTAGGCCTATGTTTCTTTTAAAGCATTCAATTACTTTTTCTATTTTGAGCACACAACACTCCCATGTTATTTTAGTGGTTTAATTAATGATAGGAAAGATGCCAGAAAATACTTACAATCACTGTCCAAGTGATCACATATCTAGTCATAACAGTATATTCTTCTACTAATTCCGCTAAATAATACAAGCCAGCCGCTGAAACACAGGTTTACCACAAGGAAATTAAGAACTTTAAAATCACTTGAAACAATTAAAATTACAGGTTCGAAATGGAGCAATAACAAAGACACAAGTAATAGAGATTGTCTAATATGAAAATATATTTTCTATTAATAGCACTGCGTTTTAATTTAATTTTTAAAGTACCCAGTTCTTTGCCAAGGTAATTGTAACATAGCGTAATGAAATTCTACACAATTCTAAATGAATGCTCACCTATTGCTAACGTCACAAACACCGCTTGCAACACAAAAGACAAAATACTCATTAAATATAGAAGTAACATTTTGTTTTATTAATATTTCTCTAATTGTTTTGATCGTAACAAAAAATGTTTTTAGGTTATACGCGTTGTCAAACGTCAATGTCAAGGTAATGTCAGTCAAATGTCATTTCGAGTATGGATGCATTCAACCAAATACTAGAAACTACCGAGTTCTATACTATTTGATTCAACAAAGAATAATTTTCGAATACATACTATTCGAATTAATTTTAGCTGTCCGTGAGTATGTAATTGATTTACACTCCAAATGGCTGGATCTATTTCGGTGAAAATTAGGATTCAACAGAGTTCGTGGTTTAGGACAGAAATGTGTTTTAGAATCTTCTGAATTCCTTCCAGATAGATTTAAATGAATTTTCATATGTGCATTTGAGTGGATTCCTGGCTTAGATTCACAACTGGGCCCGATATGTGGTGCTGTAGTAATGTATGTCCCTTTACTCATGAGTGTCGTAGTTGTTGACTCGAATTGAAAAAATGAAGTTCACTTCATTGGATAATATTAAAATAACCACAACAGAAACCAAACCAATAAACCCCCCCCCCCCCCCCCCCAAGGATGACCGCAATTTGATATATAGTTCGTTTTTATGACGCTCAATTGTCAAAATACTTTGGAGTTTGGCAGTAGAGACGACAAAAAATGTGATATAATGTAAATTGTGATGCTGATGCTACAGGGAATAATGTAATTTGCTCATATACAGGGACTGTTTTGGCATGTTTTTTTTAAATAACTAAGTTTTTCGCTTGGGTCGATATAAATTCACATATTGTACGTGTTTTAACTAATAATTTTAAATGCTACTAGTGTCCGGATGACCGATACATGTGTCCGGAAGCCCGTCACCGAAATCGTCCATCACCTATAACATGCTTGATGGAGTTTTGGCATGTTAAGATAACAAGTTAAAAACGATTACCATTTTCCCTATACTTATACTTTGTGGGTGGAATCAATTCCTCCGGGGTATGTTGGGCCAAGGATCTGGATGGTCAAGGTGACATAATGTTCGGATGTTATAAAGACCGTTAGCCAATATGAACAAGTCTCGAAAATTGGCTTGTTTAACTTCTAATTTGCCACTTTTGCCTAAAGATTTAATTCTGCTGTCCTGTTACTTGTCATTTTGACACACTGGACATTTTGACACTTGGCCCAACATACCCCGGAGGGGAATCAATTCCCATTTCGTTTTGCTGGCGTGAGGTGTTTGAATCTTTTCTTTTGATATATTTTCTATTGTTGCAATGTTGCAGAAATGAAAAATAAACAACAAGTTCTACTGATTATAAATTATAATTTTATTTAATCATTATAAATAATTTATTCAAAACAATAGTGGAGGCATTAAATTATGTATAACAAAATGCATTTCATGAAACCACTACTAGGGTCTCCGCATAAGCTTCGCCGAAGGAATTCGTAACTCTACAACCGTAATAACCGGAGTCAGATTTCTGGACCTTGTCAATCTTCAGATTGTTTTCGTACTTTATGGTGTTATACGGCGCCGAGTTCTTAGGGTTTGTTGGTCCGTCACGTACAACCTTTGTGTTGTGTGTCCAAGCTACCTCTCCTGCAGGCTTGACTTCAAACTCACATGGTAGAATCAGTTCTTGGCCTACTTTCACATTGATACGCTTCTCGGGTTTCTTGAGGAATTTTGGTGGACCTGAAATTTTAAAATTTACATATAAATATAAAGCTTTCCATAGGCTGCGAAAAGAAAGCCATAGAAAGCGTCAAATTATGTCAAATGTGGCGTCGATTTTTGAAAATCTGGCTAAAGGAGTTGTATCTTCATCTATAATTAATAATTATTTAATGTGTTATGTTGTATGATCAATATACGGTGGTATTAGTAAATAATTTCAAAAACTGATTTTAGACATTGGAGAAATAGTTAGTTATTTTTTTTATCTTATTTTGTAATGATGGCTAGGATTTTTCAATTTCAATTATGATTTCTGATAACTTGATTGAATGCTGTGCGCATCTATTAAAGGTGTAATTAACTGGACTGTATTATTATGAATTGTTTTGTAATGCTTGTTCTATCTACTGTTGGTGTGTCTTATATAAATAAATATATGTTATTCATCAATATTCACTAACATCTGTTCAGTAGTAAAGGCGTGTAATCGTATAAACGGTAAAGACAAAAAAATAATGTCACTTTAGATTTTTCATTAGAGCAAGTATAAACCGTTGTAAATGTGAAAGAAGAAAACAATATTAGAAAGTAATGTAACAACTTAAATCGCGTAAAACTCGTCGAATCGAATCATTTGTTTATTCGTTCCATATAATTATAAATATTGACTCGATATTATGTATTGATTCTCTTCAAAGTTTTTAATTTCACGGATTGTGTTCCGTGTCTAATTCGGTGCTTTAACTTATAACGCGATTATAAAATAATTTCCGATAGCAACAAATGACGCATTTGTTTCTTTGGTAACAATAGAGAAAGCACAGCGAATCAATAGGGAGGTAATAAAATTTATTCATTTGTAAGGAATTTATAATTAGACGACCTTCGTAGCACAGTGGTTTGTCGGATGAATACGAGCATTTGTATCTAGGTTCAAGGTTGTTTATGTATATTTCTCCAAAAAGATATATGTAGTTATCTATGTATTTCTATACGTTACCCTCAACACAGGGCTTACACTGCTTCCTTGCTTTTGGGCAAGGATGATTGGTGGGAGTGTAAGAAATATATTATACTAGCTGTGCCCCGCGGTTTATTAGGGATATTTTCCCCGCAGTAAAACGTAGCCTATGTGTTAATCCAGGGTGTCAGCTAACTCCATATCAAATTTTATTGAAATTGCTCCAGTCGTTTAGACGTGAAGAAGTAACAAACATACACACTCGCAAACTTTCGCCTATTAGTGTGAATGTCCGGGGACAGTAGAAGAACTAAAGGCACATGGAGCAGATACGATGAAAAAAGTAAATACATTTTTTGTCTCTGTAAACTGTTTTTACGACGGCATATTCACGGGACCTATTTATTCACAACACGATGCTTTGTGATGTATTGACGCGAATTTATAGTTGCATTTCGAGTTCCGTGCATACCATCTGCCTTTTGTTCGGTAATCTGAGCTAATATCATTAAATATTACCTACTCACGACATCATTATCATTATATTTTTTTTACATTCATTGAGTGCCCACGATACAGGACCTCCTATTGTGGGACCCATGGTTATAAGCTGACTGTATGATGTAAATTTTAATAAATATATTTGTATTATTTCTTTGTATCATTAAGGTGCATCGTATGGCTGTACACATGTTCTACTCGGTCGATTATAGGGGTTCATGATCTTTTGAATAAAATATTGTGTTCTGTATGATACTTACTGACAACAGTAAGGTGCATCGTATGGTTCTGTACTTTCCCCGCTTCATTGTCGACGACGCAGATGTATTGGCCATCGTCTTCAGGCAAGGTATCTTTGATCAGGAGCCGCTTGCCCTTACTGCGGTTGTAGCGAGTCACTCGGTCTCCGGGTTCATTGTTTACGTTCACACCGTCCTTCCACCAGTCAGGGTGTGGCATTGGGCTGGGAGAAATTGCCAGTTTAAAGTGGGGAAAAGTAAATGTAGCTTTAGGGCAGGGATGGGCAAGAAGCGGGGAAGTCCCGCAACGGGAATCTCGCGGTTCCTACGTAACAGCGTAGAGGGTATTTGCAGGGTTTTTAGCGGATAGTATGCCGTAAGCGCTCGTAAGCCACGCGGACTGCTTAACGGCTTCTCCGTTACGCACCCGTGAGACTTGTGAGAGGCTAGGTGTGAGGTCAGTTCGTTGGTGTGCCCCTTAAGGGCGCCAACGTCTGTAAATAGAGGTTTTGACTGCGTAATAAAAAATAAAAGGGCAGGGATGGGCAAACTACGGGCCGCGGACCATCTCCGATCCTCGCATGGTGGAAATCCGGCCCGCGAATAAATATCAAAAGGTACACACCAAAACTATTTTTGTTTTCAGTATGTTCCGACAAGAATCAACCCGCTTTACTTTGAAGTAGACTCAGAGGTGTATTTATCTTGCTACTGAGCTGCAGGGTGAGGGGCATTTTTCCCGTCATGAATTCTGATTGTTAATATTGGTGTCGATTCTGGCATGATTCTCTAAAGCTAAACTTAAATATGATAACAGTGTGTCCTTGTCATTCTCTATAAGGAAGGAAAAAGACAGACTGATGTCAAACTTTAGTTTTAAGTTTAGAGAATACTGCCAGAATCGACACCACAGGCTGTGCTGGAGAAGCTCGATGATCGTGGGTTTGTTTGCTCTGTCACCATCACAGAAGAGAACCAAAAACTTATTGTCTCGTACTCCTCCATGCTTCGGAAAGCACATTAAGCACCCACCAACATGCACTAAACCTGCGTGGAGGCTCATTGCTCTTTCTTCTTGTGACATCTAGAAAGAAAGCCCGTGCTTAGCAATGGACACATTAATTGGCGAGCGAGATTACTAAATAGAGCATATAGCATAGCACAGCACAGAATATCATGATATTGGTGTAGATTCTGGCATGATTCTCTAAATTTAAATTAATATATGTCTATTTTTATTGTCCTTTTCATTCTGTATAGAGAATGAAAAGGTTACACTGTTGTCAAATTTAACATAATGGTGTCGATTCTAGCATGATTCTCTAAACTTAAAACTAAATTTAACATCAGTCTCTCCTTTTCATTCTGTATAGAGAATAATAAGGATGCACTGTTGTCAAATTTAAGTTTAGGTTTAGAGAATCATGTCAGAATCGACACCATTATCAAAATCCTTCCTTCCTTAGATTTACACGCACATTAAAAAAATACATTGTTACTTGAAAGCAAAGGATGCTAAGTCCATTCTTCCTTTTAGGTAATAAAAAAATAATTAACATGTCTTTTTTTGTGTCACTTAACACGCTCTGCCAGAATAACAGCGCTGTTGCGACACAATGTCGCATCAGCTAATGCTGAGGCAGAGTCCTGGTTAGCCCTGTGTTTTTTGAATTTGTATCTGTAAATGTGAATATCTGTAATATGAGGGTAAATAAAATATATGCTATTCTATTCTACACGCGGACCAGGCAGCAGACGGGACTCGAACCCGCACTCTTCAGTGCATTCGCTCGGATAGCGAAGGGAGCTGGTTCGAGTCCAGTCTTTTTTTAGATTAAGGTTTTGTTGTTAATTTCAAAGAAAAAATTTGCTTATGAATATAAAAAGAACAAAAGTTCCAATTGAGTTATTTTAGTATTAAAGGCAGTTGTGCAACGAAGACCCTGATGTGCCGAAGTGGCAGAAAAACTATAAATAAACATTAATTTGTATTAAGGTCCACAGAAATGTTAAACATCATTGAAAAGCGCTACAAAGCAATCTGATTCATGCTTCAGGGACACATGCATGACTCAACTTCAGCGAATTCTTAAGTTTATGCAAATAACTTTGGTAATAATAAATCATTGAGGATTTTCCACAAATAGATAAATGCATTTTTTCGTAGAAGTATGTAAATAAGTTATTGTGAACATATTACCTAATTAAAAACAACATAAATCTACATTCCTATTTAGATTGCGATAAGTAAGTATGAGGAGCTCGATGGCGCAAGTGGTTAGCGCGTTCGGCTGCGATCGTTGAACTTAAGCAACTTTAGCAGTGGTCGCTCATTGGATGGGTGACCAAAAATTACTATCTCGAGCTCCTCCGTGCTTCGGAAGGCACGTTAAGCCGTTGGTCCCGGCTGCATCTGCAGTCGTTAGCACCCACCAATCCGCACTGGGCCCGCGTGGTGGGTCATGGCCCAATCTCCCTATTCGGTCCATAGGGAAGGCCTGTGCCCCAGCAGTGGGGACATTAATAGGCTGATGATGATGATGAAGTAAGTATGAATATTTAACAACAACAAAATTTTATTCCAATCCAGCCCCTCTAGCATGACCACCGAAACGGGATATGATAAAGCGATATATCGGCATTAACTGTCAGACTACTATAGAGTTTGACAGAAGTCTGACAGTTAATGTCGATATATCGCTTTATCATATCCCGTTTCGGTGGTCATGCTAGAGGGGCAGGGGGCCAATCGCCTAACGGGATTGCTTTGTTATCGCTATCGCTTACGATTTCATTTTGTTATTTCTGACCGCCGGAGATTTTCAAATGCTCGCGCTCTTATTTTATTTTGCATTGGTAATAACAATAATAAAGAAAATGATATGAATATTAATAATAATAATAAATATTTCCAACACTCACACCAATTAGCCTAGCCCCAAAAGTAAGCACTGTAAGGCTTGTATTATAGGATACTAGGGTAACGGATAGAATACAGTCATATACAGTACATATATAAGTATGTATATTTATATATAAATACATATTAAACATCCATGATTGGAGTACAAATGCTCGTTTAGTTTAGTTTAGTTTAGTTTTTCAGGGCGGTTTCCGCACTTAGTCCTAATTATTGGACCATTGTGCGTATCTCATAAACATTCCCGCTTACTCCAGCCAGCCTATATCGGTCCAGAAGGAAAGCAGCCTTGATAGACTGCTGCAAGCTTCCGGAAACGATTCTGGTGACTGGAGAAGTCGTGCCCGTTGGTCGGCCACACTCCTGCATTCCATGCTGACATGCTGTGGCGTTTCTTCTGCCTCCATGCATCCTCTGCATAGGGGGCTGTCTGTAACCCCCATTGTATATAGGTGTTTGTTCAGGGGACAATGACCAGTCAGGGATCCTATAATCCTGCGAAGTTTGTCCCTATTTAGTCTGGTAAGGGTGCGGGCAAAACTTTTATTTACCGCCGGAACCGCGTTTTTCGTTTGCCGGCATCCTTCACCTGTTTTCCACTCCATCAAGTGTGATTTATGAGTTATTTCACGCAGCCACGTTTTAATTTGGGCCTGAGGTATGGGCAGCAAAGGCTCCGGACCGTACATCTTTGTGTCTGCTCCCCTCTTAGCCAGTTCGTCTGCTGCGTCGTTTCCAATTGAGCTGCTGTGTCCTTTTATCCATTGCAGAGTTACCGTGTTGTTAACCGCAATGGATTGAAGTGCCTTGTGGCACTCCATTACTAGGACAGAGTTTATTGTGTTGCTACGTAGGGCTTGAAGCACGGATGCACTGTCAGAGATGATCTTGATGTTATACTCTCTGATATCTCTGGCTGCAACCGCCTGTGCCGCTCTGGTAATGCCAATACATTCCGCCTGGAAGATTGTACTTTGTTTGCCTAGGGTTGTAGATATTTTAATATTCAGGTCGTTTGAGAAGACACCGGCTCCAGTGCCACTGTTGGTTTTGGAGCCATCCGTGTATATCCTAACTTCCCCGGCGCCGGAGTAATCTGCCTTTTCCGCGGTAAGTTGGATATTGTATCTTCGATCAAAGACGTGTTGACTTAATATTCTATCCATAGGTGCCTCCAGGAGTGGGATCTCCTTCGTGCACTTTTGTAGAATATTGGAGTGTGTTGTTACAGTATTTAATCTCCATAATCCTAGAGATTTTAGTCTCAAGGCTGCTGCTTTCGCCTCTTCTTGTATGACCAGGTCCAATGGTCTTAAATTCATGAGGTACTCTAATGCAGCGGATGGAGTTGTTGTACAAATGCTCGTATTCATCACACAAACATCTGCCCCCACCGGGATTCGAACGCGGGACCTCTCAGTCGGCGCACCATGAAACACGGCGTACAAACCACTCGACCACGGAGGTCATCAAGATTGATATTAATGTTCGTGAGGTATTTAAAAACCTTCGGCTGTCAGAATATAATTCTATAATCCTATAATCAGTCCTTCCTATAATCTGGGGTCCTTTAAGAATGGCGTGAAGAAGCATTTTTGCAGGCCGGCAAGGTGAGGATGGTTGGTGTGGCAGTTTATAACTGCTGTTCCAGCTATCTTCGCGTTTGGACTTTATCATCACTTAACATCAGGTGGGGTAGAGTCATTTGCCTACCTCGCTTAAATAAAAAAATAATTCGTAAGCGATCTTTCTTTTCAGTATGTATATGTACTCAATCCGTTACCCTAGTATCCCATAACACAAGCCTTTACAGCGCTTACTTTGGGGCTAGGCTAATTGGTGTGAGCTGTGCCGTCTTTGACCTATTGGAGGCCCTGGGCACGTTAGGATCATGGTGACCCTATGACCCCCGTTTGGTGATTTAACAGGAACTAGGGACTTTGTATTTGATTTGAGGGGGGCCCCTATCGATCGCGCGGCCCTGGGCATTTGCCCAAAGTGCCCACTGGGAAAGAGGGGTCTGGGTGCGAGTGTTGGAAATATTTATTTATTAAATAGGCTACTTACTTCCCACCATAGATGCAGTAGATCTCCGTGACGTCACCGACCTTCGCCGTCAAGTCTCCGTTGACGAACTGGCGCACCACCTCGTGGTCCGATGGCTTGTCATCCTTCGCAAGCCCCTGTACCTCCCATTCAACCACTGGCACTTTTTTATCAACCGCCGGCGATGTCACAAGGCAAACGTAATGAAACCTGGAAAAATGTATTAATGAATGACTTACCAGAAAAGCATCGTGAAAAATGTTTTTATAAAGCCTTGAATATTTACAAGTATTCTTCTTATATTATAAATGAAATTGTTACTAAATCACGATAATACTTCTTAATAGATTTGCATGAAATCATGTAAAGTTATTTATTTGACATTGTGAGTTATGGACCCGCCTGCTGCCTGGTCCGCGTGGAATTTTATTCTAGTAAATTTTTCTTAAGATTTAAACATCTAGCAATTAAATGCTTAAAAATTAAACACATAACTATGTATGGATATAGTTTATGTGCTGGATGGAGACATGGGATACTTTCTATCCCGGAAAAATGTTAGGTTCCTGTGGGATTCTCGAAAACTAAAGTTAACGTGTACGAAGTCATAGGCGGTCGCTAATAAAATAACAATAAAATGCTGCATGGTTTGGCTTATCACAGGTAACCAGCGAATACGGGTACATTTTCCCGAATTACTGATACGCTGAACCCGGGAATATTCTAGCAACAATAAATAGATTATTGAGAATTTTGATTATTCCCTGTGGCAGCACATTGCTAGTCAGAATGACTTGGTTGTTATGGTCGTGTTCTTAATGTATTGTTATACCTAACATGATTTTTGTGAAAGAAAATATTTGGATGATCTCTCGGAAACTTTTTACTTATAAAAGTAAAAATAAACTAAAATAATTCTTAATTTTGTAAAACTTCATTGAAATGTAAATTTAGTGGTGTTAAGGTGTTAAGTTGTTAATCGAACCAATTATTCGTATAATTCACAACCAGTGCGTTAACAGCAGTGATGTGCTGATCCCGGGAATACTAAGTAATAATTTACTCGGAATTCACCAGTTTCCAATGAAGACCGGGAAGATTGCCAATAATCCAGGGAACATAACCGGGATATTTGAATATTCACAGAAGAAATAATTTCGGGAATGTCGCTAGCGATGATTTTGATTAGATACCTAGTTGTGGCATCAGTGGCGGATTTACCAGTAGGCTCAGTAGGCTGGAGCCTAGGGCGGCAGATTTTAGGGGGCGGCAAATTTGCCCCAAAATATACACAGAAAAACGAGTGACAATTTTTTTAAAATTTTAGTAATGTACAGTATACTCAACACTCTTACGTCCGTAATCCGTATATAAAAGATTACTAAGCGCACTGTAAAATATAGATACTTATGCGATCATGAATTTTTAAAATATTCCAATAGCGTTTCAATATTAATTACAATTTAATTTTAGTATTTTTTTAAACTAACGGAAAAGCCGACGTAATATGGGCGATAGAACACAAATCATTAAGTTGCAATTTCAGAATAAATATAATTGTGAACTAGCGTCTTGAATTTCAAAGGTCAGTAGGGGCGGCAAAAATTGAATAGCCTATTAGCGGCAAAATTGTAAATCCGCCACTGTGTGGCATAGAAAATATGTAGATACGAATTGGGAATTCCGGTGCAGTCACGGGCCAATCTCCCTATTTCATCAATAGGGAAGGCCTGTGCCCCAGCAGTAAATACGTTAATAGGGTATGATGATGAATTTTTTTCACCTTTTCTTCAGAGGATCACGCGTGCTGGCCTAGATTGCCACCGACTTACTGTGGCCACTATTCCTAAACGAATAAAGAAATTTGGTGATTCATTTCTTTATCATACTATTTGTAAATGGAATTCTTTGCCCGCGCACGTGTTCCTTCCTACAATCTGGGGTCCTGCGGGTGAGGATGGTAGTTTATAACCGCTGTACCAGCTATCTTCGCGTTTGGACTTTATCACCCCTTAACATCAGGTGGGGTCAGTCATTTGCCTACCTAGTTCTAAAATAATAATAAAAAAAAAGTGATGAGACATTTTCCGCGGGAAGTTTGAACAGTCAATTATCAATATTGTAATTGACATGGATCTAAATGTAACAGCTGTATGTAAGATCGTGAGTAAATTTAGAACTCCTACCTAAGTAAGTATATTTTTGCGAAAGAATTTTCAGACGGAAACTCCAATAAAAATTTGCATGCAACTTGAATGTGCCAGTTAAGATACCGATCACCGAATGCAACCCGATATCAAAGTTGCGAGGCATTAAGTACATCATTTGCATTTTTATTCAGTTCTTTCTTTATCTTACTAACTTAAATTGTTTAGCAAGTCCTAAAATGATTCAAAGCTATGTGAGTTTATTCAATTGAATGATAATTAACAAAATTTGACGACCTCCGTGGCCGAGTGGTTTGTACGCCGGGTTTCCGGTGGGGGCAGATGTTTGTGTGATGAATACGTGCATTTGTACTCCAGTCATGGATGTTTAATATGTATTTCTATATAAATATACTTATATATGTATTCTATCCGTTACCCTTTTTTTTTTTTTTTTTTGTTGACGGTGGAAAATGCATTTACGCACCATACCGCGCGCTTGCCAGGCGCGCGACGTGTGTGGGACTCCCCGGCGTGGAACAACGCCGGTCCTACCCACTAAAAACCACCGGTACCCTCCTCGGCCCTTATGAGGGCGCTCTGGGATCGGTGCACCTACGTGCGCCACTACACCAGAGCGTCCTAGGGCTGGCCCGGCCCAACGAGTGGACCGGGCGACGCGCCTATGGGGGGATTACTCTAGGGTACTAGGTAATCCCCAGACGGGGTGGCCTATGCCGAATGGCACCAAGGACGCGCGGCTGGCATGCCGCGCCCAGTCCACCTTAGGGTCGACGAAGACCGGCGGTCAAAGCCGCCTGTCTTCTTCGGCCCACCCGTCTACGCCGGAGGGGAGCGGCCAGAGCGTCCTCCTCCCGCTCCCTCTCCGCTGCCTCCTTCTGCCCCATCACAACCTCGCAGAAGGAGGCGGCAGCCTTCCATGCTCTCTCATTGCCAAGCATGGCTCGAACCATACTTGGCAATGAGAGCGCTCCACCGCCGAGCGCCGCCACCAACGTGCGGCGCTCGTTTCGCCAGGCCGGGCACACGATCAGTGTGTGCTCGGCCGTGTCGTCGGGGGAGGCGCAGTGATGACACCGCGGCAGCTCCTCCCGACGGGCGACACGGTGCAGGTAGTGGCCAAAGCACCCATGTCCGGTCAGTACCTGCACCAGGCGGTAGGTGAGGCTGCCCCGCTGGCGCCCTACCCACTCCTCCAACACCGGACGGATCGCCTCGATCGTCCGGTGGCCAGCGGCTGGGTTGGCGAGTGCCTCACCCCATCGGCGCAGAGCCTCCCTCTGCGCCTGGGTGCGGACCCGTTCGATCTCCTCCCGAACGGGCCGCTCGCCCCGCTCTCTCGCCGCGGCCCTGTGTCGATGCACCTGGGACAGAACCAGGGCATCGATCTCCCACGGGAGCGTACCTGCGAGGACGCAGGCAGCCCCGTGGCTGACCGTGCGGTAAGCCCGCACGGCCCGGGCCGCGATGACCCTCTGTGGCCTCCGCAAGAGGGCCTTCGTGCGGGACGTAAGGCACTCCGCCCACACCGGGGCTCCGTACAGTGCCATCGACCTTATCACTCCATTATAAAGTCGACGGCACGACGCCCTCGGCCCTCCCACATTGGGGAGGATCTATCCGTTACCCTAGTATCGTAACACAAGCCTTATAGTGCTTACTTTGGGGCTAGGCTAAAAAAATGTAATTAATAGCCAAATATTTGTACTGTACAAATATTACAGTTAATGAACTCTATAAGTATAATACAGATTCATTAATATGTTATAGTTTAGTAAGTAGTTAGGGATAAGGTTCGGGGCTGCAAAATCTTTGTAAGAACACTAGAAAGATGGAGGCCTACTCTAATTCAACGAAAATCGAAATTTCGATCGAAACTTCGCACTTTTCTTACTATGTTTCTGTTTCGCTTTTAATTATAATAATATTCGCCGTCGGACTATAGATTGAGGTGTAGATTGTCTAAGCCTACACAAAGAAAAGCTTCAATTTGATAGTTTTTCGTTCAAATTAAGTATATAAGTAACCTTAAATTGACGAAATTAAATTTCGTTTGAACTTCGTTAATAAAAATTTGTTTCGGAGAAAGAGAGTAGACCTCCTGAACGTATATACCGAATCAGCTTTAAGCATCTGAAAACAAAATTTTAACCCGTAAAGTTACACTAACTTGGTCATCTATTTACACAATCATAATCAAGATCATTTATTTAGTTTAGGCTGTTACAAGCACTCATGAATGTCTAGAAGCTACGCCATCGGTTCGTAAATCTACGGCGGGAGACCTTGTACTGAGAAAAACCGGCAAAAAGCTCAGCAAGGGCTGTTTTATAATTTACAGAGTCGTGGAGTTGAAAAATGACTTTAGAGATGATTCATGATAATATGATAATTATTCATCTGCCTTTTGATTGCTGTGTCATAGAGTATAAATACAAATACAGAAAAAATACTCACTCCTTGCTCACATCTTCTTCAGTGGCATTCGAAAAGTACAAATCACCCTGCGGCGAGAAAATCCTAGGGCTTAGGAAGGTTTCCAATACCCCGTTGGCTACAGACTTCTTCATCCATTCCACCTTAGGTTTAGGGTAACCCTCGACTGGAGGGCAGGCAAGCTGAAACGGTCTCCCTTCAACAGGTGTCACCTTTTGCGTAGACACTTTCGGTACGTTAATATATAATTTCCTGAGTTTTACATGCCGTGTGGACGCGATACCTGTTTAAGATTTACATAGAATAAAAATAATAATCTATGTATATAATAAAATAGGAAAGACAAAACTGTATGTACATTGAATATTTTTTTAAAAAGAATACATGGGGTGTGATCTACAATCGATACCGAAGCCAAATGTATTTAGATTTTTTTTCTGTTTGACTGTATATATGTCCGGGATGAACTCAAAAAGTACTGCATGGATTTACTTCAAATTTGGCAGGAATATTATTAAGAAGTAGGGTCAACATATAGGCTACATATTATCACGCTATCACCTATCATCACGGGGAACGAGCAGTGAACCTTTATTTCTAACTAACTCCACGCATAGGAAGTCGCGGGCGGCCGCTATTAAATAATAAATAAATTAATATTTACAACACTCATACCAATTAGCCTAGCCCCAATAAGTACCTAGTTATACCCCCCACTCAACTCCCGTTCGCCCGATCACACTTTTCGTATCGCGTTCGCCAGCTTAGTCCCCAAGTCAAGCGTGCGTAAAGGAGTTTCACTTCAAAAATCTGATCATTTCAACAAGAATCAGCAAAAAAACAATAACATTATAATAAAATAGAGACCAGATATATATGAGGAGCTCGGTAGTGCGTTCTGTCTACGATCATAGCAGTTAAGCAACTTTTGCAACGGTCGGTCATTGAGATAACCAAAAACTTATTATCTCGAGCTCCTCCGTGCTTCCGGAGGCACAATATGGCGTTAATTCCGGCTGCAGCTACACTCAATAGCAGCCACCAATCCGCACTGGGCCCGCACGGTGGGTTAAGGCCCAATCTCATCTACTCCATCCATAGGCAAGGCCTGAGCCCCAGCACATGGGGATTTATTTATTTGACATACCATCGACAATTTTACAAAGGACAATGGGCAAAACACACCCAGCTCCGCCAACAATGTAATAAGTATGAATCGATAGATCTATGAAAAATTAGCCTTTTTAATTATGACACCGTAAAAAATATCCCGGTAGTAAAAAGATATGACACCGTTGAATAATATCCTGGTAGTCAAAAGATATGGCACATGGGCATATTTAAGTAGCTAAATAAATAAATTTTATAGTACCTTCATTTTATATTATTAGTAACCATAATAATATGCTATATCGTACTATACAACCAGATATACGACAAAGCCTGCCGACAATCCTGCGCTTGCACTTACTGAGCCACCACGAATCGGTTTACGGGGGTTGAAGGAGTTGCAGTTGCAAATAGTCGACTCGTCTTACTTCGTTGTGTGCGCTCCCTGTCACTTCATTGATTTTTATCTGACACGCTTTGGACATTGGAACACAATTATCGGTTTTGTGAATTAGTATGGTTGAACTGGAATCATGTTTTCTCGGAAGAGTGGACAAGTTTGTGTGATTTGTGGTCGCTCCGTTTTACATAGAAGACAATTTACTATAACGAATAGACTGTTTGAAAAAATCCCAACACTTGCGGAGATTTTTGGGTTTACTTTAGCGCGGCAAAATAACATAAGGGGGCACCCTTGCACCTTGTGAAGTACTACCATAATACCTGAGCCCTCAATGTATGGTCGAACTAACTAACTAAATTAATTCCCTTGCTTCATTAATGTTTGTTCGTTATAGTACTTGTACCTATTTAACTTAAAATAACTTAAGATCCCCGGGATGGAATTTGATGCACTTTGGCACAGATGATCATGACTTTAATACCTTTCAAACAAATGTAGTTTAAGCCGTGGCGGACGTGGGTGCAGCGTCCATACATTTTTGCCCAATGTCCTTTCAATAAAGATTTAAAGATGCAGGTAGTACTCAACCGTGTGAATTGCCATTGCAGGCATTACAACATTGACTATATGTAGGTAGGCTTACTTACTTATATTTGTATCAGTTACAAATTACTGTTCACTTTGAACGTTACCATACAAATGATTTTTGAGGGCTTTGAGTGGAGCGTGCAGGATGTCACCATCACGGCATAACTCGTTGTATGCATCTTTAATTCTGTTAAACGGTGAAGCTAATTTTTCTTCAAAGGGACAGTTAACGAATGATTTGATGGATTGGCGGGGGATTTTTCTGGGAACCTTTAACTTAATTTCCGGAAGAAGGTCTTGCGCAACAATATTGCCGTGATGGTATTACAGTAGAACCCGTTTAATACGATCACACTTAATACGATTTCTCGCATAATACGCCATTTTGCGTCAGTCCCTGCAACTTGAGACATGTTTTCCTACATTTCTTAACGCTTAATAAGATTCGTCAACCGGTTTAATACGCCTAAATCGCCAACGTACCACGCATATTACCTCTTGCGACAGCATAAAATTCAATGAGAATGTGAATTATGCACAAGAACAGGCCCTCCTAGGTGATAATGATCAAGAAGAAGAGAAGTCAACTCCGATTTTATCACACGCCAGCAGCAGTTAATGATTCAAGACGCTATGTAACTTCTTTGAATCAAAGCGAAGACGCACTGCAATAGTGTTGAAATCTTGTAATAACTAATGCCTCAAAATCTTTTTGACAAACTAAAATAAGTGATTAATTTAAATAACGTAATAATAATACACTTCGTTTTTTATAACATCCATAATTCTTAAATATTGTACATTTATTACCTACATTCGAAATTTTCCTATCCCGCATAATACGCTTTCCCGCTTAAGACGCGTTTTTGGTTGAGTAGGAATCTCTTATCTATTAGACAAGTCCGTCCGTCCGTCCGTGGTGCTGTTTCAGCGGCCAAACCGTAAGAGATAGATAAAGAGAATGTTTAAGTTATAAGTTGAGAATAGTCTGATAAGACTACAAACCGGATGTGAGTAACGTAGCACTTCCGGTTTTCGAGAAATCGCGTGATTTCTATTTCAAACGAAACCACACAAAATCTCCGAAGTTCTCAATTAATTAAATACATTTTTTTTTTGGTGAACATTTGGTTCACTGGTTTGCTAGTAGGATATTAATAGGCTGATGATGATTACAGACCTGCTGAAGTCTCAGCGGTGCATTGATACAACCCCTCATCGGATTCCTTCATCTCTTTGAAGACAAGCTTCTGATCATTTTGCTTGACGTTGGGATTGGCCTTCAAGTCTTTGAATTCGGCTAACCATTCGAATCTGTAATAATTAACAACATTAAGTAGTCACAGAACAGAAATAATAGGCATAAAACCGGCAAGTGACAAACCACCACCAAAATTTTACTGTAGGGGCCGTCCATAAATTACGTCATCGATTTTTTCAGATTTTAGACCCTCCCCCCCTACAATCATCCTATCGTCATTTCTTAATGACCCCCCCCCCCCCCTTCTCCCAAAATTGACGTCATTACCAGTTTGACAAAATTAAAACATTGCAGATTTGAGAAAAGCTAGTATTATATGTAATATTATTGTAGGAGTATTTTATATGTAGTTATTACTGTATTTGTGTACATCTATGTTGCATGTTATATATGTTTATTACGAGTTATTTTAGTATTGTACGCGCCCTAGCCGCCTCTCACATTTGCAGTCTCACTTACTAGGTGTGCTGGAAGAAATTTCTTTTTAGAAATAATCTTTTTGTACGTGAACAATAAACTATAAATAAATAAATAAGAATGACGTCAATTTCGAAACACCACATATCTATCATTTACCGTCATCCGCAGACCAACCCTCCCCCCCTAATTTAGAATGACGTAATATATGGACGGCCCCCGTAGTCTTGTGTAAGGTGAAGATTGCTTCCCCAGATGGGCGCTCCGATTCGAGCGGGAAATCTTCTATGACCTACACCTCATACTTGATATTCTATCAACAAATTTGAAATTCTAGGACCTCGGAGAGACCCATACATTAAGAGCCCTTTTACAAAATTGCGCCGCTGTCGTACTGATCGGCGCGTAAGTCGATTTGCACTAACTAGTAATATTGCATTTTACGGGTGATGTTTCAAATCTTATAAAATGATTAATAATGAACTAATTATAAATATTTTAGTAGTTCAATAATGGTAGATTAGTTTCATGAAAGTTTTTGATAGTAATTCTATTTAAGTAATTCAATATCAAAATACGGGTAAACCCTTAGTATGAGTTTTACAATTACGAAAACTATGATAGTTTTCGTGAGCTCAAACTCGTACTAAGGGTAATGCATTGTTTTTTGGGAAAACTCAAGGAGGTTAGATGTTTTTTTTGATAAATAATGAGATAGAAAATCAAAATTCCAATACATTCTGTTACAACAAAAACATATTTCTGATGTCGTAGTTATTAATTTGATCTAATTTATTTAATATTATTTAGAGATTCAGGATATTTTGCAAAAAATGTGAAAGGGCTCTTAAATAAGGGTATAATTTAGATGGGTACCAAAAATATTTTTAAGGCTCTAAGCCTAGGTACCAAATAAAATAAAGAACTCCAAAAAAAATCAACTGACTTTATTAAAAGGGCCCTAAAGTATATAATATATTATGATTTAAAATAAATGAAATAACATCAGAAAAATCGCAAGCCTTGCACAAATATTATTTTTGGTTCCTAAAATGGATTAACGGTCACCAAATTCTGTAACTCAAAGATTAATATTACAACCAAAAATCTTACTCCAAAATAGTTTGACGTCATCCAAAATACATTATTTCATCCCAGACTACTTTAATGTTTGACTAAAATTATAATTGCTTCCCTTTATTTCTTAACCCCGCACTCCGCACCCCGGCCCCGCACCCTGCATACAACAATAAGGGTGGGCGTATGCTGAGAGGCAGGCGACGCAGGCCGCGCAGCGCAGACCGCACAGCGCAGACCAGGGCAGTTACTGTGCACATCTAAGCCGCACGTGCCTGCGCTGCAGCATACGTAGCTCAATGACATTCCATGCTATACAAAATCTGCTCTGCTCTGCGCTGCGCGGCCTGCGTCCCCGCGTCACCTGCCTCTCAGCATACGCCTAGCCTAAACAAGAGAGGTTTGTTTGGGAACCCCAGTATATTTAGTGAATTTCATATAACAATAAATAAGCGACGTACGTTTGAGAACCCCGGTATATTAATTGGTATTTGAGAAATATTCTAGCGATCGTTAGCTTTTTTAGCCTAGCAAAAATTACCAAATTCGAACTCATGGTATTACATAATTGGTAACATCTAAGTAGTGACAATATATAATATTTAGTCTAAAGTGTATTTTAAAGGCGTCCATATATAATTATGGCAGTCAATAATACGAAAAAATTGATTTATTTCATAATATTTTAGGAAACGTAATTTGGTGACCATTTATCCATTTTAGTAACCGTTTAGATATTTTTTTGGAGTAAAATAGGTACTTTTTTGGGCGGTGTTTAAACACAAGCCCTTAAATAACAGCAAACTGTCAAATTGTCTCAATCGATTGTGAATGTTATGTCAACGTTAATAAAGCTCAAAGTCCGTTGGATAAATTTTACAATCTGGAGTTAATTGATCCGTAGCTGTATCGATATAATATAAAAATCAATTGATGTTCGTTAATCTCGCTAAAACTCGAGAACGGCTGAACGGATTTATCTTAAATTGGTCTTGTAATGTTCGGGGAGGTCCAGGGAAAGTATAAAAGGTGAAAAAAAAGAAATTCATTGTGTATGATACAAGCTTGAAAACAAAAAGTACAGTCTACACGACAGCTCTACACCGAAGCGAATCGAGGGCGGGCTACTAGTGATCTAATAAGAAAAAAACAGAAAACTCACTTCACATTAGAATTGTCCCCAGATTCAACTTCACAGTTCAGCTCAAACGGCTCTCCTACGCGAAATAATACCTCTTCTGGTAGTTCTTTCAACACTGCCGGTAGATCTGCAGGCTGGCTTGTGACCGATACTGAAAATAAATCTTTGCAAATTACCTACTTGTTGTGGTATTGCTGTTTAATGACATAACGTTTGAATAGTTCTACAGATAATAATTTAGAAAGTCGTTTATTCGTAGCTGTGTAAGCCTTTTCGTGACAGAGATGTGTCGTAAGAAACTTATTAAACACAAGTACACAACACGTATACTGAATTCAATACAATGGAGTTTAGGTGAAAATATTATTTTGTAGTCAAATTAAAAAGTATCTACTCACCCAAAATCGTAAGCGCAAACGCAAAAGAATACACATTGAAAGCCATTTTATATATTAGTTATCCTGAAAAAGAACTAAGAAATTTTTTAATTACCCCTAAATAATAGTTACAATTAAAACTTCCTCATTACTTTCGTAATTTAAAAAAGAAAGAAAATAAAATTACTCTGAACGTGTTCGTAACGTGAAGAATACTTGAAGGCGGGAAAACGACTACAAAAATGGCGTCAGTTTCCCGCTTTTTATAGGTAGAGGTATAACAACACAACATCATGCCATGCATTCGCTGCGTTATCGATCAAGGCGTCCATCAGCTTGTCTCAATGTTTTTATGTATTTTCAGGTGGGTAAAGTACCCATCGAGTTACTCATGTACATCTATACATATAAATAAAATTGGTGTGTCTGTTCGTAATATTGAAATAACCGCTTTTCACTACATGCATATATATACGGTACATATACCAAAATAACATTTTTTATATTTTTGTCTGTCTGTATGTCTGTCTGTTTGTTCAGGCTAATCTCTGAAATGGCTGGACCGATTTTTATGGGACTTTTATTGGCAGGTAGCTGATGTAAAAAGGAGTTACTTAGGCTACTTTTATTTTAGAAAAATACTTTTATTTAAAAAAAACTAAAATAAAAGCGGATGAAGTCGTGGGCGGCCGCTAGTAATTCATAAAAGTCGTTAGTAAACATGTCAAAAAAAAAATAGTAGGTAAGTAAGATAAGAAATCTGCCAAGGAAACTTTTAAAGTTAAATGCAGTTTTTTTCACTATACTAAAATCCAGCGGTGGATCCCAGCATCGTTTTATTAGCATAATATTACATTAAAAATCATAGGTACTTATAAATAGCTAGACTCATCACGTGAAATAGGGGCAAGTGCTTTACCTGTGGACACACACCGGATTATCTTACAAAAGTGATCTGAAAAAAAAAGTTATATTTAAACTATTTATTGATATATGTACTTAGATAATAAAATGATTTACAACCATCAATAGCTGTACTTTTTTGAACACGTGTTGTTATTTTCGAAATACGAACGTTTAAAAAAAGCTGATATTATCCAAAGGTACTTACGACCAGATTATGTACCTTTAGACAGTACAAAAAATGACCCTATGGAAAGCTGTGTACCTATGGGCAAAGGACATAAACACACTACAATCTAGTATTTATGGCTTCAAATAAACATTTTTTGCATGAGCAGTAAACAATTAGGAGCATACAAAAAATAATAAAACATCTCTAACAAAATAATGACACTCTGGCTTTTAGCTAATCATTGCAATATAAAAGCCTAAAAGTAGATGACGTCTTCATCATCTCTTATCTATTAGACAAGTCCGTCCGTCTGTCTGTCTGTGTTGCTGTTTCAGCGGCCAAACCGTAAGAGATAGATAAAGAGAATATTTAAGTTAAGTTAAGAATAGTCTGATAAGACTACAAACCGGATTTGAGTAACGTAGCACTTCCGGTTTTCGAGAAATCAGGTTTTGGTGAACATTTGGTTCACTGGTTTGCTAGTTATCAAGAATAAACATGTCCGGGTTTTGGTGTATCTCTATTAGTCGCACGTTTTTAACTAAAGTAGACTCTGGAACTTTGTCTTTGTCTTCTTTTTTAATTTCCGTGAATTCTATAGTAAAAAATAGTTGTAGGGGATTGGGAGGGTGTTGATGTTTTTATAAGGATGAATTTCAACGCGCATTTCATCGTCAATCATCATCTCAATTTAACTGAAAACTGAAATTAGATTTAGCCCAAACAATAATGTCAAATTGACATTGACGTTTTGACATTTTCTTGTAGTTTCTCAATTTATCGATCGATATATTTAATTATTCCAACATAATACTGCCATGTGGTTCGTGAATAATATCGTCCTACTACGTTGTCGCCTACATTCCATTCCCTCTCTCTTCAGTCCGTGGCACCGAAATAACCAAACAAAAAAAGTTATCCTACTAAAGAAAATATAACTAGAAAAAATTCCACGCGGACCAGGCAGCAGACGGGACTCGAACCCGCACCCTTCGCAATCCGGGCGAATGCACTGACCAATTATGCTACCGCGGCCCTCATGGACCGCGTCGAAATTCCTTCTAGCTATTCTTAAGCTGCAGGGCAGCGCCATCTCTTCGCATTATAGGTAAACCCACAATGTCAAATGAATACTTTTACAAGTATTAAACATTTGAAAGAAGAAATAGCAATTATAGTTATAATTTTTATTATTTTTAAAGCATGTAACTGCTTGATGTTTAAATCTAAAGAAAATATAACTAGAAAAAATTCCACGCGGACCAGGCAGCAGACGGGACTCGAACCCGCACCCTTCGCAATCCGGGCGAATGCACTGACCAATTATGCTACCGCGGCCCTCATGGACATTGTGGGTTTACCTATAATGCGAAGAGATGGCGCTGCCCTGCAGCTTAAGAATAGCTAGAAGGAATTTCGACGCGGTCCATGAGGGCCGCGGTAGCATAATTGGTCAGTGCATTCGCCCGGATTGCGAAGGGTGCGGGTTCGAGTCCCGTCTGCTGCCTGGTCCGCGTGGAATTTTTTCTAGTTATATTTTCTTTAGATTTAAACATCAAGCAGTTACATGCTTTAAAAATAATAAAAATTATAACTATAATTGCTATTTCTTCTTTCAAATGTTTAATACTTGTAAAAGTATTCATTTGACATTGTGGGTTTACCTATAATGCGAAGAGGTGGCGCTGCCCTGCAGCTTAAGAATAGCTAGAAGGAATTTCGACGCGGTCCATGAGGGCCGCGGTAGCATAATTGGTCAGTGCATTCGCCCGGATTGCGAAGGGTGCGGGTTCGAGTCCCGTCTGCTGCCTGGTCCGCGTGGAATTTTTTCTAGTTATATTTTCTTTAGATTTAAACATCAAGCAGTTACATGCTTTAAAAATAATAAAAATTATAACTATAATTGCTATTTCTTCTTTCAAATGTTTAATACTTGTAAAAGTATTCATTTGACATTGTGGGTTTACCTATAATGCGAAGAGATGGCGCTGCCCTGCAGCTTAAGAATAGCTAGAAGGAATTTCGACGCGGTCCATGAGGGCCGCGGTAGCATAATTGGTCAGTGCATTCGCCCGGATTGCGAAGGGTGCGGGTTCGAGTCCCGTCTGCTGCCTGGTCCGCGTGGAATTTTTTCTAGTTATATTTTCTTTAGATTTAAACATCAAGCAGTTACATGCTTTAAAAATAATAAAAATTATAGTTATCCTACTGTTCAGAGGTACTAATGTACCTGTGAAACAGTCCACATGTACATTCGTAGTTATTCGTAAAAATCAGCTTAATCTAAAAAAAAACACTACAATATTTTTAGGTACTGTTTTGTGACAAATACTTATATAAACTAGACTGAAGCTTGTCAGGTGAGTAAATATCAAGCTGAACATTTTTTTTGTGTATTGATTTAGCAGCTTGCATAGCCTTGAAATAGGGGAGTTGGATCCGAATACAGTTCTGTGACGAGGTGCTTTGAGAGGGTCTATCCTACTTCGGGGGTATCTTAAAGGAACATTGAAATTGATTTTATCCAAAATTTGAGGGACAAACAATCAATTTTGTTATTAAGAATTTTAGACAAAAATGATAAATCAATGATAATTCTCCGTTTTTCTAATGTGTTAATTTTGAAATGTTTCAACTGTTTTTCATAAGATGGTAATATTTTCTTAGAGATACCCTCAGTGTATCTAAGGTGTCTCATAAACCTTCTCTGAATTCGTTACAATTGAAGGGAATGTGTAGCAAAATGTGGCCTCCATACGACGCTACAATACTCTAAAATACTACGCACTAAAGCGTTGAACAAGAGTATCTTAGTCCTAAAATTACGTAAGTCTCTAGCATTTCTAAGCACAAACCCCAAAGCCCTAGATGCACGATTTTTGATATTCTCTATATGAGGCACAAAAGTAAGTTTTTTGTCAAATATCACACCCAAGTCACGGACACAGTCCAACTCTCCGATCTCAGTTGAACCAATACGATATTGATATGTTACTAAATATCTCTTTCGCCCGTAACGCAAGTAATAGCATTTTTTAGAATTGAGGCTCATTCCATTTTGTGCGCACCACCTACCAAGTTCGTCAAGATCAGACTGAAGCATGAGAGAATCCTCAATTATATTGATTACTTTTCCTATTTTGAGATCATCCGCAAACATGTAAGGTTTGGAAAACTAAATGATGTTAGGTAGATCATTTACTAAGATATTAAACAAGAATGGACCCAGATGCGAGCCCTGGGGCACCCCAGATGTGATTATTCGCGATACAGACTCATACCCATTCATAACTACAAAAAAGGAGCGACCCTCTAAGTAAGATTTCAACCATTTCAATAACGAGCCGGATATGCCATAAGCTGACAACTTCTTTAATAGGATGTCATGACGCACCCGATCAAACGCTTTACTGAAATCCGTATATACGACATCCATTTGCTTTTGAGCATCAAGCGCTTCTATCAAACTTTCAGTGAGGTCTATCAAGTTAGTATTAGTTGACCTAAATTGAACAAAACCGTGTTGATACCTGCTAAGTGACTGTTTGAAATGACGCTGTATATACGGACATACAAGAGATTCGAGCACTTTTCCGATCGTCGATAAGATAGAGATATAATTTAAAATCAAATCCTCTCTGTCTGATTTGTAAATTGGCACAATTTTGGCTTCTTTCCACTTTGATGTTCGCATTTCGCAGTTCGCAATATATCTATTGTTCGGAAAACAGAAAAATAATAATTTAGTTCGATTATAGTAACAATAAAGACTACGAAAGATCATAAAAAAATCTTGCTTTTTTAGATTTAGAAATATTTTATGTATATAATACAATACATTGCCACCAACACTAACAAAAGTATAAAGTTAACGATGTATAGTATAATATACAAAGTCACACTGGGACTTGCATTTATTTACAAATATAAATGAAAATAAATATGAATTTATGTTATATTTAATATGTACGTTTTATATCGTTGGTGGAAAAACTAATGTAACATAGGTATGTATAAACCAATATAAAAAAGAGCATAGAAACTATTTTTATTAAAAAAAGTTTAATGGCAGGTATGCTAAAAACAATTCTACATAGATACGTGACATTTGTGAACGAGCTTGACCTTTTGCAATCCCGCAAGAAGAAGATGAGATGGTCTCAAGCAATTCAAATATTAGGTAGGTAATTATATGTGGTTTCAGATATGAGGACGTACTGCTATGATCAAAAGAAATAGGCAGATAGCGACATGTGTTGGTAAAAGAACCAGCAGCTGAAAGACCCCCATTAATGCCATCCGTTACTGTTGCTTTGATCCTTCACCAGAGCACACTAATACCCAACGATGCAAATATTGCATGCAATAGCACTCATTGCAGAAAATATAATATTCACTTATGTTACGTAGCTATATAAGATTATAATATCTTTAGCATATCAATATATCATACCATAGCAAATTTTTAAATAAAAATGGTTTCTAAACAAGGTAAGGATGAAATTGAAGATAAAGCATTATAATTGCATTGCATGTTAGATGAAAATACTATTTGTAAAATTGGTGTGAGTGGGGTATGTATTTCGGATTCTGGAGCGGTGGGAATGGGGCTTGGAGATGTGTTTTACTGTAGCTTCGTTGTGGTTTACTGTAGCTTCTATAAAGTAACAAATGCGAAGGAGAGTTTTCAATATAGTCTTCATGAACTGGGCTGGGTAATATATTGAGTCTTTCTAAGGATTAATCTTTAGACGGTGGAAGAGAAGTCTGAAACCTAATTATTTACTTCATTGTCATAGCTTGATCAATGCCTGTTTCGGAATCAGTATGGATCTTAGGCACTAGTGCGCCTACACCTATTGCGTTGCCTAAACTAGAACAAAATTGGTAACAAGCATGCGTAAAAACTATACACCCATAGCCAGCGAAACAAAAAGATATAGGGGATTCAAAAAATATAATTATGATATGCTAAAATCAAACATAACTAGCAATAAATAATAAAATTATAAATTAATATTAATAGACTATTATTAGTAATTTAACCATTTGCAGTAAAAAAAAATATACACCATAAGCAAGGGGTTAAGTGGCAGTGTATAGAATACCATACATCAAGAACTAAACGTTGTTATAGGCGATTGGACGCAATTTTTATTATTCTATACTTGTTCTATACACTCAAAACAAAGCTTGTAAAACATTATGAAGATGAATAATAATAATAATAATATATATTTATTTGTAAAAAATTGTACATGGTAATAATCTTATCAATATGTTAAAACTAAGGCCATTATTTCACACAAAGTACCTACATAAAGACATCCTCAGCCAAACTAGGAAGTTCATCCTGTGTTTTGGCTTCAGCGCTCTTCCCGTATTTTATTTGCAATGTAGCCATACAAATAATATGTGTACCATATTTTCTTACGTTAATCAATATTACAGTACATTATTATAATAAGTGTGTGTGTGTGCGTGTGCGTATGTGTGTGTGTACGTGTGTGTGTGTATATGTGTGTAGTGCGTATGTGTATATATAATCATAAGCATTTATATTTATAGGGCCGTGGCAACCAATTCCTCAGTTTTTTCGTAATCTAGTGAAAGTAAAAACTTCGTGATCTTCTTTTTAACTTCATGTTTGTTGAGGTGTACGATTGTAATACACTGACTGATCTTATTTTAAATATGACTACTCAAAAAGCGATATGAGCGTTGAGCGTAGACGGTTCTGTAGTTTCTGTGTAAACGTTTACAAACAATGTCCCTTCTACGCCTCTGCATCATTGTCGGGTCAAAAACAATTACACTATGTTTTTTAATTGTAATAGCCAAAACAAAGAGCTTCCTGACGCTAAGGACCTCGCAATAATCATACAAAAGCGTAGTTGGATACAGGTAGGGTTTGAAAGTACACACCTTTAGGACCGCTCTCTGCGCGACTTCCACACTTTTTAAATTAGTTTTTGGCATTCCACCCCATATTGTAATACCATATGTCAATATTGATTGACATAGGGCTATGTAAATACGTTTTAGTAAAGTCGGCTCAAGGACATGGCGCAGTAACTCAAAGGTGGCTATCAGTTTTCTTACTCTACCACACAGAACTTAAACGTGTAATTTATAGGACATGTTATTATCTACCACAATTCCGAGGTATTTGATGTCGACGACATGTTGAAGTGGTTTGCAAGAACAATCATAATTGGTACCCAAATTGCAATTACTGTGGAATCGGAGCTCCGGACGTTGTTGTTGTGATTTATCACATAAGTTTTTATTACGCATTGTAAAATAAATACATTTCGTCTTCTCCGCGTTTAGTGTCAGATTATTCGACCATAACCAGTGCATGACACGGTTCAATCCATTTTGTGCAGCATCATAGGTCCCAGCTACCGTTTTAGCTGAGAATAAGAAGTGTCGTCAGCATAAGATACAGTTTTTCCATATGTGAGTTTTAACTGACACAGGTCATTAATGAATGAATTATTGAAGTATGTTAGTGTGAGTAAATGCTTAGGACATTCATATTTTAGATTTATAAAACATATCAGTGAATATCAATGTAAATAAATATTAAAAAAATATTCTAACCAAGACGATTTTAAAATTTTGCCGCATGGTGGCAAAGATAACACCGACCGAACTGCCAAAATATTAGCAGACTATGTTGCTCTTTATTTTATTTTTTAAGAGGACAGTAAAGGAACTGCTTTCGATTAAAAAAGAAATCACTAAGTACCTACCTATTGTAACTTTTCGTTAGGATTATTTTTATTTTGAATGTATAGTATACTGTACAAAGGGTAAATATTTTAAAATAAATATAAAAGGTACAAAATAACCCAATCTTAAAGTGATTTTATAAAAAAAAACTTAAATTCAGTAAAATACTTGCTTAATTGGATGAAAACATAAACCATTCGATGCCTTTAGATTCAAAACAGAAAATGGCATGATACATAGTTGATTATTATTGTTACTATACGAGAAAAACTCTCCAAGAATATGGTCAAGTAAAGCCGCCTGCTATGGTTTATATTCTTTTCGATATTCGAACTGTCCACAGGCAATGCCGTCCGCAGGTACAGCACTTGCTCCTACCTACGATAGTATAAAACCTTCATACCTACTGAATCAATGTTTAGATTTTGTACTAGTTACTTATCAGTTGTCAAACTCGGTATAGATATATATTTACACAATAACTATTAATCACAGAACAATATACTCTCTACGAGAGATTAATAAAGGTATACTGAACAAAAACAATCATAAACAAATTAACCATTCGTATAAAATGCAATTCGTGTGGGTATGTCTCAGTGAATGTTGTGAATGCAATTGCATAACTATTTTAAAGTACCCTCAGTTTGACAGCTGTTGGGGAATAAAATAAAAATGTAACGACAAATTCTTAATACACAGATACCCGCTTACAAACTTTGAAATTTTGATGTGACCACTATGTGATAGTACCGCAGAACACAGAAAGAGGTTAGAAAGGGTTTATGGGCGGACAGGCGCGCCACAGTCACGTGTGAGCACATTTCTCGTAACTTGACCAAAACTTGGTTCTGATTGCGTCATTGCTCTCGGGTGGGAGCGCCGATTGGTTCGATTGTTTGATGTCGCATCGTTTGATTGGCTACTATCTATTAGGTGGAAGTAAAGGCGGGGGAGGGAGCGAGCCGGCGACATCGGTTCCCGTATAAACGGTATATGATAACCCTTATAACTTCTTTCTGTATTCTGTGTATAGTACAGCTACTTAAACACAGAACACATAAGTAAAACTTACTCAAGAAAATGAAATGTGCCTTCCGAAGCACGAATGAAGTAAATAAATAAATTGTAAACATTGTGAATTGCGATTATGTGACCGATTCACTGGCCGGCTTTTGAGAAAGTTTCATAACTTCCACAATCGCAGACGGAAAACGTCGGTTTCGTACTAGTAGGTAGGTAATGAGTTATGGGCAGGGCCGGATTTTCCGTAGGGCAAGCGGGCAGGGCCGTCTTTAACCTATTGGAGGCCCTGGGCATATTAGGATAATGGGGCCCCTATGACTTTGATGTGGATTATGACTTGAATTGGAGCGAGTCATACTGATGAGTGAGCTACTGATGATTTTGCTTTAAAATGTGTATGTGCTTAGTATACCATTATATGTATATTTAAATTTATCTAAGCACGCTGAAGCAGAAGAATGCCTAATTTTTGGGCGAGAGTAGAATAGCTTCGCTTATGTAAAAGCTAGTAAATTGGTATTGTACTCAGTAATTTAGGTTCGATTTCATCGAAATATATAAGTTTTTTGGTAATAAATATTGCTTATCGTTTGGTGATCTAACAGGAACTAGGGACTTTGTATTCGATCTGAGGGAGGCCCCTATCGATCGCGGGGCCCCGGTCACTGGCCCAAAGTGCCCACTGGGAAAGAGGGGTCTGCAAGCGGGGCTGAAACCCAGGTGCCTCCACAAGAAAGAGCCCCATAACTAATATAGATAAAATGATATCCAAAATTTCGACGAGGCAGCCGCATGTAGGGGCAGGGACACATACGATTTGCCCCTCTGGTTGGTCACCCGTCGAAATATATTCACGTCGTAAAAGTTTCTGACCCGGCGAAATTTTGGATATTTCGACGGGTGACCAACAAAAAATTGAAAAGAGCTGCTTAGATGCAATCAAAAAGGGAAGGTACGACTCTTCGCTCACAACTCCGCCTGCCTGCCTGGGTGCGAGATTTTAAAATACGCTCTTAGGGGTCTACACTCCTCTAAATCCGGCCCTGGTAATAGAGCTTAAAGTTAAATGATTATTTAAATTGACATTTCACGGGATGGAACGACGGGACGATTATTTTGAAGAGCAATTTCGACAGCGATCTTTGAAACTTTACTATTGATGGGTAGATAAAAAGTTTTAGATGTTTGATAAAAGTTTGTTTAGAATCCCAATCAGTTTATGCTGCGAATTGTTTATACCTACATATATATTGAGTATTTCGACCTCCGTGGCCAAGTGGTTTATACGCCGGGTTTCATGGTGTCGCCAACTCGAGGGGTCCCGGGTTCGAATCCCGGTGGGGCCATATGTTTGTGTGATGAATGCGAGCATTTGTACACCAGTCATGGATGTTTAATATGTATTACTATATAAATATAGTTATACATGTACAATATATGTATTCTATCCGTTATCCTAGTTTCCCATAACACAAGCTTTACAGTGCTTACTTTGGGGCTAATCTAATTGGTGTGAATGTTGGAAATATTTATTTAATTATTAACATTAGCCTTAATGTTAATAATTAGGAGTAGGTTTTCTATTATTTAGGTAATAGGGTATTTGACAAGTTTTAGAAAACGATCTCACGTTATTGACTAATGTTTATGGAGTCCGTTAAAAGTGGATATTCATCATTCTATTGTGTATTTCAGTAAAAATAACCAAATAAAAACTCCATTTTCAAGTTGCCGCGAACACGTTTCTCTGGACAATATGGCGTCTTACTAGTGTGTGACGTCACACGACTGTTATTAAAATGTCAAACGATACAATGTAATGTCACTTTAACCGGAAGTTTACTTGCGTGTGACGTCATTTTAGGCTCCGCCAATCTAAAGCGTTTTGGGTCACGTGACAATAGATGAGAAAACTGTTATCTTTTTCGTGGGTTTTTAGTAAAATTATGAATATTTTTTTTGTAAAAATAGTAAAAACCCCTGCCAATATTCATTCTAAATACAGATGCTAACAATTGGCACTTTATTTTTAATACTGTCAAATACCCTATTATTCGAGCAATCAAGCGGAAAACCTTCAGCGGTCAGAAAGAACAAAATGAAATCGTAATCGATAGCCATAGCAATCCCCTTAGGTGATTAACCCCCTGGCTTCATCCATACAAATTTTGAAGATGATGTAGGTACGATTATGGATCTGTCAAACTTCGTGCTTGGACCTCAGCCGGCCTATTCGCAAACTTTTTTGACATTTACAGTTTGTATTTGTAACCAAAGATAAAATTTCATATCCATCAATGTTTTTCAGAACGAGTATCTTAGTAGCGTTTTAATAAAGCAGTAGTGGATCCAGGAGCGGATTTACATAGGGGCTTAGGGGGGCTAGAGCCCCGGGCCTATGGCATCCCATAAAATACCGAAAAGAAGTTTGACCTGTACATGTATCCCTCCCTTCTACATAGGAAAAAGTTCTTGCCGATAATCCAATAAATATACAGTTGCTAAGAGAGTAACGTAACGTCTTTTATTAGCTAACATTCCCATCAACGCATATTATGCATATAAGCGGAATTAAGAACAATTTGGAATCAGATGATTTTCTTATTCTTAAATGGGCCCCGCATCAATTTCAGCCCCGGGCCCCACCATTTTTAAATCCGCTCCTGAGTGGATCACTAAATAGCTCGGTGATTATCACTTTCATCTGTCAAAAGCAGTTAGCGAATAGGCATACTACTGATCATAACCCATTCTGCATCCACAAAGAAGCATTAACTAGGCTGGTTTGGTGATGATTCAAATCGAAGCTTTATTGAGAACTAGCTGTGCCCCGCGGTGTTTTATTAGGGATATTTTCCCGCAGTAAAATGTAGCCTGTATGGTTAATTTAGGGTGTCAGCTGACTCCATACCAAATTTTATTAAAATCTCTCGAGCAGTTTAGACATGTAGAAATAACAAACATACACACTCACAAACTTTCGCCTATATAATATTAGTGTTATTGGTTTTGTACATTTATGTTGTAGGTACTTGTATGTCAAAGATTCGAAGAGCTGTTGTGTTGAGAAGTGAAATTGAAGGTTACGAAACTTGTGACGAAATCTGGATTTACCTTTTGCAGAATGCCAATAGGTCGTTAATGAGAAAAAATCGGTGCCGTATTCTGCGAATAAAAGTGTGTCAATATTTTGGCATAAATTAAAATACCCATTATGGTATTAAGTATTTATGGTATTTACGTCTTTCGAAATAACTTAAATTGTGTTATTCAGCTTTATTATTGCGTCATATATTTATGATAACTAAGTACTTTGTTATGATATAAAGTATGCGATGTAACTTATTGAGGAGAAATGTTTGTTTGGTGCTTGTTTAGAGCAATGGGTGCCAGTAGGGTTGCCACCCGTACTTTATTATAAAGTATTGTACGTTAATTTTCGGGTAATTGTACTCTATACTTTATGCCAACAATCAAGTACGCGAAAATACTTTATTTAATATGATTTGATTACTTACTTGGAAATTAATTTTACATTAAACATACAAACAGAGGATAGGAAGAATTTTAGCGTAAAACGGAACTACAGTATCTCTTATCTATTAGACAAGTCCGTCCGTCCGTCTGTTTGTGGTGCTGTTTCAGCGGCCAAACCGTAAGAGATAGATAAAGAGAATGTTTAAGTTATAAGTTAAGAATAGTCTGAAAAGATTACAAACCGGATTTGAGTAACGTAGCACTTCCGGTTTTCGAGAAATCACAAATTTCAAACGAAACCACACAAAATCTCCGAAGTTCTCAATTAATTAAATACATTTTTTCTTTTTTTTTTTTAAATCAGGTTTTGGTGAACATTTGGTTCACTGGTTTGCTAGTGTATAATATGTTACCCTTAGCTCATTCCTGCTATATTGTCGGGGCTGTATGGCTTTGTACAATGGCCTTTCCCATTACGGATAAGAACTACAGATTTTAAGTAGTCACAAATTATTCATTAAATGTTGCTATACGCAACGTAAAATATATTTTTAAGCTTACTATTATTAGTAGTGGAATAAAAAGTACTTTTGTTTGGATACAATGTCCTTTTTTTTCTACCTTCAATCTCCAATGTACCTACTTTATTTGGACATAGAAAAGGTGGCAACCCTAGGTGCCAGTGACAGATTTCGAAGGACTAAGTTTGGCCTAAAAAATATTTAGGTAGGTAAAACTGTACTTCCTGGGCCCAAGAGGTGACACTGCACATATTTTTTTTTTACATTCGTGTCATAACCAAGTTTGCTTGTTTCACTAACTTCTTCCACCCAGCGGCACCGCACGGTACCTATATAAATAGCAAAATATATTAAAATGAAATTTGATTATCAATTTATAAGATAAAATATTTAAAAAAAAATAGTGAACACAGACTTTCGCTTGAGGTATGTAATCTTCTTACACATAAAGGCTCTCCCCTATATGCGCGTTATTGTATGTCGATAACACAGTCGATAATACTCGATGCGTTATTGCGATATCTGTTTTTAGTACATTATGTATATAAGAATGGCTACAAGTTGCGAAAATTACGACCCATCACAAGTAGGGCGCATTATCGCAATCGTCTGATGTTATTGACCGATATAAACGCGCCTGTGGCGCTTTCTTAACAAAAAGGATGAGAAAATCATTTCGTCATTATCATCGACCCATGCTCGTCCACTGCTGGACATAGGTCTCCCCTAATGCACGCCACTGCTCCCGATTTTCTGCCACTCTCATCCAGCCCACTCTAGCCAGCCGCGACTCGGTAAGCGAAGTGTGGGACGCCCTGAGACAAGATGGGATGATGACATTCGAAAATCATAAGGAAATATACTACAGGAAATTTACCTAGAAAAAAATCCATGCGATTCAGGCAGCAGACGGAACTCGAAGCCGCAACTTCTTCTCGAACTTGCAGCCTAAGAAATTCGATCATGGTCATTAATAGGGTATTTGACAGTATTATAAAATAAAGTGCCACTTGTTAGCATCTGTGTTTAGAATGAATATTGGCAGGGGATTTTACTATTTTTACAAAAAAAATATTCATAATTTTACTAAAAACTCACGAAAAAGATAATAGTTTTCTTATCTAATGTCCGGTGACCCAAAACGCTTGGGATTGGCGGAGCCTAGAATGACGTCACACGCAAGTACACTTTCGGTTAAAGTGACATTACATTGTATCGTTTGACGTTTTAATAACAGTCGTGTGACGTCACACACCAGTAAGACGCCATATTGTCCAGAGAAACGTTTTCGCGGCAACTTGAAAATGGTGTTATTGATTTGGTTATTTTTACTGAAATACACAACAGAAAGATGAATATCCACTTTTTACGGACTCCGTAAACATTAGTCAATAAATAAAACTAGTTTTTACGGGTTAATGCACAAAAACTTTATTTATTTATTGACGTTTCGTAGCCTTTACAGGCTACATCGTCAGAATAAAACTTTTATTTAATTTGTCGAGCTACCTTCGAAAGACTTTTATTGAGCGTTTGGTTATTTTATTGTTCGATTTTTAAGTTTTATTGTCTATGTATGAATTTATTATTTAATTTACTTAATAAAGTATTTTATTTAAAATTCTTGTTTGTAATTATGAGTTTATTTATTTGACCCTAACTACCGTAAACTACCACCGGTTCCAAAATTGGGAGACCTTCCTGAGAAGAACCGGCGAAACAAACTCAAGAGAGGCTTTCTATCTCCTTCTTATGTTAAATTATGCAAACAAAAAGAACTAATAGTATCTGATGGTCTTGCAGTGTGTGCTCGGGGTTGGGATTTTATCTCCTGTATAATAGGTTCCCAAGCTGGTCGTATATACCAACCATCTTCCCTATTGAAATTTGGATATTTTTTAATCTCAATAGCCTCGCGCATCATTCGAGGAACGAACCGCCGCTCAGCTGCAAGGATCTGTGGTCTATCAAATCTGATGTAGTGGTTTGGTCCCCCTAATGCATGTTGTTCAAATCTGCAGTGTGTGAATTATTGCATAATTTAACATAAGAAGGAGATAGAAAGCCTCTCTTGAGTTTATTTCGCCGGTTCTTCTCAGGAAGGTCTCCCAATTTTGGAACCGGTGGTAGTTTACGGTAGTTAGGATCAAATAAATAAACTCAAAATTACAAACAAGAATTTTAAATAAAATACTTTATTAAGTAAATTAAATAATAAATTCATACATAGGCAATAAAACTTAAAAATCGAACAATGAAATAACCAAACGCTCAATAAAAGTCTTTCGAAGGTAGCTCGACAAATTAAATAAAAGTTTCATTCTGACGACCTAGCCTGTAAAGGCTACGAAACGTCAATAAATAAATAAAGTTTTCGTGCATTAACCCGTAAAAACTAGTTTTATTTAAAGAGTGATGTGCGTGAAAACCTAAGAAACAAATTAGTCAATAACTTGAGATCTTTTCTAAAACTTGTCAAATACCCTATTGTCGCGGTAGCTTAATTGGTCAGTGCATCCGCCCGAATAGCGGACGATGCGGGCACGGTAATAATAATAATATTATCGTGGTGCGGGTTCGAGTCACGTCTGCTGCCTGGACCGCGTAGAATTTTCTATTAGTATTAAAACCTAGTAGTTAAATGCTTAAAACAAAAATATAATAAATCATTTATTGTTTATTTTAAAATAGTATGTTTAAGATATGTTATTCTGATCATGATGCATCACGCACGACGCATCATATCTCGATCGTTGATTCTTAGAACCACATAATGAACTAAATTAAGATGAAGTGTAAACTGTACGTACCTAGTGGCTTGGTTTATTTATTTGCTTTACCTTGAAGTATTGGTCTATAGAATTTATGTAAATACAAATAAGTAGGTATGTAATATGCATAGAGACTAGATGTTTAAGGGCTAATTTCTCGAACACCGGGTAACATTAATCTGTCTGATATCGTATTATACGAACAAAATAAAGACATGAATTTAGCGTTTTGTCGTACTGACCACTTTGATCTGAAATATATCCTCTTTGCTTAAGTTTCCTAAATACTAAATTCATTTAGCTTTGAGTTTTGAAAACAGTCATTCATTTGTTTTTTCCTCATTATTGTTTTCTTTTGCGTCGCTTATTACTAGTACAGTCAATCTGTCGAAAAAAATATCGTTTGAGTGAAAAAAAAACCTAAAGGTTAGTCTTGTTTTTTCTGTTGCCAAATGACGTCAGTAAGCCACCTTGGCGATGGGCATGTTCAACTCGTAGGCGTTTTTTGAAAAACTCAAAAAAACCGTCAAAAATTTTTTGAAACGCATTTTTCTTGTTTTGTATGCATTTTAGAAACTTTTTTTTTTGACCATAATTGTAGAGGGCGTTGAGTGCTACAATTTATGTCATTGTTGCAATCTCGTACAACAAAAAATGCGCATTGTAGGTGGCGCTAAAGTCTCAAAAAAGTGTTTTTTCACTTTTTCACCCTGAAAATATCATTTTAATGGAAAACTTTAAATGGTAAAGTTGTTTCGTACATAATTACCAACAACATTTGTATAACCAATTTTTTTGTATTACTTACCGTTTTCAAGTTATAAATTGCGCAGGCATGAAAAATCCAATAGAGCGGTTTTGGGCAGTTCAAGTACACATTTGCAGTGCACATTTCAATGTACGTTTTACTATTTTTTATATTTTTTCATGATTGAAAAAAAAAATAGTAAAAACTTACATTGAAATGTGCACTGCAAATGTGTACTTGAACTGCCCAAAACCGCTCTATTGGATTTTTCATACCTGCGCAATTTATAACTTGAAAACGGTAAGTAATACAAAAAAATTGTTTATACAAAAGTTGTTGGTAATTATGTACGAAACAACTTTACCATTTAAAGTTTTCCATTAAAATGATATTTTCAGGGTGAAAAAGTGAAAAAACACTTTTTTGAGACTTTAGCGCCACCTACAATGCGCATTTTTTGTTGTACGAGATTGCAATAATGACATAAATTGTAGTACTCAACGCCCTCTACAATTATGGTAAAAAAAAAAGTTTCTAAAATGCATACAAAACAAGAAAAATGCATTTCAAAACAATTTTTGACGGTTTTTTTGAGTTTTTCAAAAAACGCCTACGAGTTGAACATGCCCATCGCCAAGGTGGCTTACTGACGTCATTTGGCAACAGAAAAAACAAGACTTACCCTTTAGTTTTTTTTTTTCACCACTCAACCTACAGATTGACTGTACTATACCGCATAATGGTAAACATGCAATATCGGTTTAATTACGAGTACGAGTTCTACCGTAGCACCAGTGCTGCAGAAACAGCTCGAACCACCCTGACAGCTCCCCAATTATTCAGATCCCCGCTAATTAGAAAATATAATTAAGGTTAATATCTCCAAAAAATCGGTACATAACCATGTATTTACATATTTACCTACTAATTTAATGCATTTTCATTCGTTTCGCACGCGTTCCATGTTGAAACAACTACTTTAGTAATTAAAGGAGACTCATAGTTGGGAATGCAAAGGTCTCAATAAAAATTCTTCAGTTGTTTAAACAATAGAACAAATAATGTTTTTCCTGGACAGCTCAATCGTCTGTAATAAAGTGCGCGTTAGATTAGCATCGCGATTCGCATCTACCTATTTAGTTAAAGGTTTAAGCTATTAGGACAATCAAAACTCCTAGTTATTAACTAACAGTAAATTTACGGGATGCTACGGATTGTTTGGTATTCCCTGCGCAATAAAAACAGAATTCAGGAAATCCGTAGAAGAACCAAAGTAAAGGTCACAGCTCTCTAGAACCAACCGGCACCGCATCGTCGCGCGATGTAACATATTATTTAAGTTATTATATTATTCCTAAAGAAAATATTACTAGAAAACACGCGATCCAGGCAGCAGACGGGTCTCGAAGTCGCACCCTTTGCTATCCGGGCGAATGCACTGACCATTGTACTACCGCGGCCCTGATGGCCGTGCCGAATTCTTTCTAGCTCCTTCTTGCTGCATTCGCCCGGGTAGCGAACGGTGCTGGTTTGAGTCTGGTCCGCGTGGAATTATTTCTAGTACCTAATATTTAAACATCGAGCAGTTACATGCTTAAAAAATAAAAAAGATATAATTATTATATTATTATTATTAATAATAACATTAACGCGCCCGATATTATCGAATTCTAATAAAGAACGCGCCTATGGGCGTCTATATAAATAATAATTTGTTTAGAACATCGGCTAGGGGAAGGAAATTCGGATAACATATAAATATGTCAGCTGAACTCTATTGCCTAAAGTAACAAAGAAATTGTGTTGTGTTGGAAACTATTTTATGCTATATTTTTTCGAGTCTGGGTATCTAGTTGCAGATGATGTAATCTAACATTATGACATGTTTCATGCCATGCATTTAAAGTTTTCCTTATCTCAATATTTATGAATGATCACGAGCGGTTTCTTTATTTAAATGATTTTTATTAACATATTATGACTATTCTTAAAAACCCTTTGGAATTGTAGATGAAATGTGTACCTACCTAGATTTTACGACTGTCTTGTAATCAAATAAAGAAAATCTTTACACAACACCACATCATTATGCATGGATTGGATTAAAAAAAAGTAGAATAATATATTGTGAATTTATATTTTACTTTACATATTACTATAGCTTACATATTAGGACATAGTTGTACCTATCAGAATTAGGTTTTCTTCACAATTACTTTGAATTGTACTTTTCCAAATAAACATTAATCAGAACAAATATGGATATACCTTCCATATTCGGCTGTTTCTTTTGTAATTTTAAAAATTAATATTTATTTACTTAAAATTACAAAAGAAACAGCCGCCATTGGCGCTAATAGAAGTTGTTCCAAGTTCAGAGTTTGATTTTGTAGTTCATTATTGGCGCCAAGGCTTTCGCTCCATGTTTTTTTTGACGTTGACAAACCTTCACTTCCGCAGGAAGTAGAATAGTTTCTTCGGTGCTTGTTTATGGTAACCCTTCTTGTTTTGGACCTGGGTATTTCTTTTTGCATTTTGAAATCAGTTTTTGCGACAATTTTACTTGGCGGATTTTTGAAGGAATCGCAATATGGCTTGCAAGCATCAAATTTAGGCTCAGTCCAATCTGTCTTGAAGAAACTTCTTGTAAGTAATGGAGAATTTTCGTTTTCAACTAGAAAAATGATAGTTTTTAATTAAATGAAATAATTCTTTCCCCTTCCGTTTTTGATGAGAGAATCGTTACCTGAACCCTCCAGTAGCTTCTACTCAAAAGACTAAATTGTTTAGACATATATACCTATCTGAATTTGTATTATATTTTTTACAGTGGTATAGGGAGAAGCGTGTCTTCACTACCAGTTGTCCATGGGACTAATAGGATATAATAAAGAAATATCAAAATCAGTTATCCCATCCATGGGACTAGTAGCACATAATCTTCCCACCTGTCCCATTATGAGACTGGTCAATGGGACATGAGTTACGCTGTGATTGTTTCACTACTACAAGCAAGACTCGCGTGTATTAGTGAGCACTGGCTATCTGTCACGCACGCAGTCACACGTCAGTGCCAGTGCTCAGGTGCAGGGCCTGCGGAACACTGCTTTCGTTTTACGGTTTGGGTAAGATATGGTTTACTGTAAAAAAATATTTCGACTCAGTTTTCCATTAGCTGTGGTTGAGTTGCGAGCTGAAATTTTTGTCACGCAAAGTATGACTTATTAGAAACACGTACACGAAATCTTTTTAGACGTAAACGAATAGAAATCGAGAAAAAAAATATTGAAAATTAATATTTTTGTAGGTTATGAGTCAATTTTGACAGCAATTTTGATCAGTGCTGCCATTTTTTCCATGCAAAAATAACATATTTCTAGTTGCCTATGGTAAAAATAAGTTTATTATGTTGGTACTATTGTCAAAATGTGACAATTTACCGCCATTTTGTGTTTGTTTTGAGATCCGTCAGGCAGTCTGTGTTCGTCGGTAAAAATATATTTGCTATTATTTACTTGATAAATAAAAAATAGTACTTAGAAAAAAAGGTTAATGTGGCTTTACAACAATATTTAATTCAGAACCGACTTGGTCAACCCCGACATGCCGTGGTCTTGGTCTGCCCTATTTTTTAGAGCCCGGAGGTGCGGAGGGAGAGCAGCCCCTGCCTGCTGTGACAAGGCCGCAAGCATCGTGCGACCCGTAGCGCCTGAGGCTGGTCGCAGCTGGAGATGGCGACCAACAAACCGAAGGTGTAAAGGGGAGTGATGCTTGTGACTTTGTCACGCAAAAGCGGAGGCGCTGCTATTACCGCAGCGCCGGAGATAAGGCAGAAGTACTGGTTCTTATTTCCCTAGTCCTAGCATCATAAAAAAATATGAATTTTTAGGTTACGTTACATGCATTTTCGCCTAAAATCTTTAGTGGGAGGGGAGTCGGGAAGACCTTCCTCTCCCCCCCACATCAAAACTACCCCGAAATTCAACCACAGCTAATGGAATTAAGTACCGTTTAAAAACACACGAAAAGATGGATATTAAATCAGCTTCAAAACTTCGTAGGTATTAAGTTTTTGCTCAATGTAAAATTTATTGGGAGCGTCAAAACTTAGTAAAAACTAGTAACTCTGAACACTGATATGTGATATTTATATAATACTAGCCGTGCCCCGCGGTTTCACCCGCGTTATTCTTGTTTCGAAATACCGAGATAAAATATATAGGTACCAACTCTTAACATCTTACACACTTGATAACTTTTAAACTAAATATCCGATATCATCAGGATCTACAAACCCGTAGTACATCATTTTGTTCTATTGTCAATAGTTTTTGCAGCGCACGCAAAAATAGGTTTTCGATTTTACACCTTGTGTTTTTACCTTGTACACAAAATAGCAATTTTATTACGGATCCCTATTTTGAAAAAAAAAATATAGCCTTCCTTCGATATATGGACTACCCAACACAAAGAATCATTCAAATCGGACCAGTAGTTCCAGAGATTAGCGCGTTCAAACAAACTCTGCAGCTTTATAATATTAGTATAGATGTGGTTAATATACCTGCTTAGACACTTACTTTTAAAGTATACTTCAATATCGGAAGAAATATTTTATTAGGTTTATGTTATTGATTGTAAAAAGAATAAAGAAATATAATTATAATTTAAATAAATATAAAACTTTTTAATTATATATGTACAGAAATAAATATAATAATATTTAAATACAAATTTCCTAAACCTATTTATAAATAACATCCTATTTACAAAATAAAAAATAAGTCACCCCCATCGCCGCCGTCAGGGATGGTGCCCAATAGGCTGGCAGCATTGCCACGTTCAATGGCAAGGCTGATCCGTTGACCAAGATAGCTGCCAGCCTTTTGATCACCAGTAACTTCGGTGAGTCTCTTTGATATTTCCTTAAAAAAGGAACGAGCACTTGGACCCCATGGGCCCATGGTCTCAACACCAAACGGCACAAATATATAGTTCTCATTGAGAGCTGAATATTTGCGCCGTTTAGAGCATTCAGCAGAGTCCGCCGCCGCACCCGCAGCAAGGGAGGTGCTCTCTGTGTGGCACGGAGCAAGCGTATCCGCGCAAGTTGCGTCCCACACAAGAGGGCGACCCTGCTTCCACGGAATGAGCGTCATTCCGTCAGGTCTCTTGCCATCGTCACGAAAGATGCCGCTAGGCTCAAGGACCGCTGGCACGTTGACTGCGACAAGAGCTCTGCGGATGACGTCATTGATGCAGGCGTGGCGGGAGACTCGGCCAGCGCTCATTTGGCATGAAAGACCATGGTGACCCAACTCACCAACGCGAGCACCGCAACGACAACGGTGGGGATGATTCGTCTTGACACCAAGTCGAAGCGATATTGCCAGAGACAGAGTGCTCTTGTCAAGCAAAGTCCCGATACTGGCTGAAGGTAAAGCTTGCAGCCAGTAGCCAGACTCTGCCTGAAAGACCGCTAGTAGTCGAGCACGCTCAGTGGCGTTTTCAGAAGAAGCTAAAAGATCACTCTGAAAACGCAAACAGAGCGGCTCGTCCCACTGTAAATAATAAATATATATTAATTTTATAGTTATCCGATGTGAGATTTCAGTTAATATGGCACAGTTACTTTCTCAAACTTCTTTCAAGTAAATGTTAACTTTATATTTTAGCTTGATATCAAGTAAACGACTTTTTATTCTAATTTTATCACTTAGTGTGGTGGGACCATGGTAAAAATAAATCCCACTATGCCGAACATTGTTACCCAGCGAGTCTACAGGTAAAAAAAATACCTATGGACCCACCAGGGGACATGTTGGTGGGACCACAGGTATTGACCTTGGTCACTGTACATATCTCTTTACTCATGTGGATATAGGTTTTGTAAGACTCCCACTAGTTCCATACATGGAACTCCATACATTGAACTCCATACATGGAACTAGTGAGTAGTAGTCGTTCTACGTGTCACTAGACCTACATGTAACTATTGGGAATAGAGGGGAACTCATTTCATTCGTACACATTTTATGCACCATAATGGTACCGATAAGTGGAAAAAAAGAACAAGCAAGGAAGAACCTATCTTTGCTAAATACTTACTGGAAAAAAACCATTCGATTGGTGCTGGATAATATTTTATTTTCGCTGATTATCACTTAATGATGAACATTAGTTTATATTCGTGGCCTAATTTGTGAATTGCACAGGCATGTTGATAAGCTAATAACTGGTTTTCGTAAAGGCCATCAAAACGTAATCCAATACAGAAAACGATCGTTTTGCCAAAGTGTTCGGTTTTGGCAAGTTTACGCATGGGTTAATATCACTGCAAGGAGGATTCAACCGGGGTGGGGCGTCTTTGCAACCTTCTTTTGGACACACAAGCTTTGATTTCAATTGTTTATCTGGAACAGTCCACGAAGGAATCGGAGACCATGGGTCGTACGTCCTTGCGTATTCCACGTTATCATTTGTTTTCATCATGTGTTGTTCAATCTTTGCTTTTCCTTGAACGGGGGTCAGTAAGACAGGATTCTGAAGTCTTTCATTTTGCAATTCATACTTCTTCATGTTTAAAGTACAAATCATGAGAGGCAATACGGACTTATGGGGGATGTGGAATTGCGATCCGTAGTAAACAAGTAATGCAAGTATTTCCCTGATTGAAACGGGCGCGTAGTTGCATTTAGATTTATCACAAGGGTTTGCTGGTTTTGGTGGGCACCGTGACTTCGGTCCACAGGGATCTGGATTGCATGGTGGTGGGCATTTCGGCTTACATGGCTTGGGACATGGTGATTTCGGGGGTGGACATGATGTTTTCTTAGGCGGTGGGCATATGGGTGTCGGGGGTGGACATTTGGTTTTTGCAGGAGGACATACGGGTGTAGGAGGGCAGATGGGTGGCTTCTTGCCGCATTCGCCAACAACTGGATCTACTTGAGGTGCACAATGCATTTTCAACTCAACATCCCGACAGTATTCCATACGGTTTCGTTCCCTTACCTTTTTCAGCAGTTCTGACAAAGGAATTGCCTCTTGATTGTTCGATTTTAGTGATTCAACCGCGGGCACTTGCCGTTCAAAAGGATCTTTTGCGACATCTACAAAAGTACCTTTATCTAACAAAGGCTTGACTATGTTTTCCGGCGCTAAAATGCTCTTAGTAAATTGATCTTTTATCGTGGCGGATGTATTTACATTACTTTCCGATGATAAATGCGGGTTTTTAATTTGTAAGCGACCAGTTTCTGCCACTATTACTGGTTCAATGTTCGTGAATTTTATATCTTCCTTTTTAGATATATGGGTTTTAACTGCAATAGGTACATCTTTTATTGATTTCATTTCGCTATGTACTTCATTCTTAGGATTGTCTGTGAGTGGGGCTTGTATTGATTTTGATGTAGCCATAGGTGGAGTTTCTCCAGAGTCTATAGGTTCAAGTTCGATATATTCTCGTATAACAACATTTGGCTGAGTCACAGAGACTGCTTCCCCGGGCAACATATTTGTGTCGTGCAGTATGTGGTTTGGGGTAACTCTTTCAGGCTTTATTAATGTACTGTAAATATCATCTAGTTTCTTTGATTCCGCAAATTCGCTTGTGCCTTTCACATGCTGTTCTATTTTAATAATAGGCGCTGCATCTGTTGGTTTCGTTTCACTTCCTTCTTTCACCGAGGCATCAGTTTTAACTTGCGCCGTTTCTTTGTTAACGAATTGTGATGAGTCAATATACTGTAGTCCCGAATCCTTAGACTGCGGCAACGATGGTGCTTCTTCAGACAATACGTAAGTGTTGTACAAAATATGAGCAGGAGTAACTCTTTCAGGTTTGCTAAATTTGTCGTGAATATCGTCTAGTTGGTCCGCGTTTTTTTTAAAGTTCGATTCTAATAATATGTTGTCTTTTATGGTATCCGTTAAATCAATGCCAGAATTGTCTCTTACAAAGTTTTTAGAGATAGTTTTATTTAGGAGAAGGTGTTCAGTCCTAGTCTGAAGAAGGTTTTCGAGGATTTTCTTATTTGTTTTGTTCCCTTCAGCTATTTCTGGAATGAAAGCAGCTTCATTTTTAAGACCAGATTCCTCAATAATAACGGATATATGCTCAACTACATTTATTTTATTATTTGAATCAGGCTTTGGATTTGCTTTTGCAGCTGTACAACTTATGTTCTTTAATTTCATAGCATCCTCTCCAGTAGAGTTAGTTGTGTGCCCTAATAATTGTTTGCCTGATATCCCTTTTTTTGTATGTATGTTTGCGGTAACAGCTTTTGCTAAAGGTTTCTCAATCTCTGGAATTGGAACATACTCTTGTTCATCATATTTTTTTGACGCTCTTGTTGAGGTAAGGGGATTGACTTTCACAATGTTCCGAATAGATTTTCCAACTGTAAGTTCAAAAGGAGGTGGAAGGCCATCCTTCAATCGCGCTATATTTTTATTATGAATAGTCATCAAATCTAAGTCAGTTTTTTCCACAGGTCTTCTAGGTTTTTTCATGATTTCGGGTTGGCTAAATACGTTTTCGTCAAATCTTTTCTTACCATGTCGACCTGTCGTTGGAGGTACACCTAACTGTTCCATTTCCTTGAGTAGGCGTTCATCGATGTGTGTGCTGGAAGAATCTAAACAACGTGACGCTAAATCGTCCAAGTTTGGAAATCCAGTTTTGGCAGTGTTATCAGAATTCTTTATATTTTTACCTGTACAAAAATTAAATTGTGGGACCTTTTGTCTCAGGCTTTGCGTCTCTTTCCCTTTGTTTCCTAGTACCTTAGGTACCACATTGAAACCCTCGATATTAGGCTTGTGAGCTTCAACCAGCGGAGTTTCATTAATAACTTCGATTTTCTGTACAAGTTTCTCCTCATGCACTTTGGCTGTTGTCGCTTTCAAAGTTTCTACTTGAGTTTTTTCAACAGAGTCGATTCGTTCTTTGTTTGTCTTGTCTACTTTACTCGTGTCACCGAATATTTCTTCAATAATGCGCTTACATATAACGCAGTGATTGTCATCGCTTGGAGGCGCACGTGAAAACACCACATGAGTGGCTCCTTTCGTATTTGAATCCAATTCTGTGAATATCGTTTCAGTAAACGGAAGGTTCGGAGCAAACGCCAGATCGATTATTTTTTGACATTTCTCTTGTTCACTTTCTCCTTCGCATCCTAAATTTGTGGTTTCATGTGTTCTTTTCTGCTGACTGTGTGATACTGAAAAACAAAACGAATTAGTGATTTACATATTAAGGGATAATTAGGTAACCTCAGCTATTTAGCTTAATAGCCTAACTATATCCTTATCAAATATAATTTTTGTGATTTTCCGCTATTTTTCTGTATCGCTTTCATACTAAAGCAGATTATTTTTAGATAAGGAGAAAACGCAAGTCACGAACTTTAGTTATGTCTTTTGTCACGAATTTTGCTTACAAAAAATATGTCTTTACGAAAATAACAATTTTTCAAATCATCAAACTTTCCGCTTGTACTGAACAGAAATTTAGAGTCATCCGTCTTGTATGGGACGCTATGAAGCCAATCACCCGACGCCAGCGCTAGTATCGGTACCCAAAACCCTTTGATTTATTAATAATCTTATTAAAATAAAATTAATCCTCAAAATGTATGCACGCGTACGCGCCTACCGAATGAAACCACCCAATTGGATGATATTTTTTTGGTGTTCGTTATTGTCTGGACATAAAATGAAATAAGTATTCCAAAAAAGAAAATCATTGTGGCGAACTTCACTGGATCAGCTAATAATGATGGCCAATCACCATCATGCCGCTTGATCAAGTCGTGGCTTCATCACATAGGCTGGATCAAGCTAAAGTTTCATGCCCTTCCAAAATTTCTCCCCACACGTAGGTAGTCAGTTTGATTTGATCAAGCCTTGATCAAAAGGCAGCATGGTGAGTGGCCATCTTACGTAATAAATCTCTTTGTTATGAAAATGCTACACACATAAAATCATAAGAGATAACAAAATAAAAAGCCTTACATTTTTCAAATTTTCCCACAACATGGCGCATATCACCACGACGTAACACACGAGGTATAAAAGCCATCATACACACTTTTCTTATTTTCGATATCGTCATTCTTAACATTCTGGTACGTTATGGTTTATTTTAATAGTTTTGAATAATTTTGCGATGGTAATCAGCGAAAATAACTACATTTTACCAACAAAGTCAATGAAATTGACCAGCGAATTTTGGTGCAAGAAAATTGTAATGTCAAATTCGTAAATTGTTCTGCTGCGAAAATTTATTATTCTTTTTTGCCTGATTACATAATCCACCCTCTTTAAGAATTTTAAAGAGGGTGGATTATGGAATGATGAATTCTTTTTGGTCGGGTGGAACCTTCTTCAAAAAGTATGTAAAAATGATGGCACAAGTGTGTAGCCGTCATTATACTCCACTTAGGTATAACATAAAAAAACTATTTATTTGAAAACCTTGTTATTGTGTTTGCTGATATACCTAATTCGAGTTGATCGCATAGAATCGTATGGTTAGGCCGTTTGTCCACCGCCGCCGTCACCGTCACGTCACCGAGAACGAGATTATTTCGGGCCGAGTTTAATATGACGTGACGGTGATCGTTTGTCCACCGCGACCGATGGTTTAGTGTGTTCGCATTTCTACGCAAATTTTTATATTTGGACACTTCCTTGGTTTTATCCCACAAACATTATTTACTTTCTATAACTTCTATTAATGAATAAATATCGTATTTAAAGGACAATGGGCAAAACGCACCCAGCTCCGCCATCAATGTAATTAGTATGAATGGATAGATCTATGAAAAACTAGCCTTTTTTATTATGACACCGTTAAAAAATATCCTGGAAGTCAAAAGATATACATATGGGCATGTTCTATATTAGGGGTTAAGGTTTCCGCACATAGACCTTAAAGAAAACCATCAGTCATGTGTAAGTCATGGCGGCCGGTTGCACACATGGGCATAATTAAATAGCTAAATAAATTCGCTCAAAATCAATAGTACTTTCGTTACATAATATTAGCCATAATAATGTGAGTCATATCTTACTACACAACCAGATACAAAATACTATACAACAAAGCCTACCGAACATCCTGCTTGCTTACTGCTTGCACTTACCGAGACGCCTCAAAACGTTTAACAGGGTAAGGGTATGGGGGTTGAAGGATGTGATATTTGCAGTTGCCGTTCCAACTAGTCTACTCGTATGCAGTTATATGTCTTACTTTTTGTGCGCTCCCTGTTACTTCATTGATATTTAACTAACACGCTTTGGAAATAGGAACACGATTATCATCACGTACGTCATTATAATCGTACGAGCCAACAAAAAAAATTATGGATCTATTTAAATGCATTTCTGCATATATGCATTCATTCTGTTGCCGATACCAACCTTTTTGTAATTACTAGTTTATGGCATATATTAATTTTTCACATTTTGAATTTTTGACAGTGATTGATTGATTATTATAATTTTCGTTAGAAGTAATAAACGTATTTCTCTTAAATTGTTTTTTCTTCGTGGCATAGGACTGCTAAATAGCGCCTAAAAGGGCCTACGTTTTATTTAGGAGAACATTACTTCGCATGAGAAACGATCCACAACAACTGGCGACCGTGACAGGACTATATTGTGAAAACCATGGATCGAGTTCTGCTTGAACGAAAGGTCATCCGCAGCCGTTTTACCGTATGTAGTAAAAAATTGCAGAAATTTATCGAAAGTGGTGAAAAATCAGGTATGTCATCAGAATTACTAAAACTGTCAAATATATACGAGCAACTTTCGGCAGTACAAAATAAATTACTAAACACATGGTTAGATCAAGAAAATCGTGATGAGGAGTTTTTTGAGAACGATTTAGAAGCGTCAGATAGTTATGAGAGCCAATTTTACTCCCTCCAACAAAAAGTGAAAGAATTTTCGGATACTACCGAGCCAGGCTCAGTGGTAGATGGTACCGCAGTTAGAGTGGAGGGTTCCATTTCTTCAGGTCATAGACGGCGAATAGTAAGATTACCAAGGTTAGAGCTGCCAAAATTCGACGGCAACGTCAAAAGCTGGCTACAATTCTGGGCTCAATTCAAAAAAATTGATAGTGACAGTGACATTGATGACGAAGATAAGTTTCAATTTTTATTACAAAGCGTGGAGCCAGGTTGCAGTGCTAGAGAGCTGGTGGAAAGTTTTCCACCATCAGCCGAAAACTACCCTAAAGTTATACAACAGCTAAAACTAAGGTATGCTCGAGAGACACTCATTGTAGAGCACTATGTACGAGAACTTCTGAAGTTGACTAGTGCACAGTATAGAGCAGAAAACAAGATGTCGTTGCGGACTCTCTATGACAGAATAATGACGCAAGTTATGTCACTCGAATCACTCGGGCAAACACGAGAACAATATTCTGGCTTCTTACTTCCTATGGTTGAATCGTCGTTACCGGAAGACACGTTGAGAGCGTGGAATCGGTATGAAATGAGTCGTAACTCAACAGAGACCAGTGGAAAAAGTCAATTAAATATATTATTAGATTTTGTTCGTAGTGAAGTTGAATCCGAAGAAAAGATTAACATATCTAAAGCTGGATTTTCTAAAGACGACCCTAGCCCGTCTTCTCCATCGGCGAGTTTCTTGACGACAACTGTTCATGACAAGAAAGACACAACAAAAGCACCACCACCAGCTTCAAATAATGAATGTGTTTGGTGTGAGAGACCTACACACAACAGTTCGGAGTGTAAAACTCCGATAAAATGGAGCATGGAAAATAGAAAGGAGTTTTTGAAAAAGAAGAATTGTTGTCTGATATGTTTAAGACGCGGGCACCACGCTAAAAAGTGTAGAAAATTTCCAAAGTGTGTGGTCTGTCAGAAAAGACACTATCCCATAATGTGCGACAGACTGCCTAAAGATGCAGATAAGCCAAAAGAGCCGACCGTGATGAATTTGACAGACAAACCAAGCACTGTATTGCTGCAAACTGTAAAGTTGAACCTTATCGAAGGAACTAATTCTCTTACAGTGAGAGCATTACTGGACTCCGGTGCACAGCGGTCTTTCGTGAAATTGGAGGCTATTAAGAAGCTTAAGGCTGTACCAATTGGTCAAGAACATCTCAGCCATAATTTGTTTGGCGGAATTGTAAAAAAGATGGAAGTTCACAATTCTTACGTACTCAACTGCAGAAGTTTAGATGGTACTTTTAATTTTCAGCTACAAGCGCTTGAACAAAAGGTAATATGTGAAGATTTGCCTAAAGTACGTTCAGGCAAACTGATGTCACTGTTAAAAGAAAAAGGTATAGTGTTATTTGATTGTGTTGATGACAATACTGAAATATCATTATTAATCGGTTCCGATATTTTAGGTTCGCTGTACACGGGACGATCAGAGCACGTGAGTGACAATTTGATAGCTGTACAAACTAAGCTTGGTTGGGTGATGCAAGGGCCGACTTACGGTATGTACTGTACATTTCATAACTATAATACTACACAAAAATGCACCTTTGACATTGATGATCTGTGGAAACTGGAAACAATAGGCATTCAGGATGATGCAGAGGTAAAAACACATAAAAGGCGCGCGAAAGAAGTCGAAACGTTTTTTAGAGAAACCGTAAACGTTAATGACGATAATAGGTACGAGGTTAGACTTCCGTGGAAAGACAACGCTTTTATTCTGTCATCGAATCACGGATTAGCTTTGAAACGTTTACGTTCAACCACGGGTAGACTTATAAAACTTGGTCTATTGGCTGAGTATGACGACGTTTTTAATGATTGGCTTAATAGTGGGATTATAGAAGTAGTTGGTAGTGACGATCCGCATAGCGGCCATTATTTACCTCATCATGCAGTGGTGAAGAATTCAAGTCTAACGACTAAACTTCGCCCAGTCTTTGATGCGTCCGCGGTTACTAAAGAGGGCTTCTCTCTAAACTCGTGTCTTGAAAAGGGCAGCAACTTAATTGAACTAATTCCACGTTTACTCATTCAATTTCGCAAGGGCGCAATCGGTGTTACAGCCGATATCAAAAAGGCATTTCTCCAAATATCTGTAAACCCCGAAGATCGAGACCTTTTAAAGTTCTTGTGGTGGCGGGATATAAACGACAAAGAAAAAGGGCTCAAAATTTTTCGGCATTGTCGAGTTATTTTTGGTGTGACTACTAGCCCATATTTGTTAGCAGCTACAATTTTATACCATCTCGAGAAGTTTGATGGGGAAACGGCAGACAGATTGCGGAAAAGTTTCTATGTGGACAATTGTGTGATTAGTCTGAATAACGAGCAGGAAATGGAGAAGTTTGTAACAGAAGCCAAGAACATAATGATGGAGAAAAATTTTGAGTTAAGATGCTGGGTAACTGGCCCGATACTAACGGATGGAGCTAGTGAGCCTAGGTCCGTTTTAGGTTTAACTTGGGATCCAGTAAGGGATGAAATTTATTGTAAAGTTCCGTTTTTCCAAAAAATTGACCTCAAGCTCACAAAAAGAAATCTTTTGTCTATGGCTCAAAGTATCTTTGACCCAATTGGCTATGTTTGTCCTGCAACGTTGATTCCCAAATTATTGATACAAAAGTGCTGGAAGACAGCACTTGATTGGGATGATGATCTTCCAATGGACGTAGCCAAACAGGCAAAAGAATGGCTTGAAGAGGTTGACGGGATAGAAAAGTGTCGTATACCAAGACATATCAGTACAGTCAATTTAGAAGATTGTGATAGTTGCACGTTACATGTTTTTAGTGACGCCAGTCTATCGGCATATTCTGGATGCGTTTTCTTGCGTTGCGAAATTAATGGCCTGGTCACAGTGCAGCTGGTGATAGCTAAGTCGAGGGTATCGCCTGTCAAACCTGTTACGATACCAAGGCTAGAACTAATCGCAGCACTTATGGCCACTAGACTAGCGTCAGAAGCAAAGTCAGCACTTGAAATTAACTGTCGGGAATATTATTGGTGCGACTCAAGCATTGTGATCGCTTGGATAAAGCGTCAAACGGGCTTAAATGTATTCGTACACAATCGTGTTAAAGAAATACTATCTAGGACTAATGTTCATGATTGGAGACATATACCTGGTGAAGATAACCCAGCGGATTTACCGTCTAGAGGTTGTACAGGGCGACGCTTACTTGGTAGCCGTTGGTGGGAGGGACCAGTGTGGTTAAGACACCCAGAGTCAGTGTGGCCTAACATAGAAGCCACTCCCGATGAACAGGAAGTAAATAAAGAAGTCAAGAAGAGTTGCCTGACCATCCAAACAAGAAATAAATTTTCCGATAGATTACTATATTTTGGAAAATACACAAAAATTGTAAGAACTGTAGCGTGGTGTGTCAGATTTTCTCAAAGATGTCGAAAGACGGGCCAAAATCTACATGAGATAACGGCAGAAGAATATGACAGTGCGGAAATCAGAATTCTAAGAATTATACAGAAAGAAGAGTTACACAGCATTGAAGAACTTAGTAAAAAGCTACGAATGGAAGTGCTGACAGATCATAACAGTCTTATACGTGTCAAAACAAGACTTACACTTAGTAACGACAATGAAAGCTTTATTTTGCCAATACTTCTACCAGGCAAGGTTACAGATGAGGTAGTGTATAGATTAGCTAGACAAAGGCATATCATGGATCTTCATTGTGGCAGTCAAACACTTATCAGCACATTACGTGAGCAGTATTGGATAGTTGGCGTAAGGAGGCTAGCTAAGAAAGTCATTAGAAAGTGTATCATTTGCAAACGCTTCAAGGCTAAAGCTTGTACTGTGCCTTCAGCGCCGTTACCAATAGACCGCATAAGTACGGGAATTCCATTTGAAGTAACAGGCGTTGACTTAGCCGGGCCTCTGGTCTTAAAAAATTGTTTAAAGAACTGGATCGTAATATTCACATGCGGAACTTATAGAGCAATCCATTTGGAGATATGTAGCATGCTGAGTACTGAAGAATTCTTACTGACATTAAGAAGGTTTATCGCAAGAAGAGGGAGGCCTAGAGTTATCTACAGCGATAACGCGACAAATTTTCACGGAACCAGCAGTCTAATGAACAGCATTGACTGGAAAGTCATTTTTACGCGAATATCTATCCAAAAGATTGCATGGCGCTTTATACCTCCTTCAGCGCCATGGTGGGGAGGATGGTGGGAACGAATGGTGAGAACTGTAAAGGAAATACTACGAAGGGTACTTGGTAAATCTGTCGTGAGTGAAAGAGAGCTGTATACTGTATTATGTGAAGTTGAGGCACATATAAACTCTCGTCCGCTGACATACGTTTCAGATAGTACAGAATACCTGAAGGCGCTTACTCCGGCCATGTTTCTCCAGCCTAGTTCCAGTAGCGATACAAGTGATTTAGACAACTTGAATAGTGCTAAGCTAACGGCACGTTACCGCTATTTGAAAAAGCTATCAGAAGATATTAAGCACAGATTTCGTAGCGAATATCTTAGTCTTTTGGTTCAAAAAAAGTCTGTGAGCAACTATGAGCTCCAAGTAGGGGATGTTGTTTTGGTGGGTTCAGACGACACAAAACGTATTAACTGGCCTTTAGGACTAGTTACCGAAATAGTCTCGGGATCCGATGATGTTGCTAGAGTGGCAAGAGTTAAAACCGCTCACGGAGAGAGGTTAAGAGCGTTTCAACGGTTATTTCCGTTAGAGCTGTCGCAGACGCAACTTCCGCAGGCATCAATGTCCAAGGTAGATAGTACTTCAAATGCATCCACAGCTCCTAGTGCATCACCACCCAAGGTTACGAGGTCTGGTCGTCTCGTTAAAATCCCTTCAAAATTTTTATGACTTACTTACTTTATTTTTTGTGTTAGTTATGTGTGTTAACTTGAATTGTTACAAAACGAATAGGTACGTTTTATAAATTTCTACTGTATGTAGATTGATGGTTCTTGCGCATAATCCTTTAGTTTTTATACCTGCGTATGCGCAAGGCGGGCAGTATGTTGCCGATACCAACCTTTTTGTAATTACTAGTTTATGGCATATATTAATTTTTCACATTTTGAATTTTTGACAGTGATTGATTGATTATTATAATTTTCGTTAGAAGTAATAAACGTATTTCTCTTAAATTGTTTTTTCTTCGTGGCATAGGACTGCTAAATAGCGCCTAAAAGGGCCTACGTTTTATTTAGGAGAACATTACTTCGCATGAGAAACGATCCACAACACATTCAGCCAATGTCAAGTAAAAGAAGGATCTTTTACTTGACATTGGCTGGATGAAATAACCGTGCTTGCGTAGCTTGCCAAAAATAATCTGTGGCTTTTGCGAGCAAAAATAGATTCGAGGCATACGAGGTCTAAGCTCTATTACTCCTATATATTGATAAATGAAGACGAAAATGGAATAAATGCATTAAAACATTATTACTTATTTTATTCATTATGCTCATGCTAAACGGGAAACTGCACTTTAGGCTGCTGTGCTCATGTTATGGTGGTCATATGGTTTTTATGTCTGGCAAGACATGACGAGGATATTCGCAGACCGGCTCTCTTCTTAGACACTGTGGATGATGATTATTAAAAATATTTGAAATGAAATAATGTTTCATAATTAATTCCTTTTTTTACACTCACCGATTAGCCTTGCCCCAAAGTAAGCACTGTAAGGCTTGTGTTATAGAATGCTAGGGTAACGAATAGAATACATGCAGTACATATATAAGAATATTGATATAGAAATACATATTAAACATCCATGACTGGAGTACAAATGCTCGTACTCATCACACAAACATCTGCCCTCACCAGGATTTGAATCCGGGGCCTCTCGAGTCGGCGACACCATGATACCATTACATGATGCCGGCGTACATACCATTCCACCACGGAGATCATCAAATAATATATCCGTCCTATATAATCGTCCTTGTATCATTAATATATATTATGTTCGTTATAGTTACGTTTACCTATGAACTTATACCTATTTAACTTAAAATAACTAAAGACCCCCGGGATAGAATTTGATGCGCTTTGGCACAGATGATTATGACTATAATACCTTTCAAACAAATGTAGTTTAAACCGTGGCGGACGTGGGTGCAGCGTCCATACAATTTTGCCCATTGTCCTTTTATTACAATGATATAGTATGATAATAGGCTAGTTGACCCTTTTTGGAAAAAGGTTTTAAATGGTTAATAAATGTTCTATTAGACCGAAAAAAAATGTATTGTATTTTTTTTAAACCTAGAAAGCTACAAATCTTTAATTTTAAAATAGACTTTTCATGGACATACAAAAACGCTGTCGGCCATTTTAGTCTATAGATTGTCTATGCTATGACGTGAACTGTGGTAAACAAAAACTCGTAAACACGTAGAAAATTACTTCTAACTGAGTTTATAATAAAAAAAAAACATGATTTCTAATAAATACCACGAAAAATAAAGTAATTATCATTACTGTATTGTACGAGAATATAAAAACACATCCTTGAAGACTCCAGGAAAGTTGTGGATTAAAGTGCCGAAAGAAATTAACCTACGCAACTTTATTACACTTGTTCATATGTTATATCAGTTTTATGTTTATTACTACATTGTAATACTAAATGCACTGAACTTACATAGATGCCTTGTCGTTTCTCTGCTCCGCAGAGCAGAAATCGGGGTTTAGTGCAACAAATTCACCAACCATCAATGCGTCAATTCTTGGCAGATTTGTGCTTTCTGGTTTCACAAAGCCGGCATCCATAATTTGTTTAGTCAAAAAAAACTAAGTTTACTGTTTTTTTCTTTCCTAAAGTTAAAAGTGTTTTAAGATAAATTTAGTCAGACGAAATAATCCACCTACAGTAACACGCGAATGACATTTAGTTGTTTACCACAAGAGACGTCAAAATCATGGCGAAAGTGGCGAACAGCGTTTTTAGTGTTTAAAAAATATAGACTAAAAAATATTTTTTAAAATTAAATTTCTACAGCAATCTTCTGCTTTTATGAAGTGAAATCGATATTTTAAGGTTCCTTAGACTAAACACTTTAAGAAATAAACATTTATTTAATACAATTCGACATGAGTAAACTAGCCTATTAATGACAGACAACTGAACTGAGCTAGGGACACGAAAAAAGTATCGATACTTTGTGGTATCGAGTACTTTTCGTTTCGATACCGATACTTTCGTACTCGATACTTTGTATTCGATACTTTTACTAAATGAGTACTTTTTGCCAAGTATCGATACCTTTAAAATTTTGGATAAGCGCCTCATATTGATGGCAACGCCATCTTGTTAAATCATAGCAAACCTTCTAAAACGTTCCATAGGGTATTTGACAAGTTTTAGGCAACGATCTCACGTTATTGACTAATGTTTATGGAGTCCGTGAAATGGATATTCATCATTCTGTCGTGTATTTCAGTAAAAATAACCAAATCAAAAACTCAATTTTTAAATTGCCGCGAAAACGTTTCTCTGGGCAATATGGCGTCTTACTAGTGTGTGACGTCACACGACTGTTATTAAAACGTCAAACGATACAATGTAATGTCACTTTGACCGGAAGTTTACTTGCGTGTGACGTCATTTTAGGCTCCGCCAATTCCAAGCGTTTTGGGTTACGTGACAATAGATAAGAAAACTAATATCTTTTTCGTTATTTTGGCATTTTATTTTTAATACTGTCAAATGCCATATTGCGTTGTTATAAAGTCAGTAACTGACATATTCAAATTCTTTCCAATCTGTGACTGTCTTTATTTTGCGCTTTGTTTTGTTTCATAGTTATTTATTTAGCGACCATATTGTTAGGAACTGTGATTGATTCGCCGTTTATTGTGCTTTTCGCTTGACTGTATTTGATTTATTCAAGTGTAACACTATTATTCTGTCTGTGCTGTGTATACCTATTTGAAATCACCTGAAAAAAAAGACGGACGTAACCTCTTCTATAATTATAATCTTGAGTGAAGCATGCCAATGGCAGCCGTTAACTACGTGTCAGATTCAAGTTAACATAAGCGGGTATAATGTTTTTTAATGATTAAAATTCAAGAAAAGTAAGTTTAATTTGAAACAAATCTGAAAAGTTTCATACTTTTAAATTGTTTAAGATTTCGATCTTTTTAATTAACATTGTACCTAATTATGAATGTAATATTAATGAACACTTTTTTAGTGTCAGAAAACACAGCTATTTTTTAATTACATAATATAGCAATTTGTGAATTTACATGTCCTTTTTTGTTTTTGATTATACGTACTATAATAAAACTCGATTGTTTTTCTTTCTATTTTAACACCGGGGGGGGGGGGGGGGGGGGGGGGTTGCTTATCAGGCCACAGAGGCTCCGATAAGGCCCTATGAAATGTACTCCATACTTTGAAGTATCGATACTTTTGTTTCGATACTTTTACGAGTACGATACTTTTTTACCGATACTACTCATGAGTACAGTATCGATACTTTCTATTCGATATCGTGTCCCTAAACTGAGCTCGTGTACGCGTACGGTGCGACGGCGACGGCAGTGTGTGGACAAGTTCATACGTGTTTTGTATTGCCGGCACATCGGCCCATCAAAATCTCGGGCCACGTTCTAGCGGTCACGCCGATCTACTCGCAATTTCGCCGGCCGGGATGACAGCGCTCGAGTGACGGATGTGCGGTGGATACGCTTAGATTAAAACAAAAAGGGTAGATACGGTACGCTCATACTTGCATCAAACAAAAACTGATCCCACTTTACTACATATGCAACACTCACACATCCACCTGTTTGTAAAGATACAATCGAACGAACGAAACAGCAATTTAAGTTTCAACGGCAGCGCGAACGGGACGGCGAGATCCGCGTCACTGCATTAGCGACGCGAACGAAACAGCACGTTAAGTTTCAACGGCAGCGCGAACGAGACGGCGAGATCCGCGTCACTGCACTACCGACCAATCACGCGACCAGTACTCGACGTCACTACCGAATAAGATTCAAAACAAACAGCAATTTTTATGAAAAACTATATTTTATAGTACTTACGAATGGCAAGTGATTCCGTGGGTTTTATTTTAAGTTTTTGAGCAATTTGAGCACTTTTTAAAAACACACTTAGGCATTGTTTTATCATAAACACAAAATATTAGCAATATTTCTTTTTGGCTTTCACATGTACGTCGTTTGCATGTCAAGTTGTGACTAAAGCGCTGCTAAAGCGATCAGGGTCGTGGACCACAATTTATGCGGATCACTTTTGTGAGGCTAGTGCCGTATCTACCCTTTTTGTTTTAATCTAAGTGGATACACGGCTTAAGTAAATGTATGTACCGCTACTTCGGCACCGTCATCTCGTTCTCGGTGACGTGACGGTGATGGCGGCAGTGGACAAACAGCCTTATGCTCCTACTTTTCACTGTGATTGAAACAAATACAGCAAATTTATCAATATTATCTCAATAAGGAATCCGTTTGATTGGCTTCTCCTTTCCAATTTCTTCTACCTATTCCCCCTGAATAGGTATATCGAATAGTAATATCTTCCATCCACTCTTTTTTCTCAGTGGAAAACGGGCTTAGGTTGAAACCATTACAACACGCATGATGTAACCATACATTAATTAAAACACTTGTAAACTTCTGAATTTGGTAACAATAATCACAGGCCCTAAATAACAAACGTTAAACATTAATCTCTATACTCTATGATTTCAGTGTTGTCCAAAGCCACTATCTAAACATTTTTAAAAAGTTATAGGAAAATAACAAAAATGGCTGAGGAACAGGTGAGTATCAAAATACGAGTTATTTTGCTAGATTTTAACTGAATTATACAAAAATAACTATTTCAGAAGTAACTAATATGGGTTTTGTTATGTTTCTCAAATAAATCTCACTATTTCCGGCTACAGTTCTCTGGTTTTATGTTTACATTTCCGGACTTGGTATAGCCGTGAATGAGCTTTCTGTGCCATTTTTACGGTAAAATTGGTGTCAAATCGTGACAATAACCCTAAACAATTCTATCTAGTTATCACCGACATCATAATGTTGTAAACTTACCGGCGTCTTGGTTATATTATGATGTTTTAGGTTGACAAAGATATTACCCTTGAAAACGATTTGTTGAAATAGATCATGGGGTAATAATCCATGCATGTTTTGTTTTCATTTATTGTTTCCCAATTTCTGCATTAGCGTCTGAGCTCATGTTTAAATTTTAGTATCACAAGTATTGTTTGATGCATTGAGTTTGACTTCAATAACTTAGCCATATCTAATAAAGAGAGGAAAGTTGTAGTTGTAAATTTTGTAACTTCGATAGTGTTCAATGATGAAAACAATTTTTTACGCTTCATTTCTATTAGTATCAATTTCTTGTCAAGAGTATTGTATATTCTTATATACAATCTTGACACATTTATAGAGGCATATCTTAGTTTAACTTTTAGTTAAAGTATTAAACTAAAGCACATTAAATATGAATATATGCATTTTTATTACATTACTTTATTACATACTACATTACATTAAAAAGAACAACCATTATTACACCACAGCTTATGTTTTTTTTACAAATATGCAGTCATAGCATCTAAAAAGTTTGTAGAAGGTGGTAGAACTCTACAGAAGCGTCTGATCTTCATCAGACTGTTATTATACTCACTGTAGAATCACAGTTTTGATGTTAACACTACAGAGAAAGGGTCATGTAATATCACATTAGTTCATAACTAATCAGCTGCCATGGTTCACTTACAACGGTCCACCTAAAGACTAAGTGCAGAAACTATAAAACATAGAAAATAACATAAGTACAGTAAATCGCCATTGTCAAACCTCTTTTTGCTTTGCTCTGTGTACTTTTTAGAGATTTTGACATTTTCATCATTGACGAATTGCGAATCTTAGCATTGTAATGGTGAAAAGAGGTCGCTTAAAAATATGGTATATGCAACAGCCACAATATTGTCAAATACAGTGCAACCTCGTTATAACAAATCGGAAGGGAACAAGTAAATGAGTCTTATAGTATCAAAGGCGGCAAAGTAGGGCGAACCAAATATTTTGCAAATCAAAAAAAACTGTTTAGTCTCGTCTTTAAGGGAGGATTTTTATAATTGACATTCATCATAACTACAAATCGTAGTGAAATGTCAATATTTTATCCTCCCTTAAAGTTGAGACTAAACAGTTTTTTTTGATTTGCCAATATTTGCCAATTTCTGCGACCGAAATTCTGCGACTCACCACTCACAAAATTACGCTCGTTTGGCCTCACCCTTAAGGTTGCACTGTATTACTGCTATGTCTTAAAGTCATATTTTTGCACATAGCAGACATTGTTTTGACAACAACCAAATGTTGGTGCTAAGGAGTGCAGACGCATTCAGCCTTAACTGCTTAACTAGCTTTGTGCAACGGTAAAGGAAAAAATACCTTTTTCTTTTTACTCTTGTTCTAAACAAGCTTAGCAGTTGTATCATAAATAAATAAATATTTCCGACACTCACACCAATTAGCCTAGCCCCAAAGTAAGCACTATAAGGCTTGTGTTATGGGATGCTAGGGTAACGGATAGAATACATATACTGTACATATATAAGTATATTTTATATAAATACATATTAAACATCCATGACTGGAGTACAAATGCTCGTATTCATCACACAAACATCTGCCCCCACTGGGATTCGAACCCGGGACCTCTCGAGTCGGCGACAGCCATGAAACCCGGCGTTCAAACCACTCGGCCACGGAGGTCGTCAATAATAAAATAATAAAAGATCTCTTCAAGTTTTTTAAATAAAAGTGTATTAAATTTCAGTTTGTCTTGCTGTAAAATGATGACTTAATTTCCAGTTTTTTACTTGTTCATTCTTATAGGAAGTGCATGAATTCACTATCTATTAGGTTTTGGTTTATGGACTTGAGTAACCTTACATCCTATGCTCTCTTTGTAAGAACAATGGTTAACTCATAAATATAATTGATGGCAAGTTGTAGCTTTGATGCAGACACAATGCCCATTCAAAAGGGTTTATGAATGAGTTTTTGTATGAGGCTCCAGCACTTTGGAAATATACTTGCATATGAAATTGTGATACCAATAAATTGAATTAAATTTTTTAACATTTTCAGGGGGCCTACTGCCTTTCGGGATAGCCATGGCCATAGCTATCGTTAATGATATCATTTTATTATTTCTGAGCGCCAAAGATATTCAAATACCTCACGCTCATTTTCATTAACCACTACAAAAGTTACATTAAATAACATTACAAAAGTAATGTCAACATTAACCACTACAATGTTAAAGATAAAAAAGGGCACGAAGCATTTCGAGCCCTTACCGCCAAATTATCGTAAGCGACACTCGCCAAATTATCGTAAGCGACACTTTTGTCGAAATGCGTTTTTTGTGGAAACTAATATTTTAAACCGTAACGGACCCATCTCTGTTGATATTTCCCTCTATTCTTCCCTCTATTATATTATTACGGTGTTCTTTTGGAGGGAAATATCAACAGAGATGGGTCCGTTACGGTTTAAAATATTAGTTTCCACAAAAAACGCATTTCGACAAAATTGTCGCTTACGATAATTTGGCGAATGTCGCTTACGATAATTTGGCGGTAGGGGCTCGATTTGAAAACCTTTGGCGGTCAGAAATAACAAACTGATATCGTAAGCAATAGCTATAACTATAGCAATCCCTATAGGCGATAGGCCTCCTTGTTTTTTGATGGTAAGCTTCCACCATGCATTTAATTTTAGACACTTATGATTACGGGTATAGTATAACTTGACAGAATATAACACTACCAAAAAATATTGTGTTATTTTACTGTGGTCTTTTGGAATGTGGATGTGGAAGAAAGGAGATGGGCGCTCAAATTCGAGTGGAAAGTTCGTTACCTCTCTTAACCCAGGGTTCGTCGCTACTATGGTGGGCAGTAGGCCGCGTATCCAGCCCCCACGCGCGGGCCTACCTGCGCACATCTGCGGGGTCCCCGTAATACCGCGGGAGACCCCTGCCGTGGAGCCCTGGCGAGGCCGGGAAGCTGCTGGGGGCGGAGCCGTGGTAGAATCCCTAACGGGTACCCTGCGGCTCCGCACTAAGCAGTGTAGAGGTATTCGCAGGACTTTTTTAGCGGATATTATGCTGTAAAGCGCCCGTAAGAGTTGCGGGGTCCTCGGTGGGTAGCCACTGGGGGGTCCGTAAGACTTGCGGGAGCCAGGTGTGAGGTCCGTTCGGCGGTGTGCCTCTTAAAGGCGCCGTCGTCTGTAAAAAGATTTTTTACCTGCGTTAAAAAAAAAAAAAGGGTTCGTCGCTACTGGGTGAAAAATACCACAGGCGTAATAAAAGCGTGAATCGTTTTGGCTATGTATTGTGGTGTTTGCGACTTGCCGCTTCAAGTATCTTTCCGCATAGCAAAAAGAGCTTTGCTCCGCGCGGGACTGTCAGATGGTGCTACGCGCTCGGTTGCTGAGGATGTTCGAAGTGGGTATTTTTTGTTTTAACAACATTATAATTGAATTTTTTCAAAGAGGATAGTACAGGTCACGGCTCGCAACTCTAGCGCTGAACAACTTATGATTAACTTATGATTTGGGGCCGTCCATAAATTACGTCATCGATGTTTTCAGATTTTAGACCCCCCCCCCCCCTACAATCATCCCATCGTCATTTCTTAATGCCCCCCCCCCCCCTTCTCCCAAAATTGACGTCATTACCAGTTTGACAAAATTAAAACATTGTAGATTTGAGAAAAGCTAGTATTATATGTAATATTATTGTTAGAGTATTTTATCTGTAGTTATTACTGTATTTGTGTACATCTATGTTGCATTATGTACGTTTATTATGAGTTATTTTAGTATTGTACGCGCCTTAGCCGCCTCTCACATTTGCAGTCTCACTTACTAGGTGTACTGGAAGAAATTTCTTTTTAGAAATAATCTTTTTGTACGTGAACAATAAACTATAAATAAATATTATAGTAATATAAGTTATTTACGGGATTGTTACCATGTACCTTGTTTTTAGCGAGTTTCAGTTACTCCGTGATCATGGCGCTTGCAACAGTGCCGAAATATCGGAAACTCGCTAAAAACAAGGTACATGGTAACAATCCCGTAAATAACTTATATTACATGTTTGTCATCAGGAGGTGATTCAAATAGAAGTGCTGTGTAAACAGCTGTACGAGTCCCAGGACCCCGCGGTGCGAGATCAGGCGGAGAAGGCTGTGGTTGCTTTCCAGGTTTGTCTGAAATTAATTATATTATTCATTTACTGTTCGATGGCACAAATGGCTAGCGCGTTCGGCTGCTATCGTTGAATGATAGCAACATTAGATGGATGACCAAAAATTTACTATCTCCAGTTCCTCCGTGCTTCGGCGCACCTAGTGTTAAGCCGTTGGTTCCGGCTGCATCTGCAGTCAATCATCATCATCATCAGCCTATTAATGTCCTCATTGCTGGGGCACAGGCCTTCCCTATGGATGGAATAGGGAGATTGGGCCATGACCTACCACGCGGGCCCAGTGCGCATTGGTGGGTGCTAACGACTGCAGATGCAACCGGGACCAACTGCTTAACGTGCTTTCCGAAGCACGGAGGAGCTCGAGATAGTAAATTATTGATCACCCATCTAATGACCGACCACTGCGAAAGTTGCCTAACTTCAACGATCGCAGCCGAACGCGCTAACCAGTTGCGCCATCGAGCTCCTCAATAGCACCCACCAATTCGCATTGGGCCTACTTGGTGGGTCATGATCCAATCTCCCTATTGCATCCATAGGAAGGCCAGTGCCCCAGCAGAGGGGACATTAATAGGCTGATGTTCAGAATGGACATCGCCATAAGATTTTTATCACACTCTTTTAATATTTGGAATAAGTGATAATATTTGTAATAATTTATTATATTTTTATTTTAAGCATTCACTGAAGTATTCAAATACCTACTTGTCCCGGTCTTGTCCTATCAAGACGGTCGAACGGGCACTTTTTTGTAGGTAAGGTCCAATTAGGAGGGTCCAATGGGTACTAGACCCTTCCGACTCGAGTCCTAACTTGATTCTTTTTTTAAAGAATACCAGTATATTCGAATACTTTCCCGACTCGGCACATGCCTAATTATGGCGTCTCACTGGTATGTGACGTGCAACGATTGTCGTACGTTTAAATACGTTTAAACGTCAAATGAGACAGTGTATTGTCACTTTGAGCGGAAGTTTACTAACGTGTGACGTCATTTTAGTCTTCGCCTACTTCCCAGGCTTCTTCGGTCACGTGACCATGGAATAAAAAAATCCTTTATCAAAATAATCACTGGTTGTCTACCCTGACCCAACCTTTTCCAATTCGAGCGGACTATCCGCTATTCCCTTATCTCTCATAAACTTCTCTTGTTTGCCAATCTTTTAACATAAAAAGACCCCTCTGCAGCAGCAGGACATATAAGCAACTACCTGTGCCCCCCCCCCCCCCCCCCCCACGCTGTTCCGCGGTTTATAAGTGTCGCACAAAACGCCGCCACCGGCATTTCTTGTAGTTTTCACACATTTTATATGGACTCGCCACACACGGTACGCCGGTGGCCGCAACACGCTACAAATCGTCGTTGCTCGCTTCTTGTGGCCAGCACCGGCAACTTAATGCGCCGATACAGAACGCCGCCACACGTCACTCGCGCAATTCCTCACCCCTCTCTCCCTTACCTTAGTCGGCCGCTGTCGCGCGCTTCAGCCACCTTAGTAGCCGCTTCTAGCTTCTCGTGGCGGCGTTTGTGGCTGTGGCGTGTGGCCCGTGTGCGGCGACACTTAAGGAAAATAAATTGTGAACTAACAGTAAGCTTATGTGTTAATCGAGGGTGTCAGTTAACTCCATACCAAATTTTATTAAAATCGCTCCAGCCGTTGTAACGTGAAGAAGTAACAAACATACACACTCACAAACTTTCTCCTTTATAATATTAGTGTGATATTCCTGAATAGCAAAATTCCAGATAAGCAGAAGGACAGATTTGCATAAAGGCAGAAAGAAGTACAGAGCAACATAGAAAACAAAAAAAATAATAATTGAAAAGTTACAATTCATAAAATTTTATTTGAAAATATTATTACTTTAAGACGAATTAATTTGTCTTTGTAACTTTGGCGAAACATATCAAAACATTCTATGGCAGAAATTTAACAAAACTCGTGATAGATTAAACAATGTGTTAAAAATAAATTTTCACGACTTTATGACAATTAAAACTGGCCATTAAGATATATAAAGCAATGACCTCTTTGCTTGAATTGATAATAAGGTATAATTCAATTTGTTTTATTCTATTTATCCTTGTATATTATTTGAAGACGACAGTACATTATCTGCCATTTTGTAAATCTGTCCTTCAGCTATTTTTTTTATAGCGAGGTAGGCAAATGACTCTACCCTACCTGATGTTAACTGGTGATAAAGTCCGAACGCGAAGATAGCTGGTACAGCAGTTAGAAACTGCTACACCAACCATCCTCACTTTGCCGGCCTGCAAAAATGCTTCTTCATGCCTCTCTTAAAGGACCTCAGATTGTAGGGAGGAGGGCACACGTGCGCGGGCAAAGAATTCCATTTACGAATGACGACAAAGAAATGAGCTAATCTGGGATTTTGCTATTTAGGCGTTTTTGCTTATCTGTCATTCTGCTGAAAAAAATACAATTTGTAAGTTAAAGATTTTTTTTATCCGATTCCGACAGGAGTCTCCAGACACATTAAGCAAATGCCAGGCGTTGCTGGAACGCGCCGACTCTAGCTACTCGCAGCTACTCGCTGCTACCACATTAGCCAAGCTTATAAACAGGTGACAGCGTTGTTTTATGATTATCTAGTTGTGAATACAGACAGTCCTCGTACTTACGGCATGTTAGGTTCTCGAAATACGCAACGTGACTCGAAACGACGTACGAGACATCTCCACGGACGCCGACCCCATGGACATTGACCTCGCGACAAGTGAATTCTCCTATGCCAGAAATCGAAACAATTGACGTGTGCTTGAGTGTAAAACATTGTTCGACGTAACTTGAAACGACGTAAGTCGAGGATTGTCTGTACATATTTTTCTGTTTTTAAGCATTTAACTGCTAGATGTTTAAATTTAATCAAAATATTAATAGAAACACGTTCGTTCGCGGAGCGCTGTGTTGAGTTTTATATGTAAACATATGAAAAAATATGTCACGATTTACGTCGTTTCGATTTATGTCGCGTATTTCGAGAACCTAACATGCCGTAAGTATGAGGACTGCCTGTATGTTATAATCCCTACTACTAACTCGACGTGTATGTGTCTACCAACAGATCCACGACCAGTCTGTCAATACAGCAGAGGCTGGATATAAGGAACTATGTTCTCAATTACCTCGCAACAAGGCCCAAACTCGCCAATTTTGTTATTCAGGTATTTATTTTATCTATTTGTTGGTAGATTAAACAGACAAATATGAACCATATATTTCAAATAGAATTTAATAATGCTGTGTATATAACTCCACAAATAGGCTTTTATGTTAGTTACATATTTTTTAAGATATTACACAAAAAAACGAGCGAGCCTTACAGTAGTCGCGTATGATGTGTAACATTTGAAATCTCACTTTATATTAGTAAAAAAAGAAATAAAACCTACTACAAAAGGAATAAGCTATTTGAACATTATGTTCTAAAATCCAATCAAATAGCGCGCGCTTTCGCGACTTCCTGTTACACACTTCCGTCCCATTTCACGAAATCACTCCCCACAAATTGCAGGAAAGCGAGAGGAAGATGTTACACATGAATAATGACGAAGCAATAAAATATTAGCCATTGAGCTTTCAAGTCAACGATGTTAAATACCCTAGATACACCACGTGCGCTCAAAATGTGTTCCATTAAAGAAGTGCTTGAACACTACTCAAGCACTTCTTGGTTCACAGTCACGCGCGGACCGTAGAAAATTCAAGATGCCGCAAAGCTCCGTGACGAAACGCAAAAAAAATACTTATAGTACGTTTTTAACTGAATGAATATAAAATATTTGCCATATTCAAATGCAGGGTCAGTTATATAGCCGTCTCTTTTTGTCATAACTCTTTGACGTATGCGTTTTAATAAAAACCTTATACAGTATGCATTAAAGGTGACTCTCAATGTTTAAATAAGGCCTTATATAGTTTTTTACTACGCGATCATCTTACTGGGTTCCGTGGATCGTCCAATGTACCTTTTGGACAGGTTTCGGCTACGATTTTGTACGTGATGTTGTATCTAGGGTATTTAATATCGTTGGGGTGAGGCAATTAAACTGCGATGAACACTACGATCATCAGATTGGCTGGGATTTCCGTTTAACATTATGTTACCCAATGAATGGGTAGCCGGATTCATTTGCAGAGATCTATTTGATTTGTCAAAGTATTTTGTCTCTGTGCGTGTCGTGTTAGTATGTTTTTTTAAGTATTGAAGCTGTATGAGTTTGGAACCTTTTTTTTTTTTAGCTTTGTTAGAGAATAATGCTTCCATATAATTTTTAACTCGTTGATTCGGGTGTCCCTTTTGGTTCATAATATCCATAAATGTATTTAAGATTATTATCTAGGGCGTGGGTAAAATCCGCGGCGATTGAAAGTGTTCATTCAAGCGCTCTCATCTCATTGGATGGGTGACCAAAAATCTTCTATCTCCAGTTTCTCTCGCTTCGGCACGTTAAGCCGTTGGTTGTTAGCACCCGCTAATCCGCACTGGGGCGTGTGGTCATGGCATAATCTCCCTATTCCATCCATAGGGAAGGCCTGTGCCCCAGCAGTGGGGAGAATAATAGGCTGTTGATGATGAATGGTAGTTTCCACAGTAGGTACACTCGCGGTCAGACCCGCTCTGTCACCCATAATGCCGTAATCACTTGCGGTAGCGGCGTAGTAAAAATTCATTCATAGACATGTAATTATCGCTGTCTTACTTTTTCGTATAGCGCTGTCGCGATCACGATGCGGATGACAAATTGCAACTAAAACAAATGCAATTCAATTCATTATTCAATCAATAAAATGCTCTCTGTCTTACTTTTGTGCGGCTGCCCGGATTGGCGCGTCCGACGCGAAGGCGGGGCGTAGTAAAAACTACTGTAGAAAACCGTTCAATGCATTTTGTTCGCCAAGTGACAGAGCGCAAAATTCCGCGATAGTACTTTCCCTCCCCTTATAGTGTTTTTGAGTTCGTTCCAATCGAGTGTTCCACGCCACGACCGAGTGTGAAACGCTGATGAGTTTCTTGCGGCCATTGTTCTCAACAGCTAAAAGATATCCTCAATGGGTGGGTAGGAAAAAATATTAGACAATTCAAAAGAGCTTTCAATAAATCAATTTGAATAAAGAAACCACACTGTAATCTTTATATTCCTTGAGCTGTTCAAAAAGTGTAATATTTATAATGACAAAAAAATATTACTACTTAAGAATTAAAAAAAATATATACTACAACAATGAACCTCCTTGGCCCAGTGGTTTGTACGCCGGGTTTCATGGTGTCGCCGTCTCGAGAGGTCCCGGGTTCGAATCCCAGTGGCGGCAGATGTTAGTGTGATGAATACGAGCATTTGTCACGTGTCATGGATGTTTAACATGTATTTCTATATAAATATAAAATATATGTACAGTATATGTATTGTATCCGTTACCCTAGTATCCCATAACACAAACCTTACAGTGCTTACTTTGGGGCTAGGCTAATTGGTGTGAGTGTTGGAAATATTTATTTATTTATTTATTAATATAATTTGAATAAAGTATAATTTCGTTTGATCACTAAGTTTTGGTCTCTTTGAACAGTCCCTGGTGTCACTGTTCGCTCGCATCACCAAGCTGAGCTGGTTCGACATGCTCAAAGAAGAGTTTGTGTTCCACAACGTCATGAATGATGTCGGTACATTCCTACAGGTAAGTTCTATCTTACAAATGAAATGTTTTTACCCGCTTTTCTACATTTTTATCGATGTATCGCTCCTAATGGTCGTAGCGTGATCTAATTATATAAAAAAAGTAGCGGCCGCCCGCGACTTCGTACGCGTGGAGTTAGTAAGAAGTAAAGGTGATAATGGTGCCAATTCTGGCGTGATTCTCTAAACTTAAAATTAAATTTAAAATCAGTCTCTCCTTTTCATTCTGTATAGAGAATGACAAGGATATACTGCTGTCAAATTTAAGTTTAGGTTTAGAGAATCATGCTAGAATCGACACCAATATGTAGCCTATATGTTGACCCGACTTTTTAATAATATTCGTGCCAAATTTGAAGTAAATCCATGCAGTACTTTTTGAGTTTATCCCGGACATACATACAGACAAAAATTCTGAAAAATATATTTTTGGCTTCAGTATAGATATAAATCACACCCCAAGTATTCTTTTAAAAAGAAATTCAATGTACAGTTTTAACTTTCCTACCATTTTATTATATGTATAGAAGACATTGTGTATAATACAAGCCTGACAAAACTATAGTCTATACCAGTGGTTCTCAAACTTTTTAAATGACGGAACCCTTTTGGGAAGCAAAATACTTGATGGAACCCTACAATAAAACAATTATTTTTATAAGTGTATTCTATATTAATCAGCATAATAAAAGTACAATGTATCCGTTACTAATTATTATTTACTTCACCACTTGGTAAGGACAATAATAGAAAACATTAAAAAAGAAAAAATCTAACTAGTGGGAGGTATGAAACTGTTTTTTATTTTTCATCAATTGCTTGATATCAGGTTTGATGGAAGAAAGTTGGAGTCTCATATCAGCTTCGGCGTCCAGTCTATTGCGATATTTTGTTTTCGTGGCTGCGTAGGTAGAGAATCCTGTTTCGCACAAATATGTAGTTGGGAACGGGAGAAGAATATCCAGAGCCATTTGGCCAAGCATTGCATATTCATCTTGGATTCTGCACCAAAAATCATTAAGAGGCGTCGTTTTGAACAATGACTCCATACTTGTGTCTGATGACATTTCTAAAAGAGATTCATATATCTCATTTGACATGTTTTCAGGCTTTTCCAAGTTGGGTAAAAAAGGATTATGAATCCAGGAGTTCACTTTAATTTTTGTATTGTGTTCTTCGGGAAAATACTTTTCAAAAGATGCGCGCATCGAACTGAGATATTGGACCAATTCTTCAAACACATTATCTTCAAACATTTCTGAGTCGTTTTCGCTAACAAACTCAGTGAGTAACGTAAAACTTTCTATTTCTTTCTTACCAATGCAAATGATCCAAAAATCTAATTTTCTTTTAAAAGTAGTTATTTTATTATAGGCCTGAAACACTGTTGTCTGTTTACCTTGCAATGATAAATTTAATTCGTTAAGTTTTTGAAAGATATCCGCCATAAAAGACAATCGGAACAACCAAGTTTTATCATACAAACGGTCCTTCAAATTAAAAGAAGTATCTGCTGAAAGAAACATTTGTAACTCGGCTCTAAGTTCAAATAGCCTTGTTAAAGTTTTTCCCCGAGACAGCCATCGCACTTCTGTATGGAGCAGCAGTGTTTTATGTTTGCTGCCATAATCTTCACACAATAATGAGAACAATCGGGATTGTAGTGGTCGTGATTTGATAAAATTAATTATTTTTACCGCTTCATCCATAACTAATTTTAGATTAGACGGCATTTGCTTCATCGCAAGTGCTTGTCTATGCAGAATACAATGACTGGAACTACAATTAGGCGCTTTATTTTTCATTCGTGACACTGCTCCTGCTGTTTTACCTGTCATCGCCTTGGCCCCATCTGTACAAATGTCAATGCAATTGTTCCAACTGAGATTATGTTCTTCAAAAAATATATTTATTTTATTAAAAATTTCTTCCCCGGTAGTGTTTGTAAGCAGCGATGAACACATAAGCATGTCTTCTTCAAAAGAACTTTTATATGGATATCTCACAATAACCAGCAGGATAGCCAAACCAGCGACATCAGTCGACTCGTCCATTTGCAAAGCGAATCGTGTATTTTGTAGACGTGTAACTAGTTCTTGTTTGACGTAGCTTGCCAGATCATGGATTCGTCGTGAAACAGTATCGTTTGATAGCGGAACAGTAGAAAGATGCTTTGCAGATTTTTCATCAAGCATACATTTTGTTATGTCTAATACACATGGTTTTATTAATTTCTCAGCGATAGTGTGCGCTTCACCTGCTTGTGCAATGCGATAGCTAACTAAGTATGATGCCTCCGTGGCCTTTTCGTTGGTAGTTTGTGTTACATGCATCATATTTTTTTGACTTTCTAATAACTGATCTTTTTTGCGAACAAAAAATTCTTTATTCTTGTCTTTAGTCTCGGGGTGTACGGTTTCTAAATGTCGACGCAATTTGGCAGGTGCCATGGAACTATTAGGAAGCAGTTTACTACAGAGCATGCAGAGAGGTGAGCCGTTGGAATCAACAAATCCGAAACTGATATAAGATTCATCATACTTCCTTTTTTTCGTCTTTGAAACCGTCGAGCTTGACGTCGTGGCACTCGTGGCATCATCTTCTGGATCGGTGATTGCTAAATTCTCCGCGCGCATTGCTTTTGAACATTCAGCGTCATTAGAAGATGTTGTTGGAACACGTTTAACACCTTTAAGCCAACGTTCCATTCTTCTTTATTTATAATGTTACAAGTCAGGATAGTGGGGTTTAAATAATGCACAATCGTTACTGCGTATAAGAGACTAAATTTAGAACCTACAGGGAAGAAATGTATAAAACTGAGACAACAGAATACAGCAGGCAGTAAAACAATGAACACCAGTTTCTCGCTAGCGAGCTTGTAAGTAGGTAGTAACTTATCGCTCCGAACGCTAATCATCAACTGACGACGCCAACGCGCGATCGCCGCTTTTATACTTAGTCCTAGACTCGATCTCAAATATTCTCGAAAATACTCGAGTCGGCACCTTTGATAAACAAAAAGCAAAAATAAAAACAGAAATTTAAAAATAGCGTTGTAAACAATATCGACTTTATCCTTTGAAGTTAGAGACGAAAGTCGCTAGTTGACAACTATAGCGTCTAATTCAGAGGCGGCTTTTATCAAAGAGACTGAGCGCTTACAAGTATACTACCCGCTCGTTTTAAGTTTGCCGCTGGCGATAGGTATGAGTGTATGACGTTCGAAATTTTTTATTTAATTGTAACAATAAAAATTGTGTACGTTAGATATTTGGGTAAAACTATGACACATTATAAGTTTTGTTGTCACGTGGGGGAGGGTACGCGCATTCCACAGACCGGCAAACTTAGAGCGAACGCGTTGTACAAGTATAAAATTGTTGAGACCAAACTTATGAGATATTGTACCAGCTAATGTAACACAAGCTTATACAAATACAAATAAATAAATAAATAACATTCATAGCGTTTTGTCTCCGCGCGGCCGCGGAGTCCGCACAGCCGCGGAGCGACCAGAGAGAGGTGTTTTGATTTTTTTATTTCTAAATTCTTGCGGAACCCCGACAGAGGTATCACGGAACCCTAGGGTTCCGCGGAACACACTTAGAGTATAGCTGGTCTATACTAAAGCTCTTAACCGAAGCGAAGCGAGGGCGGACCACTAGTATTATCTATGGTTCAATGGTTAAAGTTTGAAGAGGTGATATACAGACCGACACACTTTCGCTTTTTTAATATTATTATGGATTATTATAGTATTATTGAAGAAATTCTAATAAGCGTTTTGTTTCTAGGGTCCAGCGGAAATGTGCACAGTGGGTGTCCAACTTCTGTCACAGTTGGTCGTTGAAATGAATCAAGTCACAGAGGCAGATGCCAACAGATCGCTGGCCAAACACAGGAAGATAGCTTCTTCGTTCAGGTGAATATTGACATTATTATCAACCCATTAGTTCATTGGATTCACGTAAAGGTTTTGAGCTTTAAACTGCTTGTGAATGTGCAATCGAAGTGACGTTGACGTTTTGATGACAGCCGTGTGACGTCACCTGCCTGTAAGACGCCATTTTGGCTACGTTTCCGCGGCATATTCGATATTTTTTTCCATTTCGTTTTTCTACTGATACACAGAATTTAAAATATCCACTTTTTATGGAGTCAGAATACAGTACACTAATCAATAACGATTGAACGTTTTAAAAATCTTTTCAAATAGCCTATTGTGTTCTTTATCAATGTTAGAATTATTATAGCTAGAACAATACTACCTTATTTTGATTTTTATCCCGTTTATCGAACACTCGCTGCTTAGCACCGCGCGAGTGAAGCCGCTAGACTTGAGTGACGAGTGTCAGCACACTTAAATAGCTCCTCTATTGCGACTAACTAATAAAAGGCTATTTGACAGTATTAAATAAATAAACTACCAATTATTGGCATGTGTATTTAACAACACTGGCAGGCAACGCGTTTCACTAATATGACAAATGAAGTAGTTATAAAAGCAATAAAAAACTTCTTCGGAGGGTAGACCGATAACTCTGCCAATAACAGCCTACCGGCAATTACTTCAGTTAATCCGTGATCATGGCGCTTGCAACAGTGCCGAAATATCGGAAACTCGCTAAAAACAAGGTAAAATGCGATTCAAATAAGAAAAGGAAAGCCAATGACCTCCGTCTGTCAAATGTCGTATGAAAAGTACGGTTTGCAAAAAATCTCGGAACACTTATTTAGCACTCAGCTAATTCTAGAAAAAAAACCAAATATTTTTAAACAAACAATAACAAATATTGATAATTAAATATTGGTTGATATTTTTTTTCCTTTATTGAGCTTTGGCTATGGGTGGTTAATAACCTAAATCGTCAACCAAATGTCACTTTATGTTGCGTTCAGAAACTCGATTTAAAACTTTCGTTGCCATATAGGATGCATGTTCGTATGTGACCTGCATGATTATTCATTCATAACTACTCCGGTGGTAATGCAGAGATGAGCGGAATTGAAACGCTAGATTCTTATTAATGTTTTTTCTCACTCAGTCTTAATAAAGAAATATTATTAAAAATCGGTTGTTTTTTTTCTCAATCTTAGTATTTTTTTTAATCTGATGTTTTTTCTCACTTAATCTTAGTAAATAAGTTTTATTAAATAGAAACTTTTTTTTGCTCACCCTTCCTTTTTGGTTTGAATTGACAGCAATGACGTCAAAATATGGCGCCCAGTCGGTTCTATTCTTAGTTGAATCGCATTATACATGGTAACAATCCCGTAAATAACGTATAATCTTAGTGACCATGAAAGTTTAAAACAATATACCGATGTTTTATTTTCAAAAACTCAAAAATAGTCTGGTATTGGAATTATGCATAACTATAATAATTCTAGGTACTTGCCTTATTATCATTCTCTTTTCCTTTGTCGGACAGAGACACGCAGCTATTCGAAATGTTCCGTCTCGCTTGCTCGCTGCTCGGCACCGCGCGAGTGAAGCCGCTAGACTTGAGCGACGAGTGTCAGCACTCTTTAATAGCTTCTCTATTGAGACTCGCACATAATTGTTTGACTTTCGACTTCATCGGGACCACGAGTGATGAGTGTTCCGACGATTTGTGTACTGTCCAGGTATGTATGTATGCATACTAGTATATATACAAAACAATTAAAAAGCCTAGTTATATACGACATCGCGAGGAAAATCGTGGCCGAAACCTGTTCAAAAAGTGCGATCGAACAAACTGATTCCTGACCGATATATATGTAATATTATAATTTGCTTAAAAATGTCAAAACAGACAAGTTTTCTTCTATAGAGAAAGCATAATCACACTAATATTATATAGGCGAAAGTTTGTGAGTGTATATATGTTTGTTACTTTTTCACGTCTAAACGGCTGGAGCGATTTTAATAAAAATTGGTATGGAGTTAGCTGACACCCTGGATTAACACATAGGCTACGTGTTACTGCGGGAAAATATCCCTAATAAGCCGCGGGTAACACCGCGGGGCACAGCTAGTTGTATATATGAACACACATAGTCACAGACAAATAGGCACATAGATATATAAATGAACTTCGACTTCATCGGGACCACGAGTGACGTGTTCCGACGATTTGTGCACTGTACAGGTATGTATACTAGTATTATAAATGCGGAAATATGTCTGCCTGTCTGCTGTCTCTTAACGCATTGCATGCATCATGCATTAAGCCAATTTGGATGAAATTTGGTGTATAGTTCGAGTATTTCTTTCCCAGATTTCCTAGTTGTTATTCGTGAGGAAGAACCACTGTGCCCTATCTCTTAAAAATAGTTTCATTAAAATAGTTTTATTATGCATCTAAATTGAATCGAGAAAGTTCGACTTTGACTTTATTTGCTGCAAAAGCCATTAGCGCCAACTATTGTTACACACTTAAATAGAATAGAATCTGAAGCCGCTTCCTATATAACTACTCAAAAATTTCAAGCTCGCTAGAAATGTTATTGTGTATAGCTAAATTCTAAATTTTTTAAATGGAAGGTGACTTCAGAATGCTCTTTGAAGTCATTTTTCAACTTGACTACTCTGTATATAATAATACAGGGTGAAAAAACAGCCCTTGCTGAGATTCTTGCCGGTTCTTCTCAGTACAAGGTCTCCCGCCATACTTTTTCGAACCGATACCGTAGCTTCGCGCCATTCAAAAGTGCTTGTAACAGACTAGACTGAATTAATGATTTTTTCATTGTATTTGACGACCTCAGTGGCAGTATGTACACCGGGTTTTATGGTGTCGTCAACTCGAGTGGTCCCGGTTTCGAATCCCGGTGTGGGCAGATGTTTGTGTGATGAATACGAGCATTTGTACTCCAGTCGTGGATGTTTAATATGTATTTCTATACAAATATACTTATATATGTACAGTATATGTATTCTATCCATTACCCTAGTATCCCATAACACAAGCCTTACAGTGCTTACTTTGGGGCTAGGCTAATTGGTGTGAGTGTTGGAAATATTTATTTTATTTAGTTTTATTAAAGTTACATTCACATTTATATATATATATAACATTCTTGTTCCTCTTATTTATTTATTTCACTGTCATGGGTTGCCTGGAAGAGATTGCTGTTTAGCAATAAGGCCGCCTATTGTGTACGTTTTCACTGTCATGTTTAATGTCTTGTATGTCCTGTGAGATGTATGTCAATAAAGAATATTATTATTATTATTTATTTCCACCAGATCCCCACGTCGTGGCGTCCCACATTCCTCGAATCGAGCACATTGGATTTATTCTTCGAGTTATATCACTTACTAGGGGGTGGTTTAGCATCCCTTTCACTCGCCTGTCTCGTCCAACTAGCTTCCGTACGAAGATCTCTGTTCAGCAACAATGAAAGAGCCAAGTTCCTAACAAGACTGTGCGCAGGAGTGCTGAGGATACTTGAGAATACGCAGGTTAGATGTTTACCATGCAACAATTTGTTATCTTTTTAATTGTAATTTAAAATTTCATGGTGTACAATAAAGTGATCATTCATTCATTCACTTTTAAGGTCATCATTTTAAGCTATGATTATTGTTATACTGTACAAGTACTTATTTATTAAAATAATTACACAGACAAGTCATTCGTTAAGGTTTTAAGAGATCACCAAATACGTTATTATCACTTTAGTACCCTTAGCACGAACCAATATCGAATTCGAATAGCTTACGAGTGCTAAATGTCATTGTCATATTTTGTGTGGAAACTTGAACAGCAGCGCCACAACGGACGTAACGAGAACTTAAAATCAATATACACGTTTGACTGAACTATTCGAATTTAATAATGGTTCGTGCTAAGGGTATTAGGGCAAAGGCTAACTATTACTTGAAGGACCAACTGATTAGCTTGATGGCGCAACACAGTGTTTTATAGAACCAAAAATATTTACACCTTAAGGTTTTTGCATAAATCAATTATTTAAACCCTAACAAAGGCAAGAGTTCAATTCCCAGATCACTATTTTAAGTAAAAAAAAAAGATATGAAGTAGCAAAGTTTTTGAAATTTGCGCATGAAAATATTAACAATTTAATTTCCTCAAAAGACGGTTCCATATCTGTCCATGAGATATTTGCCAATTGCTAAGGAATTATTGATGGCATAATTTTGTAATTTTATTTTATTTATAAGTGTCCTAGTTTCCAAGAAATATAGTTTTTTTAAATTTCGATTTTTAATTTTTTTCTCCAAAAATCGGCAAAAGTGGAACCTGGATTTAGTACAGAAAGGTTCTATAAGCCAAGTTCTATCACCCATAAAAAAATTTCACAATTTCAGTTTCACTTTTGCGGTTTTAAGAAGTTATGACAGAATTTAGATAAAGGTCAACTTTCATGATCTAGGGTTGTCACAAAGGTCAACTATGAGTTAAATGAAAATGTTAATTTTTTTTGTTATTAATACCGTCAATCAATTGAATAAATTATATTATATTATAATTGAATAAGTGTTGTACTTATAGACGAATACAATATACTTACATATACTACCTACCTAATGTAGATGTGATAATGTAGGAATACTTTATGTTTTAATTTTGACGACCACATTTTAATTTTGCCTTACACGCTAAATGGTAACGAAAAAATAAACTATGTTGTTTGAAAAAATTTAAGACACATCCTATACTATAAACGAGCAATTATTATATGTACCTATATAAATATATTGGTATGTAATTGGTTTCTCGGAAACGGATCTAACGATTGTGATGAAATTTTGGATTTAGAAATTCATACACATTTAAAATCAATCTAGGATAGTGTCATCACCTGCCGGCATCTTCTTTATGCAACACCTCTACTTTAACTTTTATACAAATAAATCATCTTCGTTTAAGAATTCTAGGTTGCTTTCATTTGCGACGTTCGAAAAATCTTCATCTTCAGCATCTTCCTCTGCTTCGAATAACGGCAATCGATCTGCATCAATTGGTTGTAAGAGCTCGCAAACAGCTGAAGGCAAGGGAAATCGCTTGGAATATTTTCGACGTTGGCTGATATTTGCCATAGAAATAAACGGGTCTGATGATTCTAGGGCACGGTGAAAGAGGTCCGTCATTGTGGTTCTCCTGTTCATTTTTCGGCAATGATGCTCTCTGTCTGAACGCTAGAATTTATTTCGGGACTCAGCTGCTTGTTCAGATAGCATACCGATGGTCAGTGCACTGGACGCAATAATTTCTTCACCGTGTATGAGGATTTTATGAACGGTTACTGTCATCGGGTGCCAACTATAAAAACGGACATATTTTTCAACCCTAGATCATGAAAGTTGACCTTTATCTAAATTCTGTCATAACTTCTTAAAACCGCAAAAGTGAAACTTGATTTTTTTATGGGTGATAGAACTTGGCTTATAGAACCTTTCTGTACTAAATCCAGGTTCCACTTTTACCGATTTTTGGAGAAAAAAATTAAAAATCGAAATTTAAAAAAACTATATTTCTTGGAAACTAGGACACTTATAAATAAAATAAAATTACAAAATTATGCCATCAATAATTCCTTAGCAAGTGGCAAATATCTCATGGACAGATATGGAACCGTCTTTTGAGGAAATTAAATTGTTAATATTTTCATGCGCAAATTTCAAAAACTTTGCTACTTCATATCTTTTTTTTTTTACTTAAAATAGTGATCTGGGAATTGAACTCTTGCCTTTGTTAGGGTTTAAATAATTGATTTATGCAAAAACCTTAAGGTGTAAATATTTTTGAATCTATAAAACACTCGGTGTCAACCCTAGCATAAAAATTTAAAAATTAATATCTTCTAAACGCCGCAAAAGTGACACGTGGCTTATTTATGTATGATAGACCACATCCGTAGGTTTATTTCTATCTAAGTTCTAGGTTCCACTTTTTCGTTTTTAGGGAGAAAAAACAATAAATACAAAATACAAAAAAAAAATGCTGCTCCCAAACCAATGCATTTTTTTAAGCTAAAGAAACGCGTTTATAAGCCTCTGATTATGCCCGATTGACACATATTTATTAAAAAAATATATTGTTAATATTCCCTTTATAAAGAAATATTCTAGATTTCATAGGTCAAAGGTCACGATAAGTTCATGATTTTTTTTCTCAAAAAGTATTTGAGTTAGACTTCTGTAAATTGAACTCATGCCTTTTTTAGGGTATAAATAATCTATTTATGTAAGAACCTGAACATGTAAATTTTTTTGGTTCCATAAAACACTGTGCGCAAGTGGTAGATCGTTCGGCTGCGATCATTGAAGTTAAGCAACTTTCGCAGTGGTCGGTCATTGGATGGGTGACCAAAAATTTACTATCTCGAGCTCCTCCGTGCTTCGGAAGGCACGTTAAGCCGTTGGTCCCGGCTGCATCTGCAGTCGTTAGCACCCACCAATCCGCACTGGGCCCGCGTGGTGGGTCACGAACCCGGGGGTTCGAATCCCGGTGGGGGCAGATGTTTGTGTGATGAATACGAGCATTTGTACTCCACAGTCATGGATGTTTAATATGTATTCTTATATATGTACATTAATGTCGATTCTGGCAGGATTCTCTAAAGCTAAACTTAAATTTGACAACAGTGTATCTTTGTCATTCTCTATCCAGAATGAGAAGGACAGACTGATGTTAAATTTAGTTTTAAGTTTAGATAATCCTGCCAGAATCGACACCAGTATATGTATTCTATCCGTTTCCCTAGTATCCCATAACACAAGCTTTACAGTGCTTACCTTGGGGCTAGGCTAATTGGTGTGTCGGAAATATTTATTTTTATTTATTTTATTATTACCAGGGTTTATCAGACCTCACGAATTACCACGAGTTTTGCCGACTGCTCGCTCGCCTCAAGTCCAACTACCAGCTCGGGGAGCTCGTGATGGTGGACAACTATCCGAGGTTGGTCGAACTCATCGCCAAGTTCACAGTGCAGAGTTTACAGGTAATTAACTATATTTAAACTGGAAGTTAATAATATTAATATATTGTTTTGAACTTTCATGGTCACTAACATCATAGTAATATAAGTTATTTACGGTATTGGATATTTCGATTATATAATAAAGGACATTTCGTATATTTCGGCACGGAGTAACAGTTACTCCGTGTTCAAGGTACATGGTAACAATTCCGTTACCATGTACCTTGTTCTTCTTTCAGGTGTTTAATTTTCATGCTTGTAAAGGTATTCATTTGACATTATGGGTTACCTACAATGCGAAAGATGGCCCTGCCTTACAAGCTAAAAAATACAAGAGAAAAGAAAACAAACAAGGTACATGGTAACAATCCCGTAAATAACTTATCTTATATATAAAATTTTCGTGTCACAATGTTAGTTACCATACTCCTCCGAAACGGCCTGACCGATTTTTATGAAAGGAGAATGGTCATTTTACTTTGGGAGTTGGGCTAAGTTTTTTTCATTGCGTCTTATTGGAATAAGTGTACAACAATAGGGAATCAGGTGTATATTGCGTAGGAAAAATATCATTAGAAACTTAAGTAGTGGTTTAAAGAAAATATTAAATTACGTAAGCATTTTAAGGTTATGTCATATGTAGATTCGATTAAATTCGATATTTATACCATACTTAATTATTACTAGGTATACTACTTTAAACTGTATTTAATTAGGTTGTGACCTTTTGTCTTCTATTTTGGACTGGGAGTGAAACAAAAATTGAATGCATACGCTGCGTAAAATCTTATCAACGGGCAGCGTATATTTGTAAACTGTTGCGTTGGTGAGCTGCTATCTATCTCTATTTATTCCAAACATCTCAGATTTAATAAATGTGGCGTTGTTGAGGTGCGGTTATATTAGTGCTATTTATACTTATTCTCTTTACGCTCAAGCTGCACCTTTGATGCTCTGTTAACCCAACAATGGATCTAATATTATTTAAGGTTTAGGAATCAAAAATAAATAAGACAAAATATTTTAATAATGATAATCATTTATTGATAACACATTTATCCAAATCGACATTATTTTTATTTTATATTTTTGAGGTTATGCCGTATCCAGTGGAACTGTAGTGACTTCGCCTAAAATATCTTTTGTAACTCGCCACCATGTCCTGTTGAGTTTGAAATATCCAGTTAAAGCTCTGCTAAGTTCAATTAACACAGCAGTTTATACATTAAGCGTGCTCTAATCCTGGTTTATATATTGCCTTTTTTTAAAAAAGAACAAATCTGGACATATATATAAGTTGCGTCACACATAACAATAGCGGGTTTAATATCATTTGGTAAGATTGGATTACCAAACAATCCCTCCGGGATTATTTTATTTCTGCTGGCCACTTGCTCCACATTTACATGACCAAAGCCCAAATGTCTTGACACAAAATCTTCAACTAAACAACTTCTAGCTATATTCATTTTTCTCTCCAAGGTCCTACGAGACATTTGAAAGAGGGAACTTAATCGTTCATTGCTGTCCCCAGTTCTTAACTTGACTATGTAAATACAGAGTGCTAAACGGGGATTTTTGACACTCTGTAATAAGCTTGGTACACATGCCAAGAGTTCATCAAACTGTTCAGCATTCATTCCCAGCCAATAATGGCATAAGAAAGGAGCCATTGCAGAAATATTTTCAAAGTCGAAACAATGGGAAACTGCTCTCTGCATTATATTCAAAATTGCATCAAACTGTACACCAGTAAAATCTTGCAGATTTGATGTTAAATCACTCCAACGCCCATTATTCAAGTGATGTTGACATATTCTACAACATGTGGGAACATAGAATTTATTATGTATTAATAACATTTCTCTTATTACTCTGGGTACTAATAAACATTGTTGTTCCCGGCATCCTGAAAACAGACAACTCAATGAATTGGCTACAGCACGCTTATATACTGATGACTGTATCTTAGGTATAACAGGTCTTGAAGGCTGAACAGGTAATAGACCAGCGGGAAATGGTGGTGGTACTGGGATCACTGGTACAGACTCTGTTGGTTCTACATCAATTTGTTCAATTGATGACCGATTCATCTCTGTCTTCTATTAGCTGCTCGCCAACAGGCAGCACAAACTCTTGAAATTCTTGACACCTATAAAAAAAAGATAAGTGAACTTGAATTTAATGAAAAACCATCTACAACTATTTTATGCAATAGAAATATATTTCTTATAATAATAATAATAAATCATTTATCTGACAAGATATGGTAAATTATACAGATCTCAAAAATATAACCAACATGACCTGTCGCTTTTATCGACGTGCAAATATTTATAGGTAGTTGCAGTATTATCCAGAACTCAATCTTTAAAAACTATATATATTATTTATATACCATAGTCATGATTGAGTTAGTTATTATATAATCAATTTCATTAATATACTACATGACAATTGTGCAATGTAAAAAAAATGTCAGTCATGTTTCAGTTAGTATTGAAATCAATTTAAATAAATTATTATTAATATAACATTTCAATCATGCAATGCAAAAATAATAATAATGTCACAGTCATGTTTTAATTAGCATTGAAATCAATTTTAATAATTTATTATTGATAATAATATCTTATACCATACCTGATGTGCTGGAGTCCATCTAAGAATATCATCTTTCTGGACAGTGTAGTGAAACCCTGTACGATTGACTTCTTAATATGGATTTTCCACAACCAAAACAGACTTGTTGATGGCCATATTGTGGTGCAGGTACTTCTTCTGTGGTGTCACTAGCTTGTAGTAGCATAAAGCATTCGTTGCACACTATGCCCCCATTCAATATCTATAACAAGTCAAAAATATTTATATTTATTTGAACATGTGAATGAAATTAAAACATTATCTCACGGTTGCGATTGTATAACGATATATTTTTAGTAATATAAGTAAATAATTACTTACAGAATCAGGTGCGATCCATGAGCTTAAAACATTAAGCATTGAATTGGATAGCATGTCCAAAGAATGTACTGGCTGTCGTCGTGGCACTGATATACAACAGTTAATACAACGTCGTTGCATACTGCCTGCGTTTTCTTGTGTAACACCAGATGCCATTGTAAACAAAAATAATTACAATAAACTAAGAGTCCAAATATCTCTGTCAGAATCACTAAAGGTAACTTAACACTAAATCAACGAGTCCAATGCTCTCTTTCCCAAAAAAAAGTTATTAACGGAGGATTACTCAACTCAACATTAAAACTATTCTGCCACAATAGACCACTGAAAACACAAATTCAATTCAAAATTGAAAACTGTACTTAAGTAGTTAGTCACTCGGAACAAACAACAAACACGTTGACAACAAGTTGACAGCTACCTACTTCACTTGCCTATGGTATATATTTCGATTTGATATAGGAATCGATTCCTACACAATCGATTAATAAATGTTTTATTTTCAATGCAAATGCTTAAAATGTTCAAACCATGAGTTAATTTATATATGATTAAGTAATTATATATAACATAACTGATAATTTAAACAAAAATATATTCCCTTTTTTAATCTAAGATGTGAATATGTAGTACACATATAAAAGTTTTAGTATGCGATCTACTGTTTGATGAACAAAATAGTCCGCAGGCAAAAAATCCTCTTTTGCGCAGCCCATTAAGTTCCTTTTAGTTTTTAGATGCAATGAAAGAGAGCAATCCCTGGTAGGTACAGTGAGATAGTCACAACACAGGTCTTACAAATGATAACTTTATGAATTTAATGTTATTTATCATGATATAATATTGGTAAAAATGCTCGTATCCATCATACAAACATTTGCCTCACCGGAATTCGAAACCAGGCCCTCTGAATAGGCGATTTGGGGAAAATAATCTATCCATCGATCCATACAAAAATCAAACAACTCGCATCGAAAACCTCAAAATAAAAAATGACTACGAATTAACGAATGATCATTATTTCGTAGTCATTTACGGTGTTTGGTAAAAATGTTTCAGGCTATTAATTGTTCTATGCTTTCAATTATAATAAACGTTTTATTTTTTCTTTTTGAAGTGAAACTTCTTTACGCACTCTTGACTTGGGGAGTAAGCTAGCGAACGTAAGCGTTAAGAAAAGTGTGATCGGGCGAGGCGAACGGGAGTTGAGTGGGGGATGTAAGCATGAGAAAGCAGTGCGCGTGCACATTTTCTTTCTCTCTTCCTCTCATAGCCAAATACGTTCCGTATATCTAAGCACAGTGCAAGCCTATTGTCTGTATCACAGTGTAGGAGCAAGAGCGCGCGCACGCATTTTCTTTCTCTTTTTCTCTTACAGCTAGTAAATGAAAGAAGTTTCACTTCAGTTGTCTAGTCATAAGCACACTCGTTTTTTTATGTTAAGAATATTTAAATAAAGAAATATAATCGATTTTTTTTCCTACGATAGTATCGACCAGGTGATACAACTTTTATCTATGGTTATTGGTTATTTACTCAGTTTAATAGCCATTTATTTATTATTTTAAATATCCGCATAATATTTACATAATAAACACACATATGAAATGATAATTCAGAAGAAGATTTTTGATACATAAATGCGTCAAGCGCAATCTAGGCGGATTTGCCCATTCTCCTTTTATATGCAAATTCCGTGTGTCTGAGAATCGGCTACTATCTATTTTTCATACCCTTAAGTGATAATGGTTGTCCACCTGTAACGTAGTGTTCTGAAACCTACAATGCGCCTTCGCGCCAAAATTTAAACTATTGGGTATTGTAACGTAGTGTTCTCATTTGGGTTAGGAGGAATGTTATCCCAGGAAATTGATAGAACACTTCATTAGACACCCCTAAAATTTTTTAGCACAATATTTTTTTTTATAATGTGGTATTAAAAAATACATACATCCCTAAATTTTCTCTTCTACCACCTGCCCCTATTTTTATGGCGGTACGAAGTTCGTATTAAAATTAAACATTTGAAAGAAGGAATAGTAATCAAAGTTATATGTCAATATATATTAATAAAATTATTAAATAAAACGAAGTCATTTAAAAGAGGATTTTCATTAATTATTCGGTCTAGATATTTCTAAGGCATCTAGGGTATGTTAAGTATATATCTACTGTAAGATTTAAAAGAAATGGTGGTGTGGTGAAAAAAGAAAACAAAAATGACCACATATTAGTTTATTCATTACGCATCTAACACAGGCAACGTGTCATTTGTGTCAAATTTTGTTTTATAAGATCTCACGGAGTATTTACTAGAATTTGAATTCCCTGGAATCGTGGGATTTTTTTCGTTAAAAAGTACTTTCCATGATAGCCATTATCTCAACCTTAGGTCAATATGAATCCGATTCTCCGATCTCTAGTTAGTTACAATCTACGCAGTTTTGAAGGTAATTTATTAAACATATTTTCTTGTTATGTTTTTATTTTTTAAACATTTAACTGCTAGATGTTTAAATCTAAAGAAAAGTTTACTAGAAAAAAAAACCACGCGGACCAGTCCATCATTTCTGACCATCGTCTACCATCTGTTCTTGTGTTTTTAAAATTTAACGCTCAATCATAAACATACCTTTGTTTTTGCTATAGACCGTTGAAACTTTTAAAACTAAATGGGCCGGTAAATGTGTGATCGGTTTCCCTAGCACGAACCCTTATCGAATTCGAATGTCGAAATGTCAATGTCAAATTTTGTACGGAAACTTGAACAGCAGCGCCACAAAGTACGTTACGAGAACTAAAAATCAGTACACATTTGACAATGACATTTCGGACTCGCAAACTTTACGAATTCAATATTCGTTCGTGCTAGGGGTACCGACCACACATCTAACGGCCCATTTTTTTATTTATTTATTTCTTTAGATGTGGCAGTTCGCCCCGAACTCTGTCCACTATCTCCTGTCGCTATGGCAACGCATGGTGGCTTCAGTGCCATACGTGAAGGCGTCGGAGCCCCATCTGCTGGAGACTTACGCTCCCGGCGTGACGGCTGCGTATATAGGCTCCAGGCTGGACTCTGTGGCCTGCGTATTGACGTGAGTGCACTAATAATAATAATAATAATCATTTATTCAGTTTACTGTATCACTATATTGTAGCCGTAGATTTAAAGAAAAAGGGAAGATACGGTACGATCATTCTAGCATCAAATAAAATATGCTCCGACTCAACTACATAAGCAACTCTCGCACACTCACACTTCTTTAAACTAAACTTTTAGAATTTTAGAGAATTTTATCCTTCTCTAAACTCATCAAAGCGACTGAAGCACAAAGTCTATATATCTAAAAATGTGTGGTTCACAAAATTTTCGAATAGATTTTTTGGTTTTCTTGGTCAATATCTTTATAATCAAATTAATCAGAAGGTTAAAATTTACCCTTTGACAAAGTTTAAATGTAAAGAGGCTAAGTGTCGCCGCACACGAGCCACACGCCACAGCCACAAACGCCGCCACGAGAAGCTAGAAGCGGCTACTAAAGTGGCTGAAGCGCGCGACAGCGGCCGACTAAGGTAAGGGAGAGAGGGGTGGAAAATCGCGCGAGTGACGTGTGGCGGCGTTTTGTATCGGCGCATTAAGTGGCCGGTGCGGGCCACAAGAAGCGAGCAACGACGATTTGTAGCGTGTGGCGAGTCCATATAAAATGTATGAAAACTACAAGAACTATGCCGGTGGCGGCGTTTTGTGGTTGTGGTCGGTGACCCGTGTGCGGTGACACTAATACTGCTTTTCTGAAGGGTCCTAGCTATGATGCCACTGAAGAGCTTCTAATTGTTCCTACATAAATAACTCAAAATGTTATTAAATTAATAACGAGTACACAACATAAACACACATTCACACACTTCCACACACACCTACACAACACACCCACACTCACAGACGCACACACACACACACACACACGCGCACACACAGCATAACACAAACTCACAAGTTAATATTTATGTTAAATTATTAGTAAAAGGTACTATTATCTACCTGATCCAGAGTCGGAGAGGCTGGTTGTCTGTCATACAGGTTCTCCTAGTGCAGAAGCCAGTCTTTTACATAGAGTTATAAGTTAGGTACTTATATTGTGAATTAGCTGTACACCTTACTTTTCACCACTATGTTATGTTATTCTGTGTAAGAGAACAAAATAAATAAATAAAAACGAGCGAGCCTTACACTAGTCGCGTATGATGTGTAACATTTGAAACCTCACCTTATATTATTAAAAAAAGAAATAAAACCTACTACAAAAGGAATAAGCCATTTGAACATTATGTTCTAAAATCAAATCAAATAGCGCGCGCTTTCGCGACTTTCTGTTACACACTTCCGTCCCATTTCACGAAAGTACTCCCACAAATTGCAGGAAAGCGAGAGGAAAGATGTTGTTACACATCAAAAAAATAAAAATAATTCTAATTCAATCGAGCGAGCGAGACAGAACGGCGAGTCCGCGTCCGAGTCCGCATGGCTGAACTGTATTGTTGTCTTTTTCTAGATAACAAATGGCGATTATGTAAAGAAATGCTTCACAACAAACCGTGATTTTTGAGAAAAAAATGTTTTTACAGTTTTAGGATTGAAAAGTGTTGCCATGGCATTTGTTATTTGATTTTGTACTATTTGTTGTTCTTTATAAAATCATCGAAGCCATTGTTTTATTTTTATAACACAGAATATACGCGATATTGTTATATTGAATGCACATGCAGCGTGTTTGAATGGCCAATTGTGACTAAAGCGAATTGTGGTCGTGCACCATAATTTAAGCGGTTCACTTTTGAGTTGCGAGTGCCGTATCTTCCCTTCTTTATTCTAAGATTATAGCTCTTTGTAACTTCCTTAAGACCAAATGTTACAAGTCGCACTTTTAGATCCGGCTCGAAGGACCAACACACTAGAAAAGGTGTGAGTATCCCATAGGCGACTTTTCCACAAAATGGGAAATTAGTGACTTATAGGGCGTCGTTTCCAATCCAGTTAATAGGACTAGTACCCCTAGCACGAACCATTATCGAATTCGAATAGTTTGCGAGTGCGAAATGTCTATGTCAAATTTTGTATGTAAACTTGAACAGCAGCGCCACAAAGTACGCAACGAGAACTAAATATCAGTACACATTTGACAATGACCAACGCGTGAATGACGCGTCTGTAAAAATAAAAGTATTATATGATCAAAACCATATGCGTAATTATACTGTTTTGTTCGTCAGCTCCTCATTTATGAATTTAAGCGATTCACTTGCATCATAGCTTCATAAAACTACACCTATTTTTCTGCCTAAAACAAAGAATGTGATGTTTTCTTTGGCAAGTTATAACTATGTTACTTTTTGTTCAACAGGGATGGCTTAGAAGATCCACTGGACGACACGGGGACAGTTCAACAACAGTTGGAACAGTTGTCCGTGATAGGCCGATGCGAGTACGGAAAGACTTGTCAGCTTTTAGTGGCACATTTGGATAGAGCCGCGGCAGCTTATAGTGTGGAGACTCAGCCGCAGAGATTGCTTGTGTTACATGGTGAGTCTATATTATATATGTAAAGATCCACTGGATGACACTGGGACAGTTCAACAACAGTTGGAACAGTTGTCCGTGATAGGCCGATGCGAGTACGGAAAGACTTGTCAGCTGTTGGTGGCACATTTGGATAGAGCCGCGGCAGCTTATAGTGTGGAGACTCAGCCGCAGAGATTGCTTGTGTTACATGGTGAGTCTATATTATATATTGTTACGGTGGGGTTCGAAATTATATGCCAGTTCACGCTTGACAGTTCTTTATTCACCACACAGTTCACACAATTAACACGCAATGTTAATTACAAAACACTCACTAAACACTGTATTTCACTATACAAGTCTCTAAACAATCTCACTTGAACACTTGGTTGCACTTTGATCGCCTTTGGATTCGTTCCGAAATCGCTGTTGAAACTCAACTGTCTCTGCGCGGCGCCAATCGCGCTTATATACGCCGATCGACGCATTCTAGAAAGTACCTGTTCAATTGAGAATTAGCTAGCACCCGCGAGTACAAAGTACCTACTTATACCTACGCAGGTAACGCGCATAACTTGTAAACAAGTGCAGATGTCGTTGCACTTTCTCGCTTACGCCGCACTGCATAAGGCTCATTTTAGAATGAGCCGCATTACTCGTCTATATCGCGACTCGCGGTGCTCTGGCGCATTCGATCTCTAGCACTTTCGCGGTTCCGTTTCGAGAGCGTTTGTGACAATATGTAAAGATCCACTGGACGACACGGGGACAGTTCAACAACAGTTGGAACAGTTGTCCGTGATAGGCCGATGCGAGTACGGAAAGACTTGTCAGCTGTTGGTAGCACATTTGGATAGAGCCGCGGCAGCTTATAGTGTGGAGACTTAGCCGCAGGGATTGCTTGTGTTACATGGTGAGTCTATAATGGTGTCGATTCTAGCATGATTCTCTAAACCTAAACTTAAATTTGACAGCAGTATATCCTTGTCGTTCTCTATACAGAATGAAAAGGAGAGACTGATGTTAAATTTAGTTTTAAGTTTAGAGAATCACGCCAGAATTGGCATCATTATATATGTAAAGATCCACTGGATGACACTGGGACAGTTCAACAACAGTTGGAACAGTTGTCCGTGATTGGCCGATGCGAGTACGGAAAGACTTGTCAGCTATTGGTGGCACATTTGGATAGAGCCGCGGCAGCTTACAGTGTGGAGACTCAGCCGCAGAGATTACTTGTGTTACATGGTGAGTCAGGTTACTGTTTGAAAATTTGAAGTGTTTTGACAAAAAGCCGGACTTTAAGTTAAAATGCCGGACATTTTAGTCACAGCATGCAAACATCACCCACTTAGTTACAGTGATGTTATAAGCGTGGTAGCAGACGCTCTCGTTGTTGATTTTTAAAGATAATTTATATTTTGTTTTAAACTAATGAGAACTTAATAAAGATTATTTGACATATTTGATATAACTTAATAAGTAGTTTAACACATATTCCATGTCATTAAAAAAATCCGGACAAATTAAAAAACCGGACAAAAGGCAAAAAGATGGTGACGCTAATGGTTAGTCTATATTGTACAGGCCGTCCCACGGGGTTGTCACACGGAGGGAAAGTATATTAAATATTGAAGATAGGATATTTTACTGAAAGAAGACATCATTTTATTTTTAATAATAAGTAGTCTGCATTCACGGATTTTTAAAAAAACGCCTGCCATAACCGGGAATCAAATTCAAAAATATTTTTAACACTCACGCCTCTTAGGCGGCGTCGTGTGTTACAAAAATAATTATTTGAAGAACATTTTACGAGAAAAATTCCGTGATCGTTGTAGATAAGCAACTTTCGCAGTGGTCGGTCATTGGATGGGTGAATAAAAATTTTCTATCTCGAGTTCCTCCGTGCTTCGAAAGGCACGTTAAGCTGTTGGTCCCTGCGGTTCTAAAAAGTATATTTTGGCTTCGGTATTATTTTAAAAAAATATTCAATGTACAGTTTTGACTTTCCTACCATTTTATTATATGTATAGATTATTTTTGATGACCTTCTTGGCCTAGTGGTTTGTATGCCGGGTTTCATGGTGTCGACGACGGCGACTCAAGAGGTCCCTGGTTCGAATCCTGGTGGGGGCAGATGTTTGTGAATTGAATTTGATGAATACGAGCATTTGTACTCCAGTACGTTACCCTAGTATCCAATAACATAACACAAGCCTTACACTGCTTACTTTGGGGCTAGGCTTATTAGTGAGTGTTGGAAATATCTATTTATTTATTTATATAATGTTGATTATTTTATTTTATTCAGGTCAACTAACCTGGTTGGTATACATAATCGGTGCTGCGATAGGCGGTCGCGCTTCAGTCAACACTTGCGACGAAAACGACGCCATGGACGGAGAGCTGGTCTGCAGAGTTTTACAGCTGATGGATCTCACCGACTCCAGGCTGGCTAGGGTGAGCATTTGATCATAATAAAGAACTATATTCTTCTAAATAAAAAAAAATAACTAGAAAAAATTCCACGCGGACCAGGCAGCAGACGGGACTCGAACCCGCACCTTTCGCAGTCCGGGCGAATGCACTGATCAATTTTGCTACCACGGCCCTCACGGACCGTGTCGAAATTCTTCTAGCCATTCTTAAGCTGCAAGGCAGCGCCATCTCTTCGCATTATAGGTAACCCACAATGTCAAATGAATACTTTTACTAGTATTAAACATCTGAAAGAAGAAATAGCAATTATAGTTATAATTTTTATTTTTTTTAAAGCATGTAACTGCTTGATGTTTAAATCTAAAGAAAATATAACTAGAAAATTTTTTTTCGGATTGCGAAGGGTGCGGGTTCGAGTCCCGTCTGCTGCCTGGTCCGCATGGAATTTATTCTAGTTATATTTTCTTTAGATTTAAACATCAATCAGTTACATGCTTTAAAAAAAATAAAAATTATAACTGTAGGCTCTTGGATAAATAAAATTGACTGATATGACTCTAAATTCGTGTAATTCATTTACCGAGAACACAACAAAAGATTCTATCGTTAAATACAACAAACATTTCGTGCGAGCTGTGTCGGCCGTGTGCCACTCATTGAATGCGTCGCGTGAACTGGCTTTGCGCGCGTCGTACATGTCGCGGCAAAGACATAATGTCGGTAAAGGTGCCATGCACGGTGGCGTGTTTCGTTCCACGCACTACATAACTATATTCTTTTCAACTACCTCTGAGACTAAAGGTAAAAAAAAATACAAAAAAGTATTTTCAATAGTGCGAATTTTGAATGCATATAAAATGAAGAGCTGGCTAAGAAAACGGTGTGATTACATAAAATTAAATTTAACAGGAGCTATATAAAACTGAATGACATACCTCCAGTGAGATTTTGGCATGGTTTTTAATTTATAAATTTAGTAATTTTTACACTGTTTTAGGCGGTTTTGATTAAAAATTATTTGAGATTCAAATTCAAGTTTACTTCGCCAGCTCCTCAAATCATAATTCAAAAAAGTGTCATTAAAAAGACCTATAATTGTAGCTATTCTAAGGTTTACTTGCAGAAATTTTACTAAATCTCGATTCAAGTAAAACTAGATTTAGTTTTAGTAGAAAAGTGTCACAACGTCAACTTCAATTCTACATCATTGTATGGACTAAATATAAATTTTATACTTCTTAAGAAAAAAACGTGTTTTATTTGTGTCAATTCTGAACACAACTCCTTTATCCATAATCCCATTTTCCCCCCTATTTTCAGTTCAGACAAAATAAAGAAAATATACATGGATATTAATAAATGATGATATCTCATAAAAGCTGAAGTTTCAAACTTTCAAATGACATATCATTTTTATTAAAATGTTGTATACTTTTACTTTAAACAATGTTTGAATGCTAAGGTAGCGCTTGAGTCGATTTGGTTGCTCGCGAGTGTAGTTGCAAAATAGCTGCAAGTGAACCTGATGATGGTCTGTGTAACCAGGCTGATTCCAAAATTTCATATTTCAATGTAAATTATTCGTTTTATCACTAATCTTCAATTTAGTAGTATTATAATGCGTTCAAAGTTTGGGAACAGCCACAGTTTTAGGTTCCCGTAGCGGGAACTAAAATACAGTACACATTTTGACAATGACATTTCATACTCGCAAATGTTACGAATTCGATATTGGTTTGTGCTAGGGGTACTGTATCCTTAGCACGAACCATTATCGAATTCAAACAGTTTGCGAGTGCGAAATGTCAATGTGAAATTTTGTATGGAAACTTGAACAGCAGCGCCACAACAGACGTAACGAGTACTAAAAATCAGTACACTTCAATCGACTTACGCTAAATTACACTAAAAATGAAAAAGTAAATTAATTTTTGACCAAAAATAGAACTATCTTAAAAAAATCTTAAGTGATGAAAAAAATAGATTACCAACTGATATGTCTATTTGAAGCTCTATCTATATATATAAAACTCAAAGGTGACTGACTGACATAGTGATCTATCAACGCACAGCCCGAACCACTGGACGGATCGGGCTGAAATTTGGCATGCAGGTAGATGTTATGACGTAGGCATCCACTAAGAAAGGATTTCGATCAATTCTACCCCGAAGCGAAGCGACCGGCGGGCCACTAGTTTGTGCATATAATTTTAAGTCAATTCCAAGCCATGTGTTTAGCAGAGAGATCATGATAATGCTATCGACTTCAAATATATCTCTCAGTCAAGTCTTATTTATTCCTTTTCAGTTTTTTTTAAGTTGTTTCTATTAAAATTATTTTATGCTTTACACTACAACACACACCAATCTATAATATAATAATGAATCGCTGAATGTGTTGCTAAGCGCAAATCTCGAGAACAGCTGAACCAATTTCGATAATTATTTTCTTAGAATATTCCTTGAAGTATGAGGATGGTTCTTACGCAGAGGAAAATTAAAAAAATGCCTGAAAAAGTCCAAATACAACACTTTATATACTCCCATACAAACTATGAGTAAAAATTCTTAAAAGTCAATTTGAACTTTAATACCATACCATAAATTTCAAATGTTAGTGAAGAGCCGGGAAGGCAAAATAATTGAGTGACGTGATGTCAATAGAAGTTTGGAAAAGGCAAATATACCATTTTCAGTTTTTTTTTATAATTATATGAAGAGTCGTTTTAGTCTACACTACAGCTCTAAACCGAAGCGAAGCGAAGGTCGGGCCACTAGTTAACATATATAACAAGATATGTTAATAGGATATTTAACAAGTTTTAGAAAACGATCTCACGTTATTGATTTAATGTTTATGGAGTCCCTAAAAAGTGGATATTCATTATTCTGTTGTGTATTTCAGTAAAAATAACCAAATCAAAAACTCCATTTTCTAGTTGCCGCGAAAACGTTTTTCTGCACAATATGGCGTCTTACTAGTGTGTGACGTCACACGACTGTTATTAAAACGTCAAACGATACAATTTTTAGTAAAATAAGAATATTTTTTTTGTAAAAATAGTAAAAACCCCTGCCAATATTCATTCTAAACACAGATGCTAACAAAGTGGGTGGTGATTATTGGAAACATTTATTTATTTATTTTTATGTTACTTACAGGGTGGTTGCGAAAAGTTGGAGTTGGCTATGATGTCTTTCTTCGAGCATTTCCGCAAGATTTATGTCGGCGAGCAAGTGCAGAAGAACAGTAAAGTGTACCGGAGACTGAGCGAAGTGTTGGGACTCAACGATGAGTCGCAGCTGCTGAGTGTGCTCATGAGGAAGATGTGAGTCAAACTGGCTTCTATAATGTAGTACGTAAGGTCTAAAATTGTGTTATTGTAGAAGAACAACGCAGAGTATAAATGTGTAAGCACAAAGTACGCAACGAAGAAAGTGCTTAGAACAAAGCGTCACTGCTCTCTTCACAAGGAGCAAAGTTGCCCCCATGGAGATTAGAGATAAGGAGAACGATCGCTACGCACTAAAGCATTAGCCCGCGTGTCCCTGAAAATTTGTAGAATTTATAGTTCATTTTTCAGCCACCAGCCGCGCTGCCGTCGGTAAGTAGTATCTGTGAAGTTAGCTGTTTATGAGTACAAGTAGATGAAGTTAGTTGAATAATGTACAAATTTTCTTCGCGGCATTGGCGCACAACAGCCCGCTTTTATTGAGACAACTTAGCGATCGCAGCGCCTCACTTATTTTGTCCATATTTCTGGGACACTATTTTCTACAGCGTTCGTTCTCCTTCTCTTTAACCTCCATGGTGAAGGGAGGGAGGGAATTTACTCGAGCACGGAGAATAACATAAAGGGTGCCCTTACCCTTATGTTATTCTGCCGTGCTCGAGTAAATCCAAAAATCCCCGCTTGGGCTCCCTTGCTATCACTGAATTAACCCCAATAGCCAAAGACACTGGTTTGAATCCAGCAAGAAACCGGACCCTAACGGATTTAAAGAAATTTTTACTAAAAAAAAACCACGTGGACCAGGCAGCAGACGGGACTCGAACCTGCACCCTTCGCTATTCGGGCGGGTGCATGGACCATTTTAAATTTTTCTTTAGATTTAAACATCAGATCAGTTCAATGCTTTAAAAAATAAAATTGTAATTATAATTGCTATTTCTTTTTTCAAATTTTTAATAATTGTAAAGATATTTATTTGACATTGTGGAGATGACGCTGCCTTGCAGCCTTAGAAATGCTAGAGAAAAATCGACACAGACGTCAGGGCCGCGGTTCTAGTCAAAATTTCTTTACATTTGACCATCTAGCAGTCATACGCTTAAAAAATATATACCTATAACCGTAATGGATTTTTTCTTAGTAAAATGTACCTACTTTAAAATTACATTGTTTTTTTTGTCTTACAGAATAACCAACCTCAAGTACTGGGGTGGCAGCGAGCAAATAATAGCGAAAACGCTCGGCCTTTTAAGCGATCTCAGCGGTGGTTACTCGTGCGTGAGGAAACTGGTCAAACTGGAGGAGACGCAGTTCATGCTCACCCATCATACGGTAACCATACTTATAGACCCTGTACACTGTTAATTTGTCGATGACGTGCTTGAAAATATCCGATATCCATACTCTATGTATCTATCTGTCTGTAACCTATTCACGCTTAAACCACTTACCGATTTAGATGAAATTTGGGATACAGATAGTTTCAGTCCCGGGAAAGGACATGGGATACTTACCTGGGCGGTTTTCCCCGCCCCCCACGACAACGGCTAACTAGAGTCGAGATCCGAGTCTCAGAGACGCCCTCTAGTTGAGCCGACCCCCTCAGGTTCTAGTGGTCTAGAGGCTCCAGACGGAGAGGAGACTCCCCCCGGGAGATGCCATCCTCCTGGAATATCTCTAGAGGCACTATCCGGTCCCCTTAGGATCTCGCCGTCCCCAAACCCGGTGACGCTGTAAAAGGTCATCTGCGACCAACAGCATACACACTCAAAAAAAATTGGATACTTTATATCCCCGAAAAAAATCCTGAGGGGTTCTCAAAAACAAGTTACCTAACTTTAGACTTTGTCCACGTTAACTTAAGTTTTTAGGCTATTTGCTAATATGAAAAATAAAGCATCAATTGTTGGCATCTGTATTTAATATAAATATATAAGCAGCGATTTTCCTATGTGGAGAAAACAAATACTTAATTTATTGAACTGAAAGTTCTTTGCGTACGCTTGACTTGGGGAGTAACGCTTTGACTGGTGAACGCGTTACAAAAAGTGTGTTCGGACGAGGCGAACGCGAGTTGAGGGGGATATAAGCAAGATAAAGCAATACGCGCGTACATTTTCTTTCTCTTAAAGCTAGTAAATGAAATATGTACCTATATGTACATACATGTATATATTGTACATATATATATATATATAATATACATACAGATGGAGCTAAAGAAGTTTCACTTCAGTCGTGTGGTCATAAACACGCTCGTTTTTAGGGTTCCGTACCTCTAAAGGAAAAAACGGAACCCTTATAGAATCACTTTGTTGTCCGTCCGTCCGTCTGTCAAGACAGTTTTTCTCAGGTTTGCGTGGAGGTATCAAACTGAAATTCATATCTCATACTCAGGTCTACTGTCCCTTGGAGCTGTGAAAAAATCAAACTTCTAAGCCAAAACAATCAAAACATACAGCCGCTTATGCCGCAAATTTTCTAAACTCGCACGGGAATCAAAACCTACAGGGTACTTCCCGTGAACTTAGAATCTTGAAACTTGGTATAAAGTAACGTCTTATAAGTACCGATAAAGGAAAAATTGCGAGACTCGTAAAATTTGTAGTTACATCATATAATAAAAAATATTTTTGAAAATTTTAAAGTTACTACCTGAATGAATTCGCCCCGATAGCGGAGGTTGCGGGTTCGAATACCGTCTATTGCCTGGTCCACGTATTTTTTTCTAGTGATATTTTCTAGATTTAAACATGTAGCAGTTAAACGCTTAAAATAAAAAATATGTAACTAACTCTTAATTGCTATTTCTTCAATATGAAATTTCACGAAAATCGGTCAAGCTATTTCGGAGTAGTTCAATTACGCACACCGTGACACGAGAATTTTATATATTACATATAAATATCATCTTAATTTATTTAATTATTTTTGTTTCAGGCGGAACACTTCCCCTTTCTGGGTATATCCGGTGTAGGCACATCGGAAATGCGATGTCGAACTATGTTATATACTGCTCTAGGCAGATTGTTGATGGTCGAGCTAGGAGAGGACGAGGAGAGATTCCACGCATTCATGATGCCCGTCACAGGTCAGTCTGATAGTCCCTTTCGTAGGACGTAATTAAAGAAACTGTTTTCAAAGCACTTGTAGCAACTAGTCGCCGATAAAATAAATAAATATTTCCAACACTCACACCAATTAGCCTAGCCCCAAAGTAAGCACGGTAGGCTTGTGTTATGGGACACTAGGGTAATGGATAGAATGCATATACTGGTACATTATAAGTATATTTATATAGAAATACATACTTAACATCCATGACTGGAGTACAAATGCTCGAATTCATCATACAAACATCTGCCCCCACCGGGATTCGAACCCGGGACCTCTCGATTAGGCGACATCATGAAACCCGGCGTACAAACCACTCGGCCAAGGAGGTCGTCAAATCCGAAATTTGTTGCAAGTTAGATAATAGGCCTCGTGCCGGGACATTGCTTGCAATATTGAGGATCGATGTGTTGCAGCCATAATATATTGCAGAAAAAATATCGCTTATTTTTTTTAACTTCTCATTACACTCACCTTCTTAGGGGCCAATTATCCAAATTTAACATTTTTATTTATTTATCGTTAAGACAGTTTCAAAATTTTCGCAATACTTTTAAAATTTCAAAGAATGTCTGCTTCATACTTTTCATATCTAAACGGGTCAGTAATACTTTTTCACATTAGGAATACGACCCGAAAAACTTTTAATGCAAAGCATAATTATATACCTATGTCGTACAATGATTTGTTAAATCGAATTACGCTAAAACTTAAGAGATTTTGCGAAAACGCGGCTTATAAGACAAAGGCGATGACAATTCTCAACCACACTGAAAGAATATAGGATTTTTATCGAAAACGCAAGTTGCTTCAGTATAATTGCGCAAAGAATCGTTGGCTTATTATAAATATTTTTGGTTCTGACTAGCTGAAGTTTGTGTTGCAACCATGCGAACCGAGCGTGTCGCGTCAGCGTCAAGCGCCAGAAAAAAAATGTTCACAGTACATTGAGCAATGTCAGCAAAGGAGATTGTTCAAATTGGCCCAAATGTACAAAAAATATTGTCATATACGGTAATTCTTGGTGTAATTTATACTTTATTTTACAGTCATTAGATTTTAACGGACACCTTTGTATAATATATAAATTTTAAAAAGGATTTTTAATTTTACCCGTTTGGAAAACATACGAATCATTTTTAATGGCTATGGGTGTAGTACATTCATCCAAACACTGATAGAAGTTGTTTATATAACATCAAAACAAATATATTTTTTAAAGATCGATTAAATAAAACTTTTTTTTTATTACACTGTGGTATTAATATCCACAACTATATTATCATTTTCACTACATGCAAATGTGCTAAGACAATTATTATAGATGGTAGGCGACATCATAAAGTCTATTGTTATACATTTTTCGTCAAACACCTCCATAAACACATTATAAGGTGTGATGCACTTAATATCTAAAATATGGTTATAATATAAACATAACAAAAATAATGAAGCTAATGAAGATATCTGTATACCCTAAATCTCTTAGCTTTCTTTGGTTAACGAGAGTTTAAAAATTCTCTAATCTGTGGCTCATTCACAATCATCATAGTTTCTGTCACAGAGTAATTTATTATAACCGGAAATGCGTAGATGATACCTGATTTGAAAAGTTACTCTTGTGCATTAACTTTAAAAACAGGCAACTATCTGTTAATCTACATGCTCTATTTATCTGAATCTAATACTTAATTTCGGTACTTGACTTGATTAATTTACTATGTAATTTATTTGTTTTTTATTATTTTAATACCTATGTACCTATTTGCAAACATAACCTCAAAATCATTCAGTGTATATGGTTTATAGAAGTTCTCAGGGGTGTCCGTCAATAATATTCGTTTCTACAGTAATTTATATATAATTTCTAATCTAGGAATCAATTTTTCATGAATATTGGTCTTTAGGCCAAACATGTATGGAAGCTGAGCAATCTCCTTTGTCTACAGTCCGTTCATCATATCTTGTCCCACCTGGTAAAGAATCTTGGCACTCTTTTATATTGAAAATGCAGCATTAACAATCACCTGATAACTAGATTCAATTAGTTTAAGTCTATAATAACAATTTATATAACAAGTGATATTGTTAATAAGTTGTGCCAAAATTGTTCACCCAAAAGGATAAATTATGATGAACGGACTGTAATTACCGATGTTTTCGCAAAATCCCGAAAATTATCGCGAAAATTCGATTTATCATATCATTCTACGACATATCCATAAACGTCGACTGCGCAAGTTTATTTGTCTGTTGCAGTGTATACCTATCAGAAACGTAATTAGGTCACGTCGCAATCCGCTATTTACGTAGATAGTTTTAGCAAGTAAGCTATATTATTAATTCAATTATTTTGTAATGTTTTATTTCACTCTATAAACGGACTTCAAACTATAACCTATGTTTCCTTAAATAACCAACGATAGGCTAATATTAGACTGTGATTTAGCTCAATAATTTTTCTGTTACCTATAATAAATATTTCACCAATAATTGCATCTATTTCAGCCGCTATGGAGAGTATAATAGGCCTCCTGGGGTCACCAGAGAGTCCAATATTCACATCTGAGGATGCCAAGAAGACGCTCATTGGCTTAGCCAGAGATCTCAGAGGATTGGCGTTTGCTTTCAACACGAAGACAACGTATATGATGCTGTTTGATTGGATGTGAGTATTGAGTCTGGATTTTGCAGTTATATTGTCATTATATTAAATAAATAAATATATCCAACATTCACACCAATTAGCCTAGCCCCAAAGTAAGCACTGTGAGGCTTGTGTTATGGGATACTAGGGTAACGCATAGAATACATATACAGTACATATATAAGTATATGTATATAGAAATACATATTTAACATCCATTTCTGGAGTACAAATGCTCGTATTCATCACACAAACATCTGCCCCCACCGGGATTCGAACCCGGGACCTTTCGAGTCGGCGGCACCATGAAACCCGGCGTACAAACCACTCGACCACGGAGGTCGTCAATGGTATGGTATTCTGGCATGACTCTCTAAATTTAAAACTAAATTTAAGATCAGTCTGTCCTGTTCGTTCTGTAAAGAGAATGACAAGGATACACTGTTATCAAATTTAGGTTTAGAGAATCATGCCAGAATCGACACCAATATTGGAGTAAAAGAACAATTACTTTAAAGAACGTTTTGAACTGGAAACTTTTTTGGTCAACCTTTATGAGAGAGACTATACAAACTAGCACATTTTGTTATCCTGATGAACAAACTAACCGTTATGCTTTAGACTTTAATAGATATGTCGAATTTCTACTGGTGCATCAGTACCCTTAGCACGAACCAATATCGAATAGTTGAATTCCATCACGATACGCGTCAAATGTGAAGAAGTACTTAATGAAAGTTTTAGCAGCTCCACAACGGACGTCATCATCAGCCTATTAATATCTCCACTGCTGGGGCACAGTCCTTCCCTATGGATGGAATAGGGAGATTGGGCCATGGCCCACCATGCGGGCCCAGTGTGGTTTGGCGGGTGCTAACGACTGCAGATGCAGCCGGGACGGCTTAGCGTACCTTCCGAAGCACGGAGGAACTCGAGATAGAAGATTTTTGGTCACCCATCCAATGACTGACCACTGCTTATATCCAACATCGACTTTGCTGCGTCTGAGTTTGGTAGTGCTAATATTTCCACAAAGGAACCTATATTCCCAAAGTTACGTTGATATTGTTGTATGAATAGCTCTCTCTCTCTCTCTACTGTTCTTCACACATTCCATTAAAATGTGTTGGACATCGTCCACTTTGTTACATACTTCACAATTGGGAGAATTAGCTTTCTTCATCAAATGTGCAAACTTCCTAGATGGATAATGACCTGATCGTAATCACTGAGCAAGGACGATATATGACCTATTTAATTTGAACCTAATTTCTATGAACCATGGAATCCTGAATACTATCGTCCTGAAACCGACTTCACAAACAACCAATTTTTTTTGTTTTGTCCTTGACCACTTGACCTATCTCATCTTCCAGATATCCTGTATACATGAAAGTATTAATCCGAGGCATAGAAGTATGGTATTCAGAACCTTCAGTAACAACTCCTGTATTGAAACTGACCGCTGAATTGGCCCAGAACAGGAATCAACGGTTACAGTTTGACGTGAGCTCACCGAATGGAATACTGCTGTTTAGGGAATTGTCTGCTATTATATGCGCTTATGGTAAGTATAGTTTAATCTATACTTAATTTATACTTATTAAGATGACGGTTAAGCAGCAGCAGTTACATGTGTTTAGGAAAGAATTATAATATTATGGCAAAATAATTAATAAAAGTTGCAAAGATAATTAATAACATAGTAATAAAAATTTGCCATTATGCTAATTGTCAGTGCTAGTTGTCATAAAGGCAGTATCAATAATTAATAAATAATTTATCTAGAAAACCACAACATAAATAATTGTCTATTACACAACTGCCCAAAAAAGAGTGTATTGTTTATGTATTGTCAAGTGATCTAAACTTCCCTATGTGTGCCGAGCCAGATGACATCAAAAACTTGTTATTTTGAAAGTCAAGTTGGGCTTATTAATTTATTGACCCTTATATCTGCATTAACAAAGTTGTGTTTCCAACAGGCAGCCGCATTTTAACAGTGGAAGTTAGCAAGAAACAAATGTACGCGATGAAGTTGAAAGGCATCTCTCTCTGTTTCTCCATACTGAGGGCAGCTCTATGCGGCAACTACGCCAACTTCGGAGTGTTCAGGTTCATTAACACCCACTCTCTTAACTTTAAATGAATATTTGGCAGATAAATGTTGTTATAGCGAAGGCAGCTCTAGGCGGCAACTACGCCAACTTCGGAGTGTTCAGATTCATTTAACGTCCACTCTCTAAACTTTAAACGAATATTTAGCAAATAAATGTCTCCATACTGAAGAACTAAGCCAACTTCGCAGTGTTCGGGTTTATGAACACCCACTCTCGAAACTTTAAACAAATATTTGGCAGAGAAATGTCTTCATACTGAAGGCAGCTCTATGCGGCAACTACGCCAACTTCAGAGTGTTCAGGTTCATTAACACACACTCTCTAAACTTTAAACGGGTATGAAACAAGTTTCAAGGGTATAGATGCACTGATTTATTTATTTACTAGTGGCCCGCCCTAGCTTTGCTTCTGTGTAGAGTTGTAGTGAAGACTATAGTTTTTGTTCAAAGGCTTGTATTGTATTATACACAATGACTTTCTTCATAATAATTATAAACCTTCCATTCCAAGTAAACAATTCGTTGCGTAGTTTAGGACCCGTTGTACCGATTGCAACATTGTTTTGCTGTTCCGAATTGAAAAATTATTTTTGTATTGGGATAGTGCATTTTCGAGGAAGCCTATAGTAGTAGTATAGTATAGGCTTTAAATTACCAGGATACAACTATTGGCAGCGGAGCATCGATGAAAAATGTTGCAAAAACTGGTAAAAATGTTCCATTTGTGAGATTCCGTTGCGTGCGCTGGGTAAACGGTTAAAGTTACACAAAAATCATGTATGACGGAATTCTTCCCCTTTAAAAGTTTTGTAAAAAGTCCACGACAGCCTATGTCCATATTTTAAGTTTGACTCACTATAAAGCTTTTTCTTCAAATTAACGCGGGTGAAACCACAGGGGACGTCTAGTTGTGACATAACTCTAATAGACATAGTATCGCGGACTTTTTTGTAGCTATTGGTATCCTCTATAAAACTTCAGTACATCACTTTGCTCTATTGTCAATGACTTCCGCAGCGTACGCGATATAAGGCTATTTTTTGGTATTTTTGATCACGGCGCTTGCAACAGTGCCGAAATATCGGAAACTCGCTAAAACAAGGTACATGGTAACAACCCCGTAAATCTATATATATAAAACTCAAAGGTGACTGACTGACATAGTGATCTATCAACGCACAGCCCGAACCACTGGACGGATCGGGCTGAAATTTGTATGCAGGTAGATGTTATGACGTAAGCATCCGCTAAGATAGGATTTTGATCAATTCTACCGCCAAGGGGATAAAATAGGGAATGAAAGTTTGTACTGTCAATTTTAAACAGATCGCGCTGAGACTTTGCATGCAGTTATAAGAAGAATCATAGATAATTGTCATTGTATATAATACAAGCCTGAGAACAAAAACTGTAGTCTACACTTCAGCTCTACACCGAAGCGAAGCGAGGGCGGGCCGCTAATAACTTATATAACTATAATGTTAGGTTATTTAAGAAAAGCAGTTTCTCTTCAGGTGTGTGGTCTGTGCACACTAATTTTTATTATTTTTAACAGGTTATATGGCGATGAGGCTTTAGACAACGCACTAAATATGTTCGTCAAGTTATTACTTAGTATACAACAGAGCGATCTATTGGTGAGTTTCTATCAAATAAGTATATAATTTAGTCCGCATAATTGTTACTTATTAGAGAACTGAAAAAAATCCGAGATAATATAGTATCCTAATCCTGTGAATATATTATAAGTGTGCTAAATTTGAACTGAATTAGTTCAGTTGTTTTTACTGATTGAATGAGGGTTTTTTGGAATGACAGGCACCAGGTGGCAGTACTGAGACGAAAGGTCTAATCATCCGTCAAATCGCATATGATCTCATAGTCTGTGAATCTGGTCTATGGAGTTGGCGCTAAAAACTTCATACAAAAGACGTCACGTAACAGTGGCGCCAACTGGTGACGTAAATTTTCATAAAAACCCTCATTACAAACTTTCATATTTCTATTATTAGTAAGATAAAGAGGGGAGGTTTTTTCCATACAAACACCATACAAATTCCATACAAGCACTAAAGAAATTATGTTCATACATAAAATATAATTTGACTCATTCTATGCTTCTATGTCTTCCTTTTTTTGATAGCTTGTGTTTCAAAGCAACTGGAAGCCCTCAAAAAAGAACAATTTTTAACCCCACTTGAGACGTTTAGTGTGGTGATTTAATAAGCATTTACAAAAAATCAAAGCATTGAGGCCGAACAACTACTTATTATTCTATGGGTAAAAAATATTTTAGATATATCTAATTTTCGAGCAGGAAATCGTCGAGAGTTGGCTCTCGACGATTTTCCCCTCCTCGAATTTTGCAACTTTTATAAGCAATGTCAGCGTTTGCTACTGTTGTCCTTATCGCATAGTAAATACTATGCGATATTACAAAAAAAACTATTGGCAAATGCCAATAGTTTTTTTTCTAACGCCTATTTGTCAAAATTTATTACAGTTATGTCTCTCAGCTTGCATCCCCTCTTAAGCCTTATTTACATACCTAACATATTTCCAGGATGAAATGTATCCGGTCTCACAGTAGGTAGGTAAATAAACAATTAACTAAAATATGCGTGCCAAATTTTATCCAAATCAATTCAGCCGTTTTTGTGTAATTGACTTAAAACCTTTATCTTTTTTACTATATACTATATATAAAGTTAATTATAAAATTTATTGTAACTCTATATCTATATGCTAAATGATGTAAAGGAAGGTGACTTCAGAAGTATCTTTGAAGTCATTTTTCAACTTGACGACTCTGTATATAACAAATACAGGGAGAAAACAACAGCCCTTGCTGAGTTTCTTGCCGGTTCTTCTCGGTACAATGCCTCCAGCGTAGTTTGGCGATCCGATGGCGTAGCTTCTTGACCTTCACAAGTGCTTGTAACAGCCTAGACTGAATAAATGATTTTTGATTTTACGTTAATGATATTAGTAGGAAATACTGTCATATTTCTACAATTCATTATTTTTATGTTACCCAGGATTATCCAAAACTGTCTCAGACGTACTACGTATTACTGGAGAGGTTAGCACAAGACCACATGCCTTTCTTAGCGTCGTTACATTCCGACGCCACCCTGTATATACTGTCCTCCATATCAGAGGGACTTACGGCATTAGGTGAGTAAAGGTTATGTATTATTTTGAGCATGAAATTGTTAGATTCATAAATCGAATAAATCTAGTAAATTTTTCTTTCTTTCTTCAGTTTAAAGTTTGTTGAATAAAAATAACAGCCTGTATATACTGCCTTCAAAACAGTCGTATTTATAAACAAGAATTAGACATTACTTAGCTTAAGTAATTGCTTGAGCAACATTTTTCTTTTCATAGTTAAGAAATATAACGAAGTAAGAACTGTCAAAATTAACAATTCTTAACCAAGTAAAGTCACTATTAGACTTTTTGGCGGGATCGGGAAGCGTCAGTTTAGCAGTTTTGTTTTTCTTGTTAAAAATTGTGTTGTGGCGGATGTTAGTGTCTAATAATGGTAGATCATTAACAAGTGTTGGCAAGTGAAACAAAATAGCGGAATGTGTCTTTCGACGTTCCTTCAAGAAGTTCACGGGGAGGTTTCAGTAAATCCCCACACTTTTACTGAAACATAGGGAAAGGGGGATTGAATTGACTGCCACTTACTTTGACTTGATTTATTACTTTGACCACGAGTGCTATAGTATTTGTAAACATTTTAACACTTGACATTGGCTAAATGCACAAGCCGTGGGAAGCCATTTAGAAAAAAAAACACTGTTATACTCATAGTTTGATGCTAGTAATATATATTACTCGTTTATGAAATAAAAAAATCCATTGAAGAATATTTTATTTCATTTACTGATTTGAATTGCTTTGTTGCTAAGTAACAAAGTCGAGCAACAAGTAATTACTCGATTATAAATACGACGGTAATTACTTATAGCTTATTTAATGAACATCACACCCTGTATATGCTGGCCTCGATATCAGAAGGGCTCATGGCATTAGGTGAGTTAGATTATATGTTATTTTAAGCATTAAACTGCTAGATTTATGAATCGAAAGATTTTTTTGTGAAACAACACATCCTGTATATACTTTCCTCCATATATGAGGGATTCACGGTATGTATAGTTATGTTCATCTTTACTACAAAATATAATAGGTTATTGTTAATTTAGAATTTAAAAAATCCTGATGTTGTTGCAGATACAAGTGTATGCACGGGTTGCTGTGGAACCCTGGACCACATAGTTACACATCTATTTAAGCAATTAGTACAGAAATGTAAGTATTATTTTATATATTAAATATAAGCGTCTTTGCGCTGCTCAACTCTTAATTATTTATCCGCAAAAACCTTCTAGAGAGAGAGGATAAAGGATTTTCCGCTGGAATTGGAGCGCCCGGGGTCCATCCATACGTCACACGTTAATAGGGACGGAGGGGGCTGACGAAGTGAGACATTGTGTGACAAGTCCAGTGGGTGGGGTCCTAAGTTTCGTGACGTCACATTTCAAAATCTAATACCCACTTTTGAACTATTATCAAAAATCCTTAAAATATGTAGATCTCTATCTGTGTGCGGTTTTATTTGTTCTATGGCTAATTTTGGGTGTCTCACAAATGTGATCAACTGTGACAAGGACGGGGTGGAAAAATGAAAGGAGACGGAAAACATCACGAAATTAGTGTGACGTACTTTATGAATGACTTGATGATAGAAATTCATATTAAACATCCATAACTGGAGTAAAAATGTTCGTATTCATCACACAAACATCTGCCCCTACCGGGATTCGAACCCGGGACCTATTGAGTCGGCGACACCATGAAACCCGGCGTACAAACCACTCGGCTACGGAGGTCGTCAAAATAATCTTAGAAAACTGAAACAAAAAGGATGTACTCAGTAAATTCGTTGGAATACTAGGGTAATGGATAAAATACACATAATTATACATACATGGATATGTAATCAGTTTAGTCAGAACACCAGCGGGGAAAAATATTTAATATTTTTAATTATATTGATGAACCAATAATGTTATAAATGCGAAAATGTGTTTTGGCTGGCTGTTTGTTTATACACTCTTCATTCCTAAACCAATGAATCGATTTTAAAAAAAATTTATACAGATAGTTTGATTCCCAGGGAAGGACACAGAATAGGTTTTATCCAAGAAACCATCCTTGTAGGGGGGTGAAAATTTGTAAAGAAACCAATTTGACCACGCGGTTAAACTTGCAAGTATTATTATGAATATTAATATGTTTTATTTACAGCTAGTAACAAGGCATCGAACCCGCGCCAGCCCCCTCCAACCACTAGCAACATGTTCATAGAAGTTCTACAGAGGCGTCCGGAGATCATGCAACAATTATTGGCTACGGTGAGTTACATTTACGTGGTGTAAATCGAAAAAAACGTATACGAATACGTAAAATTCTAACATATTGATATCCTCCTTCCTAAAGATGTTTTTTCAAATCTTTTCTAGTGTAATTTTCTTAAGATTTAAACATCTTGTAGTTATAATACCCCTCCCTCCGTCCTTGTCACAGCTGGTCACATTTGTGAGACCCCCCCCCCTTATTTTTTATTTAGAAATTATTGAATGAAAACAGTGGTTCTGAAATCATTTATTTCCATTTAAATTGTTTTTTTTAATAATAGTATTAATCAAATCAAACAATTAACGAAACAAAAAACGCTTAATTTTAATAATTAAAGAAATTCACAAAACAAAAAATATTAATAGCATAATTAAATTAAGATACAAACTTAATAATCTTGAGTCCATGGACATTGAACCCACTCCTTTAAATTATTTATAAATGGCAAAGCACCATTTTGTTCTCGTTTGGGTTGTTAATGTTTTCGTAAATAAATAGTTTCAACACTTAGATTACAATAGATTTTGAAATGTGACATCACGAAGTTTAGGACCCCTCCAACCCCCTTGTCACACTTCATTGACCCCCTCCCTCCCCCTTAACGTGTGACGTAATTTATGGATGGCCCCTAAATGCGTCGTGGTTCTCTCTTTCCAGGTTTTGAACGTGATCATGTTCGAAGACTGCTGCAACCAATGGTCCATGTCTCGACCCTTATTAGGGCTGATTCTCCTCAACGAGGAGCAGTTCTCCCGCATCAGGGCGGAGATGATCGCGCAACAGCCGCGCGACAAACAACCGCAGCTGGCGCAGTGGTTCACCGCCCTTATGGCGGGGATAGAACCCACGCTACTCACTAAGAATAGAGATAGGTGAGCTTAAATAAAACGGAGCGTTCACAATTTGTCGTGTTCACAATTCGACGAGTTCTCAATATGTTTCGGTATAATCATAATATCACATTCACAATATGATGGGGTACAATATGACCTGTTCACAATATGACTGTTTTACGTGACCCGTTCACAATATGACTGATTTTATGACTCTTCAAATGACTCGTTCACAATGTGACGTTTTCATAATATGACTGTTAAAACAATATGCCACTTCATAACAACCGCAGCTGGCGCAGTGGTTCAACGCCCTTATGGCGGGGATAGAACCCACGCTACTCACTAAGAATAGGGATAGGTGAGTTAAGTTAAAACGGACCATTCACAATTAGACGGGTTCACAATTTGACGCGTTCACAATTTGAAGAGTTCTCTATATGATTATTTTACCCAAATGGGCCCGTTCACAATATGACATTTTTTATTGTACTAGATGAGTATCGGTCGTCTATTGTTTAATTGACCAATGACAAACAATAGTACCTTTTTACAATTCGCTATTTGGTGTCGATTCTGGCATGATTCTCGAAATGTAAACTTAAATTTGTCATTGTCTTTCTCTATACAGAATGAAAAGGAGAGATTGATGTTAAATTTAGTTTTAAGTTTAAAGAATCACGCTAGAATCACATCTTTGTGTACCCAATTTTATGACTAACATAGAGGGATATTTACTTCTATTATTTATTTTTGAGCAATGGCCAATTGTAGGGCCAATCTTTGGTCAAGGAATCAGTCACGCCTTGATAGCCATGAATTTTTATAACCTAAAAACAAATCTTCGTTTCTGCCCACAGATTCACACAAAACCTGTCTATATTCAGGCGGGACATAAACGACTTACTTAAAGGCGCCACCGTCAACACCGCGTCAGTCAACGACATGATGACGTCATAACTATCCCGACTTCACGTTTGAACTGAAGCAAGCGAGTATCGCACGCAAGTATAGAAGTTAGCGGCTAAAGTCGCGTGAAAGTCTAAATTCGATCCGCCTTATTGTAAAATGTTGACTTAAGTTAAACCTGGGGGAGTACCGCCTATCGGTATTGCTATAGCTATAGCATATGATTTTATTTTTTTATTTGTGACTGCCGAAGTTTGTTTTTGCATTGGCAATTACAATATTAAAGGAAATGAGCGCGAGGTATTTGAAGACAGATATAACAAAATGAAGTCATAAGATATCCCGCTAGGCTTCTTGGATTAATACTGATGCTGCCACTTTTGTTTGCTAAAAAGATGACAGAGACAACATTAGGTTTAAACCAAGACTAACTTTAGTCCGCGATTTAGAATAAGGTGGTATGTGTGCACGCAAAAATCGCACGCAAACACAAGACATTAGCGGTTACAATCGCGTCGTCAAAAAAGGTTGTTTTGTGAGAGATCTGTGCTAGTTTTGGAAGTACTTTTTATGGGGAATTGAGGATCCGTAACGATTTTTGTTGAAAATGCAGATTTATAGACCTAAGGATTCCATAAAATACAGTGGTATAATGCGATTCAACTAAGAATAGGACCGACTCGGCGCCATATTTTGACGTCATAGTTGTCAATTCAAACCAAATAGGTAGAGTGAGCAAAAAAATGTTTCTATTTAATAAAACTTATTTACTAGGATGAAGTGAGATAAAACATCAGAATTTTTAATAAAATTAATTTACTAAGGTTGAGAAAGAACACAACCGATTTTTAATAGTATGCCTTTATTAAGACTGTGTGAAATAAAAATATAATCAGAATCTAGCTCTTTAATTTCGCTCATCTCTGCATTACCGCCGGAGAAGTTATGAATAATCATGCAGGTCACATACGAACATGCATCCTATATCTAAAGGAAAGTTTAAAATCGAGTTTTTGAACGCAACCTGAAGTGACATTTGGTTAACGATTTAGGTTATCAACCATTCATAGCCAAAGCTCAATAAATGAAAAAAAAACTGATATTAATTATCAACATTTTTATTTTATTGTTTGTTTAATAATGTTTGGTTTTTATTTTAGAATCAGCAGTGTACTAAAAAGTGCGCCGAAATTTTTTTGCAAACTGTACTTTTCAAGCG